>JAFBJR010000058.1:6102707-6761343 GCA_016785285.1 Brachirus orientalis
TTAATGACACATAATTAAGTCACATTCATACCCTGAGTGTGAGAGAGTGAGTGTGAAAGAGTGAGTGTGAGTGCACCACAGGAAATCCCCCAGCAATCTAGGTCTATAGCAGCATAACTAAGAGGTGGTTCAGGGTTCCCTGAGCCAGCTCTAACTATAAGCTTTATCAAAAGGGAAGGTTTTAAGTCTAACTTTAAATACAGAGACAGTGTCCGCCACCCGAACCGACAATGGCAGTTGGTTCCACAGGAGAGGAGCCTGGTAACTAAAGGCTCTGCCTCCCATTCTACTTTTATGGACTCTGGGAACTACAAGTAAACCTGCGAAGTGATCTGTTAGGCTGATAAGGTGAAATTAAATCTTTAAGATATAATTAAGTGCTTTGTACGTGAGGAGGAGGATTTTAAATTGAATTCTAAACTGTACAGGGAGCCAGTGTAGAGAAGCTAACACGGGGGTGATGTTATCTCTCTTACCAGTTCCTGTTAGAACTCGTGCTGCAGCATTTTAAATTAACTGAAGAGTTTTAACCGACCTAACAGAACATCCAGATAGTACTGAGTTACAATAATCTAATCTTGATGTAACAAAAGCATGAACTAGTTTTTCAGCGTCCTTTAAGGATAAAATGTTTCTAATTTTCATAATGTTCCGCAGGTGGAAGAAGGCTGTTTTGGAAATGTGTTTAATATGTGAGTCAAATGATATCCTGGTCAAAAATAACTCCAAGGCTCCTTACAGTGGAACTGGACGCCATGGTGATGTCATCTAAAGTGACAATATGGTCAGAAAGTTTGCTTCTAAGGTGTTTAGAGCTGAGTATGATAACCTCAGTTTTGTCTGAGTTTAGAAGTAGGAAGTTACAGGTCATCCAAGACTTAATGTCTTTAAGACATTCCTGACTTGATTCATCTAATACAACAGTGAAACAATAGGAGAATAAGAAGCTACTGCTGAGAGCTGTGTTTCGAGAGATTATGATCTAAAATAATAAATTATTTAACAACTAATTAACCATTTCTCAATTTAAAAAAAAAAAGAAAAGAAAATTGCCACTGCAAACTCAGACTAAAACATGTAAATAGCTCACAGTACATCAAAACAAAGGGCATCAACATCAAAACGCCAAATCCAATAGCTAGCCTCATTAGACTGTTTGTTATTGATGTGTGAGCTTCAGCCAAGAGCACGAGGCTCCCACTGTTCCTCAGAGTCAGTGAGTCAGAGAAGCTCCAAACATGATCAGCGGCACTTACTGCTGTTATACCCACGTTGTCCATTAGTAATGCTTTTTTTCTTGCTTAAGATCAAAGCAGAAGATGAGGCATTTGCATGCTTGACATTTATCTGTTGCTGCGTGTCTCATCACAAACCGCGGAACAAAGCTCAAACACGACAGCTACTCGAGTTGCACTGTGAGGCTTTGACTCATTACACAAGGAAACAAATACTTCCTCTTTCATCCATCCATCAAGTTTAACTTTGTTTTCCTTTCGATCTTAGATTTTTATCACTTAGTTGTAAGATCTGAACTGAGTATTGTTTGTGTTTTTTTCCCCCACATTCATGCAGTACTTCACAGATGGCACCAGGGACTGAACCGCATCTAACCTGCTATGAAAAAGTGCAGTGCAAACTTAAACAATATTGAATACTGACATTTTGTGAACCACACCTTTCAGAGTATTTGCAGACAGCTTCATGTGGAGGAACCTGTCTCCTTCTTGTGCTTTCACATCAAATAAATTTGATTCTGATTCTGGACGACTTAGCATTTGTGTTTTAGTGTCAGCATCTGGACGACTCATTCACATCAGCATCGGCATCTTTGTGTAATGACACATATACTGTGTATCTCTATACACATTGAGGAAAACATAGAACCCATGCTTTATCTATATTCCACAAATGCAAGTCTTTCATTGATTTGTTTTATATTTGCTCTCTCTGAAGAAACTATGGATGTAAACACACGCAAAAATAGCAGGCAAAGCGAAGAATCGTGTACTTCTTTCTTCAGTGTGCTGAAGATTAAAGTATAACCCATTATTTTCACAGAACCTTGGTAGCACTCTGCATCTGGATAGTGTTTCCGTAGAGGTAATGACTGTCTCATGAGGCTTTTTGTTTTTAAAACAGGAGAGGAAAAACAATGAAAAGGTGATTTCCATTACTTTGTAATGACAAATCATTCACCAGTGACTGCTCCATCACAATATGAAAAACCCAGAGAGAGAGAGAACGAGGGAGAGAGGACGATTATTTTAGATTAAAGTCACAGACGCAGTCGACTTCCATCAAGCAGAGGAAACAGTCAGATGTGACAGAATGCATTCTGTCTGAAGAACAGCATATTTGGAAAAAAAGTAAATACTGGCTCTCTAACTTTAAAGGACATTTATCACAGCTTTGTGTGAGAAGATTGAGTGGATTCATTTTTGCATTTTATGTATTTATCGGGCTTGTGAGTTCAGAGAAAGACACAACTTTAAACTTGAAATCCATTACTCCATGTATGTTGAGCTTCAAAGCAAAGACAGTGGCTTACTTGTGTACATTTTGGGAGACTCACAATGTTTTCGTAATCATCTGTTGGAAAAACATGACTTATGCTCTGGCCAGTGATGTAGAATTTTAATGCATAAACATTGTAAATATTCAGCACCAGCTCTGTTTTGACATTTCTCAGTTGCAGTGCTGTTAAACCATTTTTCTTTTCTCCACCAAAGAGGTCATGTTTTTGGCCGTGTTTGTCTGTGAGCAGCATAAATAAGGCACAGATTGTGGTTACATTTTCTCAGGATATACGATGTGGCTCAAGGAGGTCATGTTTTTGACCACATTTGTCTGTTTCTTTGTAACATAACTGAAACAACAATGCATAGATTGTGGTGAAATTTCTGTGGCTATCTTGGTGGTGATCTAGATACAGATCAATATTTGGGATTTTTCTTTTTTTTTTTTTTTTTTTTATGTGGCCTTGGCTGAAGTTTATGCTCTCTGAGTGCATATTCCAGCTGTACGTTGCGTATGCATGTGCTTTTCATAAAATAAATCACACTTGCTACACACTATGCTTTTTTATAGCTCAGTGTGACTATTTAGAAAAAACAACACTATAGAATTCTACTCTACTGAACGCTTTAAATTTCTGCTTTGTCCATTCAGTCCATTCGTTATGGTGTCTGGAGGTTTTTACACCTTCAGAGTGGCACCCTCGTACAGCTTGCACACACATCTTTTGCATAAATATTTTGCATGGTCATATTTTCGGGCCTAAGGGGTGTGAGTTAAAGTATGGCGGTTCAACACAAAGTTTGATTCTGTGTGTGTTTTGTTTACAATAGAGTTTTAGTGTCAACGACAGGGCATCTTCATGATCATACCTCTTTTTTTCCTGATTAATTGTTCAAAATATTTGTGAATGTTTTGATGGGAAAAGATGACAATTGTACACTGTCTCTGTACACTTATAGTTGTATCATATTAAAACAAATGGTATATACTGTACATCACAAATATTCTGCCATATACACATAAACTTGCAGTGACTATCCATTCATGTACTCAGAGTGAATACACAGATGTTTTTCACACTGCCTGCAGCTGGTCCACAAAGCAACTGCTTACTTTATCAGATGGTGTCCACAATAGGTCTTTAGGACAGAGCTAAGTGTCGTACACAAGGTTTAGACTGAGGACAGCAGGGTGACAGAGGCTGTGAGACAGGCTGACACCTCATAGATCAGTAAGAGCTCATTAATCTTACCCTGTCTCCTACAAGTTTATATCTAATAAAACTGTTTTTTCCAGTAGTGTAAGGAACGGGAGGCTGTACAGGGATCGATGGTGGGTTTGCAAAGTGCACAACTGTCACATCAGAACCAAGAGCTCACATCCTGACTCTTGTCAATCATTACATTTAAACAATAATAACCCTTTGATCAAGGTCAAGGAAAGATCATGCACACATCCATCCATCCTGCATGTCTACTGTGAGAGGAAGCCAGGCTACCTGGAGAAAACTGTGCAGTCGTGGTGCAAGCTCCACACACAAAGGCCAGGATTTAAACAACAATTTAGTTCTTTTTGCCACTGAGGCAATATCATGCCACCCTTCTATAACCAAGAAACTTTTAATAATGCTGCACTGCAAGTGGATTTTTTTTTTACTCCAAGATGTGATTAAATATGTTTCCTCATACATTCATGATCAGCACATTTGCATCCTAAATATGAATATTGAAATGAGCCTCAGCAGAAGCTTTAGAGACATTTCTGTATGCAAATATCCCATGCTATATGTTTCTTTTATAGGATACTTTACACCAGGTTTTCATCATCTTCACAAAAACATCTTTCAGTTCCTTTCACATTTACCCCACTTTGTTGTTTTATTCATCTTTTCTGCAACTGCATTACCTCATGACTGCTTGTCAATATACTGTAGATTACAGGGCAATATCAAGATATAAATAGTAGTAAAAAGCAAAATCACCTGCTGTAAATAGCCTCTTAGCTTCTGTATTTATTGTATTTAAGTAAAGGGAGTAGAGTCTTTTTAACAGAGCAGCAATCATGTTGAATTTTTGTTATATGTGTTGAAAGCCTCTCAACTTAGTTTGGTGTTTCACATTTTGCTTAAAAGGGAATTATCTGCTTCTTGGGAATCTGGTATTAGCTCATTCAACATGACACAAATTCAAACAGATCCTCGCCCATTATGGCACTTTAGGAATTTTTTGTTTGTTTTTCTTTATTTTTTTTTACAGATGGCTGGACAAATTGCAAAAACACCAGTTTACAAAAAAAGAGGACAGTATAGTGGTTTAATACAAGGTTGTGAATAATGATACCAGGCAGGCAGACCATGCTTTTGTGTTGTCCTTGGCAGTGCTCCTCCTGGACTATTGTGAACATTTCAGTATTTTATTTATTCATCTACTTAAAAGAAGTCACTGTGCTGCAGACATCAGACTGTTTTGGACCTCACAAAAAAAACCCTTGAATTATTTTTTTCTTTCATCTGTTTGAAGTTATCAACAAATAAATAGATTACATTACATTAGTGTTTGAAATCACTGATATTAAGATTTATTATTATAAGCCTTTTGGCTTCTCCCTTTAGGGATCACCTGTCCCTTGTGTCTTCTTCTGTTACACCGACTGTCCTCATGTCCTTCTTCACAACATCCGTGAACCTCCTCTGTGGTCTTCCTCTTTTCCTCCTGCCCGGCAGCTCCATCTTCAACATCCTTTGTCTAATACAATCACTAGCTGACAAAACCATCTCAACCTTGCCTCTCTTACTTTATTTCCAAACCGTTCAACCTGAGCTGAACCTTGAATATGCTCATTTCTAATCCTGTCCATCCTGCTATCTCCCAGTTAAAATCTCAGCTTCTTCAGCTCTGCCTCCCGTCTTTTAGACAGTGCCACTGTCTCCAAGCCATACATCATAGCAGGCCACACTACAATCTTGTAGACCTTCCCTTTCACGTTTGCTGCTATTATTCTGTCACACGTCGCCCCTGACTCTCATCTCCCCCCACTCCACCCTGCCTGCACTCTCTTCTTCACCTCTCTTGTCAAATGTCCATTTCTTTCTTTACCTCTAGTCCTTGCATATTCACGGTACAACCTTTCTCACTGTCATTCACACACAGGTATTTTAGCCTTCATTCCTCTTCTCTCCTCTTCCTCCTGTCCACTAATCTCACTACAGGTTACAGTATCATCTGCAAACAACATTAAGGTACTTGTTTCTAATTGGTGAAGACAAAAACACACATGGCTGGGACGAAATAATTTTTATGAGCTCAGAGCTGCTGCACAGTGCCTCTCGTGATGGAACGTATTAAAGTATGCCACCTGGATAATAATGAATGAGAGTCACGTCGGGCAGCTGAGAAGACGGGGGAGAAATAATGAACAGAAAAGAAACACAAAAACCTGCCAGGAGAAAACAATTTGGTGTGTGCGGTAGCAGAGGCCTTTGGTTTCCCTGCACGGAACTTCACAGTCAGTCTTCTGCTTGCCACATTAATGCAACACGTTTGCTGTAGTTGTGAGCAGCTCCGGCATCAGAGCAGTGCACTAACACTGCCAGGGTCAGGGGTTTGACTCCCACTAGTTTTACATTGGTTGGTTGTGTTTTCTAGTTAAAAGCCTGTTGGGCAGCAACATCCATGGAATGGTGAATCTTGAAAGAGACACATGTTGGAAAATAATGATCTCTGTAATGCACCAAGGCTGTAAATATGTGTAGTTTTGGTTTGTAATTTGTTCACAACAGCCACTGCTGCTGAGGGAAAAAATGAAGCAAGGTGAGTGTAGTCATTGACAGGTTGTGTTTAGAAGAGTTATTTATGAAGTCCTGATGGCTCCCAAGACAGATCAGCATTGATGTAAAAGTTATTTAGTGTGGGTGCATATATATAATGTATAATGGGATATAGTGATTAGTTCAGGGAGGTTACAAGGGTGCAGCATGAGAGCATTGTCGGTAATTAAATGTGAGAATTGCCTGGTATTCAGGCCTCAGCAGTGAACTGTTCTATTCCCATGGTAGTCATGTTAGTGGCTATATCTTCCCTTATTATCTCCCTCTTTATTTCTTCCTTGTTAAGTGTTGTGTCCCTACTGATTAAAAATATGTCCCTTCAAAATATGTTTCTGAATCAGAAAGTTATTAATTAAATGAAGTATAATAAGAAGACAGTTTTTTTTTTATTTTGACACACATTTGACAATTTAGAATAACTGTTAAAAGCCAAGTAGACTTTAATTTAGTTCCTCTTTTATCACACAAATAAAAATGTCTTACACCAATAAACATGATCTTTCAATGTACCTAGTTTCAAATTAAGATGCAAATTCATAATGATTCATGATTTTTTTTAAACCTATACCACCTATACCACTGCGCAGCAACAACACCTGTTAAAAGAAACCTGCTGAGTCTGTAACACCAGAGAGTATGCACTGACATTATGTACTGTATACTGCAGCACTCATCACTCCTGACTGAGCAGCCAGACAGACCTGCATCATATGGCTGCTTTAAGAGCAGGCAGATATTTGATACTTTTATACTGTTGAGATATTAAATAAAAAATATTGTATACAGCATGCATGGCCATACAGTGTACTGGTATATAAGCTGAAAGTGAAAGACAAGACAGCTGCATTTAGTAATGCTGTTTATATGGAGTCACAAAGTAGCTTAAAAGGTAAGGTCCAATTTTACCCTTGAAAACACAAACAAAATGGCATGCCCAGGGTTTAGTACAAGAATTCCATCATCTTATTGTACCATAGTGGTCCATTTTCTACACTCCTCTTTAGCCTTCAGCAATCAGCTAAAGGTTTTGGATTAAAAAAATGATAAAGGAATTTCCTGTTTCTGTGGGGCAAAGGGACACATTATGTTTAGTTTTCAAATATTACTTTCTCCCCTGTTTCCTTTATTTATTTATTTATTTATTTATTTTTATGTGTAGTATAAATAACCTAAAGCCTGCAACCAGAGAATCCCTGCTGTGCAAACCACTGCTACTAAAATAAATGTGGTTTATTTGTTATGGAAAAGAGGCAAATTTCAAATATCAATAACACACATTTGCTCTGTTGGTATCCACATAACCCTGAATGTCATGCTAAGCTGGTCTTTTCTGTTTGCTTCAAATGTCACATTGTCTCTCTGGGACACTCCCTTTAACTGACATATGTCACCCACCAATTTGCCACTTAGCACTTCCAGCTATTTCCTCTTGTGTCATTTGCTTGTGGCACTTGCTACCATCTTGTTAGTTTATTTTTTCCTCTGAAATCAGAGGGACACTGGGCCCCAAAGGCTTTCCACCATCTCCCCAATGAAGAGACACACACTAGATGCAAAACAGACACACAGGGGAGTTGTGTAACTGATACAACATGGATGTCATTGAAGGTTTAGATCAAAAAATCTAATTTTGCATAAACTGAGAAAACTGTATGTTAAAGTGTAGATAAAGTGCAAGTTTACTTTCTATGCTGTTTGCGTTTCATCTGGTGCTTGTGGGCAACCTTGATCTGACAAACGATTTCATCTCGTTTCCACTCTGTTTAGTGACAAGGGACAAAGAACACATACGCATCGTTGTCAAGGCAACATGGCTATGGAAGGCAAAAGGCAGACATGTGCATACACTCACTCACACATACACACTCACGCACTCTATCAGTGACAGCTTTGTGTGGCTTCAGCATATTCCATCTATATACTCTGGTAGTGTTACAGTAGTGTCAGTGGAGGTGATGCAAGGGCCACATGCACAGTTGAAGCCGCTAACAGATGGTGGGATGTGACGTACGACTGCTTCCCCTCTGAGCAGATATACAGTACAGCGTGTTGCTGCGGCCCCACAAACATGCTGCTCTTCAACTACTTCCAGTGAAGATGATAGAGATCAATTAGTCTAATGTTTTAAAATCTTTACCGTTGAAGTTTCTGCACCAACACAGGAATTGGAATTTATTTATTTGTTTATTTATTTGTAGTTTTGTTTTTGATTTTGAATGTTTAAACACTGTAATAAAAAAATAAAACTCAACCGCAGATTATAATAAAGTGTTTTTATGTGTTATAATTATATTTGGAAATACTTTGTTTTTCCAGTATAAAGACACAATTTTAACCTTTTCAGTGGAGATTGTGCTTCACTTTTTTCCACAACACAGGAATAAGAGAGGCGCTCAGTGTCATCAGTGGGCGTTAAAATCATAGAACTTTGACATCAGCAGGGCCCACATGTAAATTGTTTAAATTAAGGAGAAATTTAGACTGTTAAATGAAAATGAACCTTAACCAAATGCCAGTTTAATTCACATGAATGAACATAACATTAAAACATAATCCAACGGTGTTTCTTTTATAATAACATTGCTTGCAAGTCATTTGTGAGCAACACAGTTTTTTTAGGTTTTATAGTCTTTTGTTATTCTTCTCCTCCATTTCTACTTGCCCTCTTTTTCTATCAAACTTATAGGGTTACTGCTATGAAACTAAGAAAACATGTGGGCTGAGTGAAGGTCCAGTTCTATTACATACAGTTAGCCACTAATAAACTTTCTCCCCTATTTTCCAACAAGAAAACCTATTCTGTTATATTCTATTTTCTTCTATATTGAGGAAAGGATATATTGTGCCCATTTTTTTCCCTTTAAAAAATTTATTTGATCTAAAATCAGATTGAAACTATGTTTCCTAAAGTAGCATATGACCTGAAAGTTTAACTTAGCTGCTAAATGATTTAATCTCGGCATTATAGTGAATTCATGGACTTGACATTGCCACAAATTCGCACAGTGAAAAGGTTAATGTTCCTGATTGAGGTCTACAATGATATAACAGGGTTTTATTATAATAGTGCTTTTTGCATTGAACTGCCACCAATATCTACTGAAGCGTAAAATGTTCTAGTATATGTCTAATGTGTATTAAATGTCACTTATTTCAGTACTTACAAATGGATTTCCAAAGGAAATGTGTTCCTGTGTTTGATTCAGACATTATTTTTGTGACATTCAATATATTTCTCCAGGAATCCAGCATCAGTGTACACAAATCATAATAATGAGATTAGATTAGGTGAAACAACAGAATGTTGTATTAATCCCCCCCTCGGTGAAATTAGGATGTTAGTGTAGCCCAAGTATGGAACAGGTAAAGGGTGAAAGTGTTGAGAAATAAGTACTTAAGTACAACAATTACAGGTTACTATAATATATACTGTGTATATGTGCGTAGCACTTATATAGTAAAATATTTTGATGAAATTATATTGATTAAATTCTTATTATATTGGTTAAAGTATCATGAAAATTGTACAATAGACTGTATCCAGGCTCATTGTACCGTGTATGAAACTGTGTGGGGTTGGACGCTGTGTTGTAAGGCAGTCCATCAAAATAAAGTGCTGATCTCAAATGCTGTCTGTTGTTGTGGTCGGAGGACATTCATGATGAAGGGAAGGTGCAAAAGGGTCAGAACGCAGAGCAGCAGTTGTATCAGCAATGGCTTCTGACAGGAATGTTGACAGAAATGGTTACAGGAGATCAGTGCAGTGTGATGCCCCCAAAAAATGACAACACAGAGTGGACATGTATCAGCAAAATGTATCACCAAAATGTCCAAAATGTATCTTTTGTTTTTGCCAGTATTGGGTTGTCTGTTAGCAAATTAACTCAAAAAGTTATGGATTTTGATGGATCCAGGAATTCTTTATCATTATGAGATTGAGCTATTTTCAGATTTAGTGTATGTAACTGTAAAAAATACAGGGTAATGGGCTCAATAGGTTCAATAATATATCAAAGATTGATCCGGATCGTGTGAACATTCCAGATATTAAGATCCAGAACAGGAAAAATACAGGGGGCTTTTGGGATTTTGGGCACTGTAAGGTAACAAATAAAGATACAGACATGCAGCTAACACCAAACTGTAGCTGAGATCCAGAAGAAAACCACCATTTACAGAAATATTGATTTTCATGTATAACTATCAAACTAATGTGATATTAAGGTGATTCCAAATGTTAAGGTTATGTTTTCATGGTCAATGAATCCAATCAATGCAGATAAAATAAGACTAGGACTCATCATATTGGCTGAGGTCTGCGCTCTTCGAGTGCTTTTCTAGTTTTTTATTTTATAAATAGGTCACAATTTATAGCACATTTACATAAATTTACATCAATCCAGCATCTTTCTTTAGTCATAGAAACATCTGCATTCACCATCACATGGTCATGTGTTCATTTCATTCTGTTGTATTCCATCCCATTGTCTTCATCTACCTTTAAAAGACTGGTTGTTGTTAAATGTAAATGTAATGCAAGTGAACAACGAATAGGTCACACAACACCCCTGGTCATTGATATCAGTGAACTCTATAATTTCCATTCAGTTTACATAATTCTGGCTCATGCAGACTTCAAACAGTGTGGTGTCATTAGTTATTACAAGTCCCACCTATCAGAATAATTCTACATATGTTAACCGCTGCACATTCTCGGGGTGCATATATGTGGCGGAGACGTATATATGATTCCTATATTTGTATTGTATATTTATATTTGTCATTTTAGCTTTTCCCCTGCTGGTTCCTGGATGTTGATTTCTCTTAGGGAACACAAAGCATGTTGCACTATTAATTATTGGAAAAAGTATTTGAAATCATATCCAATTTTTGCATGGATTTTTAGTAAAGTGTTGTATGTGGAAAAAGATACAGTGTTGAGAGTCGTGCAAGGTAAAAAAAGCATGATGAAAGACATTCATTTTGTGTTCATAAATTGCATACAGTCTGCTTCCTATTGAATTAAATGCAATCTTTAAAACCAGTATTGAAAATGATTTTCTCTAATTCAAAGAGCCGTCCAACTCAGATATAAATTGCCAAGTTCACATTTAATAAGAAGTCTTTTCTTATATTTAAAAATGCTTTAATACTGTCAAAACAACAATGGCTCAGTCAACTATGATGTATGTCTAGTTCAACAGAAATATGCAAGTAGAAGATGATTCTTGTGGTTTGTATGTAATCCACCAGATTATCTCTCTGTAAAACGATGAACAGTTAGTCACAGTCAATCTTATTTTTCCCCCTTTTTTGTGGCAAGGGAGTTTTGTCAGATTTAAGTCAAACATCATCCATTTCTCTTATCTGCAGTATATTTCTTATGATTAAGATTCATTTATCTCCCCGTTCAATTGCATCTAGAGCAGTCTTTGAAAATTGTTTCCACTCTAACAACCATTCCTTGGAGGCACTCAGATAAATGTGGTAAAAGATGGGCAGAGAAGGCTTGGATGATGGAGGTGGTAAAAGAAAAAAAAAATCTAGAGATTGATTTTTCTATCATGACTTGAAATAGCATATTTATTGATTGCTTATAGGGAATGGGAGAGGTGAAGGTGAAAGGGTGAAGGGTGCATAGGAATAGTGTTTTGTTGCTAAAGGCAAACCTTTTTTTTCATCCTTTTCAGGTTAGCACCCATCTTTCCGAAAAGGTGACAGTGGTGACTTATACTGCTACCACAACACAATGGTCCAGAGATCAGGATCACAGTGTGTGTACCTCGAAGAGTTTGCCTTCATCGACTGCAAAAAGGTAAGCAAAACCTTTAATTGGCAGCAACACGACTGTGGCTTGTCGATGTTCACATTGAATGGTTTGTACTTTTGAAATTACCGATATCAAGTGTGATATTTTACACTCATCAGCCTCAGTTTTTTGTTTGTTTTTTCTTTCTCGGTGTGTTGCTTTGCTCACGCAAACAAAGAACCTGCAGAGTCTTAAAACAAAACCATGCAGTTTGTCAGCATCAGTGGATTTATGTATATGAGATATTTTATCGAAGTTTTATGTTGGGTTGACCTTTTGTGAACATTTTATGACTCAGATTTCCAGAACAGAATCATAACTTATCAGTGATGTTTAAAAATCCAACTGTGTTTGAGGAAAAACATATCTGCAAAGTGACCAGTTGTGACCAGTAGAGAGAGAGAACATACCTAAAGCTGGAGCTCTATCTGGGTTATACTGTTACCATGACGATAATGGTCCAATACATTTGTACTGATTAAACTGACTACACATTTCACATGGCAGCCTTGTGAAATGTGTAGTCACTGGGAGCAATAGTCATTTGACTACAGCAACACCTCTGACAAGTTGATTCATTTCAATCATTGTTGGCTACTGATAAAGATAATATACAAAATATTAGACCGAGATAGTGGCTTCATCATCAATTTTAATTCACAGTCACAGAGAGGACACAAGGATACAATTCTTCCTTCTTTTTTCATCCGACAGTAAAACTTAACGTTTGTATTTAACAGATGCGTTGTGTTTATTTAGGTTTAGTTGTATTTCCAACAAAAAAACACAAAAGCAGTGAAACAACAAAAAACACACATTATGCAGGAGAGATTCAGGAAAAACCCCAGGGGCTTATGTGGGGATTTTTCTTTTAAAACATATTGTAGGCAACTTAAATGAAAAAGAAACATTTAGCTGTTTAAAATAATGTAAATCTCATGTAATGAGGGTGTATGAGTGTGCATGTATATGTGGACATGTGAGTGTGCAGACATGTTGAATATTACATACATTGTTACACACATTTACACACAAAAAATGATTTGTTGTGTTTATTTTTTTTACATTAAGTGATAAGTTGTTTAATTGTTACTATTTGGAAATGCTACCTAAATCAGAGTTAGCTCTGGCCATAAGTTTGAAGAAATAAGCATGTGAGGGAAAAACAAGTTGGTTTCATCATCAAAAAACCACTGGCTGCAAGAAAGATTATGCTGCAACTAAATCATTAATATAAATAAGGAATAGAGGTGGTCCTAGAATAGATCCCTGAGAGATTACTCTGTATTCTGTCCATTTCCACATTTACTCAAACTTTGCACGTGATAATGCAGTCACTGCTGCTCTTGGGTGTTGGTAAAGTTAGTAAGATTTGCTTGATATATTTTTGCTTTTATCAGCTTATCCTGCCACATGAATTTGGACCAGCTACTTTGCTCTTGGCCAAAGCACAGGAAATAAAAACTCCGCTCATACACATATTTGCATACAGAAATGACAGTATTGATATCTGCAGTGCAGCCAACTTACTGCAGTTTCTTCAGTATTTAAGTGATTGACACACACAGTAAATTGCAAAATGCATTCGTTGCTGAAAAGGATTTCAAATATCCCAAAGCAACAGAAAGAATCTTCATAATCCCCAAATCATTTCACAGAATTCAAATTGCAGTTTCAAGCCTAATATACTGTATATTCCTCAGTCCAAACAGAGCTACTCTTCAATTTTTCTGTATTCCTGAAGCATATTTGGATGTATTCATCATGGCAAAGCCTCAAAAGCATGAAATGTCTGATGGAAACAGGGCACTGGGGTTGATAACAGTACATTAGCTATTTAAAATGCATTCAACCATTTATCAGATCGGATCCCTTCACAGCCAGTTAGAGTGAATATACTTTATATCTATATTCATTTTTATTTTCTTAGTCAGTCCATGCAACCTTAAAAAATGAATGAAATAATGAAACAGTGCATACGCCTGAAAAACAGGTCCTCAGTTCAAACCGATTTACTGCATGTCTCCCCTCTGCAGTTCCCTCTCTCTTCTCACTGTCAAAACTAAAGACTAAAACCCAGCTATTACTAAATTTAATTTCTCAGTCATATTAGCACCTAATGTGATTGAAAACTACTGCATATATACCTTCAGTTGGACCAGAGTAGGACTCATGCCCTGTTTGCTCTCTATTTGCCCCACAGTTTGAATAAAACGTGCCAAAATCCAGGTCTGATGGAGTGATGAGGTATTTTATGCTCTGTCAGCTTAAAGAATTGAATATTTCAAAGTTCATGGATGGTAGGAATGGCGCGGGACATGTGAACAACTAAGCACAAGCTAAACCAGAATCCGCTTAATACAAACAAGTCGAAAAGGGGGCGTATCACCACATAGCATCACAGAGGTGGACACACATCATATAATAAATCAATTCCCCACAGGTGGTACTTGGACAAGGACAATAGTCCAACTGAAAGGCATATAGTTGAGTTACTACCAGTGATTGTCAATATAAAAGCCAATTTTTTTTTGCAAAATGAACTATTTTAAAGATGCTACAAATATATACAACTACTATTACAGCTAAAATTGATTTAATTCAAGGAAAATGCGTAATCATTTTCAGTAACAATGGAACCAAGCTTCCATTTTGTTCTACTCCACTGCCTTCTTACTCCGCATTTGCATTTCAATGCTTCCTTTATGATACCACACACTGTATGGACTCTAATGAAACTATGGCATCAAAGGGAGTTAGATTATTGTATGTACTGTAGGTTGATACTGTCACCCCATTCCTGAAAATGTTTAAAGTCCACAACTGCTCCAATCTGCTCTTTCAAAGATAGCTGATCCCTCTTTGCAGCAAGGGGCATCCTGTTCCATGCAACTAAATAATTTCTCCCAAGGGTAGTGAGGAAATATAAAAAGCAGTAACTAATTGGCAATCACAAGGTGAAGACTGAAGGTCAGAGGCTGTAGGGGTTAGAACTACCTGGCTCACCCCATCAGAGTTGCATCAGCTTCTGAAATTCTCATAATCTGTAAAATGCCTCCTAAACCTTTTTAATGAGACTTTATTGTTTTCATTCATATCGCATTTGTCTGCTTTACTCATTTTTAATCCTCATAAAACCCATTTAATTAGGCTACTTTAAGTACAGCCTTATAGACTATATTTGTTAGGTTTTTTGTACTTTGTACTTAGTTCAGTCAGTTTAAAAGAAAAAAATAAATTCAAAGGAAGATCACAGTACATTCAGATTGATAAAGAACTTCCATTCACACTAATTGGCATAATTAGTTCAATTTAATTATAGTATACATTTCATTAAATATAAATTTTATTAAATATTAACATTACTATTTCATTTCAGAGCAAAACAACTGCTTTGTATTCACACCTCCATGTTGTTGTTTTGGGTTCTGAACTCATCCTTTCTTCACCTGCAGGAATCATCTGCTCTTCACGTAATAAACCCCTGTGTGATTTACTCAAATCTCTGGAATTTCATCCTCACTGCACAGTCTTTTTCGCTGAGGTAATGAGACTAGTTGGTGATGGACACGGCATCTAATGCAATCAGACTGTGGTCATGATTCTCACAGGGGCCCGATTTGTTCACTTGTTTTCCCTCTGTTTTGGTCTCCCTGACATGTGTGCATAACCGAGTCCTTGGAGGCAGTGGGCATTCAAAGAGGCCGCCTTGATCCACTCACTCACTGCCCAAAGGGTGGGAGGTAGAGGTGGATTGTTATGAGGGGCCGGACACTTGTTTCACAGTACGAGCCACAAAAGCTGGGTTCCGATAAGCAGCTTGATTCTCCAGCCCCTCCAGTTCATAGACATCCTATGCAACCAAGCTCCTTTTGGACAACACCAGCTGTCAATCACACTGGTGTCCACTGATGTGTCTCATGTTATAGATTGTGCTTTATTTATTTGTTTTACTCAAAATATCTTCATTTCATTTCATTTTTCCATTCAAATGGGTTTTATTTTGCAAAAAGTGGAGTTGCCCCTGGGGGAAATTCACTATATTAGTTATAGGGAATGGAAGGCTACATTTTCCATTTTTACTGTATATATTGTGTTTAATACAGTGTTTTTAGTTGTGCAACAGCACATTTTTACATTGAGAAAAAAATCCCATGGCACATCAGCGCCCTCCCACATAATGCAAAATGAAACGTCACAGTAGCTTACAGAACGTCAGACCAGGCTATTGTGTTATAGCGCCACATACTGGCTTATCAGCAGTAATGCAACCATACTCTCAACAATGGCTTTAAGAATAAAGTCATGCTTCTGCACAATTAATTCATCTGAAATTTGATTGTTTTTCATTGAACGACAAACACTATTTCTTGTGGTTGAAAAACACTGCTTTAGCATATAAAACTGACTTACCTTACATCTGTGTTTGCGACATTCAGTTCAGTGTTATATACATGACAATGCCTGGACACAAACTTAATATGTGTTACATTTCAGGCAGTACAAACAGCTATCTCAGGAAGTCACCTTGGAAAAGCAGGCAGGTGAAGCTTTTACTCTTTGATGACTATGAAATTTCACCTGGGCAGGAAGGGCTGTGACTAGAAGTACTGTTATTAAATGGGCTTTCCTCTTGGGAATGGCTATGGCCACATAAGGTACTGCAGAGGTGAGAAATGTTCAAATTGAACTTAGAATCAACCGGGAAGCATGTGTCTTGTTCACCCAACATCTGCAGCTGATCTGATGTAATAACACCAGAGGAATGGGAAAATTCCTCACCACTTAGATCTTTCATCACATAAGATGCCCTTTTCCTGAGGAGAGCAAGGAGAAAGAGGAGAAAAGGGGAGAGAGGTCTAGGCAGAGGAATGAAGGGGAGGGGACGCAGGAGAACGAGTACAATGGATGTGAAGAGAGTGAGCGCCAGCGTCGAGATGGAAAATGACAGTATGATTTGATTTGTGGGAAGGAATGGACACTCAGTGTCCATTTTCTGAGAGAGGAGATGAGAAACATGGAGAGAGAGAGAGAGAGAGAGGGCTGAGGAAGATAAAGGTGGGTTGAGGAAGTGGGCAGAGGCTGAGCAGCAGAGGCTGAGCAGCAGAGCCGTGGAGTTCATTTAGGACTGGATCCATGAGATGGCCAGACAGCTGCTGGTGATGGAGGCATTAGGCCGTTCACTTTAGTCCAGTTTTCTCTCTCTCTCTCTCTAATAGCTGTGTCCATTGCTACCATGGTAGAGCAGGACATGTGACAATGGCGAAAACAACATTACAATTCACTTATGTCAGAGAAGAGCTGCAGGCACAGGCACATTTTAAGGGTCATAAATTATAGTTAAAAAAAGTCCTTCAAACATGTAGCTCGCAAGTTTGGTGCCAAAGTGAGACACTCTGTCCATCAGCTGAGGAACATGACACCTGCTCTCAGAGAGTGATTGATAGAGGGAAATTAGAATGAATTTAAACAGAATGTTAATATTCCTGTCTGTCAGGAAACATGTTTGCTGCATTTGCAAAGTGACTGACAAGAGGAAAAAAATACCAAAAAAGAAATACTAATTCCACAAGGAGAGTAGTAATTTGGTGGATGAAGTAATTACATTCAAATTAAGTGTGTTTGTATATACTGTCAAATCACAACATATACATTATCTCATGACATTCTGTGTGGTAAGGTTGAGGACAATATTATGGACAAATTCATCAAGCACTTGGTGACAGTGAAGAAGGGGGAAATAATATACTGTCATTTAACACACAGAAGACAGACGTCTCCAACAGAACCAGACTCTGAGTGGGCAACCATCTGCTGTGAAAATAGTGAAGAGGGGAGAACAGAGAGAGAGAGAAAGACAAGGAAGAATTTTGAATAAATTGGATTTTAATCAGTAATGTATCTGTTTTACAGGGATTTATACTGCATCATGTGTCACTTTGCTATGTCCACACAAACATCCAGTCAACACTGCTGTTTTTGGATGGATGGATGGATGGATGGATGGATGGATGGATGGATGAATGGATGGATGGATGGATAGATGGATGGATGGAGTGTAATAGTTGTACTGCAAATGATGGACTTTGAGTATAAGTGACATTATATGTTTTGGCCTTATATTTTCTTTTCATCTTACTGGCAGTTCTTATGTCAAGGACCTGAACCTACTCAGCAAAGAGCAAAACAACATTACCTCTCAACAAATCCATCTGTCTCATTCTATTTATGTGTCTCTTCTTCTCAGTTCTCAGTTCAAAAAGTGTTGGCGCTGTTAAAAAAAAAAAAAAAAGAAAAAAAGTTTAAGCAATAGTTTAAGAAAAATATGGGCTCTAAAAAACAGTATGTCATACAAATAAGATATTTTAAGTCCCAAAATATCAGCTTCCTCATTGAGAGGTGAGCAACACTAGTTCATTAGATCATGGTTATTTATGATGATGATTATTTAATGATAAAAGAGACAGATTTCTTTTTTTACCTTAATGTGCTGCATTCTTGGTAATGTACAAATCCAGGAGTGGCCTCAGAAGATTTGTGCTATTTATGTGGCTTTAGACTAATGAAGTTTATGAAGCTTTGCGGTTCCTACAGAGAGCAAACGCCTGGTAACATAAAGAAATGTCGAGCAAAACATGATACATTTATTCTAATTGATCAATGCATTAAATCTATTCATAGCGTATCCCAAGCTGTTCTCGAAATAACTGTGTGAAAAACAACACAAATCAAAGCCACTTTGTTTCCATCTTCTTCTCATCTGGTCAATCTCTGTACTGTTGTAACAAAAGCTGTCATGGTTGTGTAAAGCCTAAAGGTTAAGAGGTTATAAAATAATTTATGTCTCAGGTGTGTGCACATGTGTGTTTGCTTATGTGCACATAAAAGTTCTGCACTGACAGACAGTGTGGTTCTACTGTGTGGTAATAACAGGTCATGTCTGGCAGAAGGAGATGTTATTATGGTTCTTTTATGGATTATGAGGCAGGAGTCTGACCTTTATCTCAGCGTGAACATCACTATAGCTGCCCATGTTGTTACCTACCACAGCACTGTTCCCTATTACAGCACATTACAGGTGATGGACCCGGCACTACCTCATTGCAAACAATGTCCATCCTAACAAGTCATTTAAGGTGGTAATGATCCTTACAAACCTTATTTCTCCTTAAAACAAGTGAAAAATCTATTCCACATCCCAAAATCGGCCCACTTCATGTTTTGTTTTTTTTTTGTTTTTTTGTTTGTTTGGAAGTGGGACGATTTTATTTCTCTCCAATACTCTTTTTCCTGGAAGGAGTGCCAATGGCTGGTAAAACAACAAATCACTCAGTTATGCTATCAGAGATAATAATGACATGACAAATTACTGCCACAGTGTGCTTCGGAGCAGAAACAATCTAGACCCCCACCTCACAGATGGATTGCTGACTTTTGTGGGGAAAATGCAATAATTGTGTGGCTAATTAGTAAAATTGAACCAACATACACAAAGGCACATCCACACTATAAGGTTTGATGAATTTGATGCAAAACCTCCAAGAAACCTCCAAGAAAAGCAATTTCCTGTAAAAGTGGAGATTACTGGGTTTAGAGAAGTACCATCCATTGGCTTCACTAATCTGGGGTCAGTCACAGGTCATCAGCTTTAATTAGAACGTGCAAGTCCTGCAGGACGATTGTAAGTATCATTCTCTCTTAGGAAATGCTAATTAAGACAAGATGTTTTTCAGTGCATGCCTATATTGTGATAAGATGAACCTCCTTTAATTGTGACTCACTGACTCTACAACAACACAGACCTGCTTACATTACTTCCTCAGACAAACAAGATGCACCTCTTTGTATTGCGTTTCAATGCTTGTTATTTTTCATATTCATATTTTCAATTTGTTTTAATTTAATATTTGTGTCTAATTTGTATTACTACCTTACATGAACAGGATGCACTTCTTTGTACTGGAGTGTAGTGCTTCATTTCATTTAGGTCCTTTTATTATTGTGTCATTATTAATATCCAAAAATGCCTGACTCATGACTAATGCCAAATGATTTTATTGCTTCATAATTTTATTTTATATGGCTGTTGTCTGTGTGTCTTTTTGTACCAATTATTTTAGTAACTAAAATGTCATATGACCCACTGAATAGAAACCATTTTTTTTACTGTAGCCTAGACAAACCTCGCTGTTATAATTTTATTGCTCACTGTATTTTAGATTAATATGTCAATATTAATACTCAAATAGCTCTCTAGTTAGGATACATGGATTTCAGGATGAATGTATGGGCAGCCCATGGACAAGTAGAAGGGAATTGAGCTTGTAACCAGAGGGTTGTTGGTTATATCAAGGGCCGGGGTGCCTCTGAGCAAGGTATCCCCAAAGCTCTCTGGTGGGGTGTGTGGGCTCACTACTGGATGGGTTAAATTAAGAGGTCAAATTAAATGATTACTGCGCAAATAAAACTAATTCTAGTTCTAATGTACATATTTCAGATTAGCCTCAAGATATTATCTACTATCTCTGCAGTAGGCTGTAAACAAAATAAAATGACAGAATAAATGCACAGTGTAATCACTATAAAACATATTTATTACTATGTTACTAGATTTATAGTTTTTCCTTTTAACATGACCTGTTCTGACAGTCATTATTAAAAGCCAAAGAAAAATTTCAGAGCTGACAATGACTAAGAATAGATAAAAGTGCTTTATGTTTATATTTGTCAGTGAGAAAATACCTCCATTGGATGTATTGGGGAAGCTTGGCATGAAAACTCCAAGATTCAGTTTGAGAATGTTGTATTACATGCAAATAAATAAAAAGACCTCCAGTAGTCTGGAACCAGAAATCCATTAATGGTTGAAGCAACTTGGCAAGCGAACATACATTTAACAGTGCAGCTTCTGTCAGAGAGTGGACGTAAGGCTCAGTAGAGGCCTCAGAGGCCTTAATCAGTTCATTATCTGTGAACCAAGTGCATTCTCCACAAGAACAAAAAGTATTGAGTTGTACTTCATGAATCTAATATCAATCTCTTATTTATTTTGTACATCTTTCATGCATCCACTGAGACATGCGTCCTATAATTGTGAACTGATTTACCTCTGTCGAAGCTGCTATGCCAAAAGACGGAATATAAATTAACTGGAAAATGACTCCGCCAAAGCAGCTCATATCCTTCTGTGTTGTGATTTGCACCCAAAATTATTAGCTCTAGAATTATTTTATCTGCATTATTGGATTCCTTGACCATGAACAACAACCTTAGCATTTGGAATCACCTTAATATTATTATTAGTTTGATATTAGTTATTCAGAAAAATCTATATTTCTGTAATGATGGTTTTCTTCTGGATCTTGCTCTGCGGCTATTAAAGATGCTGCGAATCCGTTGACACACTTCCAATTCAGCAGAGTCTCTGCTACAGTTTGGTGTTAGTTGCATGTCTGTATCTTTATTTGTTACCTTACAGTGCCCAAAATCCCATAAGCCCCCTATTTTTTCCTGTTCTGGATCGTAATATCTGGAGTGTTCACAGGATCTGGATCCTGTCCAATCTTTGAAATATTATAGAACTTATTGTGCCCTCCTGGATCTTGTATTTTATTAGTTTTTTTGGCCATTTATTGTGGAGTTACATACACAAATGCTAAAAACACGCCTGTTCTTTGTCCCATTACACACCTTTCCTGAAAGTTTCATCAAAATCCGTCCATAACCTTTTGAGTTATTTTGCTGACAGTCAAACCAATGCTGGCAAAAGCATAACCTCCTTGGTGGATGCAAAAAATATTGTCAACGCCTAATATTAATATGTGGCAAATAAAACTAAATGGACTTATAATGGACTGTCCAATAAATGCTTCACCAGTGTGGAAGTTGAAGCAAATAAATGCAGCAATTAGGATTAAAAGCTACACTAAACTGTAGAGAAACATAACATAGTGGTATCATGGTTCACACAGGAGGACAATTAGTAGAATTATGAAAAGATGGTGATTATTTAGATTTGAGTAGCTGCATTTTCTGATGGGCATATTGGGTTTTACTCCTGTGCCATAGGAGTTAGACTCTAAGCATATGGACACTAATGGTTATTTACTGGTGCATGATTTAGCTTTTTGTAAGACAATAAAGAGAATATAATACATATGTGACTTATAAAACTGCTTATGCTATTCTTTCCTGGCTATCATAAACTCATCACAGCCTTTCTCGCTCTTACACATCTTAGACAGGACGTGAGTGCAAATAGAAGGCAGCACGAGTGAATGCAGGCTGATAATTTAGTGCCGATAAGCTCTGGGGAATACTGTCATGAGCAGAAACAGAAAACTAAGCCAATTCTTGAAATGGATCAATTTTTTGTCTGGTTGTATACCAGACTACTAAGAGGGCACTCGGCTCTTTCATTATCAACTAGGTTTTCCATAGCACATGACAAATAAATGTACAATCACTTCCAATTACAGGCTGAATGGAAATGTGATGCAGGACTCCATTTCACATGGCTGCTTTACATGTTTTGGACAAACGGAGGAAACACTACACCTCAGGATCTAACCTTGACAAGCTTGTTGGCTTTCAATCAAGAATGCTCAATTAAAACGTCCCGTGTGGATTACATTCCTAGGCTTCACTGTGATGGAATGACAATACTCTTTAACCTCACCAGCAATTGTTTTCTGCATCAATCCTAGAAAACCACAGTGTTTGCAGTTTTTGATGGTGGGGGCAGCCAGACATAATGCTTGATCGAGTTGTGATAGGATTGCTGATGAACATACGCTGTAAAGTTATTTAATGCTGACTCCGGATCTGGAATTTGATTGGAAGGACCAACTAGTGTTCATGCAGACGTAAGGTCAATATTGAAAGATGATGATGACATCAAATCCACACTGAGCCACTTCACTCGCTACATAAAAACATCATCTTTTGTTGTTTTGATCATTGTTTTAGTGATTTTTTTTAAGTGTTATTAGACTATAGCCAGTGGATGAATGAGCAGTCAACATTTTAAATTTATCTTTCAATCAAAAGCTTGCTCAGCCTTGTCTGGATTTTCAGCCAAAGCAGCATTTTGTTTCAACCCATTAGGATTGTTGGGGTGGAGAGATTTATACACACTAGTCACTGTCTTGTAAAAGTTGTCTAGCAAATATTTTCAGCAGATAAATAAATAAATACGTGTTTGAGTTCAGCTACAGGGCATCATTGTTTCAGCTGCTGTGTGGATCTGAATTTTATCAGGTGGCGTGATGTGCTCTAAGGCTTAGCCCCGTTCAACCGGCTCCAGAGGCCTGGACAGCAGGTTGTCGATCAGAACTGGAAAGAGAACACGCATAACCACAGCAACCATCACTGGCTTTTCCTGCTTTTGTCCAGAAATACAGAAATATATATTTTTGACTACACAGGATGAATGTAAATGAAGAAATCAGATCCATCCTAAATCTCTTTTTAAAAGCGTCTGAAAGAGACATTTACTGTGGAGCATCTAACTCATCCAGCTCAAGGTTTCGAACTTGGGTGAAGGGTGAGACGTCACATTGCCATCTTGATTTGACTCATGTTGACAAGTTATCCACAGCGTTCACTGGATGAGATGTTTAGAGTCAAGGTTCCTAACTTGACTTGAAAATATATTGCTGTTCTCTTCAGCTGTGGAGGCAGCAAATTAATGCATGTTCCGGGACTCTTTTACCAGTTGAATGTCAACATAATACAAATTAATGGATAAATAACCGCTGATGTGCGTGGAAATGTATTGAATCATATTATGGTTCATGGTCTGCTCCTGGACTCTGTGTCCAATGGGTTTTTTGTGTTTGGAACTTTTTATATCTTTGGACTCTTTGGATCTTTGAACTTTTTATATTATTTTGGACCTTTCCACGTGTTTTCATGGACTTTAGCATTTAAGTTATTTAACTTAATTGACTTGCTTCCTTTTGTTTTCCTGTTTATTTATTTATTTATTTTATTTTTTTTGTTTGATTGTTTTTTGTTTTTTATGCATTGCATTTAGCTCCCACTTGCCTGCACTGTGATGTTTTGCATGTACATGTAGGAACCTGCAAACCAACATAAAAGATGATGAATGTACTGTACATAAACACTCCAAATTAACGTTCAGCTTTTTAGTCATAATATGAAAGCAAGTCATGTTTTCAGCTGGCGAGAGTAACAGCGAGGCTGCGCTGCATTTGAGGCAATGTGCCATGAGATAAACACATGTATAGAACAGGAGAAAATTCATGAATAATTAATTAAATATGCCATGAAACAAAGTCCCCATATGCTTATTCCAACACATTTCATGAAGATGCTACACCTGCACGAAACACAGCATGAGGCATCGGCTTCAAAGAATATGAAATGAAACAAAAGCTATTTATTATTTAATTCTATTTTATAATCAGCATGAATATTTGGAATTACATAGTGGGTGGGTAATGCATTCTGAGGGTTTTGGTACTTTAAATAAGTGTGTAAGTGAAAGCAGCACTGCTTGGCCATGCTTGTTGACCATACGTCAGTTGTCAACAAGCATGTTGACAACTGTTGTCAGTCACAGGTTCAAGTCACTTCCGACACACAAGCTTCACATTATTAATTTGCAGGTCATAAGTAAAGTTTATTATTATTATTATTAATTATTGTTATATTTCATGAAGTATCATGCTCAGAGTAGTTTGTTAGTAAGTGCCAAGTGAGAAAAACACATCCACACTAAAACCTTTTATAAAATTAGTCTATGTATTTAGTATGTCTTTTATGGACACAGAGCACAAAGAAGTGGTTGTGGTAGGGAATCAAAGGCTCTGAATGCAGATTTTACAATCCACACACAAAGGTATAGGCAGCACTGTGCCTTTAAATACTGCCAAATTGTCTGTCTGCACAGTTTGGAGGACATTAGTCCTGCATAGACAACTCCCAGGATGAAGCCTTAAGACAGCTGGGATTACACTGCCAAGAGCTAAGAATGATAGAGCGGTCTGTGTTCACACTGTCTTTCTCACAAGTATTATATGTTTATTAGTCTGTCTCAAAGCCAGCCTTATAAAACTGGCCAAGGCCCACTCGGCCATACAAAACCATTTTTCACTCCACACCACAGCCCCACTTTCATAGTGTTTCTCTGTCCTTAGAATAAACACTGAAAAAATTTAAATGAGCTCCCTCTGCAGTTGTCAGGTGCCACAAAGAATAGCTGAGCACCCGGTTGTCTGAGATATGAGGTTGCTGTCTCAATATACTGCAAGTCTTCAACTCCACTTAATCGTATTTTTTAAAAGAATAGGTTGCAGCGGCTCCTGCAAGACGAATGTAAGATGGATGTATGGTGTGGGACCTTTGCCTCTGCTTTCATTACACTATTAAAGTGGTATATACTGTATGTTGGGAGGGAAACTTATCGCTGCAGTATTAATGAAATTTGGATAGATTATGAGAGACTTTTATTAAGTAATTAGGCACATGTAGGAGTTGACTTGAGTTGTGCTTTAATTGCCTTTTGGGGTGGGAAACTTTCAAGACAGATTTACAGTACCTCCCAGTCCTACTGTGAATTGAGCGATGAAATTTACAACTCTATCAACTTTCATGATTGCAAAAAGCTATGATTGTAATGCCCAAGTTGGAAATATCAAATCAACTACACATATCTTCCCTGACCCAGGTCTGAAGCTCAGCAAAGAGCAGTGAAGCACTGTCATTTTAGAAATGAAAGGAATAGGAATGATTTATTATCTCTACATAATCCTGATCACCCACATCATTAGTCATAATAAAATGCTAATAATGTTTCATATGTCTTCAAGGGAAATTAATTTGTCAAACATTCATTTAACTGCAACAGGAATCTCAGCACAGTAACCTTTCTGAGATGATTACTTCCAGCTCTGCAGCAGTAGTACTTCTCATGATGTCAAGAATGTAGATTCTTTATTCACAAGCTTCTCAGCAAGTTAACTCTGCACTCTTTAAATTATATGTATAGTAGAGGTAGACGCATAAACATATGCATGAGAGAGCAGAATAATAAGGTAGAAATTGTGAACACTGTGAGGTGTATAACACTTATTTTAAAAAAGACCAATGTTTAGTGTATATTATGTGACTTAGATATTGTCACGGGCTGTTCATGCCAGCAAGTGGAATAGCAGAGAGTACTTACAAGAAAAGACTTATTAAATGTAATAAAGGGACGATCCACAGAGCTGTGAGGTTTTAGAATTTGTTCTTAAAGGTCCAGAGTGTAACATTTAGGAAGGTTTACTGGCAGATATTGAATATTCCGCCCATAATGTTTGCTCTATGACGGCAAGGGAAGCTCTGCTTCCTCTAAAATGTCATAAAATATATGGTCAAATATGCACTGCTGTATATTTCATTTCTTAAAGTTCGCTAGAACTCGGTCAACTTTACGGCTAGGTTTTTTTTTTTCGGAGTCAACTGTTTTTCACAAATTGTCTGATGCGATTTTCTTCTCATACATTCCCGCAGCATTAAAACCAGTGGAAGCTCAGCTTTAATTGATCTCTATGAGACGGCACAGAATAGCTTTGTTCACTACAGTGAGTGAGATGGTGATTGGAGAAATGCAGCAAAATCGCCACTTCCACGGAAGCTCAGCGTCTGGAGTCAATGGATCGGTTTGTGGGCGCGGACGCTGGGCTGATGATGCATGATGATTGGCGAAACTGCCTGAAAGATGGAACCACTTTTGTAAAGAAGAAACCACTGTTATATAAATATCCCCTTAAATATATATCCCTTTAAAATAGAAATTGATTTTCATCACCTTAGAATAAGCCTTTTATATGTACTTATAACAATGAGTTTGGACGACACACCCCCCCACCCCCCACCCCCACCTCCCCACACACTCCCCTGAACTATCCTATGATTGGACTCCCGTCATGTAGAGGTAGTATGCATGTCTAGTTCTCTCTCCCTCTCAGATCATTCTATTTACATCATGCTGTAAAGTTAGGAAGGAATGATGCTCAAAGCTGCTAAAGTATTTTCACCTACCACAGCTTTAAAATGGTCATTAAGGAGAGAAGAGAGCATGTTGGTTTCAATTTGTCCAACTTCTGTCTTTAAACAGTAATTGCATCTCTTGTGTGCAGATACTGTAGCTCAGATTTATCTGCCTGCACAGGTGAAACCCCTGATCAGAGCAATTGCATTCAAATAAACAGATTTTACCGCAGTGTTATAAACGCTGACTCAACCAGGCCTTCAGACTCTCCCCTTTCAACTTGTATTTTGGCTCTGCATTCTAAAGCGCTGCTTATGATAATTGAGCATATTCTATTCTGTAATCAGCAGTGGCTGAGAGTGTGGAAGGCACAAACTGAAGACATAAGGGAACAGATAACAGCTGCTTAAATGTCTGCTGAGAGCATATAAGACTCCATAAAAGAATTCATTGCTGCATTTGTTAAAATCCACCAGTTACAATCAAGCACCACCTGTGTTTGTTGCATGTGGTTTACCAGTTTTACACAGAGGCAAACCAGCATCTGCAGCAGTTTCAGTGCGAGTCTGACAGATACTCTACTGTATCATATAGCCACTGGCTTCCAATTTTAAACCACTCAATGAAAATGAACAGCCATGATAGGTTATATATTGCTGCCCCTGCCGTTGTCAGTTTGGTCGGATGTACGGCTGCGTTATCTGTTACCTCCTATAAATTCCAATTATCTTCCTCGTCAGATACGATCACACATGCTCATGCGCCCACATGTCAGCGTCTCAGAGCAATAGGCTACAAAAATTCAGCGATAGCAATAAAATAATCCTGTCCTTGAATTTAATCTCTACCACCTCAGCTGTAGACAAACTCCACTTCAGCTTAATTAAAGCTGATTTACACGCTAGGCAAGATAAAATAAACATGATTAGATTAGACAAATACTGAGGTCAATATTTTTGGAGGCTTGGAAATTAATAATACATTTTGTATAATAAAAACTTGTGCATGGGCTTCAAGCTCAGAATGATAAACAGGTTACTATGCCAAGCAACAGTCTGGGGAACCCTGCACAACTTTTCTTTTTACACCCTGATAAATCAAGTTATCATTAGAAAGGTGGTCATAAAATGCTTTGAATATGCGGGATCAATCATTTTCAGAGAGACATCATTTTTTTTTATATATATATATATAATTTAAGCAGCTGAATAAGTGCAAACATCACCACCTTTTGTTATATGGACCTATAAACAAAAAGATGATGTCATATCTATATGCAAAATGCTTCAAAACTAAGGAGTTATGATCCTAAATATGTTCTGTAATTTCTGCAATCTACTGCTGTGTGAGCAGTGATTTCCACCTGAGAATGACTGGATCCTTAAAGAGAAAGAATATAAAGGCTTGTTCATTTTGAACTGCTTATCGCAACAACTCAGCAGTGTCATTCTCTAAAATTAGCTTGTGCTGGCTGAGCAGTATCTGGTGAAGATGAAATAAGGAGGGATCAGTTATGCTGCATTATTAATCTTAATGTGTGGAGGGAAAGACTGGGAAAAGGAAAGTGACAGTGTTGAACTGGGGAGTGAAAGGAAGAGGACATAATATCTTCCTTTTGACCTCCTTATGCACACTAAAACTGCTGCAGGTACTAACAACAAAGAAAAGCATTTGCCTAAATGAAGCTGCCACTCTCACCTATAGCACAGCAACAGTGTTGGCGGAGGGGGAGTTTGGCTCTAACCGCTTGAAGTAAAGAAAAGTCAAGAAGATAACAGTCCCTCCGAGGCTGGTGGGAAATCACTGCAGCCAGGGACACACATATCTACACAGCAGCTTTCTATTAAACTCCTTCACACAGCAGCAGCAGAAGCATAAAACACGACCGCTTTTTTTTTCCTTACCCTAAGAGAGATTTTGGATAGCCCCACTGCACCCAATCCCACCTCATACTTGTGTTGCTGCTGCTGCTGCTGCTGCTGCTACTACTTTATAAGCATTGGCGAGGTCAAAATCCATTTACACCATACATTCCCTTTAGTCAGAAAACCTATTTAATCTCGGTTTATTTTGTTGTATTGTTTTTTTTTTAAGTGGGTATGTGTTCAATTGGCCTTCACTCACAGGTCACAAATGTGCCAGAAACAAGACAAAAACAACAACACGTTACAGTCATTTATTTATCTTTTAGTTTGGTCTCTTGTTCAAACTCAGTGGCAAGTGAATGATTTAAAGGTGCAAATAAAAAAAAGCAAAAATTTGAAAAAAAAAAAAAAAACACTAAGTAAGGTTAGTTTAAAACATTCATGACTGATGGCCAGTCTTGTGTTCTAACTAATGTCAATCGAAGCTGAAGCCAATAAAACCTGCTTGCATTGCAGTCATTTAATCAAGGCAATTGAACACATTCCCACTGGTCAAAAACCCAGGATTAAACAAGATTTTTTGACCCGAGGGAATGGGTATCGGTGAGGTCAAATTTCATTTGCATGACAAAATGCTGTGGCTTATTTTATGATAAACCACAGCCAGATGATGTATATTAGTCGTATAGGATGCAGGGTCTGGATATCAATTTTTTTTTAGCTCTATTTCCATCAGAGTATATATTATATAAAGCATCTCCATCCCTTGATATTTTGGTAAATAGCTGCTTATCCAGACCAGCTATACAGGAAGCTGATTAGTGATGCACAAGGCATTTGTCTTCCCACCGAAAAGCCTTTGCAGGGTAGCTGGGACAAAGTTAACCATGTGGGCTTGATGCAGAAGGTATGCAAAATAGCCAGCATTCATGAAAATGCCGTTTTTATTCGCTGTTTGGAGACACACACAGTATCACATTTACCATACGAGGCAGTGGTGTCATGCTCGTGGGCCAACCTGACATTTTCCACAGTCAACCACGTATGGAAATGTCATCAGAAGAAACATGGGAGTCCATCAGTAGCACATTCACAATTTATGAATTTCATGCATCTGGACAGGTCAGGAAAAAAAATTGCCGGCGCGGCACTTCATCCACCAATGATGAAAATCCAACCATGATCCGGCAGGGTGGTTCAGGACAGGAGCGGGTTTTCAAGATAAAGCTGCTGAAAAATGGATGACTATTTGCAACAAACAGTTGCTCCTGAATCATTCATAGGTCACGTAATGGAAAAGCATGCTGGAATGAGTGACAGAGGAAACCCTTTACACATGACAAACTCCCATAGAACAACAAGATTCAGGGGACAGATTTTCAGGGGACAATCTGCTCCAAGATACATTTCTTTCTATAGTTTTTTTTTTTTTTTTTTTCTTTTAATATATAGCGTGTTTGAGGTCTTGAAATAATAACACAGGAAAAGAGCCAGTGCAAGTGTCAGACACTGCATCTAAGGTAGATGACATCATTATTCATTCATTCTTTTGCTACAGGTTATCTAGGAGGTTTGCATGGAGAGTTGGAGCTATTTCCAGCTGATAATTGCTAGGGTTTCCATTAAATTGTATTGCAAAAGTTTTAATTTTGTTCCATTCACTGCTATTAAGTAAATATGGGAGTTAGTTCACTGAGATAAGCAGTGGGTGGGTCAAAAGTTTGGGTCTCCACAGAGAGATAAAGTGCATAATCAAAGAACAGCACTAGCTGTTGATACACGTGGTTGCATTTTATTGCTGCTTCCACCTGTTATTTTAGTCACACTCCTTTGTTGCATATTGCAAGTCAAGGAACTTGCCTCGTCAGACTGTTTCTAAGCTTTCTCAGCATCATTGGTCATATTCTCCTTTATTGATCTGCCAACTTTTCCCCTTCTCTCACGTGTATATTTATGCTGCCGCCTACATCTGAAACAGGGCTCTGTCAGGCAATACTAACAGACTTGACTGAGGGAGAGTTTGTGTTTTTACAACAGCAGAGTATGCAGGGGTGGATGGAGGCAAGAAGAGTTTATCCTGTAAAACTGCTAAATGACCAGGATTTTTGAGCAGTAGAATTTACTTCTGCATTTTTTTGTGAGGGCTTCTTTGTATTTTTAGTCATTTTTTTTTAGTCTCCAAACTGTTTGTGCAGTGCAGCTTTAATAACACAAGTTTGCTGTTGCATCAGTCAGTCTTGGCACAAAACAAATCACTTCCTTTGTGAAAAGTCTCTCAGGTGACATGATATCATAACACTACTACACTGAGAAGCACGTAGAAACTTGTGAGGAGCTGATAGGCTCAATCTACATTGTGTGAACTCACCTGACAGTCAATGGTTTATCTTTGCCACAGTTTTAACATAAATGATTTGCATACATGTAAGAAAATCTGTCCTTGAAAGAATCTCATAAAGGAAATGTGTAATGATTTATCATTGCAATGAAAAAAAACATATATAAAGTGTTTATGTCTTCACTGTAATTTGATACATGGCCCTGCTTTACTCTATTAGTGTTACATCTTCAGAAACACATACAAGCAATCTGTGATGTACTGACTTTACAATCTGAGCTGTTGCTGAGTAATATCGTACTAATATATGTATTATTCTGTCAACAGATTTTTTTCACTTGGCTCAGTAACATTTAGCTCCTCTCCCCTGTGCTCCCCAGTCCCTTTTTAAATTAGTTTTTAATATTAAATTAAAATAAAATCAACATCTCTTGATTTGATCACCTTGTTAATCTTTGTTCATGCCCACAATGATTATAGTAAATGTAACCTGATATGAAAAAAGTGAAGTTGAATTAAAGTGGCCATTACATCTTTCTGCTTTTAACTTTCTTTTAGGTGAGTCACTGAAATGGTTCAGTGCATATAGCTGAGCCAAAAAGAAATTGCTTTCTTGTTCAGAAAGTGAAAGGATATAATTCAACTGACCAAAGGCCTCAATGCAAGAGATTAGATTACCATAAAGATCGTATAGACTCAAAGAGATGAACACCTCCCTGTCAACACCGTGGACGCAGAAAAGCCTACTCAAGATCTACTCAAATCTCTCTCTCAATTATCACAGTAGCAATGCTGCATTCAAGGTCAGAGTAAGAAAAGCTTAAGTCACAAAGAGCAGTAAATGTGAACTGAATTTTCAGCCATGACTCCATGGTGCAACAACATACAGTCTGTGAAACTCCTGTAAAGACCGGCACAATGTCAAGTAACAATGCAATCAACCAGTGTGACCCAAACACTGTTGAGACGGACCTGCATGAGAGGCCTGCACATGTTTGTTTGCCCCCTGGTGGCTGGCAGCAGTAGGTCAGGACATTGGCCAAACTAAAAATCCAGAATTTCATTAATGTTTCTGTTCTTCTCTGTTGTATGTGTAGGTTTTCATTTCATGATCCGTTCATATATTTCACCTAATTAATTACAAATGTATTATAACTCATTTTACTTCAGGGGCCACATACAGCACAATTTGATCTAAAGTGGGCCACACCAGTAAACATAATATACTGTAAACAACACAAACTCCACATTTTTCCCTTTGTTTTACATTTAATGAAGTATCTTTTTAAAGGACATATTATTAACCTGAATTTTTGTGAAAAAAAATGTGCATGTAATTATAAAATATGTTTTAATATTATGCATTCACACGTGCATTACAAATTACACATCCCTTGGATCTATAAAGGCACAAAGCCTTTAGTCACAGGTATCTGGAACTGAAAAAATATAGTATTCCACATCATGATTAGGTTCACAAATTCACCCTGCGGGCCGGATTGGACCCTCTTGCAGGGCGGTTGTGGCCCGCGAGCCGTATGTTTGACACCCCCAATTTACACAGTTAACAGCTAACGATTCAACAAAGATTTAATTGTACATAATAATTTAAGTGTCATTACAGGCTTTGGCACAAAGGGAAGTAACTAGCACTGGGTTTGCGACCCGGTTCTTTCAAGCCATTTTCTGGGTGGAGTTTGCATGTTCTCCACTTGTGCGTGTGGGTTTTCCTTGATAGACAATTGTTACAAACTGTTAACATTATTTGTTGAATCACCTTCATTTTTTAGTTATCATACACTTATGTGATCTGCGATATCAGACACATGTGATCAGCGATATCAGAGTTTCAACAGGAAGCAAAGTTGTCTTGATCTAGGTGTGGATAACATAAAAATGGTTTGTTCACATCAACAGTGTTTGAGCCACCGCACGTCAAACCCTCATATTACATTGGTTTTAATTAGTAATCCAATGCTTTAGTAATGGGGTGAGACCAAACAGCACTTGGTAACACTGATATCTGCAACACTTAGGCTGGATGGTCAGCTTTCTGCTGAGGTTTAGTCACAAACAAGAGGCCGCAGGTTGTGATGTTGTTCTAAAGTTCACAGATGCCACCTGCCATCAGGCACCTGTTGGACAACACCAGCTGCCAGTCATACCGGTATCCACTCATCATCTAGTTTACAACATACACATTATGTGCTATTAAAAAAGACCCAAAACTAGTGATTGAAACCATTACTTTCTCAGGAACATGTTTACTGACATTATAAAATGAGAAGTAGACTCATTTTCCTGTAGACCATTGAAAATGAGTTATTTTTGAAAGCAAGGGCGTCACCCCCAGCGGCTATCCAATATATTTTCATTTGCTGGTTGTCTTTTTATGGTCTATGCTCACAAACAATGTCTTGTTCAGTGAATTTTATTGCCACAACAATGTATATGGTTGTCACAAAATCCCACAGAACACCTGGACTATTTGGGAGCCACTGGTCTCAACCAATGAACACTTATGCAAGGTTTTCCTGCAAGGTTTTCCTGTATTTCACTTGCAAGTGTTTGCAATGAGATGAAAAAAAAAACTAAATGTAATCTATTTTGTAGTGTTGTGGGACCATACACAGACACTGTTGCTCTGTCACTGACTATCACAGACAGTTCACATTTTTGGACTGAAACTTGATGTGAGATAAAAATGTCGGCAGTGTATTGTAACCTTAAACAGCCTTTAATAGGACAGTGACAGTTTGCTACTGTCTCTCCCTTCCAAATAGATTATACAACATCAATATCAGCAGGATTGGCAAACGTAGGCAGAGATACTACACAGGCTTAAAAGGCTTTGACATTCATAGCTACAGAAAAAAAAAAAATAATACATTTAGATTATGTTGGACTTTGTTTAGATCTCGTTTCAAATAAAAGGTGGCCTTTTCCTTTTAGCAGTAGAGGTAGAAAATCAATAAGCAGAATAATTACACTCTTCTCCTTACTGCTTTCACACCTTTACATTCACTGTCATCAATTTACGACTCAGCCTTTAGGCCTCAACCTTGGTTTTTTTATTCATTTGTTCTCTTATTTATTTGAAACGACTGTGTGAGCGGGGGCGAGGCAATATGTGTGTGTAAGTTTATTAATGTATGTGTGAGTTTGTGTGTGTGTGTGTGTGTGTGAGAGAGAGAGGGCAGGAAGAAGCATGAACATTAAGAAGAAGGAACTTTTATTACAGAGGAGGGAGAAGAAATGGAGGACTTGTGTGTGAGAGAGAGTTTTTCCTGACAGATCTTCTAATAATGCACCATAGCTACAAACAGGAATGCGAAAAGCAGGAAGGGTTTGGTTCAAGGGGTTGAGTAGTCCTTCCTGCTTGCCAAACTGCATAATGATGGGAAAAGAGGAAATGTTGTTACTCCAAGCCGGAGATAAAAGGATTTGTAAGGGTATGTAAGTACAGAAGAAGAGTCGGGAGAGCGATCAATAATTAATTTACTTTCAACAGTCAAGGGCAATTAACACGCTTTTTTGCCCATTACCCACCTAAAAGGGCCAACTCTGTGGCTCTAGCCCCTAATCTCACTGACCATTGTCACAATCGAGGATTACACAGTTTACAAATCGATGCACACTCTCTTTCTCTCACACACATACAGAAAACTCATGCTTCCCTAAACACTGGAGACTTGGATTAGAGGCAGTTTTGTATGGTTACAAGTGTTGAACACGCAGGATTTTGTTGCATTAACCTCACATCAGGAGGAACAGGACATTTTACAAACAACGTCTGTCATTATGCGTCACAAAAACACAATTTCAGCAAGATGTGATGTGGCCTGAATACAGTTGCTGAGTAGCTGAATGTAAATGTATGCTCTTCAAAGCTTTTTTATGAGACGTAGCAACAGGAAGGTGCTGGAGAGACCTTTGTGCTCAACAAGTGCGATCTCTTAAATTGTCAAAATGTTAACTCATGTCAAAGAAATGAGTCTTGATGTGTTTTAAAATAAACAGCCAGTACGATGCACCAACTATTCACCGTGGGGAGGAAATCTTCATTTTCACTTTATGTGTTCCATAAATCCTGAGACATCAGATGTCAATTGCGCCTTAAACTCTAAACTACTTGTCCTTGGAGCTCATCATCACCATAAGCCCTTGCAGCCACTGACAGTTTTCTAGATTGGGATCTCTACTCCACTCAACCCACTCATCAGCATTTCTCATTTGAAATAAGTTGCCAGGGAAACGTCAGCTACAAATGCAAGCTGACCTCAAAGTCAAAATAAAACAGCATAATTAGAAGATTTGTGTAGCTCATCTCAGCAACCAAACACTGTAGTTTTCATTTGCAGGCCTCAATCTCTATGTTTTGTTTTTTTGTCCTGCACTCGCATAAACATTGTTGATGCATATGTAATGTATATAATTTTTTTGGTTTGTTTTTTGTTCGTTTTTCACAGTCCATTACTGCCGCCATGTCGTCTCTTACAAGAATTTTGTATATACTGTAGGTGTTTTTAATTCTTTTTTTTTTTTTTTTTTTTTTTTCAGTACCTATTTTAGACACCAAATATCGCTGTTGCGTATATTAAAAAAAATAAATAAATAATACATATATATACTCGCCTAAATGTTTTATTTATTTATTTATTTAGTGAACTGGGTCAAAAAAATGCTTTGGGCAAAAGATTAAACATAGACTGGATTCCTAAACAGACAGGAAGGGAAGCTCATGTCACTAAGTAACTGCTCCTGGGTATTTATGTCTGTCCCATCTGAACATGTTTCTAAAACTGGTGATGGGGAATGTAACAGTAACTCATTTGCTACAATACATACATCTGTGCATTGGAGTTCACTTCAGTCTTACCAGAAGAAGGCAGGAGTTTGCTGTCGTCTTGTGAAAGAGTGTCTGAATATGGTGTTTATCATAAAGACTGTAGGATGTTTGTTGTGTTAAGTGTTAAGCATTTAGAGCTTAATTTTTCTTTTTGTGCCATGGATCGGTTATCGTTACTTTTTTCCAGTAAACAAACCAAAGTCTAGTTTATGAAACTTGTGAATATAAAGAAGGACAAAGTATATATAACATTTAAAATTATTTGTTGTTGCTTTATAATGTTTAAAAATGATTAATGAAGGATCTATAGGTAGACACAGGCGATAGATTGTTCAGCTAGGATCCATAAATGCGTGGTCATAGGCTGCCAGTGTTTTGTGGGCTGATTCAGAGAGTTTTTCCTCTTCCACTTCATAAGTATGTTTGTGTGTGGGGGGGGTAGCACAGTGTCTATGTTGGCCATTTTAAAGAAATGCAACTGCTGCGGAAGACTCTGCAAAGATGCATAAGCAAGAAACTAGTATAAATATTAATTAATTAACTTTTTGCATAAAACGTGGCATGACACACTTGAACTAATCTGTTCTAATGTTAAAAGAAGTTAAATTCCTGTAAACCACTTAAGTTGGAAGATACCATGCATTTATTAATGAATTAATCAGTGTGATGTGGGCTGACCCTCTTCTGGACCTGGGCCAGCTGGATACAAAGATAAATTATGCGGCCAAATCTAGTTTGTGCGGTTTTTATCCAAGGTCAAATCTGTTTTATCTTTTAGTATTTTTGAGCATTTTCATTTGTGCTTTTAGCACAACTCCACTACTGCAATGCTTCTAATGTTGGCCTCAGTCACAACTCAGCCTGCATATGTAAATGACAGCCCATAGTCCCTGTCCTGGCTTCCATCTACTGCCTCCCAGAACATTTTTATATTTTTATTTGTCTTGAAGATTTTTAAAATACATGGCTGACCTTTTAAAACCCCATGTTCCTTTAAGGTCACTGAGGTATGTGGACCAGCTGCTCTCATTTGTCCCAGGTACATCCATGACAGGAGTGAGCATCCTTTTTCAGCTGTCACTCCCAAATTGTGGAGTCAGCTCCCCCTATGTTAGGATGGCCCCCACTTTTCTTTTCTGGCTTTTCTTTTTAAACAAATTTACTCTACTCTTTATTATTATCTGGTTTTATAAGTACTTTTTTCTTGTGTACATCACTTTGTTGAACTCTTCTGTTTTTTTTTAAAAAACAAAGTGCTATATAAATAAACCAGTATTGATTGGATTGAAAAAAAAATGATCCATTTTCAATCATTTCTGCTGATGACCAGCATTTATTTGCTCCTGCACACGATAACACGTGAATTGTAGTTTGGTGTCTTTTCCACACTTATGCTGTTTCAGCAAACAGCACCATGAAGGGCAAGTGGGAGGAGCCACAGAGGACAAGGAGTTGCATAAGTAAAAATAAATAAAACCAAACTCAAAATGACAAAGGTCAGGAATATTTAAGACAATAATTGCTTTATAAATAATACATTAATTTGGAACATCAAATCTAAGCTTGTTTCTTTGTTGTCTGTGAGAACAGTGTAACAGGTGTGGATTGCATCAACATAGTCAAAAGCAGCCACTTAGGAGAAGCACACTATAAGCTCATGCCGCAACTCAGTGAACTGCTAAATAAAATAACATGCAGTTGTTTTTCACTTCATTGAACAATGTCATTTTGCAGGCACAGATACATGTATTCCATCTCTGTGTTGCAGCATACAAGCAGCTTACTTGTACGGCTCTGGATTACGTGTGACTGCAAAATAGTGATGGAATGTAATCCATCAATGATACACAAAGAACTAGCAGATACTTCCATACTTCCACCTTGGCAAAGGTATCAGTGAAGTGTGATGCTGAGCTGAATGATGGGATTCTGATGCATTAGACATGGAAAATGCTGACAGCACTTCTGCAAGTTGAGCCTTAAATTGTCTTCTGCATACTTGGACAAAATTCAGTTTGAAGCAATTAAATGTGAGCTTCTCATCCCAGTGTTGGCAGCTACATCTTTTCCAATTTCAGTGACTCAAGGAAATGTTGAATTTATTTGCAGAGCCTTTCCTGTCAAACACGTTAGTCATCAAGTGATTTATAGTATACAAAAGGACATTAGAAGAGACAGGAGACAAATGGAGGAAAGAATGAGGAGAATTCTATGCCTTTTGTTTAAAAGTCTCTTTTTTTTTTAATGTATTTTAACATCTCTGTGACACAGCAAAATGCTAAATGTTTGACATATTAAATGAAAACTCCACATAACAGAATAAATTGTGTAACTCTTCTTGATGTAGATACTTTCTGTCACCACTTGACTTTGAGTTTGGCCTGGAATTACTTTAGCTGTCCGCGACACCAAAACAGTGTAGAACACTGAGTTATTACCATCCATTGAAATGGATCATATCAATCCTCGTAGATATTTGAATCCTGTTTCATATGCAAAGGAAGGAAGGAGTTTGTGCATGTCTGTGTGTTTGTGCACAAAATATATGTGTCTGTGTGATATGCACCGCTCCTATATAATGTACTAGTTGGCAAATGAGTGGATTTTTTTCCTTTGGTTCAGACAGAAAGATGACAAGATTATTATCAGCTCTGGGACTCTGTGAGTAGCACCGTGGATAATAACCGACCTACTGAGCTGAGCTTAGTCCTAAGAGGCAGCCACTGGTGAGGTACAGGGAACGAGAACTACTTCAGTGACACGTCTGTCGTAAAACACAGAGAGAACCGTGCCTCCTGCGGGTGCAAGGAACTCTCTGCAGCCTTTTACCATATGCTGCAGCCTCATCCAGAGTGGTGTCATGCCACTGGGTTTATAACTCCTACTCTTGTGCATAGGAGGTGGTACAAAAACATCAGTCAATTGGAGGGTTCATGGCTTGACTCTCCTGGTCCCCTTTTGTGTTCTGTACAGGGCTGGTGAGTAGGAGGTTGACAGTTGCCTTAGGCGATAGAGGTGAATTGTAATGTGGATTTTTTTTTTCCTGTGGTTGGGGGCTTATAAATAAAAAAAGACACCCAGCTGCTATTTACAGATATCTTCCTTCGCTTTAGTGTGCACCAGAGCCACGCCAGGTGGAATCCCAATTTCCCTTACCAAATTGTTAGTGGTGGATTTAAAGATTGGATGGTGGAACTCCAGTGTGTAGTTATACTGCCTCCTTGTGGGCAGTCTATGAAAAGAAGGGAAAACCAGAGAAACTCTTAAATGCTCAGCTCTTCATTATAGAAACAAAGACGAGGTCTGTCCATGGTGCCATTCTGATGTAAGTGATGCATTGTTTTCAACTATGTGGCAAATTGTGTTGAAGGCCTAATGAATGAAATGGATGTTGTGCGTGTGACATAAACTAAATGTACAACACTGATTTTAACTATCTGGTGCCTAAATAACAAATTCAGAATGCCATCTATGATCCAGGTTTAATGTTTTGGTGGCTGAACTGAAAATATTGCACTGTTGTAATGCCTACTGTTTTCTAATAAGAGGCAATTCAGAGTAATTATCATGCACATGTAGAGGGAAAAAACAATTCCAAGAAGCTCATAAGTGTGAGCTTTGATACGGGCCAGAAAACAACCAGAAAGCTCAAAAACAGACATCTTCTCAAAGTGTACTTTGATGAAGTGAAGCAAAGCCTACACAGTGAGAGTCTCTCAGCAGCAGCAGCAGCATTAACTGAAGCCAGAAATGCAAGGTCTAATTGGACTAATTAATTAACTCAGTCAGTACCTAATTTTGAGGTACTCGGATCTGATTAGTTCAGTTTTGTGAGACTATTCTCTTATCCACCAGGGATGGCTGCAATATTCACAAACTGCCACGACTTAATTTACAATACAAACAATCTGAGTGGGAGTTTTTATTTTTCATTCAAGATTCTTGCTTTGGTGAAACATTTTGACATGAATGTCCCCCATTAAATTCTCCTATTGCTAAAATCTTAAATGTAAATGAACTGGAGTCATAATACATGACAAGCTCATGTTATTCCTGTGTCTGCCTTTTACTTTACTGCAACCTTAAGGAATGGGAACACTCTGTCAGTCAAAGGTGTTTGCTCAGATTAGTACTTCCATCTGTCAGGGCATCAGATTTATCAAATCCTTGGAACTCAGGTGTCAGCTGCTACCACTAAAACATGTCAATCACTGGAAAAGAGTGCAGGAGGGAAAGTAGGTTTCACATAAATAAATAATAAATACTATCAACTGCCTATCAGGGACACTGCTTCTAGCTGTTAACATAGAAAATACAATTTGCCTCAATTTAATTAAATGTCTATTTTTCCATCTCATAGTTTAAATAAATCCTTGTGTGTGTTACATGATCACAGGGGAGAAATAATTTCATTGTCAGATGATCAGGGTATCAGACAGTTAATTATATTAACATATTTTATCACATTTTCTACTCATCCAGAGGGATATTTAACTGACAGATAATTACTTTACATAACACGCACACAAACCTCTATAAAATGAATGAGAAAATAATCTCACTGACCTGTACCAGAAGGACATCTATAAACATCTGGGGCCTGAAGGACTGACCGTAAACCTGCAGGAAGTTAATTTACCTGAAATGGTGTTGTAGCTGTACAGAGAATAAAAATTACTATGAATATAAAAACAAAGCAATAACCAACTTAAAGACCAAAGGTTGCATCAGTAAACTGTATCTGTAGTGAGTTTATGATAGAAAATGTTAATATGTTTAGGTTACGTTTTACTGTTTTTATTCAGACAATAAAATTAAATGTATGTAAATATAATGAAATAGAAATAACAGCAATGTTTCTACAATAATAACTATTCCAATGTACGAAAGGATGTAGAACTAAGTAAGACATTTTTCTAATCCTATCCTCTTAATAATTCAAGGATATAAAACTTACTCATTGGTTAGTGTAGCTGTCAATCATGTGGTGTGCACACCCAAATGATCATCTGTTTCACCTTCACTAAGGTCTCAAACTAGTGATTAGAACTGATGGGAGGGGGGGGTAGGACCACAACAACACACTGGATTTACTTTCCACCCATAGACACTTCATTCTTTCAGCCTATCATTAATATTGGCCTATCACAGTTCAGATTCCTGTTTGTTAGTCTTGATTTCAGATAGTTTTGAAAAACCATTTATGTTATTAATATTTTATATGTTATGTTTTCACCCAGTAAGATTATTTCTAAGGTCTAGTGTGAGTCAGACAATAAAAGTGTATTTTCAGCAGTTCATCAGCTGGATTTAAGATGTAACAGTGGCACAATAAAAAAAGGCTGTGAAGCTTTCCACATAGATCACTTTTAGCACTAGTTTGCAATGCAAGGCAAGGATCTCAACCTTCCAATCTGATGAGATGGTTCAGTTGATCTCTTTCCTGATTTCCTCACAGTTGTCTATAGTGTTAAAATGTGCCTTGATTGATTGTGTCAATTACAGGAAGGCTTAAAGAGACAAGAGGGACCATGTTGCTCTCTCAAATGGCTGTCAATGGATGTGATGGATTATTTTTAAAGCCCTGTTTAAGTGAGTGCAATATGTGTCTTATAACACCTAAGACCATATTACCGTAGCAGCAGCTGTTAAAGACATCTCTTTATCTTCCTTAACATAGTTTCAAAGACAAAAAATGACAATGAAGATGATGCAGGAGTGACGTTATGATCATTTTCCTCAAAGAGCCTCATGAAAACACCACAAGGTTATCAAAAGTTGTTTCATCCAAATAAAGCCAAAACTACTGCCTGTAAGAAAGAGGCATGGCTCGCTCATCCAGATTAATTTCAAAGTCCCCACATTGAGCATGTTATTAGAACAACGCTACTACAGGTCCTTCCAGTGATCTTGAAACAGCCTCATGACGGAACATTCCTTTGAGATTTCTGTCCGTATTGACGTGACTGCAGCTCGACAACATCCCAAACATCTGATGTATTCAGATCTGGTGACTGCAGGATATTGACTGGAGCTCTGCATGTTCACAAAGACCAGTTTGAGATCATTTTTTTTCCATGACATTGCACCATCATGCCAGAAGAAGCAGTTACAAGATGGTAAATCAACCTTTTTTTCCATTTTGACAGGCCACAGAAGAAAATCACAGGAATAAACAATCAAATTAATGTTGGCTGAGTTCCATTTAGCTACCTCAGTTTCAGGATGCTGGTTGACTTACACTGTCCTAACGTAGATGAACTGAACATGGCCATTGTTCCTGTGATCAGCATCACCTGTGATTTTTTGTGAAAACATGTCAAAATGGCCATAAAATACACGTGGTCAGCACCAATAATTAGGCTATGATATTTAATCAACTTTTGTTTAAATCCCAATTTTCTGTACGGAGTTTGCATGTACTCTGGCCTTCCACGGTCCAAAGGCATGCACATAGAGGTTACGTGAATTCTCCAAATAGCCTGCAGGGGTGAATATGAGTCTCAATGGTTGTTTGTCCCTGTAAGTGGTTGGTTACATGTCCAGTAAGGCAATATGGATTATGGATTGATGGGCAAAAACCTACCTCACATACCTTGTGCTTCTTGACACAAGTTATGTGAGGTGCTAGTGTTAAGACCGAATTCTGACAGCCTGAGCAAAAGTCAGGATTTATCAGACCAGGCAGTTTTTTTCCTTTCTTTTACTGTCCAGATTTGTTGAGTCTGTGTTTACTGCAGCCTCAGCTGACAGGAGTGGAACACAATTTTCTGCTGTTATAGGCCATCTAAATTAAGATTTGACATGCAACCTGAGATGCTTTTTCTGCTCACAACAGTTTTTGAAATGGTCATCAAAGGAAAAATATGACTGTCTGCTTCAAATAACATGACTTCTGTCCGCTGAATATTTCTTTCTCCCCTGAGTGAAGTCATGCTTTTAGAAATATTCGGTCTGTTCGGTATTACTGATTCTGCCATGTTCTAAATCTCAGTTAAGACATGAATAGTAAATAAAGCTACTAGTATGTGCATGATTATGTGCATTGAATTGCTGACACAATTGGCTGATTGGCAAACTATATGAATAAGTGAGCATATAAGTGGAGTAATGTCATAATCTAGATTATAATCAGAGCGCAATCCACTGCATTTATTTACAACATATCATTTGTACATTCACTGCTCAGAAAGATGCAGCAGGGTGTTGCATTCAAGGCACGGTTAAGTCTGGCCAAAAAAAAAGGTACTTGTTTTTATGTCTTGTGAAAAACTAAATCTGGAAAAGAAATAATTCTATGTAAATTTTTATCAAGGCAATATCATCCAAACCTGAACTGAAAGAAAAGGTAAACTCTCAGACATAAGCAAACATCTTACACAGTCATACAACTTGTGTGGTTACAAAAATATACATTTAGCACAGTCAGAAAATATCCTCAAACAACTGTGATGCAAATGATAAAATGAATCTACTCTTAAGCTTATAGTTCCAGATACATAACAGTCGTATTGTATACCAACAGCTCATGTACAATAGGAATTGCTCACATTTATATAATGTATTTCCCCAAGTGAGTAACCTATGGTACCAAAGGATCAACACATCTTGCTGTTCAGTTTCTGTGCGAGACTTTCAATTTACTTGAGTGGCAAAGAACCCAAATTCAAAAATGTTAAGATGCTCATTATAAGGCGCCAGAAGTTCCTAAATACATTTTCCACACTTCATTCAAGACCCTGAACACTTAATTTTTAATAAGTCCACATTTTGAATTAGCAAAAAAAGAAATCTAACAGTTCAAACTTATGCCTCAACGAGCAATAAAAAGGCAATAAAGTGACTTAATCCCTTTAATAATAATCTCCCAACACAAAAATGACAAAACATTCTTTAAATTATTATTCTGTGAGAATAGGACAAACTGAGAAAAGCTTCTCATCAACTCTTTAGTTAAATTCTGTTCACTTTAAAAGCTGTTAATACTAAAGGAATTTTTGTTCTGCTTTTCTTCTTTGTTTTTTTTTTTTTTTTTTTGATGTTTTTTATGAGTGAAAAATAATTTATATACACTACAGGGAGAATAAATCAAAGCACCAGAGTACAATTTCCACACACTCAACCCACCACCACAAAAATCATATTCTCAAAATAGTGCTACATTTTAACTGTACTCTTCACCATAAAAAAAGCTTTGGTCAAATGGCACATTTGTACATTTGTGGGGTGGAAAAAAACAAAAACAAAAACAAATTCTGTGCTTGCGGCTGGGAAAAATGATGATTCTGTTAAACAATCCTCAGGCAACGAACTTGTTCTTAGTTGTGGATCCGCTCTTTGTGGCTGTGTCGGCATGCGACTGGTATCCGATGATCACCTTCTGTGGAACACCTAATCTCTCTTTATATACACGCCTAAACAGAAAAACACTAGATTAATGTGTGCTACATATAAGGGGGAAAACAGGATCTAAAAAAAATTTTAGATCCTGTTTTGTATGACATGTATGAACAGATGATATACAACACCATACTTCTAATTTTCCATCCATAACTGAAACATTCTCCTCTCACCCTATGTGTGTAATGGCCTCTTTGTTTTCGAAGTCTGTGGTCCATATTGCTATTTTATCTCCTTTGGCTCGTACGTTAATGACGGCTCCGCACACGTCGTCGCTGTAATCGTCAAACGCTTCCCCCACAAGACACAAAAGCTGCAGCAAAAAGAAACGGGTCATTATTTTTACAAGGTCTCTTTATTGTAAAGCACTTTTTGCTTTCAGTGGCAGTTAATAGCTGGTGATCTTTTCACAACAGACATTTTGACTTGGCACAGTGGGAAATGAACAGGTGTTACCAAGAACATTCAACAATGGCTGCATTCATTTCAAGCATCCCAGTGAGCCATCAAGAGTGTGGCAGTGAGCCTGCACAGGCAATATCAGAACCTTGAAACCAAACACCTGCGCTTTTCCTGTTGTGATGTGTCAAAATATCTTTGTTCTACAGATAAACTAATAATGGTTCAATGTCACCAATACACAACGGCACCATGCATACCGTTTCCAACCAGAATCGGTCCAGGTCCGATTTGCGCTGCTGTTTGGACAGCGTTATCAGCCAACGGCCGCCTCGTCGATTCCGTTCATCCTCCCACATGGGCTCAATTCCATCCTGTGACAAGACATTTTACAACACGTGGGAAAAATTAGGGCTGCAACTAACAGATATTTTCTCAAACCTGAAAAAAAATCTTGTCTTGTTTTGTCTATAAATCAGAAATATTCACTTTTAATAATTTGTTATATGGAGCAAGGGAACCCAAACAAATGCACATTTAAGAAGCTAGAAAAAAAAATCAGAAAAACAAACTAATAAACAAAACAGATTTAAAAGACTATTAGTAACCAAAAGTATCTTGAATGGAAAGTTGACATTTTTACAAGGATAGATGGAAATAATACCTGACATCAGGAGTAATTAGTAAAGTGAAGCAATTCAGTTTCATCATTTAACAAATGATTTTTAAGTCAACTACACATTAATAAACATTGCAGATTCAATGTATGTAGATTGGCTTTGACATCTTAATATGCAGTTCAGCAGGTATGAACACATTCTCTATTTTGAGAAGCATTTTGTGGGACTGTAAACAATGTTAAAATTAAAAATGGATTTGACTATGGATTCGAAAATAAACACACAGGAGTGGTCTAAACTGTGCCTCTTAATCAGAATGAAGTTAATGTGATGATGACAAGGACAACTATTTCACAGAAGAAACATCTAACAAATGTTCCTTAATAATCCAACAACAGGAAATTCCTAGCCTCCAATTGTTACCTATTTTTTATAAATGAAGGAGTTAAAACAGTAAAATATTATTTTAAAGATGGATAGGTTTTAATGTTTGTCAAGTGGAATGAATAGATTTAGTTGCGAATGAGGCGATGGGAATTTGTTGCTTGGAAATAAGTTGTTAATAAAGTTGCTATTTTCTATTTCGAAGCAAATATGTACTGTATATACTGTATCTCCTTACCTTAAAGAGTGAGTAGTCACAGCCAGACATCAGGTTACTTGAAAGCTGAATATGGTTATATAAACTGGGAAGGAAGAAACATGTAACATGTTCAACTACATGAGCAAAGTTCTTCAAAGCTTGGATAAAAGGGTGGTTTAATATGATTTGTTTCTTTTTATTTATTTATTTTTATGGTTTTGATCACACAGCAATACTGTCTTGGTGACAAAGCACATCACACGATTCTTGATTCAGTATACAAAGTGGCACAGATCTGACTATTAAGGTCTCATCATAAATACTCTGTACTGCTAAATGATATTAGGAAATGCAATGATGTTACCGACTATTGTGACGACAATATCACGTGCGATAAAATAAGAGATACAAATAAAAGCATTTGTTTTGATTAGGGCTACAATGATCCCTCGAGTAACTTGAGTAACTCGATTCCAAAATGATCGAGGAATTTCCTCTGCCGCGAAGCCTCGTTTAATTCAATTTAAAGCTCACGTTTCACACGGATTCTTTTTAGTGTGATACAGAACGGCAGATGCCGGGACCGAAAACAGTGAATACAGCGAAAATGAGCAAACGCAGCAAAGCGAAAGTAATAGGGGGAATAGGATAGAAGTATGTTTTATCTAATCACTCGATGAATCGATGGAATATTCGATAGAATACTCGATTACCAAAGTATTTGATAGCTGCAGCCCTAGTTTTGATATGTATTAATATTGAGTAAACAATAAGCTGAATTATAAATGTGACAGAAACAAATAAAATAAACTAAAATCTAAAAAAATAATTTTAAGCTATATTTATTGCCAAGTGCAATATGTTTATACAAGCAGTAATTGTAGCCAAAGCCACTGGCCAGGGTAAAGGAGGTGGAGATAATGATGACGTGTCTGAAGAATAATAAAGTCTGCAGTCAGCTGGTCTTCATGCATGAGTCTCTTATTATTTTTCCCCTCACTTGCACAATAGAGATGCTCATAACTGCTCGGTTACGTTATTAGTACTTTAATGCCATATATGATTTTAAAGGACATCCCCAAAGCTTTTCCCCGTGTGTGTTCTCTTTTGTGTTCACATGTACCGATATTTTAGCCGAATTTTTATGTTTTGAGAAGCCTTTAGACTTTCTCACACACACACACACACACACACACAGGAGATACAGAACTAGGCAGGAAAAAAGGAGAGGAGGGAAATAATGAAGAAAAGTGAACACACACACACTGATCTGAAATTTAAAAAAAGCATTGCGCCAAAAGAATAGAAGAGGAAACACTGAGTCCATTGATAATAAAGATAGGAGCACGCCTCTGTTGAAAGAATACGAGGGAAACCATTTATGGCACTTCAAGCATTCGTTTTTGATATGTATTTTGCACTTATTGATATCATGATGACAATAGATTTAGTACGGTTTATTGCGCAACCCTACTCTGTACAATATCATACAGTTGTTAGTGTAGTCATGTGTAATAATATAAACTTACGCCCAGAAGTCTTCCACAGTGTCAAATTTAGAGATGAGACGAAGGTTGGCCTGCCATGTTTTGCTTTTATCGTTCTTGAAAAACCAAAGAGCCCACCTGCAAATCCGGGAGGAGTTACTTCAGACTACGACTGACTGTTCTGCCTACATTGGTCTTGTTGCACATTAGAGGACATGCTGTTTTTCCCTATCGATTTTACTCTCTTTATACTCCACCATCAGCTCAGCTTTATCCAATAGTCATGGAGCTATTCTGCATTGATGTATGAATTTAAATATTTATTCACAACAGGGAAATACAGAATTGAACTGTGGTCTTACCTGTTTTGTAGTGGGTGTTTGATGTATGCTTCTGGATTCACAACCTTTTGAGTAGATGTTTCACATGTTTCCTTTTCAGGATTGGCAGGAACAGAAGTTGACACCTAAAGAACAAAAGTGTATTAAAAATAGCATCTCTTTTAAACTGTTTTCTGTCTCTTCTACCACCATCTGTGATGGCAGCTGCTGTTGTTCATTTGAACATTTTACACTTTAAGTCGTGGTTATGATCTGAATTTGTGATTGTATGCGAGATGTGAGATAGAGTGGGTTGTAGATTGAAGTGGGAGTTCAAGTTGTTGAGCAGCCTGGCACAGCAGGAGTGCTGAAAATTCATTTTCAAAGCTTTCAGTCAAAACAATTCTGATGTTTTCAGCTTGCTTTACACATGCACACATCTCTGCAGTTTAGCCGAATGGACTTTGTTGTTGCTGTAATAGTCCTGTCGGGACTAATCACAAAATTGTTATGGATATAAGTTTGTTTTTTAAATGTTGTTAGATACTGCACATTTAGAAATTCCTATAATAAATTAAAATAAACGTTTTGTTTTTTGGTCATAATATTTTTCATTAAACTTAGATTTGCTACTTTTAACTGTTATATCCATGGCATTGCAAACTGAGTTCACCCAATGCTGATTAAGACCATCAGCTCCACATGTTTGGCCCCCTTTACAGCTGGCATTAAAATGCATTTTCTGATATATATATATACACACACACACACACACACCACCGTTCTAATGTTTGGGGTCACCCAGACAATTTTGTGTTTTCCATGAAAACTCACTTTTATTTATCAAATGAGTTGCAAAATGAATAGAAAATATAGTCAAGACATTGACAAGGTTAGATCGAACCCACAAATGTGATGCTCCAGATACTCAGCTAGCTCAAAGGAAGGTCAGTTTTATAGCTTCTCTAAGCAGCTAAACTGTTTTCAGCTGTACTATCATAATTGCACAAGGGTTTTCTGATCATCCATTAGCCTTCTAACGCAAGTAGCAAACACAATGTACCATTAGAACACTGGAGTTATGGTTGCTGGAAATGGGCCTCTATACACCTATGTAGATATTGCATTAAAACCAGACGTCTGCAGCTAGAATAGTCATTTACCACATTAACAATAGAGTGTATTTCTGATTAGTTTAATGTTATCTTCATTGAAAAACAGTGCTTTTCTTTCAAAGTGACCCCAAACTTTTGAACGGTAGTGTCAGTATATATATCTGTAAAAGGATGGTGCAAAATGCTTATGGATTCACTCTTTTTTATTTATTTAATTTTTTTTTTTTTTTTTTTTTAAAGGTGTGAGTATGTAGTTTGGGGGGCAGGGTCCGCCCAGGGAACCACGCATGCTATCACCGCCACTGGCGTTTCATGTAAACCAACGGTAAAAAAATAAATAAAATAAAATAAAAATAAAAAACTGTTAAGCCCAACTCCAATACGTGTATTTTAGCAAATTAGACTTCGCAATGACATAACATAAAGAGTTCATCTTTGTACACGATATCGAACAACAAACGTTAATGAGTCAAATTCCAACTTCATTCATCCAAACACCAGCGTTCGTCAGGGATAGAGACGGTCCGGTGCACACGCCTTCACTAACCACAGCCTCCATCTCTGTGTCGAGTACAGTCACTGGAATTCAGCAGCAATGTGGAGGAAACGTGGGGAAGACGCGACTAACGTTTATCTTCTCTGTTGATAAAGTAACATGCAGCTAGCCTGGCGCCGTACTCTGTTGCCTGCAGAACTCCGTTTGACATTAACTTTTCATAAAACGCCGTAGCGGTTTTTTTCCTGTCAAACCTGTCGATACGTGTCCGTTATCATCTATGTAGGAGACGCTGGGAGTTCAAGTCTGAATGTTGGAATCACTCACCACAAGAGCCGTCGCCATCTTCAAGAAATCATTCAGTTTGTTTTGGGCGTGAGTTAAAATAGCTGACTGGGCCATCTGGTGCTAGTAAGAGCGCATGCGCATTAAAACAACAGGTTTTAAATAAGTCTACTTATTTATCCTACTCGATATTATTTATTCGTCTTAATTTTAGTGACGGGAAATTGTATTATTTATCGTAAAATGTCATTGCTTTGAGTGTAGGGACTAAAGTAAAGAGTACATTTTTTTCAGCACATGGTAACTGTTCACTGTATATAACAAAAAAACTTACCTAAATGCAGTGAAAATTTCGTCATGTGAGATGTAACCAAATTTTAAACAATACTGACAAGTGCATGAATATGCAAGCAGTATTTTAACGTGATGTTGATTTGAACAGCTCCACCACTAGTGGGTGGATGAATTCATAACAATTCATATTTCACAAATATTCGTGTTTCACATACAGAGCTTGATCTTAAACGTTAAAAGAACTACTGTGTTGTGGTAATGCAGATAATAGAGCTATATGTATTATTTAATGAGTGATAAACTGTCCCCAAAACTGTGTGATTGCTATTGATTTTTACTCAGGATGAAGATGCGATACTGTCAGACTATATGGCATGCGCCCTCAGCCTCTCTCCATGTTTTTATTTCTCAGGGAGCTGAACGTATTGATCTCCTGGTAGTCTGCTCATGTTTGTTCAGTCAGATTCAGCTTCTGCAACATTTTTTTGAGTTCTATGTGCTTTATTATTATGTACAGGTTCATGTGGAAATAGTACTGTTGCACGGAAATCTAGTGTTTTCTTTATAAAGCATCACTGTACATTAATACATTGTACATTAGAAATACTGAAAAGCTTGGAGTAAATGCATTTTCAAAAGAAGTTTAATGACACTGTTTTTGTTTCAAACAGGTATTCTGCTGTTAATAGAAACACTGTTAAACTACTATAAATGTTATGTTTCAAACAAGTGCAGAGAAAAGAATCAAGTGCTGGAACTATGGAAGGAGATTGTTTGAAGGATGGATGCAAAGGACGTAAATGGTGGTGGCACTTCAGAAGGTCAGCACTGTGCGGATACTGCAGTAAGAGGAAAAAAGTTATTTTGGTAGACAAAGAACTGCAGCAGAAAATGACAGAATTGTAAGATGATAAAATAACTGTCCTCCTCACCTTTTCCCTGAATGCATGAGGTCAAATCCCTCATTGATTTGCTCAAAGGGCAGAGTGTGGGTAACAAACTCATCCACCTTCAGTTTCTTATTCATATAGTCTTCCACCAGTTTAGGAACACTCTCCACACTCTTCCAGCCTGTGGGTGAATAGAAAAATGAGTTTAAACTTGAATATGAATCACTTTTCATTTAGCCAACACTAAACAGTATAAATAATCTAAAATGCCTAGGGCAACAAGCTAATTCCCCTGAAAACTATATTAATAGCTGGTAAAATTTTGTAGAACTAAGACAACTACAAGTAATACCAAACTGCCATAAAATCTTTGCACATTTATATCTGAACCTAAAGCTCATGCCTTCTTAAGTTGTTTGCTGACCATCTCAAGGCAAGAAAAAAAAATCTTTGACACATTCCTAGACTTGAAGCTGTATGAAAGTAAACACTAAAAAAAATCTCAAGTGGCCATTGATTTTATTTCAGTCTACAACTTTTGTATTATGCAAAGGGATTTAAAACTCACTGACATTGGCAAGTGCTGCCAGATCACACGTAGCCCTTAATAACATAAAACTCCCTAACAGAGTCACTCACCACCAAAGGCTGTTCCTCTCCACACACGGCCTGTCACCAGCTGGAAGGGTCTGGTCGAGATCTCTTGTCCAGCTCCGGCTACACCAATGATGACACTTTCACCCCATCCTTTGTGGCATGCCTCCAGAGCAGCTCTCTGAAATAATGATCAAGTCATTTTCTGGTTTCTTCGCTCTGCCAACTTGGGAGTGGATGCTGCTTGTGCCATCTTTCAATTACACAGAAACAAATGCACATCTGCTCTGGCTCTCTGGCACTATGGGCACCAATTATGATGATACATGGACACCAACAACATTTCACATGTTGCCTATTGTTCTGTTTATTTTTTGTGTGTAGAAGATAAATAATTTACCCCTGTGGAATTAATAACTGATTTGATGTTTTCTAAATAATATTAATATGGTAACACCAAAATTAATCTCACCATGATTTGCACATTTCCAATGCACTCAAACGAATAGTCCACACCTCCGTCAGTCATCTCCACCAGAACCTCCTGGATGGGCTTGCTGTGGTCTTTGGGGTTCACAAACTCAGTGGCACCAAACTCCTTTGCTTTCTCAAACTTTGCAGGGTTGATGTCCACACCAATGATCCTGCTTGCCCCAGCAACCTTGCAACCCATAATAACAGCCAAACCAACAGCTCCGAGACCAAATACAGCACACGTGGAACCAGGCTCAACCTGATTGTGCATGACAAAGAATGGAAACATGAGAAGTCAAATATTACAATGTTTACCTTACAATAGTGATGTTTGAGTTAAAAAAAAGAGAGCATGTCAATGTTTATGTAAAGACACCATTAAATGCTGTTGGTAAAGCTTTAATGTATAATTGTCTGCGGTTTCATCTCTCTTTGGAGACAGAAGTTATTACTAAAGTAAAGAGGCAGTCTTATAGTTTTGGCCATCAGCCCATGGTACCCTACCTTGGCAGTGTTAAGAGCAGCACCGTAACCTGTAGAAATTCCACATCCAAGAAGGCACACTTTATCCAGTGGTGCGCTCTCGTTCACCTTGGCCAGAGAGATATCGGCCACCACGGTGTACTCCGAGAAGGTGCTGGTGCCCATGAAGTGAAACACTTGCTTTCCCTTGCAAGTGAAGCGTGAGGTCTTGTCAGGGAGCAAGCCCTGGCCCTGGGTCACTCTGCATTGTGGAGGCACAGGGGGGGAAAAAATTAGGATTAAATACTTTTGCTGTGTAGCTTGATGTAGGGCAGACAGAAATTTAAGGGCTGTGAGATCAACTACAGAGGAATACAGTTTAAAATTTCCATCTAATCACTGAGAAGAAGAGGTCTTCAACTAAAGATTGTATTAATGTGTCATGTTACCTTATTTTCTGGCAAAGGTTGGTTTTAGGATTTTTGCAGAATTTGCATTCGCCACACTGTGGCACATACAAGGGAATCACAGTATCACCTGTATCAAAAAAAAAAAATTTTTAAAAAATCGTGTAGTGAGGCAGTACTTACTGGGAACACTGCACATACAAGGCATCACTATTATGAATGGTGGCTTCCTACCTGGCTTGAATTTGGTGACACCCTCACCAACGCTCTCAACTGTCCCAGCACCCTCATGGCCCAAGATGACAGGAAAAAGTCCCTCAGGGTCACTGCCACTAAGGGTGTAGGCATCTGTGTGGCACACTCCAGTGGCAAAAAGCTGCAGGGTAGTTATTTAACATATTACAATCTCACAGAACCAACACTGCTTGTTGATTTTTCAGTTTGATTTTTTTTTGGTTCAATTGTTTAAAAAGCTCAATTTCCTATTTAAGTTAATGTTTATCAAATGTACATTAGTAAATAGAACGTTATCACATTTTGACACTAGAGAAGATGCACAGCTCTAGAATGTGTATTTCACATTTGGAAGCGAAAGACGATCTACATCTTTTCTGGTATGGAAAAGCCACAGCGGTTCTCTGACATGCCTGGTAACTTCAGTGGATATGTCCTCCATTTTTTTAATAATCATAATGCCACCAATTTTTACAAACTGGACATCTAAGGTAATCAGATAATAGTAATTACAATCACCTTAATGTGGTTAATATCAGAATTTTGCTTCATCACTTATCTGCTTCTCATTTCCTAATAAATCTGGACATATCACACAAACAGCCTCTTCATGGAGCTGACTATTTTAAATAGTTAACGTTCTTATTAACTGCATTCATGCTAAGCTTCTCTGGCATAGAACAATTATGACAGCAAGTGGTTGTAGTTACCTTGATACGAACTTCATTGGCCTTAGGTGGTGCAACCTCCACCTCTTCAATGGAAAGAGGCTTCCCGGGTTCCCAGGCAACAGCAGCCTTGCACTTGATCACCTGAAAGTAAACGCAAAGCATTTATTTCTACCATGCAATAAAACCAGCTGTACCTGAATGCAGATGTACATACCGAGCTAGTTATTCAGTAACCTAATTGGACCCTTATCCAAACTCACGTAAATGCTGCAAAGTTTCACTGCTGTAGTAAATGCTGAGGTAAAACTGCCTCCAATGTTTATGGAGGCATTTTGATGTGGGAAAGACTTGGCAGTCACTTCCATTCACTAAATTGAATCAAAGTGTTCCGATCGCTTTGCTGCCATAATATTCCTAAACATGTTTTAGCGACGCATGAACAGTAACTTGCAAACACCAGTTGCGACCAGATTTAACTTAACCACGGATTCGTTGTACTCGTTTACTGAACATAAGCAAGCGTTTTTAGGTTAGTTCAAAGAAGGTTGAGGGTTATTTACACTCTAAACTAGCTTGAAAACGGCATACGCATGAAGAGGCAATACATTAAAAACAGTTACTGAATATTTAGAAGGAAACCTGCTCACTTTCCCTGCTGTCTCCATGTTCTTCGCCTGCACACGAGAGAACGGGGTCGGGGAGGGGCGTGGCTATAAAGTCACAGTACGGAAGTTCGGACCAATCAGAGAGCAGGACGCGCTTGATGACGCAGCGGAAACAGGAAATATTGATTAATTCAATCGTAATTTTAATTTTTGAACAAAAATTAAACATATATAGTGCTTAACAAATTTATTAGACTAACTGTCTTATAAACGACAAAATCTAAATACTTTAGAAATCTTTCAAAAAGTTTTTGTTTAAAACTAAAAACGTTATTTGCCAAATAAACTGAATTCAGCTTTTTTTTTTTATGTACCCGCTGTGTTTCAGAAATTAATCAAGCATAACAATTAGGTATTAATAATATTTTTTTCTGCTCATGAATGCAAGTAACTATAATTTAACATCTTAATCAAGCAATAATAATGTACTAATAATGACTATTTTTTCAGTTTTTTGTATAACAGTAAAATTGAAAATTCATGGATAACAATTTTATTTTAGCATTAAAAATATAATTTCGGTTCAAGAGCGTCTACATACTTGTATATTAACATTACAGAAACATAATAAATATTTTCATAATTACCAATGCTGTTAATTTAGGGCAGCTGTGGCATAAACCTTACATTGTAAATAGATTAAATTTGATTTCTGCTTAGCTTTCAATCTGTTATTTATGTATTCAATAGTAATAATACATACTTATAGGGGAAAAACAGTCAAGTTAGATATATATATATATATATTTTTAAATGTATATAACTATCTCAAGTAAGGCAATACAAATCCCCTGTCTAAGAGTTGCATTAATCAGGTTAATCTTAGATATTCCTCATTATATGCGTCATCATAGGAAGGTTCATCTGCCATATTACACCTTTATATGGGACAACGCTTGCTTCCCAACTTGGTGTTTGAGAATTACTGCTACAAATCTAAAAAAGAAAAACATTCCAGCAAAACATAAGAAAACAGGTGGGCTTGATTTCTTATTCTGAGCAACATGTTGCAGTATATTTAACGTCAAGGATTCCTTTAAAAACAGAGAATTAAAGGAAGACAGAGTTACAAAGCACCTTTTAATCAAGGCATTTAACACAAATGTGATTTTACAAATTATGATCATTAAAAATGTTTTCACTTCCGTTGAATACAGTCTGAATACCTACACATCTGATAGGAGTAATGCACAGAAATGTGTAAATGTGCCTCTGAATTTTCTTTCAAAAACACAAATATCTGCTATGGCCAAACATTTGAACATAATGAGCACAGAATGGCATTTCCGCTAGTAAAGGGAGATTCATTCATTACAGACAGAATAGGTCCCTGCAATGTTACACCTTTCAAATAACAAGCACAATCATAAATTGCACCTTCAAAACTGGTACAAAAATAAAATGAGTAGTCAAGTTCTACAAATAAGAGGCAAAGTCTATATTCTGAGTCCAAAAGCCTCTGCAAACGGCATGGAACCAGCCATTCTGCTGGATGAGGTGTGGACAAAAATGAAAATCCACCAGAGCATTTTCGTCACATCATCTCCCACCTACAAGTTAAGAAAAGAAAAAAATATGGATGAACCTGATACACCAGGTAAGCCACAAAAAATAGGTTTAAAAAAAAAGGACCAACCTCTGAATCCGCGTCCACCACCACCACCTCGGCCTCTGAAGCCACCGCCTCCACCTCGTCCAAATCCTCCACCACGGCCACCACCTCCAAATCCTCCACGGGCACCACCTCTGCCCCCTCGAAATCCACCTTAAATTTAAAGTTAATTACAACATTCAAGTTTTGAATCATTTTTCACACTAACGCCACAGCAACAGTGACTGTCATAAGCATTAATGGCTTGTTTTGTCTATGTTCTGCCCAACGATCTACATATTAACCAACAACAGAAGATAGGATTTATTAAAACTAAACATGAGTTTGGGTGCCTTACCTCCACGACCACCACCTCTTCCTCCACCTCTACCCCCACCTCGGCCTCCTCTTGGTGGCCCTTTCTCTCCTGGAGGCCTAGGAAGGAATCTTTGCAGTGGGAGCAGCTTCATTGGATCTATATAAAACTGAAAAAAGAAAAACAATGAATATAATACTTGTATCAGACACAGAGGAAAATTGCTGTTTAATTTGTAAATTCACACCACAAACAGGTTATTTAAATGTATACCTTCTGCAGTTTCTTGAACGAAGATGCCTTCATATTTTCAGAAAGTTTGACAGAAAAATACTACAGAGGTGAGTTAAGGAATGAGCAACAAGAATGACTGTATATTCAACTCACAGAAGTGTGCCTTGAATTTCACAGCTTACAAGAAAACAATATATCAGCAACAGAAAAGATACAAAGTCCCGGAGCTGGCCAAATATCTCATCCACCTTCCCAATCTGCTCCTTGTTTTCCAAGTACACAGGAGCATTGAAGTAGGGAACTTTGTTTTCTTCTGTTGTACACTTGCACACAATGTCATCTTCACATGGATGCATGAACTCCCCCAGTGCTGCAGAGTAGAAATTGAGACACATTTGGTTATGCATAATGGCGTATTAATATTACAGCAATGGCCCAATCGCATAACTCCCAATCGGAGTTATCAAAATGAAATCCAACAAAAACCACTAAAACTGATACTCCAAGTAAACATCACCGCCTTGCATCATAAACTAGATATTGCTTTCCAAGTGTCCCATTTTCATACCACACTTTGAACATAACAAATTGTAGATAACGAAACACTTTCAGAAAACCCACAAAGGCAGTATGATTACCGGGTCAGGCATGTAAGCATTAAAATAAATGTGCATCACCAACATTTTAAAATACCAGGTACAGTCTGACTGTCTAACTTTTGTATTATGACTCTTTACCTGCTATATGAAATTCCCTGGTATTATTAAAACCTGCATGTTAACATTAGGAGTTAACAGGAATTTAGGAGAAAACTTCACCATGACATGAACAGGTAAAATAATTAACAATCTATGTTAGTGCATTGTTTATACAACTTGTGTATCTGCTGTGTAACTTAAGTTGAATACCCATGCATGTTCATATAGAGAGATACTTTATTCATCCACATGGAGAGATTCAATAGCATACAGAAGCACTTCCAAATACATAAATAACATAATTAAAAACTAAAGTATTTAAAAAAAAACTGAACAGTAAATAAATGTGTTAAAGTAATAAGAGCATACTGATATAATGCTAAAAACAGTATAAGACCAAGCATTGTCAGGGATTATTGGTCGACTTTTATTTTATAACTTATCCAAATGTTAACGGACTGTGTACTGTCCTGTTGCTCGCTGTGCTACAGATCTTTTTTACCTCTGCGTTTTTGGACAGTTTTCTAGGGTTTGGTGATCTTTTTTTTCTAAACATTTGTTAACCTTGCAAAATAGGGGAAGCCGTGTCTTGATTTAAATTTTGAATTTCTTTGTCTTATTTAATCTTACCATGTTCAGTGCACATCAAAACACCAAATTCCTTGTAGGTAAAAACAACTAAGTGGGTGCTGTTTCACTCCCACAATCTTAAAACCAACTTTCAGTTGATGAATTGTTTTCTGTTATATCACACATCTGCTTGTGTCTCAGATCGATGTTAACCTCTACACCGTGTTTTCAGCATAATAACTTTGAGATTCTATCTTACCTACGACATATTCGGGAGGACCGTAGTCTTGTTGTCTGTTGAAACCCCCTCTTCCACCGCCACGTCCAAATCCTCCACCACCTCTTCCACCTCCGCCTCGGTTAAAGCCTCCACCTCTACCTCCACCTCGTCCTCCTCCGCCTCTGTACGACATTGTCCCCTTCAAAGTCCTCTGTGGCGAAACAAAAGACGACGGTAAACGAGCGAAGTATGGACAAACTAACGAAGCTAGTTAGAGTAAAGGCGCTACACAGCATCGTGCTAGCATGCTATCTCAAACAGATTCTCATTACATATCTTATCTCATTAAAGTACAAACCCCATCCACATTTTTCAGACAGATGCGCTAATCGCTTACTTCTATATTACATGTAAATAATGCGGAAGTTAAAAATAGAGTGATGAATAAAGAAAAAGACTCACACTCAACTCCACTCGGCACTATTTACCCCGAGGTACCTCTACCTCCACGCGATGACAACACGTGTGATTGCAGACTGTCGTAAAGCGAACCAATATTGCCGGAAATTGTCGTAAACAACCCTGCAGATTTAAAAGAACGGGTAGGTTCAGTTTAAACTCAACATCATACATATCGTTAATGCGTAATTGTATTATTTATTCCATGGTGGATTAAAACAACAATAAGACCAAAAGACTGTCTACACCTTTCTGTCTTTCTCTACTCATTTATTTTTGTTCAATTTATTTCTGTTTGTGTATTCATGTTCATTTATTAGGATGACCCAATTAATCCCCGCTGCAGTTGTTTTACGTGTTGTACCTAATAATTCATTGATTTCCCTGTCTTTTGTTTTCAAAAAAAAGGGGGGGGGGGGTCAGTCATCATCCAGATGATGGCGCTGGTTAACGTATTTTATATGCTTGCAAGAATACAACAAAACAAATACAGTGTCCCGCTCACTGCAGGACACTTCGTATTGGTTTTACATTTGTATTTGAAGGCTAATGAATTAGTTGTGGTTTTATTTGATAGGTAAGTGATATATTAAAAAATTACATGTATTTATTTGCGAGTGGCATTGCATATTTGCAAAGTGTGTCGTACCCTATTTGTTTGTGAATTACTTTATATTATTAAAATATTACTTGTTTGTTTGTTAGTTAGGTTTTAGCAGTGATATGGCTCCATTAACAACCAGACAACATGGGTTGTGTTTGTGCAACATGGGTCATGGGTCCGTGTAGGAAAGTTTTGTTTTCACAATCAAAAACGAAAAACCAATACAAACTTTTCTCCTTTTTCGTCTTGGATTGAAGAATAAATTATCGATAGTTTTTAATTTTGTCCGGAAGTGTACTGTTTGGTGCTGTCAAATATTATAGGTTATAGTTTGAGCTAAGTACTTATTGTGTGTGATGTTTCGTAAGCAATGATATTTAATTCGCTTTCCATCGTAAAGCACCGCTGCCTCTGTGAACACAGGAATAGCTGATGTTCATCGTTTCTACCACTAGATGGCAGTATGAGTGTATTACTGTCAGTGAACCCTTGTTTGCAAACAATGACATAAAGCATTAGTGATTCAAGAAGTAACAATTCATATCCATTCATTCATTCATTTATGTATTATTAATGTGTAGTTAGGTGCTGAATCCACAAATAATTTGGAGCACAAAAAGGAATGGTTTGTTTTTTTATGTTTCATCTTGTAAACTGAGTTGCCAGTTCACTGAAAATTATTTAATCTAGTAGTTAAATAGTAATAATAATAATAATAATAATAACAGTATAGTGTAATTTTGCAATTAATGTTTGAATAGTGTCTAGTGCTGCAGAGACATTAAAATAAAGTTTCCTGATGCTGTAAAAGTGCCACAGTGTCAGAAGGCCAATTATTTTTATTCACAAAAGCAGTCTAATGTCATGCTGCAAAAATAATCACAGTTCATAACCATAAGAAAAAAATAAGTCAGGCTGCATTTAAAATAATAAACACATTAAACATATTACATTGCGGAATTTTGCACACAGACTTAAAACTGACAGACAGATGGACATTTTTTTTTGACATGAGATGTCTTTTATCCAAAAACCCTGACTTAAGGAGAAAAGCACTAAAAACTCAGCTCAGTTTTGCTGCTTTCATCTGTCAGCAGTAAGTAACCAATTTGTTGGGTCTGGTTGCCCAGCAACAGCATGTTCATTACTCCTAAATTACGACGGACTACTTCTCTCGTTTATGCTTTGTATTTTCTTAAGCAAAATGGAAGATGAGAACACTCAGCTGAGGACTTCAATCCAGTACAAAGAACCGCAGAGAACAAGAATGCCCTACCGTCACCTTTGCTGCAGTGAGCATATAGATTAAAGAAAACAATAAATTTTATAGAAACATAAATGATGGTATGAACATAATTGGATAAGACAAGGTGGGGAGTGGCTGCGGTTCAGACTTGGCTCTCCCTTGTTGGTGCACAGGCTCTCCCTTGTTGGTGCCCAGCCTCTTGGCACACGACCTGCCAATCAGGCATTGCTTCTGGTTGGGTCCCTCCTTGATGCCTTAAGCTAACTGGCGGGGGCTGGTGCCTAATCCCAGCTAACATAGGACAAAGGTGGGGTACACCCTGGACAGGTCGCCAGTCCATCTCAGAGAGACAAACAGCCACTCACTCTCATACCTACAGGCAATTTAGAGTCTCCAATTGGCCTAATCCCCAAATCTGCATGTTTTTGACTGTGGGAGGAAACTGGAGAACCTGGTGAAACCCATGCCCACACGGGGAAAATATGCAAACTCCATGCAGAAAGGCCTTTGTTCTGACCGGGTTGCGAACCTGGGACGTTTTGCTGCAAAGGCAAGAGTGCTGCCTGAAATATACATAAATATAAATTATTTATTTATAACACAGATTGTGGCCTTCTAAGAGAAAAGTGACACAGAAATCTAACAAACATTTTGCTGCGTGTTTGAATGGGAAAAGGTTGCGCCATCTGGTGACAAATTTTAAATTGAACACTAATAGTCCAACATTAAATCTTAACATAAAGGAATGCATTAGTTTATGTTAAGAAAAATGTGGGATTGAAAATGGAATTTTCAAGTGGACATTTTTGTTGTTGTGACAAATGTGTCATTTTGTTTTTAAATTGAACAAAATATAACAATACATCAAAATCAATGTTGCTGACAATTATTTACCCATCTCAGGGTCTAATAATAATAAATTAATATTCCTTGAACTGCATTTTATGGAAATGAGTGTATTTTTTCTCCCCCAATTAAAGAACTAAAGTTGTGTAAACATACTGGCCTTTAAAGGGTTAAAATCCCCCCAAAAATAATTATTATTTAATATGTATATTCCAGGCTAAAATAGTTTTAAGTGATTCACTTGTTTAAAGTAGAAAACAACAATAACATAATTGGAAAGTTGACATTTTAGTGAAGCTTAACCACTTTAGGCTAATTTAATTTCTCCAAACACTCAACACTTTATTCAAACATTAATTCCAAAGTTACTGTCCTGTTGCCTACATGCCTACATCTAAATACTATTCAATTATTAGTTTTAGTATTAAATTACTAGATTAAATAATTTTCACGGGTGAACTGGCAACTCAGTTTACAAGATAAAACATAAAAAAAACAAACCATTCCTTTTACTGCCCCAAATTGTTTATGGATTCAGCGTCTAACTATACATGAATGATAAACGAATGAATGGATATGAATTGTTACATCTTGAGTCACTAATTCTTTATGTCATTGTTTGCAAACAAGGGTTCACTGACAGTAATACACTCATACTGCCATCTAGTGGTAGAAACGATGAACATCAGCCATTCCCTGTGTTCGCAGAAGCAGCGGTGCTTTACGATGGAAAGCGAATTAAATATCATTGCTTACGAAACATCACACACAATAATGGCGTAGCTCAAACTATATAACTACTAACCTATAATATTTGACAGCACCAAACTATACACGAGCGTAGTGTAGTGTACTCGGAATCGGAACACGGAAGACGTAGTCGTCCACTTCCGGGTCACGTGGTTTCATTTAAAGTTGTTGCTTCTTGAATGACAAAATCAAAGACCATCGATAATTCATTCTTCAATCCAAGAAGAAAAGGTAGAAAATGAATCCACTAAAACGAAAAACGGCCCAGTTTGTATTGGTTTTTCGTTTTTTATAGTGAAACTTTTGAAAAAAAATTGGTTTGTAAAATTAAAAAATTGCCAAAAATGGTAATGAAATTGATTAGGTAGTTTATTATCTAATGGATTAGCATAACAACGGGTAATGTCATCTGTAATATTTGGCTAAAATTAGAGAACCAAACCCAAACGACATATTACGTCACGGTGTATCACGTGATATAATGACGTCGTGCTGTCCTCGACAGTCCAAAATTGAAGTTCTTTCTGTTATTCCTGGTTAGTCATCGCAGTTGAAGTACTGACCTAATTATCAAGGAAATACTTTGGGGCCGTTTTGTCTGTGTTCTGGTGATTACTCAACAGCTACGCGTGGAAACACTGAGGCTTAGTCATTCCATAAATGAGTCATACATGCGTGAGCTGAGAATAGACTCGTTAGTTTCTTCTTCTTACTTCACCGATTTACGTGTATTTTATCAGTTACCCAGAAGTACACACTCCGACATAATCGTTGTTTTATAAATCATGTCAACGAAAGGGCAGGTAAGTGGGGGAGGAGGGGGTGGGGGAATGACTACTTGTTATCCATTGTTTATCTTAAGAAGTGATAGAAACTGTGTTTTGCTGTTGTTGTTTCACTTTAAGTTTGTCGTGCTGACAACTGACTGGTTTTCGTATATTTTTGTACTAATTTACCCCCATGTTAGGTGTCCCACGGTGTTTACATTAATGCCTTTGTCCAAACAGAGACCTCACCCATCCGCGGAAGAATGTCGTATCAGCACACCCTGTGATTCAGAGCAGTATGAACAACGCCCATGTTCTCTCCCGCCTTCTTTCTTCCAGGTGATCAAGTGTAAGGCAGCTATTGCGTGGGAACCTGGCAAACCTCTGGTCATTGAAGATGTGATGGTGGAACCACCTCAGGCCCACGAAGTCCGAGTCAAGGTCACATTAGAATACTATGGAATAATAGTTTAATGTCATTGCACGATAGAAAATGCAACGAGGTCATTGTGTGCTACCTTGCGAAAACAGTAAAAGAAACTGCAATAAAAGCGGCAATGGAAACATAGACAACCATACACCCTCCACTCTTTCAGTAAATACATAGAAAGGTAACAGTTCTTTTTTAGGGTGCTTTCTTCTGGGAGCAAAGATGTTTGGTTGCAATAATAATTAGTTATATATAAGTAGGGCTACAGCTAATGGTTATTTTCATAATCTGTCAATTATTTTCTCTATCAACTGAGTAAAATTTTGGCCCACTAAATGTAAGAAAGTATCAAAGAAATGTCGTTTTGTCCACAAACCAGCATTATTCTGTTTTAAGGATTTCTTTGTTATATGGAGCAAATAAACCACCAAATATTTACATTTAAGGAGCTGAGAAATCATAATTAATTCCTGAAAATCACCCAAACTGATTAATTAATTATTGTCCACATCATCCAGCCTGAGATAAAAACCAATGACCATGAAGTATAGTGACTGCTTCACTATACTTCATGGTCATCAAAACCAATGACCATGAAGTATAGTGACTGCTTCACCTCTAGTTTTTGCATTGATTATAAATGCTGTGAAAAAAAATGTCACCTAATCTTTTAATGGTGACATTTTCCTGTTGTCACACGAACACAGATTTTTGCCACAGGCGTGTGCCACACAGACTGGGAATACCTGTATGGGACAGGGAAAGGGATGAAGCGCAGACCATTCCCATTGGTTCTCGGCCATGAAGCTGCTGGAGTAGTGGAGAGCGTTGGTCCAGAGGTCACCAAATTCTCACCGGGTAAATTCTAAAGCTCAAACTAAAAAAAAAAAAGACATGTAGTTGGATTAATTTCTCCCTGTCATACACCAGTGTCTTTTATTTTTTGCTTACATTTTCAGGGGATAAAGTTATTCCTCTTTTTCTGCCTCAGTGTGGGGAATGTGAGCGATGTCAGAGCCCCAAAACTAATCAGTGCAGGAGGAACTGGTAACTTAATTTGCTGTTTGCACACATACCGGTGCTCTGCATCAATACTTCACATTGTTTCTTTTTGTGGCCTTTAGGGAAAACACTCAAATGGGTGTTTTGGCTGATGGCACAAGCAGGATATCTTGCAACGGACAGCAAGTGTACCAGTTCATAGGTGTCGGTTCTTTCTCCCAGTACACTGTGGTTCCTGACACCTCACTTGCAAAGATCAGAAGCGATGCACCGCTGGACAAAGTTTGTCTGCTGGGCTGCGGTGTCTCCACTGGTTATGGTGCAGCTCTTAAAACAGGCAAGGTAAGAGCATTTGAATGCTGATGACAACTCTCACCACTAGATGGCAGTCTTTTGTCATGTGAAATCTTGTAATGCATCAAACTACAGCCATATAAACAGTCTAGTTTATGATCCTTTATTTACTTCTTGAAGGAAAACCTTTTAGTTGTGCTAAATAGTTACCATTTGCTGCCCTCTGACTGTAATCATCTATTTCTCCCACTAGATGTCAGCACATGACATGTACACCTAACTGTGTAAGGGTCTTTAAAAACAATGTAAAAGTATTCCACACCCTCAATAGTTCTGTCATCACTGATTATGTTTGTTGAAGTAAGATAAACATAAGAGATGTGTAAACACAAAATATGAAAGACATTTAAAATACTGAATCATTTGACTGATTGGATAAACTAACATGACACTGTGAATAAAACTTCAAGCAACGATCAAGCATTGTCCTAGAAATACTTCAACTCTTGGAGTATTGCATTCAAAATGAAATACAAATTGTATTTTTGATATGACAGGATATGAGTGTGCATTAATTAAATGTCACTTTTAACGTCCATGGAAATAAACAGGTAAAAGCTATGATTATTATAAGAAGAGAACAGGCCAATAATACAGTGGTGAGCCACAGCATTAGTCTACATGTGCAATTTACAGCTTTCATTTGACCGAGTTGACTCCCACACTTTGTCCATCCAGGTTGAGAAAGATTCTACGTGTGCCGTGTTTGGGCTTGGAGCTGTTGGACTGGCAGCCGTCATGGGCTGCCATGCCGCCGGGGCTAAAAGGATCATCGGCATCGACATCAACCCAGACAAGTTTGCTAAAGCTATTGCATTTGGAGCCACAGACTGTGTCAACCCCAAAGACAAATGCAAGCCCATCCAGGAAGTGTTGATAGAGATGACAGGCGGAGGGGTGGACTATGCTCTGGAGTGTGTTGGACAACCAGCTGTCATGGTGGGTGTGTGTTCATTTTTCCGCATTCTAGTTTCACCACAGTTCATGAATATATAACTGTATTTGAAAAACAGCATTTTACAAATATGAATATAGAGTATATGTGTGTGTCCTAGAGTGCTGCCTTTGAGTCTACAATTGATGCCTGGGGCACCTGTGTGATTGCTGGGTGGACAGAGACAGATGTTTTGAACCTTGAGATTGAAAAGCTCCTATTGGGACGCACCTTGAAGGGGACTTACTTTGGAGGTAAAATCAAAATAAGTCACCTCATGTGGCATTTTAGTTCATATAATGTATGGCTGCAACACTTACTCAATCAACCTATTATTAACTGATTACTAAATGAATCGTTAACTATTGGGTAAGGGTTAGTGTTGTGCTTAGTGTTTTTTTTTCCAATAATGGAAAAACTGATGTGTCAGCTTCTTAAATGTGAATATTTTCTGATTTGCTCCATATAACAAAGAAATCATGAAAACAATAATTTTGGTTTGTGGACAAAACAAGACATCACGAACTCCAGGTTTGGTAAACACAGTCAACATTTTAACATTTTCTGACATTTTACATTTTACAAAAAAGTACTTGACTAATTGACAAAGTAATTGACAGATTAATTGATTATGAAAATAATAATTGATTTCAGCCCTAATATAATGGCTCAGCAATAATTTACAGTAATTGGCATGAGAAATTAACCTTCTGTAGTCATGGGAAATAGTCAAAAAGAAAAAGATGAAAAAAAGAAAGCTAATTATGGCCGTAGTTTTGTGATTGTCTTCCAAAGGTTGGAAAAGTGTGCAGGATGTTCCCAAACTAGTGGACGACTACATGAACCTGAAGCTGAGGCTGGATGAGTTCATCACCCACACCCTCCCACTAGATCAAATCAATGAGGCCTTTAACCTTATAAACAGTGGGGAAAGGTAAGACCTACTAAAATCACACAAATGTGTATAAGTTGTTTTCTGTGCAATTGGGTAAGTTGGAGTTCCTGAGCGGATATGCACTGTATATATTTAGAATTCTGTGACTTCAGTTATTCATATTTTTTTCCCTCATTTTATCTCTTAGTATTCGCACAGTAATCAGTCTATGGTCCAGTTCCAAAGACCCCTATAAATCCAAAGTCCCTGAGCCCTCACCGGAGATGGCACCTATTGAGTTTCCGATTATGCAAGATTGCAAAGGCTCAGAAGGATATAAACAGGAATGAGACATCACCTTCTGCTCCATACTTTGATGATGCTAATAAATGTTGCTTAATTTGGTGAGATTATGACTTTGTTTTTTTTTTTTTACTTTCTCTTGACTTAATTAGTTGGTCACCAACATGGCATGATCTGTGGATAATTTCCTAAGGCAAATGTGGTTAGCTTTAAATCCTCACTTAGCACTAATTAACCACATGCTTCAAGGTCTATGAGAGTGGACACTGGGACAAGGACGCTAAAGCTAAAGGCATTTTAGAAAGGAAAGGATGAATGCTCTCAGTTGTTATTCAGTAACTATAGTAATATTTCACGTAAAAACCCTGCAGTGTGTTTGTGATGATTTTTAAACATTAAATCCAAAAAAAAGATCATGATTGCTTTTCCTTGTTTTTGCTGAAAGTGAATACATTTACCACTAGATGGCAGTGTTGCCACAGAAACGCTTGTGTTTGTATTCTTAAATAAAGCCAACATTAAGATGGTGACTGTGAAGATGTTTTTTTTTTTTGTTTTTTTTTTCAATTCAACTCGGGTGCCTTTTTTCTGTCTATACATTTGTTGACCCCACAATCAGCACCGAAAGTCTGTTAACTGAAAATAATGTGATACACGTGACACATGAACGTAAGTCATGAATTTGTAAAGTAGTAGTATACTGTAACTGTGTGAGTATATCAAGACATAAATCTGTATCTGTTTTACTTGGCCTACTCAGTGACTCTGAGGTGATACTTTGAATTAAAAGAACTTGTCTAAAAGATAAAAGACACAGGAAGCGTTTGAAGAACCTCTTTCATGTGGTCCAGCTCCAAAGATTTTGTCCTCGGTAATGTTATATATTGATTTAATGGAGAGTCAGCAAGAAAAGGACTAAGGTAACTTAAGGGTTTGTGGGAACATATAGACAAAAGGCTGCACTGTGAGTTTTCAGATCCTGTCAGTGCAGACCTGAAATAACTGCCAAAAGGTACTTGTTTTATTCAAGTTCCACTCAAACACCCTTGGCCTTTTTCCCCTGTTTTTCCTTCTTTATTTGAATAAATGTGTGCTCTTTCTCTCTACTGTTGATCTCCGCTTGACCCCAGCACCATCACTCTCCTCCAAAAGAATCTTCAGGAAGCTGAATAATGAGAAAGAAGAGAGAGAGAGAGAGAGAGAGCAAAGGAAGAGCCAAAGAAAAGGAAAGACAAGATCTGACAGGTGGTTTTGTGACTGGTCACTGCATCTGTAAATGATGGACATGCTCACAGATTTATAAGGGTTTCTTGGGGACATGTGTAAGAGGACCTGGCTCATCTGTAAGGAAGATATTCAAAGTGATGACCATAAGTCTCCTGTTTTTTTTCCCTTTTTTGGGGTTGAACTCTGCAACCTCTGGAATTGTCACAGCATTGTGCAACTGATACAGGGAGGACAAGCTATGTGAATTACAACCACAGCATTGTACACATGTCTTACATTCATCCGTGCTGCTGTTCTGCAGATATCTTCTGGATGGGAAAACTACAAAAACAGGCATATTTACGTTTGTACATTAATAGCTGTCATTACTTTGCCGCGGCAACTTTTCAGACATGAGACTTAACGAGGACAAACAACCGAAATGCCAGATGACTTAAATGCCATTGGAAAAAATAAGGACATGTCTGATGGAAAACTGCTGCCTTTGGGGAGATTTTCATTTTATTATTTATTAAGCCGTATTCCTGTGTGACAGACAGTTGATGGCATGATAAAACTGATGGGTCCATAAAATAGTGGGAAACACCCTGATTTTAGTCAAAAACTAAAAAGGAAAGGTCCACCAGTAACTATTTACTCACTACAATTATAAATGTACATTTATGTAAATGGAAATCTATCCATCTATACATACATACATAATATTTTCTTGAACAAATGTTGTCTACAAAAATAATTAATCACCCTATAAATCAAAATACACAGTATGCTCATCTGTACTAGATGTTTTATCCATCCATTTACCTTTATGTCACATTTTTAATAGTTTTCTCCAAAGTATTTCTATGGTGACGCCTATATAACCTATCATCTACAGTTCGTAATAAGTTTTTCCTTGCTTCAGCTGCAGGTGTAATTTTTCCATTTGACTGCTTCTGTGTCAGTACCGCGCAGGTCGAGTCAGTCTCATGTGAATGGGAATAAAAAGAAGGCCCGGAAATACATAGAGACATTGAAGGCTACTTTGATTGCGAGCCAATTGCCAGGCTTATATTCTAGATATGTGTCAGAGAACATTGGTCTAAATGAACATCATAACCACAAGAAATCCCTTAAACCAGTCAAAGGAAACTACAGTGTGAACATATCAGAGAAATGAACCGGAGGAAAAGCCCATTTGAAAAGAGACATAGTGAGTTAGGCAGAGAGCGAGATAGAGAGATGGATACACTGTATAGTCCCAATGGCTATGGACGAATGGCCCACTTAAGTCACTAAAGACTGTCAATGTGAGGCCCCTGTTTTATCCACAAATCCAGGCCATTACACGGCTAATGTCAGGCATCGCCTGTGACATCCCCAGCCTTTCTTTTGACACAGTTAGCTTTAGCTTCTGTGTCAGTGGAATATACTCTCCTGCGGTTGGGGACAGTGGAAAGGGGCATGTTTTCCACTGCATGTGTGCATTGTGTAATTTAAAAGAACATAATAAGAGTGCACCATATATCAGAAATGGCTTTAGGAAGGGTCTCACAAATCCATGCAAAAGTGAATCTTAAAACGTAAAGGCATTTTCCATGCCTTACTGATTTTGTGAGTGACGACTTTCCAAAATAAAAGTCCACAAAAAGTTTCTTTGATGTTTCTTTGCACAAAAATGGATGCATTACATAAATGACCGCACTTGAATGTAAAATGTACAGGATAAATAAGACACTTCAGTTGGCACTCCTCATACCTATCAGACACTATAGTGTAATACCAAACCCCTGCACCACATGATGGCAAATACAGTTTGAGTCATGCAAGACCATATGTAGTGTATTTTGTAATCTGCCACTCACATTGTGTCAGTGTTTTATAGTTAAGTTGCAACAGAAATACACAACAAAGAGTAGGATCAGACAGACCGTACATGGCTATTAACAAAGAGACACAAAAGCACACACATAAAGATGTTATATGCGTGACAGCTCTAAGCTTTTGTTGTGTTTTGTCTGACAGCTGCAGTAAAGTAGTAATTGAGAGATTAACTCAAAGGTGCCATCATGGCACTCCTTTGTTTGTTTGTTTCTCTCCCTTACTGAGTCATACACTGCAGAGATTGTTGGAAGACTGATTTATTTTTACTTTAATTTGAGTTGGTCATATTTGACCTGGCATGATTTTCAAATGCCAGGGTCACACAGTCACACTGTATATGTATTAAATCATTTTAATCATCGCTGTCATCATAGTGGGAGATCAACTTTGTCTCAAATCATTTGGGTCTGACAGAAGTCATCCAATACATACTTGGACCGAGCCTTATCCCCATCTGCCCCTTATTCTTTTTTTTTTTTTAGGTATGTGCCAACACTGGGTCAACAGAATCATTTCATGTGGTTATGGGCAGGAGATAGGGGAGATATTTCTGTCAGACCCAGTGTGTTTACCCCCTAATCCCTGAGAAGCAGTTCACAAGCATGAAGAAAGTACAGGGAGATTCATCTACCTCCCAAACCTGCTCAGTTTGCATCTCCCCGTTTCACACAGCTACATGGGGCTCGGGTGGTTCATGGGAATGAGTTCTTTTTGTGATTGTGAGAATGTAGTTGCTCTTAAGTTGATGGTTGTGTTTCTTTGTGGCACAATCTACAGTAGCAAATACGCCAAGCAATAAAAAAAATCTGATGTTTACAAGTCAATCGTGACCTCACTTGGGAACTTCTGGCTCGCCTGTGGACAAGTGGGAGGGCACTTGTAACTGAAGGGTTGCTGGTTTGAAATGTTACCCAACCCCATTGTTTTCCAGGTGCATGTGTGCTGCTCACTGCTCCTCCATCCAGTTTGTGCATTCAATTAGTGCTAAATGCAGAAGTGAAGTACACAAGCAGTAATTGGTTTGTGTAAATATCAGAAAGTCTAATTCTAAGAAAAAAATAACTGTTATCTGTTTGTCTTAAACATAAGGATGCTAATCCTATACAAAAATGCTGTTTACTGACCAAAATGTGTGTCATTGTAAATATCAGAATAACAGCTTAAAAACAATAATGTCCTGTAATAAATATTATTCACATGTTAAATATGTAAAATTTAAACTGTATTTTTGAAACAGCTGCAAGAGGAGACAGCAATTTTGGAATATGTAGTCTCACTTTGGTCCAGTTAAAATCATGATAGCCGTCAGTCCTGTGTTTTCTGACATACTGTAATTGTCAACATCTTAGAGGGTCTCGAAATGGGAATTCATTTCATTCATTGTATTACTATTTCATAAATATAATGATGATCTTAACAACTAATTCTATTTATTGTTTATTTATTTTCCAATTGGGATACAAGATCTCTTCTTCCAGGGAGTCCCGGTCAAGATAGCAGCACAAACAGTGTAAATAGTTACAGAGACAAAACAATTTCAGAGTTAACATTCAACCCCGTGTATAGTATGTATCATAAGAATAATTTAAAACAACAAACTAAAAGTGTTTGTACCATTTTGCAGCAGTATTGAGTTATATGAACACACGTCTGGTTTATATTATTGACCCTCTCATCTGAAATTGTAACTGAAATTTTTTTTATAATAATGAAAACTGAATTGATTACAAAAATATGTTTTTGCATTTGTTGTGCTTGGCCTTGAAAAACATTCCATCTAGGATGACAGTAATTAGTATATATTATTTAAATTATTTACATTAACTCCTGTCTTGCTTGAAATATGGTATTTTCCAGCTTCCCTTCGTGAGTCCTTAAGGCTGTGGTATAGGTCAAGAAAAATCAAAATCACTGTGTGGTGGTGAGTCATAGTTCCTTTGCTATATTGCCATGGTAAAGAACATCATTCTGTTTTTTTGTTTTTTTTTTTTTTGCCTTGACAACTCACTGTTGTCCAAAGATGAAACTCCCAAATCACTGCTCATTGGCAGGCTGCCAGGCCACAAAAGGATTGGGCCAATCCCAAAAAATACACATCCAACTGAACACAGTTGAACCGCTTTACTTTAGCTGGTAATTGTGGTGAATAGAAGTGAAAGGTGCCTGGGCCCATTGCTCATTCTCAAACATCTCACAGTTTTCAATTATACATTGGCAGGCAGAACAGTGTGAGTCATGGCAAATTTACATTTAAGTATGTTTTAAGTATATAGCTGGCAATGGGATGTACTGAATGTTGAAAAGTGATTAAATTATTCTACTCTGGTTTGGTGTTGTCTTTCTACATAATCAACTAAAACAACTAACTAGAGACAATTTTGAAATTGCAGAGAAATGGAATTTTAAGTGAAGTCAAAAACATATATACTATACTAATCTATTATACCAGTGAGTCGTAACCGATTTTTATTGTGTCCCAAAAAATGGCTGAATTGCCCCAATGTTTTAATTAATCTAATCTAATAAATGTTTTTGATAACATACTTAACACATTAAATTCAGATGGCTCAAGACAGTTAGGAAAACATTGTATATATATCATACTTTATATTATGTTCTATACTATACTATACTATACTATACTATACTATACTATACTATACTATACTATACTATACTATACTATACTATACTATACTATACTTATTTATTGCCTCTGCCGATTAAGTTATGTTTTTAACCATCTTTTTCTGTCTAATTTTGAGCACCATAAAATAACAGATGGAATTTGATGAAAATTTCTGAGGATGAAGGATTTGGGCAGTGGAAGAAATGATTAGCTTTTTGGGTTTCAGGATTTAAAAAGAAAAAAAGAAAGACAGATAACCTTGTGAAATAAGGAAGTGTAATAATACTGTAGGAATCGGAGTGGCCTTGGCAGAGGATTGCACTTTCTAAATGCCCCCCCTAGTTTTTGTGTTCTACCACATATGTCGGTGTCAACTGGTCATTGAATTATCAAATTAAATCATTTTTATTTATGTGGCCCAAATTCACAAATCACAGTTTTCACCAGGAGGATTTACAATCTGTACACATAGCAACATCTTTAGTCCTTAGACTCTGAATTTGGGTAAAGAACAAGTAGATCCAGTTCCAGGACTGGCTGCTGCCCAAGTCTATAACCCAGTTCAGCCACAATCCCTAGGAAACTGCAGCACAAGAGAGCAACTCCTATGCACCAGGACTCTGGGAAATGATGCAGAAGGTCACCATGCTGCTTTAGTTTTGCTAAATGTACACAGAAAAATTAAATACTTAAAACCTGCAGCCTTTTTTTTATTTATCCACCCCTTCCTGTGACCTTTTAGTAAAGTTCACATTGTACGGGTAACTTTCCTGGCAGCAAAACACACAGACTAAAAAACTTCAGCAATGGATTTAATATCAAATATGTAATCCTCCGCGAGGGGCATTTGGACATGGCCAATATTCTGGCAGTCTCATGCTGAGAGAGCCAACAGTTCACATCAGCATCACTGCTTTACCAAAATTCTGTCTCCTGCCCCTCAACGCAGCTATAGTCTCTGTGTGCTTCATGTTTGCCTATACTTCCCAAATCCCTGAGAGCAAACAGGAGCATGGGTAGATTAGCTTAATATCATCCTTGGCACAAAATACACACAAATTAAATGTCATCCATGTCCCAGGGTATAGTCAAAATAGGAAAGTCAAACTAGGGCTGCCCTCTCAGATAGAGCGGAAAGGGTGATATGATATTTTTATACAAAATAATTACATAGGCAATAGATTTCTATCTATCTATCTATCTATCTATCTATCTATCTATCTATCTATCTATCTATCTATGCAAAAAAAAGGATTTAAATCAATAATCTGGCTATTTCTTTTTTGATGGCATGGGAGTCTTGAAGAATAGGCAAATGACTGTGAATGTGAGCTAAAGCCAATAAGCAGGCCACCGCTAATCTCTTAAACAAACCTACTCTCTATGTGGCCCTCTTTCTTGCATTATAAATAATGTATATTTTGCCAGCACCCTTCCCAATACAGCACACACACACACACACACACCAAGACCCCCCTCTCAGTGTCTCTTTTGACTTCTGAGTTACCAGTAGAGTTCAATCTGGTCTTCAAACACTTCTTATTTTCTGCCCTCCCCCCAACCTTATTGGTTTACTTTAATTAGTGCTATTGAAGGTGGGGGCAAGTGAGGAGGGGCGATGGCAGCAGTGGTGATGAGTATATGGAGGGAGAGCAAGGCGGGGGGGGGGAGTTGTGGTGGTGTAAATACTGAAAACAAACAAGAGAATTGAATAGGAGGATGGTGGCAGGCGCAGTCCCGATGCCCCTGCGCAGACGGAAGGGGACACATGGTGTAAGCAAACACTCATAATTGCATTAGATTCCCCTGGCGCACGGGTAATCTAGCCATCCCCCCATCCCAGAACACAATGGGACACATCTTCTGCCCTTCGCACTTACTTCTCTCTTTTTATCCTTCAAAATTATTCATGAAAAAGTCCACATTGCCGTCACTAATCATAATATATTATGTCCGATTACCATTTAGGAACTGATATATGTAGTGTAGTGATGTTTAAGTGCTTGCGGGATGCAGCAGGAGAGTGTATTTGAACACACACATGCATCATTTTGCGTGCATGTGCGTGCACACGTGTGTGCGTGCCGTTAAACAGTTGTCCTGTTTGATATTTCATTCCTCAGCCCACATGTCTAGAGAGTATGAGCAAACACATTTGCTTGAATGGCATGTTCCCTGAGCAAACTAGGAAAATCTGGCCTTGATATGAATATCAGCGGCAGTCCGTGATAATTGGGATGGGATGTTCTGCTCCTTATTGAGATGTCCAGCATTAGGAGACTGCATAAAGTGACATATTTTCTTAAAAAACAGATATGTTGGTGCTATTTTAAAAATCAGTCACCCTTTTCTCTCCACTGATGCCGACGGCTTGTTCACTGTGAGATCTGCTGGGTTTCTCTTCTCTCTATATAATATTGTAAGATCTCTGCCTTACTATGTAAAGTGCCGTGAGATAATGTATGTTGTGATTTGGCCATATACAAATAAAATTTAATTTGGAGTAGAATAGCATCCGGAGTAGCTGTAAATACAATAAACTCCACTAGGTGGTGATGTGATATCCACAATAACCAAGAGCCACACAAGCCCACTATAAAGACTCTAAGCTAATACTATCAAATCTTTTTTAAAACATTTGTTTACTAGAGCAAATACACAGAACTTTTCAAAGAGTTAGTACAACAAAAAAGACCAGACTGCCATGTTTACTTGCATTTTGGTTGCTAATCAAAGAACTATATTTTGTCTTTTATTTAAATGCTTATGTCCTCTGCATTGTGACAGAACTCTAGCTTTACAATCACAGCTCTGAGATAATTATCGCATATCTTTCAGCATCAAATTGCCGCTCTTAATCAAAGTAGAAGTCGCAACAAAACCAGCAACAAACATCTACAAATCCTGAAGTACAGGCATTATACTGTAGCCTGAGGGCTGAAATAGTCAGAGCCACAACACAATTACAAATAATACATGTTCCGTTAGAATACACTCTGTTAAATATGTTTTATAAACACTGCCGGTTCAGTATTAATGGACAAAACCGTTGCCACAGAGGCCAAGTCAGGTCACCGTATGAGAGAGGGACAATAGAGGAAAAGTCTCTGATCTCCGATGGTATTTAGTGGATATGTGAGGCTTTGAGCAAAAGCCACAGTGCCATGGGGTTTAAATTTGTGCGGCCTTGAGGCCATTGTAACAGAAAATAAACAATGCTTCCCAGTGATTAGGACTTTATTAAGGCACACAAAGTTCCCAAAACTGGATAGGCCTTTTATTTGAGAAGTGGGCCTAGTAACAACACTACAATTTAGCACTTGCTAGTACTTTGCTTCACATTGAAAGCAAATATATATGTCCTGGAAGACTTCCGTCATGCGCTGTATTTTAATTCACGACATATACACTAAGTAAGCGCCACACCAGACGTCTTCATCATGCCAAATGATTGCAGTGGTGTTATTAACTCCAAAGTGCACACAATTAGCCTTTATTTACCATCCCTGTAATCACTACCCCTCGGATTAAGAACCACGACCAGTGCGAAATGCTCCATCTCTAATGACTAACAAACAAACAACCAAGAGAGGAGAGGGAGAGCACACCGGGGAACACCCACCAAGTTGCTTTCAAAGTAATATCCCTTAAGCCCTGGACACCCAACAAAGTCTGTCATGTCTAACCTGGCTCCTCACCTGTTTGGAAACAGCCAAATAACCCAGGGTAATCCCTCATCCCTGGGGCACTGGAAGCAGATTTACCCACCCCAGAGCTTCGTCCTGCCCCGACAAGTTATAGTGTACTGCAGAGGCCTTTGGAACACCCACAGCTACCATTTTATATATGTTTTGGGGGAATTATTCTTAAAAGGAGTATAAGTTTTCACTCTACCATATCACAAGCAAAAAGCAACAGTGTTTGTGAGGCTGGAGTGCACAGAATGACGGTAATCTTTGAAATAAAATGTAAAACAACTCTTTGCAGCAACAAAATAAATGTAGTTGTTGCACTACTTTATCTCTAATTTGAGGTTGGCATGACTGGGGTCAAGACAAAAAATGTGGCTTCATGGAAAGATTTACATGTCTGTGTCTCAGCACAGTGGCTGAGAAATCCGCACTCAAAATATTCATTCAAGTAAAGCTGAGCTGGAAGGGTTTAGTTCATGATCAAGGTATTTCTGGTTCATGTTTGGAATTATAGTGGGAGAGAATTGTTTTGAGTCATTTCTGCAGGTGTGTGTCGTGCAAATGCTTTCATTGGTTCTGGTTGTGCAAGATCACACATTTTTATGTGATTAGTTGTGTTTCCTTGCAGTGCACTTGTAGCTCCACTTGGGGGAGCAGTGCTGCACAAAATTGTGTTAGTGCATTTGAGTTTGTAGAGAATGTCATGCAAACCTGCACTGGCTGAGGAAAAAGATAGAAAGATTAAACAATGAGGCATTTTAATATTCAATATATTAAACTAATATAAGGCATCAAACCTGCTTCTTGTAATTTTAGAATAATTTGTTATTTCTTACAAATTAACAGTCATTTACATATATGACGCTGTTTGGTTTGTGGTAGAAAAAAAAAAAAAAAAAAAATCAATCCTTACATATACTTAAAGTAATGCCTTTTCTGTCCATGCTTTTATTGGGGAAAAAGTATTTTATTCTACTCTAACATTTATACAGTATTTTAAGCATTCATGTAGATGGTACAAGAAAAATATTCAAATGGAAAAGCATGTGTGAAATAAAGCCTTAATATAATTTACTAAAAAAATTATGAAACAAAATTAAAGTACTGATTATCATTTGGTATGATCTTGTGTGTGAATTAATTAAAGGATTTATTTAAGTATTTACCTTCACATGTTTAATCTATATTATAGAGGCCATGCAACATACTATATGTATTTTACAATGTAAAATAAAGGCAAAACATATTAACGGATAGACATTCATCTTTTTTACATCAGCAGTCATTTTCCGCACCATGCAAAATGTTCATAGCACTGAGGTGATACTAACATTAAAATGTTCATTTATCAGGTTGTGGGAAAAAATGTGCTATAACATTCTTTTATTATTCTCTCAATAATGACTTAGTGCAGTTTTTTTTCTGGCTTTACACAAGCAACTGTAATTACATGTGTTACTTTGTGTTTACCTTTCCAGCATTATTTCTTTCTTTATATCTTTGCATTATATCTTCTGTTTTTCTGTGTGTGTTTTATGTCAATAAGCTTTGTTGCATTTAACATTTTTTTTTTAAAGAAAAAAAAAAATAAAAGAATGAAATGTGTTCAGAGAACAGGTTAGAAGGTCACTGTGGGTTAATGTGAACTGTCACAGTGCTATAAAATTGGCATCCTCTCAGTGCCATTAGTCTTCCTCTTATCTGTCGACTGTAACCACATTAATCATGTGGCTGCCTCAAGCTTTTTAATATCATCCAAACCTTCATGTTCACAATTTGTCCTAATGGCATGCCTGTGCTCGGATAAGAAAAGAAAATTAGAGCAGCATTAAACGGAGTCTGTTCATGTTGATACAGTAGAAGCTATTTATCTTGATTAATATGAAGCGATTGTGGGCTCCTTCATAATATTTTTATCTCTGACAAGCATTTTTTTTGTGAATGTGTGTGCGTTTATGCGAATCACTGCGTGTGCATAAACACTCTCAAAGCAGATATTTTTTGCAGCATCTCAACTTTATTCTTTCTTACAATGTGCAATATTGATTTCCTTTTCAAGGCTCCTGTCCTTGCTCTCCAGTTCTTTTGGACATTTGTTTGTGTATATTTGAATCCCTAAAATCCCCCTTTTCCTTCTGCAAAGAGTAAAACAACTTATTAAGTTATAATCAATAATTTCCCTGGAGAATTGTTTTTTGCCAAGATGTTTTCTCGGCACCCACAATATTTCTTTGAGCCTTAATTAACAGAATGAAGATTTATTGTCCTGCAGCCACATCACGCATAGGACACACTTGAAGCTTTACAATTGTCCAAATGAAAATTTATTGAAAGTGGGATCCAGAAAGTCTAAGCTTAATTAAAATGAGTTCACTGCCAAAAGTCTTTCTGGTGTAGCGTTTTTGAAAGCTGAAGACTTCATGCATGTCTGTGTCTGAGGGGTGTGCACTGTATGTTCTTTATTTAAAAACCACATTAGTCAGGGTGTCATTGTCATTTTTTGCACCATTCACCATGAAAGTTGTTTAAATTAATTTAGGAGTTTCAGCTCTTCAAGGCAAAGTTGTGACCCTGAAAGATTTTGATTAACAATATAACATACATGCCTGTTCTATTTCATTTTAACACATTTGCACTTAAATATACAAAAACTCCATTCATAGTCTATTATCTGCAGCGTAAGATATTAATTATGCTTGTAGTTTCAGAAAAACTCAGGATGAAGTTCAAACATATGAGAGTTAATGGAAAATCTGAATGAATGAATGCAAAAATTAGCAAATTATTATAAGTTGTTCTTTTTGTTTGTTTTCAGTTGCAACAGAGTGGTTGTAGATATCATGGTGTGGTTTTCGGCTAAAGTAATAACTGAATGTTCCCTTTTAATTGTACATGAATAAATAAAATATAAATATATAAAAATACAGACTTAAATCGTAATGACTGAAAGGTAACGTCGCTACTAGATAAAGTGTCTTTAGTTGAGATAATGTGCATTTTGAGAAAAAAAAAAAAAAAATGAACTGAACTGAACTGCACATCAGCAGTGGGTAACACAATGGGCAATAACTGGTATCTGTCAAAAAACTATATGGGTCCCACTTTTTAAAAGAATTGCAACTTATCACAACACAATTTACAATATAAATTGCATACTATACCATTTATGACTATTTCCTGTTATTTTTATAACTATATTATTTTTTAAAAAAAGGTAACCAACCATTTCCAAGATATATATTTTTGATAAATTAATCTGAACTTGATTTTGTGCACATTATTGAGTAAATCTTAAGTAAAATGCTTGAAAAAAAATGTGCAAACAATACCTGGGGACAGAAAATCAACCTGCCATACTTGGGTTTAACCCATGTTTCTGGCATGCAGTATGTACTTTTAATGCAAACAGATTAGTTTTAGAGAAGCTATATAGCCTAAAATATGGGCACAAGTGAATTATATGTTGTCAGGTATAATTTTTACTGATATGGAGTTTCAAGGACATACTGTATGTGTTTAAAAAAAAAAAAACAACTTTATCGTTCCAATGAGGTAAAGTAGTTGTTAAAAGGTAATTTATAGCTGAAGTGAAGCAGCACATAGTTTTAGATGGTGTGAGTCTAATTTATTTTTTTGCTGTCTTTTTCATTTATAGGAGAGGCCCAGCAAAATCAAAATCACATGAGCACCAAACTGAAGGTTTCCGAGTAAAAACAAGGCAGCAGACAAATCTTTACTTAAGAAAAACTCATACTGTTTCATGCTCCCTGTGTGTGTGTGTGTTTTTTTTCCGGTTTCCCCTCACAAGTCCAAGTTAATTGGACACTCCAAATTGACCACAGGTGTGAATGTGACTGAGTTGCTGTTCATCTCTTGGGTCCAGGGTGTACCCTGCCTTTCACCCTGTGTCAGCTGGGATTAAGGATAAAGTGGTAGAAAATGACTGAATGAATGAATGACATGAGATAAGATCGGTATTAAGATCGGTATTGTAGTAATACAGCAAAACTGGTAACAAATAAAATATACCTTCCCAAAGTTGAATTTCAAGATCAGAAAGACATTATCATCATTGCATTTCACTGCAGAAACAACAATGGGTAGGAAGCAGGAACACATTACAGACAAGGTGGAAAAATAAGAAGAGACATAAAGATTAAAATATTAAGTATGTCTGTACAATCCAGGCTGAACGGTCCATGGAAAGTACAGTAATAGTTTTAATGCATTTTTTCTACATTTACACAGTTTTTGTACAAACAGAAGATTTTCCACGTTCATACTACACCAGGGGGGTTTCCGATGATCTTTTACTGGTGCATGTAGTTACACAGAAAGGCAACAGGGGCTTAACTTTCAAAGAACCAATTCTGAGTATTATGTATAATTAGGATAATCTGAGGGGGTTACATTTGAAAATGATTCCCTTTAGAGTTCTTATATTGTCATGTGAAGGTGGTATCTGAGTCAACATGCAACAACTCAATCAATTACATTTCCAGTTGATCTAAAACTGCACTAAGACAACAGAACAATTTAAAGATTTCAGATTTAAAGAGAGGCTCACAGTCAGGGTGTTTCAGGTAATCTACTGAATGCAATATAAATCAGAGTAAATCTGTTAATTGCACTAAGTGGTAATATAGCACAGTGGATCAAAAGCTGACTGAAATTGCAACATAAACAGACATCATCTGATAAAAATGTAGCTTGTTGAATATTGTGGATTAACAGTGACAATTATATATTTATTCTTTATGTGATGTAATGCACTCTCCTCACATTATTTCACCACTAAGTTGACTATGTGGCAAGACTGATGTCTTTACAAAAGTCCACACCTATTTGTGAAAATTCCCTATATGATATATATGGTCTTGTAATAGAGAGTGCAATGACACCATGGCTGAGATCCCCATAAATGACCTGATGCCACCTACTTGTTGCTGGAAAGATTCATAATTTCAGAGTGCAACATGAATATGGAGAAAATGAAGGCCTATATTTTTAAGTAGTGTTTCTCTAGTCTTGATGACCATTAAATAGAGCAGAAATGGTCTATCATTATTTGTGTGCTGCGTCCTTCATCTGAAAACAGGCTGTGCCAAGACATACTATCACACTATGACTGTGGGTGTGTTTGTGTGGGAGCAAGAAGTGTTTATCCCTCCAACCTGCTGAACAAGCAGAGAATTCACTTCTGAAAAGTTTCTTGGGCAATTCTATGTGTTTTCTGTCTCCATCCTGTTTGCAGTCAATGTTGCTGCTTCCCAAATGTATTGTTCTGTATTATGAGCCTAATAGCTATACAATGTTCAACAGTACTCAATCTGCCTACACATAGTCTCAGCTCTGTGATAGCAGTCATGTTTGCTTGGTGATTTACCATTTGTGTCCATGAAGGCCTTACTGTTGACTAAACATCATTGCTATACTGACAAACTGAACACTCACTTACTCATTCACTGCTATTTCACCGTGTAAGAATATACAACTGTCAGGGTGTCAGCCAGACAGCCCGGCACTCAGCTGTTGATTGAGGGATCACAAGCAAAATGGGGATGTTACCAGCTCCAAAAGGTGCAGAGGTTGAGATAAATGACTGTGGGGCTCTTTTGCATTACAGAAACATGTTGCCCACCAAGGGGAAAGTGGGCAAAGGAGAACTATTGCTCCCAGAGAGAGAAACAAGTAGAGCAGGCCCTCCTTGATGACAGGTAAAAGACCCAGCTGACACAAACTGTCACCCAGCTCCCAGGGCGCACGGGGGATAAAGATTTGCAGAGTGCCATTTTGGCACAGGGTGTTAGCCTGAGCAGCAGAATGAGGGCATCTACGAAAAGCCCTGGAATGCTGAGAGGGGAAATATGTATGGCTATAATTAAGTCAACTCAGGAAAATGTTAATAGCTATCGACATATTCCTCACACTCTGAGCAGAGCAAAGCCATTTGCTCTTTAGTTTTTCTGTCATCAGCCAAAGCTTTGCCAGAAAAGGCCTCGCTAACTGCAAACCTGCCAGCACCTTGCTTTTCTTTTTTTACTGTTACTATTACTGACATATTGACAATATTAAAAAAAAATCACTTTAATCACAAATAAATGACCATTGCAGACCTTGTAGGTAATTCTACTACTGCACTATCACACTAACGTGATCTGCCTATCAGATGATTGAGCTCTTGCTTATGACCAACCATTGTTGCACAGTAAATTTCAATATTTAGTAATTTTAGTACTTCAACTGCAGATCCCTCTGAAGAACAATAGCATTGCTGAGCTTCCTCTCTTAGCCAGCTGGGACTAAGTGACCCTTATGTCACTCTAAGAAAGATTAAAATGGCACAGTGGAAGCTGCAGGTATCCAGCTTTTATTTAATGCACATTTCTTTTTTTTCTGTGTCTAATTGTGCCGTAGGTGAGTCACATTAAAACATGTACATGTTTCGCATAATTTGTGCCTGTTACAACATCCTCACAGTCAAATTCTTGTGTGACGGGATGATCTTCCACAACGATTCCATTACAGTCTGTTGTTGACAAAGTCAAGGAAGGAGGAAGACGAGGCATCCCACCTCTGTGTGTGTGTGTGTGTGTGTGATTGTTATAATTTATAGTGGTGTAGTACAATGTGGTTTAATAATATTTCAAGTTTATATACTAGCACTGATTATCATTTTTTATAATTATATCTTATGAGGGTATGACTCAGGGTGGGTTTGTACTGAAAACAGTTTATTTTTTCTTTTTACTTTTTAGTTTTACTGCCTATATTATGACTTTTAAAACAAGTCTGTGCATATAGGGTTTCCTGATGTAAATACTACTCAAATTCTAACCCTACTAATACAAATACTAACTCCTCCACTCCCCCAAAAGGTCCTTAGGTGAGCAGAGTGTTATAAAAGAAATGTTATGCTACATGACATGGAAAAATGGAAAATAATTCACATCAAAAGCTAAAATTTTATTGTGTTTTTTTTTTTTTCTTTGACATTCTTCTCAAAATCTTGTGAGAATCCACAGTCGGTGTCTACTAGTGAAGTTTACACTCATGACAAATGCATCACTTTAAATTAATTGCCAATAACAAACATACAACTATGGTAATGTTTGGCTCCTGTTGAGTGAAACAAAATGGCTTCTCCTATCCCTCACAGTAAATACAGAAAAGAAACCTCAAAACAAAACAGTCGAGAGGATAACCATTGATCCCCATCTAAGCCACGCTCAATCACACTTAAACGGGGCGGCTCTTCCTACCAGAAGAACCAGAACAAACCTTTAAGTCTGCAGCTAATGCCCGGTTTAGTCCTCTCTCGCGTGCTTTCTTTCCCTCCTAAAATTGCGATGCTACAATTTAATACTAGACGAGCTCCTGCTGTGCAGCAGGGAGGTGCTATGACGGCCTGACTCCACACAGTCAGCCTTTGCCTTTGCTTTCCATTTTGTTGCCGCTATTCTTTGTCTCACCCCCCTTCAATTTCTCTTTTGCGGGTCACCAAACCCTGGGACAAAGTGTGTCTGCCCAACCTCCTGGTCCTCCGTTGCCAACACAGAGAGCACCACACCACACACAATGTTGGGAGATGACATTTCCTCACCCCTAGTTGCACCCCCCCCCCTTCATCTCCCCTAATCCAATCAGCAAGGCCTGAGTTTTTCTAATAAACTGGTGGTCTCATACTCTGACTTTATCCCTGCAGCTGTGCCGGACCGCTCATTGGCAAGATTAAGGCCTCTGCCGCTTCTCTGATCATGTATTTCAATATGAATGGGACCAATAAGGGGGTGGATTATGGCTTAGTTACTCTGGAAATCCAAGGCCCCCCTTTGATGCCCCCGAGTTTGAACAGAAATGGCAGAACTCCGCCTGGTCGGCATGGCGTGGCGGCAACGCCACCTGGCAGTCAAATGTTTGCTCATATGTGCTCATTAAACAACACCACACTGGCACTGTGGGTACCGACTGCAGGCCCGATAGTGAGCCTTGGCCGCGACCAGATGGCGCCGTCGCCAGTTTGCCAGGTGGGGATCGTCTCGTGCGATGCTTCATGGCCTAAGGACGGGGAGTGTGTGAGAGAGAGGAGTGTGGTCAGAGCATGTTGCCAACTAGGATGAGAGGGAATAAACACACACTTCAGTTACCTTTAGTGATTTACATGACCATCCATCTCGCTCTGCACCTTTCACACAAAGAGGAAATACTTATAAACAAAGTAAGCATGTAAACTATGGAGAAGATTCCCCTTATGCCCAGAATCACCTGCATAACAGATTTTTCCTCCAAACACATGAAACACATGTTCACACACAGAGATCTGGCCTCACCATGCCACAGCCCTTGTGTGGGCTTTTTCATTAGTTATTGAAGCCTGTGTCTTCTTCTCTGTGGGCCCTCCTGCCCTCGCATATCGGGGCCCTTTCTGTGTGAAGTGCTAGAGGTGATTAATATTTGTTTTCCCTCCTCTGTGGGAGAGGAAGACCCAGCTGATCCACTGTGACCCCTCTGTAATCCCCAACGCGTCAACCCAGTCTCCATGTTTCCTTCCCTCTTTCGGCTTTTTCTTCCCCTCCAGTGTACCATGTTCAAACTCAGCTTTTAGAGTCCGAGATTTGAGTCATGATGAGAAGTTTCTTTACAAAGGGCAGTGACTTCTATTTTTCATATCCCTCTTCTCTGTGAAAAGACACTTAATACTATTGTGAGAACAGGTGAAGTTGAATTTGACACACAACCTGGCAAGCATCAAAAAAAAAGAATTTCTTCAAATGTTCCCCAGAAATGTGTGTCAGATTCAAAATTAGATTTGCATTTCTCATTTTTTGAGAGTACTGTATTACCTCCGCATCTGTAAAATGTTTGGACAGTTCAGACAGGTGAGAGAAAAGGAGGATATCCTGTATAGAATGGGCCGAGATGAACAGGTTGAGGAGTTGTCAGGCTTTGTTGAAGCCTGGGGGGGGGGGGTGTCTTGAAGGATTGAGTGGCTTGTGGGGTCTATTGAGGACTTGATCCTGTTGACAGATATACAGCTCGCTTTGTGGCCACATGGCTGTGATGGAAATGGCAGGTGCTGTATGGGTAGTCGATATAAAAAAATAAAAAAAAATCCTTTCTCGCGTTGTGTTTCAGTGGTTGTAAAAACACAGCTGTTTTCAGCTTTCTGAAGCGACTATTCCTATTCTCTTGAGCTCCTCGTTGCCTTGTTGGCATAGTCACTAAACTCGCAAACACAGTCTTATGGTCTTATCTCTTTGTAAGAGCTCTGGTTAGTAAAAATGTAAAGATCAGCATTAACGATCAACACTACTGGATGAAAGCTGCCTCAGAGTAATTGACAGTAATGGGAAACTGTTTGTCTATGTAACACACAAGTATGTCTTAATTCAAGATGACAGAGAACACTAAAGGATATATCAGAGCTCAAGTATTTTATATACATTAATAATATTACATATACTCAACTGAAATAAGTGGCTTAAAAATGATTTGCAGGCAACACTTTTAATTAGGTGAGGGGTAAAAACTGTAATATTTTAAAACTGATTAGGTGTTTTATATAGGTGTATATATAAGTATACACGATGTTAAATTCAGTGATAATTATGCACTAGTAGGTATTGGTATGACACTGATAAGCTTAAAGTTCACTTTAATAGTACGTATTATTAAAATAATTCTTAAATGAATGACATAATTTACTTTTTTTTTTTTAAAAAAAATGTTAATACTAAGAAGACAACTTCAAATTTCACGTTTTGAACATTGATTCACAAACATTTGCAGATTTCAGGTGCTGGTTTCTGACATGGTCCAGCCAACATTACACTGTCTGGCAGTGTGTTCAGTGGAAGAAGCAAAGCGCTCGATTAAGTTGTCTAATGAGTGGCACCAGGTGTCACAACTCCTCCACAAATTACTTTTCTCTGCTGCCAGTCAGTTTTTGCCCCTGTTTACTTCTTGTTAACACACTTGGATACTGTCATCTCTGAAGACAACCCATTTTCAACATTTCAGTGCATTTCTACCATTTCTTCCTGAGGTTTCTCCCTTTTTTCCCTGTATAAGGGCGTTTTGTGGATTTTTTCCCCCACTCGATGTGAGGGTCTAAGGATAAAGGGTGTCACTTGCTGTACAGAGTGTAAAGCCCTTTGAGTTAAATTGTGTTTGTGATGCTGGGCTATATAAATAAAAGTGAATTGACTTGTCTTTTATCATATCATACACTTTATATGAACTTGCAGGGCTACGTGTTGAATTATTTTAACAGTGCAGTCTGTGGTAAAGGACCTGCAGTAATTGTCTACAGTGTGATAAAGAGTAGGTAAAAAAATTCAGAAAAGAAAAATGCAGAATAAGAAAGTGGAAAAAGGGAGATAATGCTGCTCTGAAAAATACTGTATATGTTTATTGTCCTTTAAACACCAAATCACAAAATTGTGTTTTTTACTGTCAATTTGCTTAGAAAATGTTTCATTAAAAATGATAAGTAAAAAATATAACACAGATTGTTTGCCAATCAGAAGTACAAGTAGCCTATTCATAATGTGATTTTGGAGACATAAGCTGCAGTATATAGTGTCTGAGGAAAAAAAAACACATTTGTATTGAACAGACTTTTGTCTTTGAAGATTTATGACAATTGTTGCAGTACAATAAGCTTCAAATCCCCATTGACCAACATAGCAGCACCACCACACCAGGGAAGCAAGAGTAACAAAGGTATTGACATCTGCCAGTGACAAATAGATGCACATCATTCTGTGTGGTTTCAACACTGTTCAACATCTGATAGACAAACTTGATTTCAGAGCCACGATCTACGCCACCACAGCATGTCCTGTCACTTTTCAAACATTAGGCAATCGTATCCCTGCTCCTCGCTCTGAGGTTCAGCTGATGAATGACACTGTGGTGTGCTGTGCCTCACCACCAGGCCATTTGTGGGGAGATAAGAGGGACTTCCTGGATTAGGGAGGTAGTTGAGGTACATCTCCAGAGAGCCTGTTTGTTTGGGTAAGACATCTCCTTCATTACTGCAAAACTGTGGGAGGCTGGGAAGCCAACCTGTCTCCAAGATAGCACCAGACTGCTGTCATAATGTACTTAACCAGACTGAAAATGTAACCCACTTACCCCTGATGCCTCTGATATATTATCATGAATGGCACCTCGGGTGTAATACTGTTTGGTTTGTGACATTACTTTAAAGCAGATGCAGAAAGTATAGTTTTTATCTTTTTCTCAATTTTCCATAACTGTGTGCTTTAATTATATAGCAGGTCACAATGAAATTTTACATGTGCAAGCTGTTACATCGTGTTTTGTTGCCATTGTGTACCAAAGCTGAATGTGATTTCAAAGTGTTAGTTTTTTTGTTCTCGTCATACCTGTAATTGTTTGAAATCTTGATCAGAGTACACCCTGAGTCAATTTGAAAACAAGCATCAGTCACGTTTCATACCCCAGCATACAGCATTACTCCTCAAACGGTCAAGTTGGCCGACACGTCCTTTTCGCACAAAACACACAAAACAAGGAGGCCACCGGAACCACTGAAACAAACTGTCTTTGTCAATTTTAGACTCACCCTGCACAAAAACACAGCTGAAATTTTTCCCTTAACTGCAATCTATTTTTACTTTCATTAGTTGGGGCTTTTTGTTACAGCAGCTTTCGTTCCCTGTCATACCTCTGCTCCTATACTGTAACTTCTGTCTAATACTAATAATATCCATTTCAGTTTCCCACTGCTCAAGATAACAGGTGTTTTTATGTACAACAAATGTGTATTAATGCACAGAGGCATTTGATTTACAACCAACAAATCTTCAACATGTGAAATACTGTTTTTGACTGATTACGACTGGTTGTGCAAGATATTTTGAATTCACACCCTGGACAGGTTGCCAGTCCATTGTAATTTACAGTGTCCAGGTAAACACTCCATGTTTTTGGACTGATTGGGAGAAACTCCATACAGAAAGGCCTTTGCTCCCCTGCCGTGTGACCCATTTTCAATTTAGTACAAATGTATTAATCACTTAATTATTTCAGTACTTGAATTGCTGACACTTGTTGGAACCTCACATATATCCCAACTAAGCTGAACCACATGCAGAACTTATGTCTTTATTATCTGAAACTGGTCTTTGTAAGTGAAAAAAAGCAACCCTTTCTTTTATTAAATACTGCAATTAAGCATATTTTAAAAATATTAAGTTTAGTTGTAAATTTAATACATAGACCTCAAAGGCGGGGCTAGGGTGATGGAGTAATTGATTGATAACTCATGCTGATCTAAATGAACAAGTGAAAATCTATTTCATATGTGAGTGATATGAAAAGGAAATAGTTGCATGCGTCCACATGCATAGTGATCAGTTCAGTGTTGTGAGCTGCAGTGCTGCACGGGGCCTCTTGTTGCCCTACAGTGGCAGTGAAGGGGGAATTAGATGTAGTGTTGTCTGAGTCCCTGTTAATCCTTAGATGATTAGTAGAATTCTCATCAGGGCTTCTTGAGAGCCTGTGAGATAGAGAAAGTGCATGGAAGAGAGAGAGAATAGGAAAATGGGAGGAAGAAGCTGAGCTGGGGATAAACCCTCCCCTCCTTGCCTTCTTACTTTTCTCTATAGCCCCCCCTCCTCCCTCCTGCCGTGGACCACAGGCCTGCTTCTCCTCCGGCCAATAAGATCTAGGGCCCTCAGTTCACCTGGCTCACCAGACTAATCCCATATCTGCCTTGTAGATTAGCACTTTCCCACTCACAGCCACTGTAGCCCAAACCCCGGCAAATCCAGAGGTAAATGTTGAAGCTTCCGGTAAGTGGGTGAGCACAGCGTTGTTCAGTGGATTAAGGAGAAAAGGATAATATTTACAAGCACATCGGCAGTAGTGATAAGGCTGAGGATAAACAGTAATGGTCCGTCTTTAGCCTTTTTTCTCCCCTCCTCACATCAAGGCAAGTGGTTAAATCACTGAATCCCTGTGTATAGTGTCTGACACTGATGAGCTAAATTAGTCAGCTGTGAATTTGTTCATGTCACTCAGCTAGCCTTATTCCTGCTTAAATGATTAAAGTGTTAAACAATTACTTAAGAATATTCTAACAAAGGAGGCAATGAAAAGAAAAAAAAAACTGAGGAGAAAGTGTATTTCTGTGTCAATCAAAAATTTGTCCCATGAAATAATTGGAAAACACTTTGAGTTTGGTTCTGACAAAATGTTGGGAATCTGTTCAATATATACGAAAAAGTAGTCTCAATTTTAGATTATCACAGAAATGGAAATAAGTAATCTGACAGAACAAAGCCAAGAAAAGTCTGTGATTCTAGGCTATCATGAAGTAACTATAAAAGTGCGATAAATAATCCTAAATATTTATGATATGCCTTTACAAAAACTGTGAGTTATTGAAATACTGGAAAAACAGCACATGGGTTTCAAATTAACTCAGTGATTTCAGGCTGGTTTGATAAAAAATCAGACAAAGACCTCTTATGACAACACATCACAATACATCACAACACTTCACCCTCTTCATTTTTTGTAATATTACAAAATAGGAGCTGGCATGTGGTTGAAATTCAGAGACATTAGTTGGTAGAAATTCAAGAAGTAGATCTGCACATAAACTGGACTTTAAAAATTAAAAGCATTTATCAAATAGGCTATAAATGAATATTTGGTATTAAAGCCGTCTTTTAATTGATTACATTTCGATTACATTTCGAACATTTCGAACATCAATGTTACCTGATGCTAAAAACTTCACATAACAAGATACAAGATACAAGTACAAGATAGCCGACACCTAAGCCATGTCACTGTACCTCTTGCATCACCAAAGCACATGATCGACTCGTTTTCTCTCCACTGTAGATGGCACTGTTAACTTGCACTTGCTTGGGATATCAGTGTTGAAGAAGTAGAGTGGGCCAGAAACAGCCAGCGTCTGCTCCTCATTACTGCCCTGAGCCTCAGGGAGAAATTAATTAAAGTGAGGGGATAATAATAACGACAATCATAACAAAGATTATCTTTGTCATCACAAGTTGTGCTAACAACAGAAATGGGGTTTCGAGGGGAGCTAGTGGCCGAAGCTTTCATCTTACAGAATCCTATACGTACCATAGTGTTTCTGTTTTTTTTTGTCCTGTGTTTTTCAGAGGAGTGGAGTATTAGTGGTGGTGGTGGGTGGAGAGAGTTTGGGATGGGGGAGGTTCGGGGTGAGGGCCAGAGTGAAAGGCAAGTGTGTTATTGTAACAGAGCTTATGAGGGAGTCAAGAGGAGGGCAGTGTGCCGATCGCACGCTAGGCTGCATGATTCACAGAAGAGGCCTGAACATGAACCCTCTGGACCCCACAAACACACACACACACACCCGCTTCTGAAAACACCCACTGTCAGCTTGCATTTTGCATTTTGGGAGTTACACAAAAGCGATGGTGAATCACCTCACGTTACCTCAGCTGTGGACAATTTTCATCCATCTCAGGGTCACTCAGGAACCTAACTGCAGACAGGTCAAAACAAATAAAAGTTATCTCACTCTTACCGCTTCTACTTCGAGGGAAAACATCACTGTAATTCCATCTATCGTCTACTGCTTTATCCTCCACCTGAGGGTCGCAGAGAGGGGCAGGGCCTCACTGTAATTCACCTGTGAAATTCAGAAAAATAAAATAAAATAGGCATATTTGCCTAATGGAAGAAGTTGAAAAACTTTTACACTAATCTCAGATCACAGTTGATGTGTTGACGACGTAGGCAAAGGTGTCCTTGAACTTACCATTTATAAAATATTAGAAAATCAAATTAAGACCTGGTTTTAATTCCTGAAAGATTTATAATGAAATACTATATCTTTCACTTGGAAGTTTCAGCAAATCAGTCAGTACATACAATATATAATTACATCACATGTCACATTAGCAGTGTCTCACAGCAGCCACTTCACTCCGTTCCTGAACTGATGAACCTGTACTCAGACAAAAGGGCCCAGCACTGTCTCATGACCGTGACTCGAACCTCTTTTCATGTTGCCTGGAAAATAAAAGGTCTGGCTGACCTCATGTGCTGCTGGGATATTAGTTTACATCTTCATCAGACCGCACCCTCTGTATCGGGTCGTGAATGATTCCAGACTGTTGTGCATGTCGCTGCATCATTTCCTGTGCACTCTGAGTCAAAAGCTGGTCACCAGACAGTAATAGAAGACAGGTGTCTGGGATGGGGAAAGAGAGAGTCAGGATATAAAGATAAGGCTAAAAAAAAGGTAAAAATTCCCTGGAGATTTTTAAAACCTTCTCTAATATCCAAGATCACAGTAATCTATTAGCTTTTAAGGCCGAAAATGATATTGGTTTCTGCAGCTGATCAATAATTAATTCTGTCCAATGGTAATGTAAGGCTGCAAATTTGCCCAAGATAGGAATTTCTGATAATTGTGAAAGATAAATTTTCTTTGTCCTCTTCACTTCTCCACAATCCAATTAGGATTCAGTGCCAGGAAAATAAGATGACTGTATGCTTTGGAGCAAGAGAACGTTAGCTTAGCAGCTCATTAGCTATTTCCTTGAGCCCTCTTGTAATATTGTCCTACTAAAGTTAGCTTTGGTCTGAATTAGTAATCAACAGCACACATCCGGTGTTTGATGAAATTCTTTACCTATTCCCAAAGCATTTCCTTTGCCTGCAAAAATTCATTAGTTTCAGCTCAAAAAAGGAAAACGGCAAAGATGTGCACATGTTGGACTCACTTTTTTTCCTCCCACACTTCCTTGCCCACTTTTTGTGGTAAAGTCGTTTCTGCTGTTCCTTTCCCAGGGAAACATCCCTGCACTCAGGACGTACAAACAAACGTACAAACAAACAAAAAGAAATACAGTACGTCAGTGTCATGTCTGATTTGTGGACACACTCAGTTTTGAAATGGATCTCCACGTGGGAATAAGGTGGGAGGAACATTATAGGCAGACTACAGCTACACAAAAAAATATCCACCTTACAAGCAACTCTAATATCTATTGTCATACATCAGCAGCTTCAAAATCATCTTGATGGGTCACTGACTTAAAGAGTTGAGCCTGATTCATTCCGACTCCACACGTGACCCTCTGTCACAGAGCTAATGTAACTCAGGCACAGGCAAATCAAGGCAAATGCAGAACAGAAGCAGTCAGTTGAATTTTACCTTCTCCTAACTTTTTCTGTTACATAATGTAACAATGGGACATAATGTAAAATCCACACAGTATAATCAATCATGATCCTGCAGCATATAATGTTTATATTTGTTTTATTTTTCTGTCATGGGTAAAACATTATTACACACAAGGTTAAAGGGTCGAGGTGGGTGTTTCTGAAATGTTGATGGGCATTTATGAGCAGGTATCACTGAGACAAATAATTTACTCTGGCTGAAATGAACATGACATCTCAGCTGGTAAACGTTTTGTGTAACCACAAACTGAGGTGAGCGAGAAATTAACTAATACAGGAACAAAAAATGCCAGCATTACCATAAATAGCCACCTTAAGTCAAAGTGCTAAAATCTGCCCAAATTGAATGCACTAAAAGAAATGCTCTAGTATGTCCGTAGCATTTTTTGCAGTGGAATGACAGAAGAATATCCTGGTATGTACATAGCAATTACACCCCAGTGTTCTGTGCAGAATACACGTGAAACACTCAGAAGGGTCACAGCCCAGGGGATCGAGGTTTGCCCATTAAAACATCATCAGACAATGCGGTTTATTTAAAGAGACATATGACTCTTGGCTGCTACTGTTTACACTCCTGCCACTGGAGAGCAAAGATAATACTGTCTGGGAATGAAAGAGAAAATGGAAACTGTAATTTTCAGCGAGTGAAGTAACCATGGGTCAAAAGTTGCGTGCGAGGATGGAGCTGATTTATTTATTTGCAGAGGGGACTGAGAGAGGATCAGCTGGGAATACATTCAACTTGCTCTCAGGGGTTTTGGTCTCCTTTCAAAATGCTTTATGTCCACCCTGGAAACTATTCTGGTCTTTTTGAAGCTTATCTTCACAGACTTTACAAACATGGGTGGATTGTTTCTATTTTTTGAGCAAACACTTACAGAGTTCAATTTTCTTATCGTTTTCAGTTGTGAATACTTTTGTATTGAAACCATATACAGCTGTTACTTCATCCATTGTTATTTCTCGCTCTTTGGATCACAATAACAAACGAGGCGGTGACCCAGCTATGGTCCACGCAGCTAAACCCAGATAAATCAATCAACATGGTGCCCTGCTTGGTGAGTGCCTCCCACCTGTGATGTCACCCATAAAAATCTGAACTCCCATTTTGAAGCCTGAAGATTTGCAATGTAGGCTGTATGGGCTATGTGGAGGTTTTGCAACTGGAAGTTCACAGACACCATCAGCAATCAATTATACTGGTTTCTACACATAGATGCTGTGCTTTATTGTCCATTTTCCTCTAAATGGGACCATAACGTACAAAAAATGACATCATGTGATATTGAGAAAGTATCAAAACTAGCAAATGACGCCATTATTTCCTGAGGAAAATATTTACTGACATAAATCAAGTGAGCAGTAGGCTGATTTTCCCCTGTAAAGTTTCATTTAAATAGACTTTCTTTTTGCAACCAGTGGATATGCCCCCTTGTGGCTATTTAATATATTCTCACATCCAGGTTGCCCCCAGACAGCAAACCTGAAGTCTACGTCCAGTTTTTGTCTCCCTTGTCAACCTTCTGCATGCTCACCCTATCTGCAATATTTAGCACTGATAGCACATTTGCTCCTCCTAATTGCCCTGTCAGTAAATCAGTAGCTTCAGTTCCTCCCTCCCCTCACAGTTTGTCTGTTCTTATAACACATTGTGTGATGTGTACAGATAATGTCTCTGTACTTGAGGGGCACCAGCTGTTTGAGTTGGTGACCCGTGTGTGTGTGTGTGCGTGTGTGTGTGTGTGATGAATGAAAAGCAGGTCTTCCTCAGGCCATTGTCTGAGCAGAAAGCACAAAAATGTGTTCTTGGAAGTTTTTGGTGCTTTCATTTCCATTTGTGGTTCATGATTCCTCATTAAATGATTGAATGATTAATGGAAACATTCATCTGGGGAATCAGAACTGTGGAGCATGTGCAGAGTGCCTATAAGCCAATTTGGGTCCAGTTGAACATAGAAAATCCTTCAATAAAAAAATCGACTTCCAACCACATTATCTGGGTGTGACAGTAAAACTTTGAGACATCTACAATTTCAGGCAGACCAGCATGTTTACCTTAAAAGCCTTATTTAAGTCAAACAAACCCAATATTTAGTTTTTTTCTAATGCCATGCACACATGCTGAGTAATAGTCGATTCAACATTGCTATATGCTGAGTGATAGAATGTAAATTCAATTCAATGCTATTCAGTAGTCAGTGATATAGGTAATTTTCTTGGCTAACAACTGCATCTCAGTCTCATTTGAGATTGAGTATGAGTCTGGACCGGTTGTAGCTTCCTCCCACTTTCAAGAGGTGTGACCAACGGAGGTAGATGGCATTTCCTCTGTATGCAATTGAATAGACCTACAACCAATCAGACCAATGATACGGATGACGAAATGGGGACAAAAAAACTTATTAACTAATATGACTGTCATAGTTTTCTAAGAGCAATGGATATTTAGTAAACAACTTTTGCCTGGGGAAGGTCACATGGAATGGACGCAGCGGCCCAGTCAAAAGATAGCTGCTCTTTTGCAGCCACCATGTTGGATGCATGCAAAAGCTGCTAGATGTAACATCTCTGCTCACTTTTACTCCACCATGTGTTTCTGATTGGTTACCTTTTTTAGGAGATTTCCAAGGTTGACCAACATGGCATATTACATCTTACCAGATGTCCTTGCAGACTCAACTGGTTCACCCAGGCTAACAGGTAATAGTCTCTATATTAAAGGGTACAGAAAAGATATTGTAATTTTTTGTTTTATTATTGTAATTATTGTAACTATTGTAATATTTTCACTGTTCATTGTTCAGAGGGCCATATAAAGATGACCTATATTCATGCAAGTTATTATGCACACTTTTAGCTCTTTCATCCTGTAAGGCAGATTTTTATAGAAAAAAATTCATCACTATGCTTACCTTATCTTGACATAACCCCTATAAACATTCCTATCCCTAATGCCACATCAATCAGTTGAGTGAGAAGGACTGTGGTAATTTGTTAACCTTTATCCAGCGACCTCTGCTGACCTCCAGCTCACCCTCAGTCCGACAGTGTGACTGGGAAGGCTGGACTGGATTTGTTCAGGGAAGCAGAATGTAATGAAAGAGGTTTCAGTTTATTGTGTCCAATAATAATAATAATAATAATAATAATAATAATAATAATAATAATAAAACAATAAAAAAAACATGCTTTATGTTTAATTACCTGTGCAACTGCATAATATTGCCTGAACATTTAATACTGTAGTGTTAGAGTGGTCATCACATATACATTGACTAAATGAGCATACATGCAACAGTATAATGCCTTATTATCTAGCCAGTGTCATTCCCTTAATCAAGGCATAATTTGAGTTCAGAATCTGTTATGTGGTAATATATATATTTAAATTTATTTTTCAATTACGTACTGTACCTAAAGCAAAGAAAATGCATTTCATTTCGTCGCTGGATTATTATTCAAGGCACAACACTGGCTCTCTTTTACTAACAATGAGAGCAAATGCTCTATGCCGATGCATATTCATATGTTTAACATACAGACATGCATTCCTAATAATGCCGGAGAGGACAGAATGCAATAAAGCTCATTAATACATTTTACCATGCCAGTCAGTCCTCAGCACAAGAAAGTTGCTGCACAGCATCAAATCAAGCTAATTCATTTAGCCAATAAAGAATGACTGAAATGTGAGATGAAAAGAGGGGGAAATGAAATTGTGTAGCTGTTGTGGTGTGTTTACTTGCTCAGTGGGAAATTTGTAGAATTTTCTCATTATTATTTCCTCTGGATTGCAGGGTTAGTTGGAAGCAAATACATTTTCCATTTCGGGATTAATATATTTTTCTAACCTAATACAATTTTTCACTTATTAAGCTTATTAAGCTTTTAAGCTTTCACTGTTCACTGTTACTGTATTTGCCTTTTGCACATATTAAAAAAATCTGACATTTTGTTGCTTTCAATTTCAATTTCTAAAATTATTTGAATTCTGTTGTAGAAAGGCAAAAAATGAAGCTGGTGAAATAACATAATGCTGGTTAGTATAATTACAGGGAAATAACAGTACAACTTACAAGGTCCAAGGATCATCATTGATTTTAAGTGTAGTGAAACGACTTCTGCTTAAAATGCATTTTTGTACCATTTTCATGTGTCTAAATTAATAATTTTTTATGATATTTGAGGATATTTAACCACTTTACTATAAAATAAGTCAAAATATTGTAAAGGAAAACACAAGCCAGCATTACACAGAAGCTATGAGTTGTGAAGTGGAGTTAATGGACCACAAACATGGGGCTTTGTTGGGAATCCCAGGCTTCATAAAAGCCCCTCAAGTATTTAACATGGATTCACTAAAAGCACATTCTAAAGTGGTAGCTTACAGTGAAAACTGTAAGGTACCAACATATTTATTAGTCTGCCAGAGCTAGATCTAGACTCTGTCTGCACCTCTATCAGAAATAGGATGAGTGACTGTAATTCACGGGAGTAGTCAGTGCATTGTAGGAACTTAACCAACTCTAATCTTCATGCATGTCCTGTCACTTTAACTTTTAAGATTTAACATGAACCAGCTCCTGATGTTAGGAGCTAGGCAACCAGACGACGTGTCCAACCAGATTGAGCTGACATCAGTAATGGCCGAGGCCTTTTGTTTATAAATTATTAATGATTTTCTTCCCTCCCTGTCATTTTGGACAGGCTGTGAGACAAGCCGATGCCTCTTCTGTTTGCGTGGCAGCGTGCTCCTCAAACAGATTGCAATTTATTCCTCTGCAGTTTGTCCATCAAGGCTAACTCTGACAACATAATCCCGAGCTAATCCGCCATGTTCAGTTTTTCGTGTTGGCTCTCATGCAAAGTGCTCTGCCAAATCCCGCTACCTGTCAGCCTGGCCTTGCAATGGGGAGCCCAGATGAGCTGCCAGCCCTGCCGCAGTGGCTCCCGTGGGTGGGAGAGAGAGAGAGAGAGGGAGGCGGGGGAGACATGGTGCCTGGGTAGACTTAACCCCTGCCTCCCTCCCTGTAATCCACTGTAAACAGCCAGAGCCTTAGAAGGGCTAACTGCACTAATCAAGCCCCAAGCTCGCCACTATCATACACAGTACCCTAAGAACTACAGATTTCAGCAGCTACTGCAGTGTGTGTGCTGGGTATTAGTGTGTGTGTGAAAAAGAGGGACCCACTGACAGCTCGCAATCTTCAACAGAAGCAAATGGTGCCAACATGAAGCAGAGATGTGTGTGCCTTTAATGGCAGACAAGAGACAATAAATGTTTTCCAGTCATGTTGTTATTAAATATTGGTCATAAAAGCATTGCTCAGATCTTAAAACAAACTTCAAATTCCATGATAGCAAATTCAAATTTAAAAGACACATTTAAATTTCCCTCACACTATCTCGCAGTCTCACTGACAGTGACCCAAAAAGGGAAAAAAAAGAGAAAAAGCCTGACTGTAGTTGAAAATTAAGGAAGCAAAAAAATAAGACGACTCCCAACCCCAATCGATGAAAACAAAACTTCCTGAAACTTCTAAGTGGATGTGACAAAACACATGCAGTAAAACTTTAACCACTTTGGTGTTTTCCCCCACCATGCTTTTCTTTCATTGTTCCCATGTAGTGAGCACATTCAGTGGGGTGTCTGTGGTGAGTGGGGGCCTCAGGTTGTAGCTGTCAGCAGAGAGCATTAAAGAGTCAGAAGCCCACTTTGTTATTGTCCATCAAACCTTATCAGCAGATGTCTGGACAAAAAAACAAACAAGTAAATCCATCACTTTGCTCTTGTGCATGACAAATTAAGCAGAAATTGATTTAAACCATTCAAAAATATATGTATAATCGGAACACTTTCTCTCGTTCTTTTCTATGCTGTTGCTTTGTCTTTCCAATTAAAGAGACTGTGGGAAAACTCAGGACAGATATTTTCCCCACCTTTGTGCTTCAGATAAATGTAGCCTCGGAAGGTGGAGACTAGGAGAGTGTTGAGATGATGGCGAGAGGGTTGGCAGAACTGCAGGGGAAAATGTGAACATGACATGTAGCTGATAAGAGTCCTCCATCAGGTTAACACCAAAGCTTGTGTTTGGGATTGCCCAGAGAAGCCCTCTTAGGAAGTCCTGGCATCTGTACAATAGCAAAAGCCCATGCACTCACACGACAGTTGGACATTATAGAAGTAGACACTGGTCTGGACCAAAGTGTACCGCACACCTCTGAAGATAATCATACATAGAATATCAGATACTACTGTACACAATATATTGGAACATGAACCTTTTCCTAAATTTTTGTCTGAATCAAATTTAAGAGCAGTTCATGATTGTTTGTATGATAATTTACAATACTTATAATACCTTTTAGAAAAGACATAACCAAGCTATTCCAATAGAAATGAAAATATTGGACATCACATAACCTTTGGCCAGTAGGTGTAATTATTAGATGGTTTAGGAAGTGCAACATTGGAAAGGTGCTGATTGTTTGACTGTTAACAAACAAGTCGGGGTATATTTCTTATTTTAGACTGTACTGTTGCAAATACAGCATGCAAATGACTTGTATGCAGCACAGAGAATGGCACATTATCATAAACAGCCCCTGGTATTTTTGCATCACTCTCTCACTTTGGTCACCATTAACATAAATTCAAAAAAGACACATTTAAACATTTAAAAATAGATGCTACAGAGTAAACTACTGTGACTACCACATGTAAGACTCAAATTACTGCATATAAGAATTAAGAATATAGTATTTTTAATATCCAGCTAATAGTTATAGCATGAGAAAATTGATTCATAACCTTTGATTACGAAATTGATGAACGATTGCAGTGGTCTATAAATGTGGCTGTTGGTTCATTGCAATGGGCATTGAGGTCCCTGAGGTCAGTCACATTTAGTCATGTGGTTTATGAATCAGTAAAACAGTTTTTGAAATTGTGTTTTTGAATTTGTAGTCCATATCCCAAATTTGCAAACTCTATTTTCATATCCATGTTTTCAGTCAACCAACTAAGAAAGTGAACACACAGTAACTATGTGACAGAACGAAAGGGGGTTTGAGGAATGCGTGCAGCCAGCATGAAAGGGCAACCAAAAGGCCAAGAGGAACGGAGTTGTGCTTGTAACCAGAGGATTGTCAGTTCAAATCCAGGGACAGGTCAAGGGCTGGCATGCCCCTGAGCAAAGTACCCAATCCACATTGCTCTCTGGACACAGGTAAGTGCTGCCCACTGCTCCTGTGCTTGGTTTGTGTGTGTTCACTACTGGAGTGTAAAAAGAATGGGTTACACAGAGGTCAAATACAGAGGTCAAATTCACTCTCAGTGTGTCCAAAAAATGACTCATTCCAGTTCTAAAACAATTGTGTAATCTGCTGGATAAGCAGTTGTCCAAAAAAAAAATCTCAATTCAGACAGATAGAATTTCCTCCATCTGTAGTTTAATATGCAAGCACATATATTCTGCAGCATTGGCTCATATCCAATATTACATCTTGCCCCCAACACACCCCAGAACAAATGCCACAAGACCAGAAAGGACAAAAAAAGCAATAAAAAGTGAGTGATGGCCATTGATATTTCGGGCTGAAGAAATCCCACGTCAGGAGACTTTGCTTGGCTTTACATAAACAGGGTAATAAATAGATCGATCACACATAGCAAGGGAGATTCATGTCACATTAAGCGATGAGACGTTGAACATAGTCCCAGTTATGTCTCATTACTCAGAAGACGTTACCCTGGGGAGGGTGTGTGTGTGTGTGTAAGAGTGAGAAGAACAGTCTGCATGGGGCCAACACTACCACATGATGTGTTCAGGAATACAGACAAAAAGCAGCAGCACTGAGTGACTAAATTTTATAAATCTGAAAAGTAATTTGTAACAACAAATATGTAAAGTCAAAAGGCTATTCTTCTAATCTAAAAAAAAAACAAAAAACATTAAATGAATATCGCTTTAGTGTCCGATCTTTTCCTGTAAAGTCAATATATGGGTCAATTTGGGTTTTGAAAGAAAGATGATCTCTGAAAACCAAAGAAGATATTTTTTTCTGCTTTATAAGACCCAGTTAAAATGTCCACTGTGTAAAAACGAAGCACTTTAGGCAACCGCAATGACCTTTGCAGCCATTTTACACTTACGCAGTCATAAGAATGGGTGATACGTTACATTTCTGGCAACAAACCATAATAAATGCTACAATGTGGACCTTCAGAGCGTGACTATATACATTATAAACTATTTTAATCAGCTGGAAAACAAAAATTAAAACATTAAACCCTTGCATTTTTATGGAACAATGGTGGTAGATCCAGCATCTAGCATTCTGAAACAAAACACTGGCATCTGGTGAGCCAATGTGGAGAACAGCGTAAGCACCTCCAGGCTTGAAAATGCATTGAACTAATTTAGAGAGAGTGGTTTCCATCAGGGGAAACTTCACAATATTAGAACACAAACACGTCTGTTGTGGCCAATTCTTTCAAAAGTTTAAATCCCTTTTGTAGTGACTGATGGAGTATTACTTTTAACATATTTACAATATGATTTTCTGACCATAATGTGTAAATGCCTTAATCTCTGCATAATGCACACATAATTTCAATGAGCTTTCATTTTCTTGTTGGATGGGCCAGTTATCAGTTCAACTTATATTGGATTAAGAGCTCTAAACACACTTCATTCTCAGGTCAAGCAATTTCACAGGCATGATCAGAATTTGAATTTCTGATATACTTGGGTTTATTCCCAGTTAAACCCAATACTCATTTACACAGCCAATTGGTTTTCAATTATTTAAACTCTGTCAACAAGACTTCTTGCTGAAGAGGACCTGGCACTCAGCTTCCTTTTTCCTCGCACACCATGTAACAAAAATCCGACCACAGTTTGCCAAGTGAAGCTTGTGACCTTAATGGTCTTTTTTGGACATCCAGTGGTATATTGCAGTGCTGGGGATTTCCCATGTGTCACTTTTCCAGAGCTCCTACTGCTTTAGATACCAGTTTGATTTACAGTGAAGAGGGAGATGGCTGGTGTCGCTGGTGGGATTCTGGCATAAGCCATCAATGGAAGTGGTCAGAGGAGTGGAAGATAGAGTTTACAGTTCTGAGAAGGGCTCGGGGGTGTAAAAGGTTATGCACGCAGGTGACATTTTCAGCCCAGTCTCATTTAGTCCTGGTCCGCTGGCCTCTTGTGAATGCTGCTGGCAATCCAAGGATCCAAGTAGGCATTAGCAGGTCGTCAATCGTGGCCCCTCCTGTCTCATAAATCATAATCTCCAATGGCCTGAGAGGTGCTGCATAGTTGTCTTGTGGGAGATCTTATCAATGTAGACATGCAAAACATTAACTTGATGCTCTCAGAGACAGGGTTAAGGACGTTTAATTTTGGGTGAAGCTCGATATGACCCTATCATACCGCACTGTGCTTGTGTCATGTTTTTTTCCCCATTCTGCCAGTCTCAAAAGCTTCAGTATTGAGTCTTTAGATGAACCAAATAGGAAAGGCAAAGTTCAGAATTAATGGGGTAACAGCAAGTTTTTAGATGACTAAAAAATTGAAAGTGTCCACATATACAGTACAATTGCTGAAGGGGTTTCATATCCACTTTTAGACCACTGGTGACTCACTAACAGCTGCTGTAAAACACAAATTCATCAAATAATCCCTCCCAAAGCCCAGTGGTCAAGCCAAAGAATGTTGGCTCTTTTGAGCGCTCTCATAAATGAAATACCACCTGCACCAGTAATTTCAAACCTGCAATGGAGTAAAGTTATATTTAGGTAAGAACATGAAGGACCTTGATCCCTTAACAAAATAAAAGCTTGACAGCTAATCTCTGCAACAGAAGTCAATATTGTTGAAGTCTGATGATGTACAATGGGGGGGGGAGGGGGTGGCAGCAGGGGTGTGAGGACTATGGCTAAGACAAACAACTATTGGTTGTATTTTTCAAAGAGCAGACAGTGGGCAATTTCAGAAGGATCAGTCCATCTCCCTGCTGTGACGTGACTTTGACAGAGTGCCAATACTCCTGCCATACCACATGTCTCTTTGATATAATGGAAATGATGTTATTTGGCTATTTTAGAAACCTTTTAAATCCACATTCAGGCTAGAGTGCTTACATGCTGTGCTGTTATTTTAGTCAGTCAGATTCATATGGCACAGGAATATCACCATTTATTGACTGGGTGTTGTATCAGTTCTTCACGTGTGGTGTTAAAGTGGTTGTGTGCTCATTTAGCACAGCTGTAGCCTTGAGAACAAGCCAATTGACTGAAGTGAGATGTCGCTCTAAAGAATGTCGTAATGCACAAGTATTACCACGGGCTCTGCAGACATGCTAACAAGAGAGCCTCCGGGACACACACTGAATCTTCTCAATTCTCATCCAGAGATTACGGTCAAGTACAGTCAACCCGCTTAGCACTTCATCTTCCATTGCCTCGTCTGTGTCCATGCATGTACTGTATGTGTTAAGGGAGTGAGCCCAATTCTGTGTCTGTGAGATTTACAGTACATGGCACCACCTCCTCCTCTGTGAAAAGGAGCAGAGAGAAGGAAAGCTGCTAGAACTCACTCCCTCCATCTCTGTGTTTCCTCAAGAAGTGACCTCCGCCAGACTTTGAACAGATTCCTCTGTACTTTAAACAACACTCCCATTACAGTTCCTGTGAGTACAGTAACAGGTTTCCATAGTTTGCCCAGGGCAGTTGCTTGGCAGATGTGTGTTTGAACATGCCTCAATGTATATGACTGTGGAAGAGTGAGTGTATGTCCATCCGTGCCCCTGTGTATAAATCACTTGACCTAGACTGACTGCTGACCGTGGATCTATGCCAGCAGGAGAGGCTCCCGTTGACAATGTATCTGCCTTAGCCATAATGGATGGTACACAGAGCACACTGTCATCTGGCAAATATGCTTTTTGAATGGATCTCAAGTGGGGCGGCGCTCTGCAGAGGGGCGGTGGGCAGTGGGAGAGATGGATGGTGCTCAGCCCAGGGTGGAGCCATCAGCCCCAGACTCTCCCCCACAGCTTTTTGGAAACTCAAAATATTGCTTGAATTCACCAGCCTTCAGCACCAAACACGCTTAGATGTATGGGCAGACTGATCAAAACCGATGCCTACTGTGCACTAAGCTTGGGGTGAACTGTAAAAATAAGACAGGGAAACTCAATGCTTGGTGTTATTATCTGTGAAAATGATGAATGCCTTCTCCTGTGGTGAGGACAAAAAAGAACCAGTCAGGGAGCCAATATGTGTTACAGCATTTAATGTCCAGAGCCAACCCCACAGCCAGGCACTCAGTTGGAAGTCGACCACTTATATCATCTGTTGTTACTTTGATAATGTATAGAATAATAGCATTTGCACTGTGTGACATTGATCAAGAGAAATGAAAGCTGTTCTGTGAGAGATCAAATTGAAACCACATGGTGCTAGAACCTGATACACTGTAGAGGTTCCAACTGGTCCAAGGAGACACATCCATGATTCTGACAGACTATCAGAAAGCATAACCTATTCCAGACAGACTGGAGCTATCAGTGGGAGCCAGTACTGAGACCCTTCCACAAACCAGTGTGATGAAGTGTCCTATCGCTAGGTTGTCTCCCAAAATCTAGTCCTGCGGCACTTACAGACATCCCCGAAAAATGAGCGAGGCATCTTATCTGTATGACGTGACCGTTACTGTTTGCAGGTGATGTGTGTAAGTATTTCTCACATTACTGTGTGTCAGTACTTTCAAATATCATTATGATAGCGCTGTTACTTGACTAACGATGGTCTTAACTGTTTTGATATGAACCGATCCATCATGTGAATGTGAGAAAGATTCAAAGTTGACCCAAAAAGTCCACACGGTCCTCTGCATTAAAGCCATGTGAACTGTGTATCTGATTGGGTCATAATGGTTCCGACACAAAGTGAAACAGAATGAAAATTTTCCTTAAAATTCTTTGTCACTTGCTCTTCTTGTTATGAGTTCAAAACTCCGATTTGAAGGGAATTATATCACAACACAAACCTAACTGATACTCCAAACCACAAAATACTTACATTTATTATTATCTCTGTTTACATTAAAGTCTATTATATATTAAGCATATAAACACTAAGGTTTTTAATTCTAGAAAAGCTATCAATGGCAGGCAACCAATACTTTCCACCCCCCTGCCATCAGTCCTGTCAAAGCATCGCTCCCCAAAACACAGAAAATCTTTGTCTGTAGTGGAAGTGGGAATTTTGACTGCACTTTCATTGCCATTTTTTATGACTTACTTGTCAAATTCTGGCTAACATCTTAGTTTCTACACTGTTATGCCTCTGCTTTGTTGTGAAGAAATGAGCTGCAAAGGGCCACAGGCAGCTTTTGTTTTTTCAGACAACTTAAAATCTTGATTCTGTTGAAAAATGTAAGGGATTTCAACAAATAAGATCGCTCTACTGATGCACATATGATTCTCAAGGATCCCTGACTGAGACAACTTCACTTTTGAAAATAATCTGCAAAAAAAGGAAGAAAAAAAATCACATTGGGAAAGAGAAAGTAGTTAATCAGTTCAATTCAGAGTTTAAGAGGTCAGACCTGTCACAGCTTGTGCAATTTACAGGCAGTATGAAGGTGTTCCTTAACGCATTGCAGTGGGTTCTGACTTTTTGAGATCATTGCTGTAATTGTAATCATTCACAGGTCTTGAGATATTTATTGAAAGGTGGGAGTTGTTAATGTGCATGTAGATAAAGTGTATGTAACAAAAATGTATAGGATTCACAGATGCTGTCACCCTACCTACGTGCTACATGTCTCAGCTGTTTGTCGTCCATTTACAGACTGCAGTTGGCCCAACAGTGTCTGAAGTGAACACAAACCCACAGTAACGGACCCTCATCATTCTGTCACAATGTATTGCTTGCAAAGTAGGTGAAGATCCCACCAGCAACTGCAGACAAACACATACACACATCCACTCTATAATCCTCTCATACAGCCTTGTCTTTTACACCACCCTGCCTCTGCTGCTGGCGACATCGCTTGTGAAGCACGGACACTCGTAAATTCCCGGCCGTGATTTTGTTAACCTTTTCTGTGACCCGGCACTTCTCTGCTTGGCGTTCTAGCACCCACTCAGTCACACGAGGCCCCGCTTGCCTGTGTGGGGATGAGCCTTGGCGCTTGTGCAGCTCATTGCTCAGAGCTTTGGCTCAGCAGGCCACTGTGGCCCCACAGTTCCAAAACACCAAGTTATGGGCCACATTTAGACTTAATGAGCAACTTTTAAACCAGCTGCTCATGTCAGGTAATCACTGCTGGAGTTCGAGGGAGAAGCAACTGGTTGCAAAACAAGCAGTTTTTTGATCTAGCCAGGTAACTAAACGTTAAAATGTTTTAAACTTATTTACTGCAACATTCATTTTGAAATGTGATTACTTTTTTGCGAAATAACACACATAAAAGTGGTGAAAATGAAAACCCACAGAAAACCATTTGCAAGGATTAAAAGAATGTAAATGTTCACCACACAAAGTTTCATCGCATGCCACAAAACTTTGTACATGTCAGTTTTAACATATGAAGCTTTCTAAGCATTGTTCAGCCTAATTTATCTCTGTAATGGTCCTTAGTCTAAGGGAGAATGTGTGTGTCTGTGTTTCTAATATACACAGCTCTCTGCCTGTTTAGATGTTCTGTCTCTTGAGGTCAGCTGGGCAACAATTTGTTTAAAGTGATGCTGATAGTTCTGTTGTCTGGTGTGATTTGTTGTCTGTGACTTAAAAAACGACATAGATTGTAATGGATAATGCGTAAGTAGTGCTGTGCAGTCACATAGAAATGATATGTGTTTATATGCATAATTTAAATCTCGTGACTGGTTAGTGCCTTAGTAAATTGCAAAAGGATAAAAGCGGGTTAGACAACTTGCATGTAACAAAGGTTAGACAACTTGCATGTAACAATTAACAATCAAAGTAAAGGCTCAAGAATTTAAGTAATGATAAAAATGCCAGATTTTTCCCTTGAGAAACCATACGCGCAAGAGACAGTAGCTTGTTTGTTGGTCAGAAATATAAGAAATAAATTATAATGCCTAAGTAGTGCTGTGCAGTCACATAGAAATGATATGTGTTTATATGCATAATTTAAATCTCGTGACTGGTTAGTGCCTTAGTAAATTGCAAAAGGAGCACAGCGGGTTAGACAACTTGCATGTAACAAAGGTTAGACAACTTGCATGTAACAATTAACAATCAAAGTAAAGGCTCAAGAATTTAAGTAATGATAAAAATGCCAGATTTTTCCCTTGAGAAACCATACGCGCAAGAGACAGTAGCTTGTTTGTTGGTCAGAAATATAAGAAATAAATTGTATTAGTATTTTATGTGACAATATGCAGTGACAGCAGTATAAATGACCCTGGCACTGTTGCAAAATCATAGAAGAACCAAAAAAAAAGAGAGAGAAAGCTTTCATCAAATCCCCACCAATAACACTGGTTTTCAAACTATCAGGCTAAACTGAATGTATGTCATTGTCATAATGTATGTATAGTCACAAGCCACTTTATTGTGTACATAATACCTAAGTAAGTGAAAGGAGAGAAGTCATCTGCTGCAGTAGCTCACCTTCTACAAGAATAAATGTGTTGTGTCTTAAGAGATGATCTTTCAGTTATAACAAGAGTTTCCTTACTCACACTTCAGGTCAGTCTGGTCAGTCTCCTCTGATCTGTTGCATCAATGGGATATTTTTGCCCAAAATATACGAGTCTCTCTCTTACAGACCATTCACTCTAAACCATAGAGATGGTAGTGCGTGAAAATCCCAGTAAATCAGATGTTTTGTAACTACTTGGCCAAGTCACATTCATAATCACTTAAAAAAAATGTGTTGTCTTGAATGGTGTTTCGCAAACTTTTTAACCTCTTTTTAACCACTTTTAGCCAACAGTAACAGCCCACCTCGCAATACAATTTTTTATTGAGATTTCTGTATCACATAATATTATTTTCAATCGTAGAACCAGAGACGTTTAGCATGGATATGATTAATAAACAAATCACAACTTCATTCTTATACAGAGAGGTCTCAAGTAAAATGTTAGGAAAAAAAAAAAAAATCTGCGAGAGATTTAGATATTTACTCTAACAAGAAGTTAATAGTGATGTGATCCTAATGCAGTTTCCAGCTTGTGAAAAACAATGGTAATAGTGTGGTGATAATCAGATAATATTAGTAATACTATCTATATTATTAAGTAATGAAGTAAATCCACGTAATAGCTAGGAAATGAAAATCAATGTGTTATATTCAAATGAAATAGTTTGATATTACCACATTAGTTAAAAGTTAAAATTCATCCTCCCTTATGTCCCACACACAACTATTACTTATTAGTAGAGATTTAAGATGGTATTACCATGTTTTTTTTTTACTAATTAACACTTACATCCTGATGTGTAAAAGCATTTCAGTATACCTTACAGCCCACGTGTATGGATCGTATGGAGGAAAAAAGTGTTTTCTAGAGTTTCCTCTCTAGACTTATGTTTCACTGTTATTTTTTTGTTTAACTCAGTGTGAGAGCTGTTTAAACATGTTAAGTAGGCATTTGGAGAGGGCGACCTCTTTGTTCCTGCACAGTCAAAGCTACATAGCTCATTTCCTTTCAAGATTCCACAACAGGTCTCACCAGTGTGGGTGCAGCAGGTACTGGTGGCATGATTCTTTTTTTCATAAACTTCTGTATACAATCACACATGCCCCATTTTGATTCCAGTGATGACTTTAAATAAGGGCCCAGATTGAGTCTATATATAAGTCTGCTCTCTGTGAGCTGAGGGATTTACTTTTGGTTTGTCACCCGCTCAGTGCCATGGAGACGGGGTCATGAACATTCAACAGCATCACTGCGACAGTCCTTAACAATGCAAATCTGCTGGTCAGCTCAGAATGAGTGGGGTTTCCTTTGACTCCTGATTTTATGAGGTTCACACAGAGGTGTTGCTCCCCCATTTTGAGGGGTCACAGCCCCCAGCCGTGTTGGCCCTTGTGCCTGTTTGCTGTGGTGTTAATCCACCAGTGCTCACTTCCAACTGAGCAACAAGTCTGCGACTTAGTGACTTGACTGTTTGTAGGGAGGGTTTCAGTCCTCGCCACGTAATTGGTTCATCCCACCCCCATCACTCACCGCTTTAAGGTTTTTGATTGGCCAGTCTTGCCAAGGAGGCAATGAGGAGAAAGAGCAAGGGATTATGGGATGAGGAATGACCCAAGAGGGAAAAGCAACATTACAGCTGATGAAAATCCAGCAGAATTTTCAGGAAAATAGTAAACTTTAAAGCCTTTTCTTTGTTGCTGGGGCTAACTGTAAACTACAGTTTTTTAACTATTGTTTGCACTGCATTGTACTACATACATACATACATTTATAGAAAATAGTGTTAATATTGTGAAAATAGAATTATCACAGAGACAAAAAGGCAATGTTAACAGACTATAAAGACAAATGAGAGAGAGAGAGAAAGAAAGAGAGACAAGAAGTTCCTCTCCACTTTCAGCTGTTCACATTTCTCACAAAGCAGCTCCAGTATAGACCATTGTTTGTTTTCTTCTCTGTTCTTTTAATAAGGGTAGCAAAGACTTTTAATTTTGGTAATTTTGGTAATTTTCAGTATTTCTGACCCGTAGCTACAGCTCACTTTGAATGGGTGGCAGTGGTTGGCACAAAACTCAAAAGATAAACAGAGAACTAACTCTAACTATTGTTATTGGTGAATCCATTATTTATATTGAGCACCTTTACTTAATATTTGGTGATACATCACTGTAGAATCATTTTATGACTTATATAGAATGAATGTATTATAAAATGTATGTTTAAGAAACATATTTGTGTCAAATGTGTCACACATTTGATTCTGTTGAGTTGGCAGAATTCAGAAACATACTAATATGCCATGTGGAGGTTATGCAGCCTACATGTAACATGTTCACTGGTTTGCAGATAAGTATAATATCAAGGGGTGGCTTGACACCACTTTTTTCCATGTCCAAAACTGATACCACAACCCTTAGTATCAACTGATATCAGTGAAATGCAGTCATCTAGCATCTTTCAAAAGCTGATGGGCTGAAGCATTTACCCCGTAGCCATAACCAGCTATTTCAAAAACATAATTTACAAACTATTAAAATATATTAAATATTCTGCTCCAGTAAAAAGGAAATAAAAAGCCCATAACATTACTTAAAACACTTCTATAAACACTTCTATTGTATAATGAAGCATTTTTGGATCATATTTAGATTTTCTTTTTCCGCTCCAGTGATTTTAACCAGTAGTAAATTGATACCAATACTCAGCATTGTATCAACTCATCCCAAATAATATAAACTTTTCTCTTCTATGAGACCAGATCAAAAGAAGACCACAGTAAGGCTTTAAGTCGATGTAGCTACTGTCTTGGTAGGTGAACCCTCCACATTATCAGTCTGTTATATAAATCTATCAAAATATTAGTAGAAAGGGAGGTGAAGGGATGAAAAAAGGAAACATGTCTTAAATCTTAGCCTCATGACAGCCGGAGTCACTTGGTATCTGCACCACAGCTTTAAATCTGCCAACCAGAATGAGGCAAGACAAGAAAAATTCCCTGTAGGACCAATCTGTGTCTTCTAACGGAGACGTTTGCTTTTCTTTCAGAGAGCTGAGAGCTCCTTTACAACTGATAAGACGGCTGCATTCCTGGTGAGCCCTCAGGACAGCCTTACAGCTGACCCCACCTGACAATGTCCAGTCACGAAAGGTTCCAGTGCCCGCACACAACTCAGAGTCGGCCCCTCCACAGCTCCACTCGTCTCTCCTCCACCCAACACTCACTAACCACTGAAGAGAGCAGAGATAAGGAGCCGAGGGCCGAGTGTTCTTTGACTGTACTCCACACACGGCCTCTGATAACTGCATTTTTGGAGCTACCTTTGAGTAATGTCAGACACTTTGTGCGGATTAGTTTCCGCTTGAATACATGGAGCTGTAAAACGACATCTAAAAACGTTTGTTGGTGTGTTTTGTCTGGAAACTTTGGTTAGGAAGCAGAAGTGTTTCTTTGGATCTGAGACACAGACAGATCGTCTGTCTTCAAATTCAGTTATTTTGGGGGAAACTGGCACATGATAGATCAGCTTCAAAACTTTTGATCAAAATAGACTGATAAACAAGCTCTTATTTGAAAGCTTAGAGAAGCATTTTATTGCTATGCCCTAGAGATCACTGTTGAAGTTTGACTGTCTGTTTTAATCCTTTGGCTTAGCAACCTGATTTTTGTTGTCTACTTCAAACTCCCCTTCTCCACTGTTTATCTTGGAATTGTTACAAAAAGAAAAAAAACTATTTCCCCACAAGAAAGTCCCAACAGACACCATTTGATTTGGAATATTTTCATAAACAAACTAGAAGCACAAAATAATTTCATAAACAAACTAGAAGAGTGCAGACCTGATAAGCAATGATAAAGAGTCGTTCAAAAAAAATTCCTGGATCCAGACGGTGATCCGAATCACTACCAAAATCTAATCACTGATTCCTTGTCCCATTACACACCTTTTATGAAAATTTCATCAAAATCCGTCCATAATATTTTGAGTTATTTTGCTAACAGACAGACAGACAAAAACAAACACTGGCAAAAAACAACCTCCTCGGCGAATGTAATAATACATTTTGCAATCCATTTACAGATTATCATTATATATATTGCGACTTTTTCTGCTTTAAAGAGATGAATCCATCAGTACATCTCACTGTGCAGACAGATGCTGATAAGTTCAATCTCCCACTGCAGCAAACACCACAAGGCCTGAACCTGAGGATTCCCGGTGACAGGTTTTTATCAACCTCAAACAACTTGTCAAGGCTGCCACAGTATAACACACACCAGATTTGTTTGCAGAAAGGTCCAACTATGAATCTGGAAATCATAAAACTTTAATAAATGTATGTTTCATTTTTGTAAAGTCTTATCTGTCCTGACCATTTCCAATGCTGTCCAGTGATGAATAAGTGTAACTAATATCTATGAATCAGATGCTTGGAATTTTTTTTTTCTTTTAAATATAAATAATTTCTGCAGATTTGAGTTGACAGTTATTAAACAAACTACTTTGTACATGAATACTTTATTTTAGAATAAGGAAGAATACCTTTTAGAAATTCTTCCATAAAAGTCATAATTTCTGATGTTGGTATCATTATCAGTGATGCCCTAATGATGGCCTAATTGAATGGGAAAATATTTTCATCTTGGTGGGTGCAAATTTTTTGATCATATAGAAAATAAAGCTGTGGAAAATTCTTTGGTTGCCTGTGTGTGTGTGTTTGCTGTGAGCCTTATCTTCCCTTTTCAACAACACAAAGCGACGGGAGAACTTGAGATGAAAACATGAACACATTGTCTTGGGAACAGTAACAACCAAAGCCCTCCAGCCACGAGTCCAGTTGGCCATTGCAGCAACTTCAGGTTAACAGAGGAGAGAAATCAAGTTACTTAGTCCCGTTGTAAAACCCCAGATTAACATGATCTTATTCAGCATGAATTGGCTCATACAGGCTGAGGCGCTGAAGCTAAAAGTGACTTAGAGAGGCTTACACTAGCTCGTTCAGTGTCTGGGATGGGATGGAAAGTCTCCTGCGAGAGAAGGAGAACAGCAGAACAATGTTTAAGCCGGCCATTTCAGGAAGCCATGGGATCAAAGAAAATCAGAGTCTCGATACAATCTTGAGAAGAATTTATAGCTCCCCTGTATAAGTGTTGACATCAGTCAAGAAAAACAATAACACTTCTTATCTAGGTGGATACATTTATAATATATTTTATATTTTAAATGTATTTTATTTTTATTTTACAGGTAAAATTTAAGGCTTGTCAAAGAACTTGAAAAGTGTAAAGAACTGTATGTAGGACAGCATAATTGTGGCTGCCCTTTCCTTGACCCACAGTAGTAAATTGCACTGTGACTTGTTCTTATATCGCAACTTGGGAAACTAGCAGCAAGAGAGAGTCTGGGAGGAGTCATGGGTACATACATTTTGAGCAATGTTATATTTTAAAGGAAAACATTCATTTGATGTATCCATGAAAAATAGAAAAAAAAGCTAACTAATCAACCCTATCATCAAAGTGAATTGAGCTCTTTCAGTTTTCTAAACAGCCTTGTTTGTGAAACTCTGCTCTCCCTTTGTGGCTTCTCCTGTGAGGGGTTCACTGCCTGTGCTGGAAAAATATGATTCTGTTAATATTTTCCTGCAGTCAATTCCAACAGACAAGGACTGTCATCAGTTAATTTCCTTGATAAGCAAGAAGTGAGGACTTTTATGTTGTATAATTTTGTGCACATCTCACAACAGAAGTGTGCTGGTGGTGGTATCATACTTTTTGCTGCCTTACTATTCACTGCGTGGGCTTGATTCAGGCACCTCATCTTTGTTAAACAACAGTAATAATTTGTGGAAATATCGGCCATGACTCACTCTCCTAAGGTTAGAAGACATAGAGAGGCCAAATCTGAACTTCACCTGCACTAGGAAAAAATATTAGGAGATTATTAAAAAAAATATATATCAAATGCACAGTAAATTTGGCTTTATCCTTTGTGTGTTAATATTTGATGATGAGTCTAACAATATTTACCAGCATTGTTGGCTAAAAAGGTTCTTTTTCTTCTTTTTTTGTAGTTACAGATATGATTAAACCATTTATTTCTTATGCTTATTTTATTGGTTTTCTCTTGAAATTGGATATAAACGAAATGTTTTATTGAATAATTGTAATGTAATCAAACTAAAAGAATTTTTTTTTTTTCTCATAGTTGCAACCCCATGAATGAACTGATAGTTGCACAGGTTTTATTGTCATTCTACATTACATCAGATATATACATGTCATAGTTTGCTGCCTACAAGAAGTAACTATGTCAACTTTAGCAATTTACCAAACTTCCACATGTCAGAGTGTATTAAATAAAGGCACCAGAATGGGAACTAATGTCATGTAAAAGTCACTGTTGGTTCAATGGTTTAAAACTCACACCTTGGTATCAGGTTACAGCTTTTCCTTTTTGGTGGCAATAAGTCTTTTGTGGATGCAGGTCAGTCTCTAGTGGTTCACCAGACACATCACAGCTGACCACTGCTCCTCAAATGATCACAGTTGAATTTTATTGCCCTTTATCATATATCAAATATTTATAATGCAACGCAAATTCGTGCAAATTACGTGGCAAAAGAGTGAATCCACTTAGAAATAAACAATCAATCAGTCTGACTCAGTCTCATGGTACAAGGTAATATATTCTACATCAGCATCTAAATGCTGAATCAAAAAAAGTCAATTTGCTTGTTTTGTTTGTTTTTCAGCTTATACCTGCTTTGGTAAGAATTACACAGCACAATAGTGTTTCAGAAATAAATGTCTCACGGACAATTCTCCTGATGCAAACCAAACAGCATCTTTAAATGCTTGAACAACTTTGTTATTCCGTAAATAATGATTTCTTGCAATATGTGTTGACATTTCACAACTAATGATGGTGATCTCGCGGCGGTTCTTTGTGCCATTGCTGCCCTCTTTTGGTCTTACATAGTAACTACAGAGAATAAGGAGCATCAGACTCACTGTAATGCTGTCAAAGTGCATGATGCCCACTGATTAAGCCTCCCTCATTTACCATTGGAGAGAGGTCATAACCTCTGAGGGTGTTTAGGACAGAGGCCTGGCTGGTGGAGTCTGCAGGTGCTCCAGTCATTTATTTCTAAATTCAACATGTGGTCAAGGCGGACGTTTCAGTCCAAGCTCCTGTCCTCACAGCCAAGAGCTCCTTCTTTTTTCCACAGCTCCAACACTCTTTGAGGCAAGCAGCCATTTTGTACATGGAGATTTGCCTATTTGCAGTTCAGTCTGCTTCCACCAACTTCAAAGTTGTGCAGGGGCTGCTGAGGCCACCAGTGAAGCCTGTGAACACAGCTCTACAACAACATGTTGAAGGATGGGATTTCTACCTCTGACTCAGCGAGACACAGTCCGGCGCCACTTTCGAAGCTTGTCAGAGCACAGGGCCCCGAGGGAAAGCTTATTGTCCACAAATTGATCCCACCCCCTTGGTTTTTGTTTATTTAAATGAGACTCTTAAACCCTGGGGTGTTTGTTGAGGAAAAGTCAGAAATGCCAAATATCTTTTTTCTTTTTTTATCGTCTTCCTCTTTTGTCTTTTCTTTCTTCTTTTCTCTCTCAGCCCTTCAGCTTGGTGAGCCAAAAATCCTTGGCAAACATCCCGGCTCGGCAGCTTTGTAGCACTGAGCCTGTCTCCTTTTATTTTGCACTCTTTGCACTGGGATCTCTGGTTTCCAGCAATGTTTCAGTGACCTACTGATTCTTTTTAATTTCTTCTTATTACTTTTAACAAATTTACATATTTTGCACATGCACACATAAACAGAGAGTAAATTATAAAACTTGCAAGGTATGACTGCAAAATTGCAGTCCACTGTCACTCTGTAGTATTAGCAGTCATTAGCAGTCATTTATTTGCACGTCTGGTTGCAAATGATGTCCACGGTGCACTTTTTTTCTTTTTTTTTTACTTAAAGTGCATAGCTTTATAAATGTATATGTACTTTTTAAGAGCTAGAGACAAACGGAGAACATCATCTGTGCTGTTGCATGTTTAATGTGTCAATAAGGGCCTTGAATCTTGAACCAAAGACATTGTTTTGGCTCTTTGTGCAGAAGTCTGTAAACAAGAATTACACCACCATTTTTATATGTACCTTCACTCTTCAGCTTGGACCTATAACCACGGGAACACAGGTGCATTTGGTCTGTTACAAAATTTATTGTTTTTGTTTTCATGTCAGCTGCACAGCCATATGGGGATCATGTGTGCCGGAAGACAAAAAAGGCCAAGATGGCCTTAATAACATAATATTTATATTTTAAGGTCTATCAGTCATCATGTCACAGTCCTGCTTATAACAGTGTCATGATTTATGTTAATTTATTTATGGTAAGAAAAGTCTCTGTAAGTCTAGGCCAGAGAGCAGAATTTATCATCAGCTTCTATAATTAGGGCGTATTGTTGAACTATAATACTGCAGGTTTGGGTGTTTCATAAAAAAACATTGTCTGAGAAAAAAAAAAAAAGAATTGAATAATATTGTTGTTAAGAGGACAAAACCTAAATCCTGTTTTATCCAAGTGAAGTCAAGACACGCAAGCAGCAGAGATTTTAATTTTCCATAATGAAAACAATAAAAGAAGAAAAGAAGCACTAGACATGGACATTTTCGTGGTATTTCCTTATTCATTTGCTGTTGGAGTTAGAGCACATCTTGGGACGGTTCATCAAAGCAGTCATGCTAACGTTAAGAAGACGACTGCACCGTCGGTATGCTGACTTCAGGCTCCCGATTCATAGTAGCTACAAGTGAAGTAAATCATTGGCCAGAGAGGCTGAGGGTCTGTGTGGGCGGAGCCCCGCTCACAACAGGGAACAGAGAGTTCAGCCATAAATTACACACGGGTCAACTTTTGATGCTATAATGTATCTTGGGCTATGGGAGCCGGGCCTTACAGTTACACAACTCCACGGAGCTCTCCACTGTCACTCTGTCACAGGTGCTTTAGTGCTGTTACCACAGAGTGAATTTACACATGGAGGAAAAGTCTGTTCCTCCCTCGTGCCAGAATCCAACCCAGGCGGAGGTCGTGTCCTCTCACTTGTTCTTTATACGATGAAATACACAGCGAGTACAGAGAATAATAATGAAACCTCACTTCCCTTCTGTTATATCAATTCACTCCCCCGTCTCTCTATTTATACAAGCAGTGTCAACTAATATCATTAGTGTACAATGTCATTACTGTGAAACTGCAGGAGGAAATGTGTCACCGGCTCATTTTCCTGCTTTAATAACACGCTCATCAACACGAGTCCCTGCACGCCAATGCCTCCCACTCCTGGAGAGACTTCCTGCGTATTAATTGGAAGGTATAAATTACAAGTAATCACTACCAGGTTTTTCACTGACTAGACAATCAGCATTTACTCATCCGTCTTCCTGTTTAAACTATCTGCTTGAGAATCACAAAGCCCTGCTGCTTATTTTCCAACGATTAGCTGTACATCAGCATTACCACCTCAAATCCAGCAGTTTCACATCCAGCATTAAATAGGATGAATATTGATCTGCTAAAGAGGATTTATTTATTTCATGCTCTATCCAAAGATCAACTGCTACCAGCTTTGGACGGATCTACGAAGGTCTTACCGAATAAAGCTACTGCATACATGACTTTGGACTTGACATTTTAGGCCTGGAAGAAGACCAAACAGTAAATTCACTGCAATAATCCCAGATAAATGGGATGATCACTACGAAAGCTTAGATAGTTAAGTGGCCTATACTTAAATCCAAAAACGATAAAAACACGACTCGAAGGAGATCCTCCACACTGGGGGGTGTGGTCTGTGCAGTTCCGAGCAGTGAGGACGTCCACCTGAAGACGGACATGTCTCTCCTGCTGGGAAGGGTTATCTTACAAAGCAGGGTCATGGAAAATGGCATCTGTATAAATAACCTACAAATGGTTCTATGCACCTGAACACAATCTTGATTTGTTATTTTTGCTATCAACCTACAGGAAGTGTTTACCTTACAGAGATCAATTAGCCCTGTTACAAACAAATTATTTATCTGGATTATATCTGGATGTTATGCTGAGATTTACTTTGAAACATCAGTTATTGATCTGTCACTGTTTGCAAGTTTATCTAAACACAGTACTGTATGAAATGGGTGTAAAACTATTGTTTTATTAAGATGGCTATAAACCTGATTCAAAACATTTGTCACCAATTTAGGTTTTCATCATTTTAATGCTTTTCCACTGATCCTCCAACAACTTCTAAGATTTTTCATTGCAAATAAAAACGTTAATGTGCAATGGAAAGTAGACTGATACAAATTATATTTGAACTGGAATAAGCTATCATTCATTCACATACGCATAATTTAACCCCTCACAGACTGAACTGTGTGCAACCCATGCCGTCTGGATATTCTGGTGGTGTATGGCTCAGCAGGGCTCAGGGAGCTGTCAGAGAATCAGCTCCCACTGGTGGCTCAGTTCAGACAGAGAGACAGACAGACCGACAGACAGAAAAGTGGCCATCTGGATAGACAGGCCGCAGGGTCACATGGCGGCGTCACAAACAGGATGGTGCTCAGCTGCTCCGTGACTGTGTCTTCAGCCTCCAAGTCTTATGAGACTACAGTGAAACGACTGGGGGGCTGGGGTGTGATTGAGCAGATTTTAATATTTTCTTTTTTATTCTTGAGCAAAATTAACTTTTTTTTCATTGATTATTATATTTTTGCATTTGGTCAATGCATTTGCACATTATGATTTGATATACAAAGAACTATCTATGACCTACTTTTGTTTTTTTAGGAATAAAAATAGAATTATATATAACTACAACCTACATAAGTACATACATGACACACTGCTATAAGGTAAAAATACTTCTATTCCAATGGTATTCTGCAATAGCACTGTTTGCATTTTCCACTTATAAATGAATTAAAACAAAACAAAACACGGAGGGCTTCAGTATGTTGAAATCCACCACATAATTTGAATGCAGCACTCTTGAGAGGCTCTAAAGAGTAGGTTGCAGCATACTGACACACTGAGCTGCCAGTAGATGGCGCCTGACACCTGTGTGAAATATCCCACTATCACACCTTAATTTTCCTGCAAATCCAACAGCATTGTTTGATTCCTAATAAACAAATTCCTACAAGTACATTCACATAAAGAAACGCTATTGTCTAGATAAGCTGACTGAGTCTGCATTAAAATAATATCATGTACACAAACACAAGAATGAACACTTGTTCCTTTCCATTAATGCAGTCTGGGTGTTATTTTTTCTTTAATACATTCATTTTAGGATTGTCAATTTTTTGTTAAATCTATTATTTTCTGTAAAACTATCCTCATTTGACATTCTATTGGTCTTAAGCCAAGCATACAAAATGTATTCTAAAAATTGCTACCAATTTGTAATAGTTTGTACATTAAAAAAAATAATAAATAAATAAATAAATAAATAAATAAATAATAATAATAAATCAGACCTAAACTGAAGATTTTGCACAGGTGAAATTACTCCACTTGCAGCTCACATGTAAACCATGTCAAAGGCTGTGCACGCTTCTTGGGTTGTAATCTGATGTCATCAAATTACTGCAGGTATTATGTGGATGAAGACAGAAAGCTCTAATTGAGATGTATTTGATTGCAGCTTTGAGAACAGCCTCCTCTCCACTCCTAAAACATATGGGTCTGCATGAGCTGGTGTGGCCATAAATTTTCAACACTGCAGGACATTGTCTTTTTTTATGTGCCATGATCTATCTGTCATACATGCCAGAAAATTGTCAGGGCCTTGTGGAAGAGAAAAGAAAGCGTGCCGTGGCAGTGAGTGTTCAGCTGGCAGAGAGCGAGGATCCACCGCCAGCTCTCTGTGAGGAATGTCTTCTTGTTTTGTTGGTCGGTGGATCAGTCACATATAAAAAGACTATTCTGATGCTCTTCATACAACTCTCTCTGTCACTTGATTAAGTTACCTTATGAAAAGTTTGTTTGGTTTATATTTATTTTTCTAAACAGGTCTCTGATCTCGACATGCTATTGCTTCTACTGTCTGTTCAGCTTTCCCACCGTTTGTTACACTAATATTAAACTTGGTTTAGGTACTAGGCGTTTTGTCTGCTTGTCTCTATAAATTATTCCTCACTACAACAAATGCGTGAGATTACACAAAGGCCTAAACGTCATGTTCGTGACAAAAATGCTTTTCTCTGGCCACATGCATGCACTCGGATACTTCCTTCTCAAGAGAGCATCTGTAAGGTTTGAACATACGAATAAGCATGCCTGAGGAATCACAGGGACCACACAAGTAGACAGATGGACACACTATGCAATCAGCTTAACACTGGGACAACAAAAGAGCAGCCACGCCTTGAATAAAGGTGCTTAACCTCAGAGCACGCTAAGTGCCCCCCGCTCCATTAACACTTAATAGGCCTAATCAGTTTTGGCCCAGATTAGTTTTTGAATCTATTGCCACCAAAGCACAGTGGCATATTAAATTAGTGACTTCATTAAAATGAGCAGGGTCATTTTAAGTTGTTTGGTTCCTCTTCCTCGGAATAATAGGCATAATCCACAGTAAAGAAGAAGACACAGGAGCTACATCTCAAGCATGTCACCGTATGGGTGTGAGTGGTCACACTTTTTTTTTCTAATTAGAAAATGCTCCTAAAATGAGTCTTAATTCTTGTCAAAGTTAATGAAAAAAAATAAGGATCCTAAATTTTCTTATTAACTAACAACACCCAGAATAATTTACATGTGCTTACAAATTGTAATTTTGAGCTCCTACATCGTTCCTATTTCTTATGTCGGTTCATGCATGAGATGAGAGTGGTTTTTCAGCATCAAAATCGAGAGGGAAAACTACAGTCTGAAAGATTGAAGCCTTCCTGCACGATCTTATTTCAAAAAGCATAAAGGTCACTGTTGACGAGCTGCTCGAGCTGCTCTGCTCACTGTCTGACTGACTGATGCTGCAGCAGTGCAGCCTGCACTTGAGCAGACGAATAAACGGAGTCATATTTTCCACTTAAAAGAAATATAGTGAGGTGCATGCCATAACACATGCTGGCAGATCAGATTGTTCCAAATCATTAAGTCCATCAACTAAAGCACAGCTGTGCAGGAGACATAAAGCAAAAAATTTAATCGGGTTTCATCGGATTGTTCAAAATTAAAATGTATTGTGTTAATTTTAATTTATTTTCTCAACATATGTGTGAATGAATAACTGTTTATTGCTGTTAAGATATACTATAGTTTATGTCAAATAAACTAGACCCAATTTAACTTGTTTGCACCTACACACATCATATACCTGCACTCAGCAAATACCAAGCATCACATAAACATACAATTTTGAGGAAAAACCCAGTACAACCATAGAGTAGGCAGAGACTGCAGACATGGACGAGCAGTACATGAATGTTTTCTTGACAAAGTAAAAAAAAAAAAAAAAAAAAAAAAAAAAAAATCCTGCCTAAAAAAAAAAAAAAAAAAAAAATGCTGCCATGGGGAAATTTACTGCAAGGAGCAATTTCAGGCCCCAGTTTGAGAAATCAAAATCAGGCCATGGAGCAGGTTGTGGCCAGGATCAATACGTGTTGATGATACAATCATTTCGTTCTCGGCAGCACACCACAGTAAGGACCATGAGCTGTCGGTGTTTAAATGAAAAACAAGCAAAAGGTGAAGGGTTTTATGGTTGGAATGAACTTTTTTTTTTTAAGAAAAAGAAACAAAAAGAACTGAACATTGGGTGTCTTATAGATATTATTACTTATGAATTTAAACAACAAATAGTCAGATTGATTCAAACAAAGATCTCACTTTGCCCGGATGTCAAATGTTAACATAAAAAAATAAAAGCATCCATTTCATCACTTCAGTAGTTACATGTTTTGCCAATAAAAATAGCCAAAAAATAAATTAAAATCAGCTTTCTTCAAATGCACTCACACATGCTATTTTCTTATTTGTTTCTTTTTATTTTATTCCCAGCATTAAGACAAAGACGGCGTTGCCTCGCAGACAGCCTCAGTCACAGCTGATGATAGATTAATGAAAAGGGCTCAATCTCAGCTCACTGCGATGGTTTTGCACATGCAGCAAAAAAAAAGCACTGTGTGATGTCAGGGTGGTTTCAGCGGGCTGGTGGTCATACGAACGCACGCTCAATCATATATGGACACTCACAGTGAGGAGGAGGGTGAAAAGGGAGGACCAGGAGGGGTAGATATCACTTATTTAACAGAGTGTAATATGACACTGGATAATAACTGGAAAGAGAGGAGAGCGACTCAAACTGTGTGTTCGAAGAGAGACACGTTTCACTCACACCTGCCCTGCTGATGATTGCTCATATTCTATAATGAGCATACGTCGGACTGGTTTCAATGGCATTCAGAGGGTTAATGGTGCTTATATGTGAAGCCTTGAAAACAATAAGCCTCCCATGTGATTTAACAGTATATCCTAGGATTTAAAACTTGGGCTCTTTAAAGTTGTACGTGAAAGCCCTTAAACCTCACCACACCCTAGAGAGGGAAGCTGCTTTCTTTATAGTCTTACATTGACTTCCATGGACTCCCAATCATGAGTCCCTGTCCATCGCCCCTCTGACCCACCACCACCCCCCCACCCTCACCAAAGCAGTGTGCCTTAGCTTTTAATGGGCCAGCAGGGCTCAGCTTACTTCAGTGGCACAGCATAGCCAATGCAAACCAAATTATTGCTGGAAGAAAACAGCAGAAGGCAATTAAATCCCAGTTAGGCTGATCATTCCAGGCTTCATTAGCAGGGTCAGTGGAAGGAGTCTACTTTTCATGTCCACTGTCTTAATTTATCTCTTTTTAATTACAATAATGAAAAACTATGTAGGATACACTCTTTAATCATTAGTCAGTGGGTGCTTACAAGGAGAAAATTATTGAGAGTGTGAGTGCGTAGGTGAGAAGAACCGCGTGCACATAAGATGGCGTCACACACACACACACACTTTAAACTGAAGGGCAGTCAGGTGCCAACATGGTGACAATTTTAAAGCAAAATAATCCTATTTATTCTAGTGGTGTCAGATGTTCTTGTGTGCAGACTGTTCACCTAATGAAGTAAGCATGCATGGTTACACGGCTCTAATGTGGCCTTTTATTCTGGCCAAAAAAGCTCAGCATGGTTTTGATTATCACGTATGGTTCAAACTCAGTCACTCTCTCCCAACAATTGCCAACATGCTTTCAATTCACTGTCTGCTTGTCCCGAGGAAGAATATCTCCCAACACAGTGATGTTATGATCAGTGATGATTCTGAAAAACGTCTTGATGCTGTCTTGTCTTTGCCCACGGCAAAAAATATCTCACAGCCATGTCATCAACAGCAGCACTTATGTTGTTGATTTAGCAGCATTATAATGTGAGCAACAATACAACTGTGAATCATCACATGGTGAATGTCTTACTGGGACATTAATCGTCTGCTTTCTCCCCTCACTCCTCTTCAGCTGTTGACATCCAGACTGGAACACACACCAGCACAAACACATCAGCAGATGAGAGCCGAGCAGCGATCCACTGTTTGCTGACTAAATGACTGTCACCCTTTGCGTGGGAAGTGGTAGTGAATGGGTGGGGGGACACAGTGGCGGCACATTCTTCACTGCCATTTGTTACTATACAGTTGTCACTCAAGTCATAAGTTGGCCTTTGAGAGTAATCACAGCTAACTCCTTAGAAACTTGCCAGCCCCTCACCGCAAGCCCCATACCACCTCATCTCATTCCAACATTCCTACAGCCCTCTTTCCTCACTAGTCCCACATCCACCCACCACAGCCCCACCAAGCCCACCCTCACCTTCTCAATCCACTCTTGGATCATTTCAATTTGCATCCCAACTGGCCCTGGGATTCCCTAGCCCTGTTAAAAGGCAGGCTATTTGTTGTGCTCCGCGGTTAATGCCGCACAGAGCTTTAAATACCCATATCAAATCTTGGAGGCTCAACAGATTCAGTTTTGCAAACCTGTATCGAACAGAGGTTCAATCCGTCAGCTTAGAAGTGTACACTCCTTAAGTTGTGTGATAAGGTAAAACCAATCACTGGATTAGGCTCTCACTGTCAGTGATGGTGTGTTTTCAGTGCACAGCATTGCTTTGCTGAAACAGGATAAGATGATGGAGTAACATTGTGGCGTATGAGATGTCTTTTTTTTTTTTTTTTTTTTTTAAATAGCTATATATTACGAATGGATTCTGAGGCCAGTGTATGATGTCGCTCTTGTGGTTGTGGATAATGCATTAGCATGAGCTGTGAAAAGCATTTGGTGCCGGATACCATCAAGCAATTATTTCTCAAAACCACAAATTTGATCGTTTTCTTATCATGCAAATCCAGCACGATCCACATAAGTTTGATTGAGGTCTTAAAGCAGGACCGTAGCATTTATTCTCATCAGATCGTCATGAGAGTGAGAATCCAGTCTGATTCTTTGCAGTACTTAAGCATCTGGTTTTGGGGGAGAAGTGGAAGGTTTCAGTACACAGCAAACTCGAGTGCAAATCTCTGGCAGGTACATAAATAAAGACCTGAATAAAATAAGACAACAGCTTCTGTTTCTGGTCAGACTTTGCTGGATGACATTTGAGAGGAACAGAACAGGGAGGTATCCACAAGCTTCCACAAGTACAGACCAAATGTCAGCTCCCTTTTCCCTTATTTGAAGCTAGGTTTCCACTTTGTGCTGCCAACAAGCGACTGCTGGAAGCTCTTCGTCTAACATTTTACGCTTGGTTGAACTCACACGTTGAGTCTTGAGGCATTGTTTGTGGCCAGTTATGGTCCAAATGTCTTATTCCTTTTTTTTTCTTCTTGGTTTTGCATTAATGCAAGGAGATCAGTGTGGTGAGAGGTGATGAAATCCCTTGGACCACTTTTGACGACTCAAGTTAGAAAACCTTGAGATGCTGAGTTTTCTGGGCTGTGGAGCCTAAGCTCACAGCAGTTTTATAGCAAATTTGCATAAGGTCATGTTATTACTTTAGAGTGTTGCCTTTTCATACACAGAGTTACAGACAGCTGAATATTGGAGAATGAGCAGAGGAAAAAGGAGAACTTCTTGTTTTCTGTAAAGGTATCTGAGCCAAATTTGCTTGTATATGTGAGAGACAGTGACTGTCACTTTATTAGCGCTTTGTATCATTTTATTCTGATAAAAACCACTGCCATAATAAAAAACAAAGATAGTTGGGAAAGCATTGTGTTGTGTTGTAAATAAAAAAATGAAGGAATGGTGATTGCAAAAACCAAAATGAATGGGAATTAAAAGTAGTAATTTAGTCTAGCCATGAGACGCCATGACAAATTACAGTATATTATAATGATTAGTTTTTTTTTTGGGAAACGAGAAGCCAAATCTTAATGGATATTCACTGTTGGCATATACAATTATGCAAGAATGACTTTTTTTCAATAATTTAATGTAGAGGGCAGCTTTGAAATCAAAAACCTTTTATTTAATCGTGTTTTGCACAGTTTTAGATAGAGGGAAAAGCCACATAATGCAAAGAAAAACAGTTACAACATTAAAGATTTAGGACATATTTGTTTTTTGTTTGTTTGTTTGTTTTTTGGTGTGTTTGGTCAGAGCACGATTCTGACAGTGTGTGTGATAGTGGGTGACGAGACTTATTTCTCCGAACAAATACATGAAACACTAGATATTGGCCACAAATGTTGAATGACCACTGTAGTGTGCTGTGGGAGAAAGAGACGAGTCACAGCTTGAACGTTTTGGTGTCCTTCCCTAAAGCCTCCACATAGCAGCTGGTGGTCTAAATCTCTTTTCTCTCTGACTCAACAGTCCACCCACTGTGTTGCCCCGGGTGAAATGGACACAAAAACTGAGAAAAGAGCATCCAATCTTGCCCATTAGCTGGTTGCTATGCTAATCCAGGGATTACATAAAATACATTTACCCCACTTAAGGTTTCCCAGAATTCACAGACTAGCTCTCAGATTGTCTACACCCCAAAGGCATGCATGAATCTTTAATATGCCTGGAGTCAAAACAGACCTGATGTGTGTAGTAATCACATGTGATCAACATAGTTATTGTATGAGAACAGCTGATTTTGTGCATACATCCTGTCAATAGTTTATTTACAACATGTATTTGACACTTTTACCCAAAGCAAGCACATGTAACAAATAAATGTCCCCATTTATTTTCCCCAGTGAAATGTATTTTAATGCAGATGGGTGAAATTCTGAATTGAGTACAGCAATATTACAATTCATAACTAAACAATTGTGGTTGGGGTCTTGCCTTTCATGACATTTAGAGCACACATTTTTTATCACCAAGAAAGTTGAAGTTGCAGCTGAAGTCTACTACATGTGTGCACCTATAGCATGGCTTCAGGAAGACAGTGGTTGGAGCAAGAGACTGCATTACGAACAAAAATGTCATTCCCATTTAAAATTGATGATAATTAACTAAACAAAACAGAAGAGACAAACCGCCTTACGACAGACAGATATCTCAGCACTGGGGCCAGTGTCGATAACAGATTCATGAATTGAATAAAACTGGAGTATGCAACATTATTATTATTCATTATTGAGCAATGATTCCACAATAACCTCATTATAATCTAAACCATACTGTAAATCAGTTAACCGCAGAGACAGAGATAGGCTTCTCCACCATCTCTACACCGAGTTTAATCTTCAGTATAAGGTTTGTAATTTTAGCACAACTGCCTAAGTCAATAAAATAAATGCAGTAAAGTATGTTGTATCAGAAGAGCACTTCAGAGATGAGAGACTGTCTGAGGTCCTCTGTCACCTATGAGGCACATGTGTCTGTCTGTGTTCATCTGGTGGGAGGGGCTTAGGAAATAGAGCCTTGAAGATATTAACAACCTGGAGAGTGCTAAAACAAAGAATTAGACTTTGCTCTGATAATAATAATATTGTAAAGGTTTGGCTTTGCTATATGAGATTTGATTGATTGAATTTGATTTGTTCTCACATTAACGTTCTCTATAGAGGCAACACTTTTATCACATGAGAGCACACTCCATCACATTTGTGGTATACACACAATTATAATCAATAATACTGTTATATTGGTTTAGTCAAAGCAAAAGTTTGTGATTCAAAGAGCCACAGCACTTACCACATGAAAAACCTCTGGAGCGCACACTAGAGGGGAAACCACCACAGTGTGATTGTTTCCACCACAGAGTGATTGTTCCAGCCTGAGGCCTGTTATCATGTGCTTATAGAGCAATGTTTCCAACTGGAAAACAACAATGAGACCAGCACAAAAGAGACCACCGCACCCATGAGCCACTCAAACACCTGGGGATGCCTGTCAAACAGTAGAGGACGACACACTGATACTAAAACTAACAAGCGTGTCTGCAGGCTAAGGATTAACTGCTGGACAGAGCCTGGGTGACAGTGCTCACAGATACGTTTCCTAAATTTGCCAAAATACGTAGAAAACATGGGAAGTCACAGAACAAATAGCCTTTTGAAGCCTTCTACAAAGAATGTAAGGAAAAACTTTTTTTTTTTTTTTTTTTTTTTTTTTTTACATACATTAGTGTGACTATTGATCTGCTGACCTCACCACTGCACAGTCCAGCTAAGAGCTGATGTTGACCGAGGCCTAAAGATCTATATGGACAGTACCTCTGTTAGTGTAGCATGAGGGACGGGCAGGTTTAATCTAAACATTTGCTTTTGGGTTTGACCAGCAAAGAATCACTCTGAAATAGAGGGCAACCACATTGGATGGTGTTATGTTACCTGTTACAGAGGACTCTTTAGATACAGACCCAAAATCTTCAAGTAAACACAGAATGTCACTCTGTTGTCTTATAGGGTTGATTTGCTGGTTAAATTGTATATAATTAAAACAGCAAAACTTTGTCTCTCTTTCTTGTAACTTTCTGTTACAAATTGCAGCTAGAGAAAAATAAATATACGCCATTGTCATACTGTTCTTTTATCACTTCTAATACAATAAGTTTATTAGCCAGCAGCTAAAATATCAGCCAGAGCAGATGTTAATATGGACATACATTTTGCGGATAAGAAGGTGATATGTTTGAACACAAAGCCAGTCAAATATACACCATCAGTGAGGAAATAACCCATGCTTTTGTCCTTGAACCAGGGAATGACTGTGTGTGTGTTTTTGTATTTGATGCCGTGTAAGGATCAAAAATCATATAAACCCTACAGAGTGACAACATTTTGACAGAGGATATTTTGTCAGGGTTAAAACCTGGTGTTTGAGTAAGGGCTAGAATTGGGTTTAGGTTATGGTTATGATTAGACATCTAGTTGTGATGGTTAAGGTTAGGGTAATGGGCTAGGAAATGCATTATGTCTATGAGGGTCCTGACTATTATAGAAGTGCAAACGTGTGTGTGTGTGTGTGTGTTTCAGATATTACTCATGTTTTGGGGACCTACATCTGTCATAGTCACATTATGGGGACTTGTCTTCCTGAGTGAATGTAAGTGATAAAGAAAAGACCAAATATTATAGTGATGATTTGTAAACAGATTAAAATGAAAATCCATCAAATGGTAATAAAAATAGTGTTGTGACAAATTTTCTGTTTTCTTTTTTTGAGAAATACTCAAAATGTGATGTGGTGTCATGATTAAAATGAACACAGAGCAATCACACAGCTTATACTCAGTTTTATCCTTACTTTCTTCTTCTTTAGACCAGCTGAGGAATAATCACACGCAAATTACAAGGTATGCAGAGAGATTATTGACTGTGGTGAAGTGATCAGAAAGGATTTTAAGGAAATTCAAAGGACCACGGTAATCAGACCAATTCAGAGACTATTTCCTACAGCAAACAAAGCTGAATTTCGATTTCAGGCTCATTCCACTGAGATTAAATATGTGGAGATCTAGTGAAAGGAAAAGGGCCAAAGCTGTGGCTTATAATGCAAAAAGGAAAGTATAATGAGTGTCACAGAGTATCGTGAATGGTATGAGTTTGATTGACAGCATGTCTAGCTTACTAAAACCTCAACTGATGTCAGCCAGGTTGACAAGAATTTAAAAATAGTGATATGTCAGTGCTAACATGGATCAAATACAGCAACGAGTGCAGGCACAGGTGAGCTGACTGTCAGCATGATGAGGTCACTGCTAAGTGTCATACATATTTCAATCAAAATAGCTCAACTTTACTGCTATGATGCCAATAAGCATGCAAATATCTTTTGTGTGGATGTGAAGTTATGCAGCGTGCAGTGCACATATGCACGCATGCACACGACTGCCACCGATTATGAACATACATGATCCCCTGGAGGAAGACAATAATATTGGCATTAAACACCTCAGAATTCAGCTGGTTTTTAATATATCTTAAATTATGTCAAGGAAAACACTGGAACATCACATAAAAGCCACAGTCGGTGTATAATGCTATCTCATAAAGCTACAGATCTCTTCAACAATATTGACATAGGGAGCAGGCAAACAAATGTCAGTCCGTATAACATATGAAATACTTAACGTAACCAATTTCCTCCTGTCAATCAACCTGGGAATAATGACAGACGGCTGGGAATCAATACGCCACAATTGAATTTTCTGACTCCCAAACATGTCTCATTCTGCACCATAAACTGACAAATGTAATGGTGCGCTGAGCTGCGGGAGGAGTCTAAAGATTTATTTTATTTCCACCACTGCAGTCTATTAGCAACAACGTTCCTTTAGCCACCGGGGGGAAAGCAGGTCCAGATTCTTCTGCATGTTCCAATAATATATTCTCATTTTTCTTGTGTACTGAACATGCACATGTTGCAAAATACAGCAACCTGTGAGTAGCTTTAATAATAATTTATTATATTCATATCAGAACAATGAGATATATTTTTTTTAATTTTTAAAAAAAGTGTAATTTTAGACACATCATTCATGACACTAAAACCAAACGTTCCCATCACCCCTTCCTCAAATGACACATCTAGATATTCTTTACTGTTAATCACCACTGCAGGAGAAAATAACAGAGGGTCGTGCTACTGAGCATTGCGGTCTTTGTGTATCACCTCATTTACAACAAGGTGCCCTCTGCCTCACATAATCAATTAAGAGACGGCCGGGCTGAAGAGGCTCCCGACCAGTCACAGGAGTTTACATCAAAAGGAAGAGATGCTTTTGAAGACTTGCTTCATCCTTGAGAGTTTTCCCCAAGAATGCAAGGACAGATTTAGTCACTGATAGATGTGGTTCTGGCCTACTTCAAGGTCTCGCCTTAAACGGATCAGATTGCACCAACTCATTGTAGTACAGTATTTCACTGCTGAGCTTTTGGTCAACAGGAAAAATGCTGGACAGAGGAAGTGGGTACTTTAGGGAGATTCTACAGTACACTAGTGGTTTACATTATTTTTGCATTTATCCAACCTGCATAAGAGTAACCACTTCACCTGGATACATTAAACCTTCTTCCAGTGTTCTGTCTATTATGACCAATTTTACTTCTAATTTTTCCTAAAGCATCAAGTATCTGACTGTTAGTGAGTTTTGAGTGGTTTACACAGTACAACTTAGTCACGCCTTTGATGTTCCTGGTCAAAAATGACACACACATGCATGCACATCCACAACAATAATTTTATATTAACCAAGTTAATTAAATTAGACTGTGTACAAAAGGGAGGGTTTGACACATATAGCTATACAATATATTTTCGTCTTATATGAACAGGATTACAAATGTGTGCACTTTTTGGAGAGGAAACAAAACCTGAGATTGTTAGATGTACACTGAGCTCCTGCCGGCCCTGTCACTGTCATCTTTATCCACATCTAGGAGTGCTAATGTCATACAACAGACTGAAGCCCATTGACAGAAGGGAAGGGGCCATTTCCAAAGTAAGGGCCATTTTATGGTCGAGCAGCTGTGACGGCAGTATTGATTACCAGGCACTGTGAATATGGCCGAACAAGTTTTTTTATGAAGTGAAGAATTCTGGGTCTGTATGGCTGGCGCCGAATGGGAATGACCACAGGACATTCTACATTGTGCGCTGGCTGCTGCAGAGATACTGATGTATTCTGTTCACATCCATGTGCCAGCAGACGCCATTATTTGATATGCACTCAGTAATAAAATGGTTCATTCTGACTGCAACCAGATATATTGTTAATAGTGAGCTCTGTTAATGTCATCGCTTTATATGCCAGGAGTTGTCACAAGATTTTCTTAGACTTCTTTATGCAGAGAAATTGATAACTTAATAAAATGAAAGTGACTTGAGATTAACGTTGTAAATTATACATGTGAGCAGCTGCAAGAATGACATTGATGCGCAACCACGCTGCAAAAAATGTCTATAATTGTTCAGCAGGGGTCAGCGAGTGATACATTACAATACATAATCTTCATATTGGAAATTTGTACTTTACCCCTTAAATTCCTAATTGTGTCAATTATTTCTATAAATCTGGAAAACATCTCCTTCACAGAGTTGCTTGCTCACCTATGGAAACAACAATGACAAATATCAAAATACACCTTGATGTTCTAGTGCTAATTAATTTGCTCATTGTAACAGCAATAGGTGTAAAGATTGGGAAACCATTTTTTCAGTGTCCTTCACAAACCAAACACCTTTGACTATTACGACGGTGTGTTTAGGGACAGCATACTATCCGACTACTCACGTGTTTTCAATTATGAATATAGAAGAAACTATGAGAAGATTTTTGTAGACCTAAAGTGTTAGAATGGTGGGCATGCATACAAAGGATCGATATTTTTTGCAGTACATGCAGTGGTTGTTCTTGGTTCCCAGGAACCTTTATGATCATCAGAACAGGTGGCTACATGCTGATTCTCAGCAAAATGACAACCAATATTGTGAGCTTGGGAGCACAGGTGTAAAAGTAATCCAATATATATAGAATAGAAGATAATCATTGCTTTACTATGCATATTACAGTGCAAACATGTCTTGTATAAATGTATGATGCATGAGAAACTTTTTCAGCGACAATAAATCAACTCCACCCTCTTTGAGTGACTCAATATAAATGTGTGAGTTGTTAGGCAGATGTGTTTACTGGTGTTTTTGTGTGTGTGTGTGTGTGTGTGAGTGTGTGTTTGTGTGTGCCAGTGTTGATGACACAATAGTGCGGCTGGCGTCTGGCTCAAACAGAGTTATGCAGAAGTTGTTGGTTGTTGCGCTGATCCCTCTCTGTCAGTGTCACAAGAGGCATCATCAATCATGGAGAGGCTGGGGAATCGGAGCAGACCACCCTCCCCTACTCGTCCCCGTGCCGACTCAAACACTCCACAAGCTCTGATCAGTATGGGAGGATTACTATATACTGTTCACATGATGTCAGGCCTAAAAAAAGCAAACCACAGATCAGAGGCAATGTCTCATAATAGATCAGGGTCACTTCAAGCTGACAATACCAACATGGAAAACTAATAACGTGGCTTTAGTTATGCCTTTTATATATGTGACAGTGAAATGATAAATAATTTTACCACCGAAAAAGCTTTAGCGGCTTCTTTTGTGGACAGCATCTGAACGTAGCCAAAATACACAACATGCATATATGTTGCTTAATGTTTGTTGACTGAGAATATAGGGTTAGAGTTACATATGTTCATACTAATAATGTATGTTCATCCTTGATGTTGTTGATTGGAAATTCATTTATAATGTTCTAATGTTGAAACACGTGTCTCTTATTAGGACACACAGATGAGCCACACAATGTGACTGTTAAATGCTTAAATCGCAAAAATTATGATCAGAAGAGTCGGCAGTCAGACTGAGCACGTGACCAGAGACACTCAGCCCTTCTGTACTGTACCAGGTGTGCTGTCAGTTATTACTCCTGACATTTGTTATCTGTTAATAACATCTGGATTCAGTATCTACTCTCAGAGGACGACAAAGAACGAGACTTACAGTTAAGGGTAGAGAGAGGTCAAGATTTAGAGACTGATTTACCCAACAGAAAATTTTACCGATTACCCCCCCTCCCCCTTAAGGCTTATGTCATGTTTTGGTCTCCACCGCAAACTTCTGCCTCCCAAAATGCATTTTTCATATCCATGTTTACAGAGAAACCACAACAGTGCATTGCTGTGAAATGAGTCGTCATATCAGCCGTTTCTGACAGGGAAGCCCCCCCCCGCCCCCAGTGCACGAGGAGCAGAGCTCTCTTTGGTCTCCACCACTGTGGTGGAGGCTGTTGACAGAAGTAGAGACAGGCAGACAGGCAAACATGTGTTCCCCTTCAAAATACAGGAGGGGAGAGCCTTCTTGTTTTCAAAGAGAGGCCATTATCGCCACAGTGCATCACCAGCCGACACTGCTGTTTGAGGAGGGTTGCCTCACAGTCTCCTCCAGGTCCCAGCTGAAAGTGTCACAGTCGAGTGAGTGAAAACATCACACACGTGCATGTTTGCACTCAGGACACAAACACGCAGACTGTAAGACAAACACACACTACATCAAATGGATGAATTATAAGGAAAACAGGGTTGAATTACATGATAATTGTTTGGGTTTAAGTAAAAAAAAAAAAAAAGGACTGCAGGCTGCATATTTGCAATCCAAAAATACAATTGCAGTTGTATCCCAAACAATGAGTGCCTTAAACAAGAAGTAATCGTCAAAAATGATGTGTAATCCTTAAAAGTAATCCCTCGATGCTCACCCACCAAAGCCGCTGTGCACATGCACACACAGAGGGGCCTGTTACCACAAAATGACAAACTAAATATTTGGGAATGGTGATATCATTCTGCTCGGCCTCATTACCATAGTCTGAAGCACAAATGTACTTTCAAAGACTCCAAATCCCATCTCATTTGGTCTGCCAATATGCAGAGTCTGTCCTCCAACTGCCACAGCCATGCCAAAGCAATTTGTTTCTTATATTGCTTTTGGAAGCCAATATGTTATAATTAAGGAAATACATAAGCGAAAACAACACCATAAATAATCGCCTATCCCCACCCATGACAAAGGAATTTCGTCAGATCTTGTATTTACTCCAATGAATAAACCAAAGTAATCCTTACAGAGAGAAAAATATTGTCCCTCATACAGAAAATAAAACATCAATGTAAATGATCAGCCTATATAAGCTCATATTCAGTCCTGACAATGTTTGTCTCAAACACACTTTAAAACAGACTTACATTTAACCTTTTTCCTGAGAGGGAAGATTGTAAAAGTCTGTCCTGAAATTTCTATAGCACCTTATCTCAAAGCTTTATACACAAACAATGTACAACACAGTTCAGCACAGATTAGGTGATGCTGTTTAAATGGCTCATTAATAATGTGGTCTATCCTTGCTTGTGATCCCACAGATTAAGTCAGCTTGGGATGTATTTGTCGACGGATTATATGGTGCCATTATTTCAAGGACAGTTTCAAATAATGTGGAGCAGTGGCAACTAAAACAGCTACATGTCAAAATTGGTGGTGCCATAACAGATAATTATATTAAATAATATGTACCTTTTTTAAGCTATGTAATATATTTTAAACATTTTGAAGCATCAAAAAAGAATTTTTTTTAACAGTGGCTTTTTTAAAGGTTTCTCTGGAGCCAAGTTGAGAAAAATAACAATCGATCTGATCAGGATTGGGAAATCCTGATCAGTCACTGTTTAGCGCATCTGTCCTAAAAACTCATCTGGAACTGCCAAATTTGCAATCCTGTCATTTACTGGGCAGCCTGGACACACTCATATTCACACCAACAGGCGATCTCCAAATAACCTCAACCAAGCAACCATGTTGGTTGGTCACTCAATATGTTCATCCATCTGTAACATGGTAGATTTAAAGTTAAAGAAGCACTAAACAATTTAACATAAATTCTTGTGACAAAATAATGTGTGACGTATGGGCAAGAATCTGGAGATGCAACTGCATATATGGGGACACTTAAAACACAGATTTATATTGCAATGTGGACAAAATACAGTATATGATTTGGCAGTACCCACATTAAACTGACTTGATTTGCTTTATTTAGTGGTTTAGTTGCAGTTGGCATCCATGATGCAATCTGCCGAGTTGTAATGTCCATTTAATGTGTTCTTGAAGCAATTCAATAGAAAATGTGTGAGCGTTTTTTGCAGATCTATCTATCTAACTTTAATTGATCTAACCATAAATCATTCATTGCTTTGAACGACACTTGTTTATGAAAAGTGTATTTTTCTCACAGGTTTCTCCATTTCTTGCTGACCAGCTACAGCTGATTTTGTTTTACTCAGCATATAATCTAACTCCAAAAAAGTTAGGAGCCCCACAGAGTAGTGACAGATTTTGTTTTCCCTCTAGCCGACCGACTAGCCCTCCACATTTCCATATACACCACCGTTTCATCATGGATTCATTTTGAAACCTAAAACAAGCTTTTTTTTGGTTATGAGTCAGCTCGGGCAAATGGATTTTCCATCTTACTCTTCATAAGGAGGGAGTATCTTTCCTTCACTCCCTGTGATGTCAAAGTACAGTCAGTCATATAGAGTGAGCGTTCTGTTGGCACCCATCGAATAGACAGTGTTGCCCCAAACCCAAAGGGATTACGTGTGTGTCCTCTTTGTTCACAGACATACAGCGGCATCTGGCAACAGTCAGTTCCCCTGTGCTTCTTTATGGGGACAAGTGTGTGTTGTGTGATCACGTTTCTCAAACATTTATTAAATTAAGTGAAGTATCACTGTGATTTTTCTTGCTTTTCCCCCCCCACCTTTTCTTTTCCTGCTGAGGAAAACACACAGTTGGGAAGATACAAAGCCTCTGTATATTCTTAGACAGTGGAAAGGAGAGAGAAAGAGATATGGGGAGTGAGAGGACCAGAGAAAGAGAACTGAGGTGAGGGAGATGGAGGAATAGGGAGTGAATGATAGAGAGTGAGATGGAAAAAAAAAGATGAAGAAGCAGAGACAGGAAAAGGGGGTTGAGGCTCCCCGGCACCTCAGTATCACGTCAGAGGTAGAAAACAACCTTTTGCCAGGTCATTTCTCATCATTTGTTCGATCTGTTTTGATCCTCCTTTATTTTTTATTAAAAATAGCTCAGAGGAAGCCTTCTTTCCCCAGTGATAAAGCCTGCATTCTCATACGCAGAAGAACTAGACTTATTTCACTATAAAAGAAACAATTACATCTGTAAATAAAACCATCTTCCAAAACAAACCAAGATTTAATCTATCAACAGCAAAAATATACATATTTTAAACGTTTCATGCCTCTGAAAACATGTTATTCCTGTTATTAAACTTACTACGAAGCTTCAAGAAATGCTTGCGACAAACCAACAGCAACAACACCTGAACACATTTTATGTAATCTATGAATCATTGTCATCATTTGTTAAAAATACTGGCGCTTTGCACTCTACATGTCATCTGGTGTTCCCATCAATTCACATTAAACTGCAGAGTGAGCAAAATTATAAATATGTTTGGTATTTAATAAGTAGCACAACGGGTTACATTTTTTCTTAATAGTGATAGATTGAGCTGTTGCCATGGTTACATGAGTAATCTGGTAAAGGATAAAGGAAAATGATTGATGGGAATGGTGAGCATTAATCTATTACAACCCCGTGCCATCACTGTTTGCTCTATACAGACTCACACTTAAGTGTGTCATGTCAAGTATGACATGCAATATGCTGCAGATGTGACATGTGCATACAATAAATAATCACTTTATCTCAAAATGAATGATCTTAAAAATTCTTAGTGATGTGTGCAGAGATGGAAATGGACGATGAAATGTAAATTTACTCACTCCAGTGTAGAATATAGTGAAACTATACATTATTCTGTTTAGTGCCCTTTTCACAAAACATTAGCATTGCCTTCAAATGCATTATTTTGGAAAAAAAATCCTTTTTTTTCATCAGGGAAACTTGATGAATTAATTGAACCCACAAAGTAGTCTCATGTTTTCAGAAAAAAAGCTATTACTATGGAGGCTGCATGTATCCACCAAAGCATCATTCCATTAGTTTGACTTTATTCTTATTCACATCAGGTCTTGTGACTGCCAACGAGTATGAGAAGTAGGCCAAGAGGTCACTGGTGACTAATTTTCTGAGCACTCACAGATTGTGTATGTAATGGAGCACTTATTGCATTCACTCCCCCATCACCGCAAACAAGCCCCAAAAAATCCATACAAATTCCCACACGTGAGACAGTGCCAGGGTGGCCCATCTTTTAGATGTAGTGAGTTACATGGAATAGGCCTAATGTGCAATTTACAATCAATATCTTCATTTTTAAAAAATGCCTATCCTACCGATGATGGCATCATCTAAATATCAATAGGGCCTCTGTGCTTCAGGGACAGCTGGGTGTGAGAAGAGACAGATCCATGGTGCTTTGACCAAGGATTTCATACTGTCTATCCAGAGGAATCGGGTTCTTACCGACTCTTTTTTCAATTTTGATATGTTGCCGTACTGACACATTAGGTTTAATAAAGTAGCACAGTGTCTGTCGAGCCAGGTGTAGCTTCAATCCTTTCATATTCTAAGTAAATCCCAAAGAAAGGTGTTGAGGATACCAGCAGAAGAAGACAGGCAGGTATAGAGAACCAAAGAGGGGGATGGGCATGATTTCCCCTCTCATCTACCCAAGGCACGATATTCTTTTTTCCCACCCTACTGCAATATAGTGGCTTTCCAACTTGTTATTTTGAACAATGTAGCTTTTGTGCATCTCATACAGGAATTCACTGGATTTTCTCAAAGATGACCTCCTCTGTTTCGTTCACAAACCCACATTTTAGCAATAAAATGTAATCATTATTACTGACAGAATAATGTGGCAATCTCTCAGACTTTTCAGGGGAAAAAAAATGGTAAATTGCATTTATAATTGCATTTTCTTGTAGAAGTATAAAATTGTGTAAAATTCACCCAGTCATGCAGAATATCTGAAAAAGGAGGAGTAAGTGATCAGTGCATCACAACATGAATCTTCTGAATCTGAATCTTTTTGAATCTGAATCTTTGAATGCTTTATCTTATAAACAGAAGAGACTACAGAAAATTCAAATATAGCATTTTTTTAACTCCTGTTTTAATGATTGTGCTGTATCTGGACCAAAAATGTAACTTGATCAGTTTATATTTTTACTTTAATTTCAAATTCAAGCAGTCAAGGCCTGAAAAACATATACTGTTTCAGAAAAAAAAAGGTAACTAATGTCTATGTCTTTGCCATGTCTTGTCTTTGCTACTCTCTTCCCATCTGGAATCCATTATGGACAGGATTCCTAAGATAAGGCCGTCAGAAGTAGAAAAAGAGAGAGAGAGAGAGAGAGAGAGCTTGGAGGATGGACACTGATGCATCATGGGAAGACAGACAGGAAACGATGTTATCATCTTTTGAAAGTCTTTTCCATGGTTTCTGACACACAAGGCTCAGCTCAGTGTCACCCTAAATGAGAATCGTTCAACGACACAACGTCACACCACAGTGTCACAATTTCAATTACATTCCAAATTTCTAAACAGCACAAGCAGCATTACATTTTCTACATTTAGTTTTTTTCTACTCTATGAAGTTTTTTCTACTCTCTTTTGTTAAGTCACCTGATGAATCAGGGTTGATTCATCCAGAAAATAACAGAAAAGAAATGATCAGTTAAGACAATTAATCTATTAATAAGTTACTTGGTTGTCACAAAAGAACATCATGGATAAGGAAATCATTTAAGTCTCTCCTGAAGTCTGTTTCTCCTTGTTTTGTTGTAAATATTGTTATTAGTACTAACATTAGTACGAGGAGAAAAGATTTTAAGATTGTTGGACATTTCCTGATGCTTTACATGCTAAAAGACCAATCAGTAAGTTGGCTAATTGATTAGTGGGTTGACTAAATTAGTTGTAGTCCTAAACTGTGCCATACCAGATGGTACTTACGGATAAAAAGGACATTTACTTCAAGACAAACTGTCAGATCAGATTTTTTTGTAGGCTGTAGAACCAACACAGAAAACTTAGGCCGAGGTCAGAGGGAGCTCTACCTGCAATCCCTCTGTGACCCCAGGATGACCCTAGAATGGGGGATTATGACCGACTGTTACCACATCTGCAAAAACTGATTAGTGCTCTGGTTTGAGAGTATTTAATGCTGACAGCAGATGTCATGCCTAAGGTAAGAATTAATTTCATATTTTTGTAATCTAAAATCTAAATACTGATATACGCCTCCAATAACATATGTTTGCTTTGCTAAATATCTTCACTTTTTAATTATTTGTAGCATGCAACACTTTATCTCCCATTCAAATTGTGCTAAAATTAGATCAGAGGAGAATATTGTTGTATGCTGTGCCTCTGTTAGCGTGACAGTGTTTGGCCCCTGGCCATGGACATGTTTTATTTAATAATGTGGGAATTTTCTACTGTTTTTCTTTCATTACAGTCTAGCTGAAAACAGAAACAGAAAGCCAGTTGCTTCAAAGCTTGAACTTTACCGGCCAACAACTGTCATCTGCAATATGTGCATCTGCATTCGACGGAGAGGGTTTGTTTTGTTTTTTTAAACCGGACGCCTGCTTAATAGTGGTTATCTCACTTTTTTCTTTTTCTTTTAATCTTAAAATGTTGTACTTTCTTTCTTGTATTCCACAGAAGGCTGAAAGTCTAAAACTTTCCTGTTGACCACCCATTGAAAGCCAGGTCCATGCTTGCTCTGGGGTCCTGGGATTTGCCACAAAAGAAGATGATTGAGTGAGAGTGAGGAACTATAAAACCAAAAGCCGCAGGGGAGCTGGGATGAAAAGTATGGCTCAGGCTTGGGAGTCATAGGGACATGGGGAAACAGAGCAGGGAGGGATGGATGAGGGGTGAGGAAGAGAAATTTATTTTATTATATATGTGCTCTTGCTCCTGGGCCAGTCCGCAGCACCATGAATCAAAAACACCACAGTCAAGATTAGCCAATTCATGGCAGATTATTCTATACTGGACCTGAGTCATGACTGGCAGATTTGATGAAATGCCAAATTCAAAGACTAAGAGATAAATAACTTTTACTTACTAATGACTGCAACTGCTCAAGCAACAAATCAGAAATGTAATTTCTGATGTCAAAAATATCTGTAACAGTAGATACTGCTTAAACCAGGGGTTGGCAAGGAAATTTGTCCTGGGGTCATTTTTTACATCAATTTCTAACCAAATTATCCATACTTCTACAAAAATACTATTTATACTTATGCAAACAAAAAAAACCCCAAAGAATCCCCCATTTATGTGCTGTCTTAATTGTTGCCTGACGATAATGTGGCTGTGGTCTTTAAGACTCTTTTAAATGTTTTAAAAGTGTGTGAGATATGGAGAATAAAATGTCAAAAAATGCTCCAAACAATATATTTCCCATTTCCATACTGTTAATAATACATTTGAGAATTACTGCTCCTTCTTTTAGGATAACTTTACGGTGATGGTTATTTTACAGACATCCTCACATTACCTTTACATGATTGTAGTCTTTTTTGTGTATGCGCTGGAGGTTTTGCTCTGTGGGCAGGTAGTTTTGGAGGAGCTGGCTCCTGACAGGTCAATGTGCTCCATGAACCGGATGCTTCTGTCCAAGAATTCAGCTACCCACCACATACCTGCTGTAATTTGTTTTCATAAAATTAAATGGAATCTGTATTGTTATACAAGTCTTGCAGTGGCCAGCAAAATCTCTTTGACTCTGAATGAGGGCTCTGAATGATGAATATAAGCAAATAATTAAAAAAAAAAAAAAAAAAAAGAGAGAGATTTTAAAAAATGTGATATTTGCATCCATCTGCCAAGCCAGATATTAATGACAGAGGACCAGGTTTAGACCACTGGCTGACAGTTGTTGACCACTGGTTTAAACAGTGGTTCATATTGTTGGGGAAACTGTTTATTTTCCAGGAATTTGAGAACATAAACAGCCTTCAGTGTCAGTATGTGGTGGAAGACTGCACAAAGTTGGTCCACTGTGTTTAATTTGGTCCTCCCGACCTATATTTTTTAAAGTTATATAATTTATATGCATACTAAAACCAATTGAAATCATAATATCACTGTTTAAGGAGAAATGCTCCTTAAAATTAGTTTTCTTAACTGAGACTTCCGAAAGGCAAGGACGTGTTATGTGTCTCACTGGTGGTTGCTCATATTGCAACTGGTCATTTAGTGGAAGGCAGAAAACAGGCTGTGAAGGATGCATTGTAAAGTTTGTATTTAACTTCAGTATAGTAAAACAAAAAACGTTTTTTTTAATTAAGGAACCGGGGATCCCAGTACTTGCTTGCATCTAAATTCTGTACAAGTGGTGTTTACTTTTGTTTTGCTTTTTATCTTATGAGGCGCTTTGTATGAAATGCTATATAAAGTATGTTTGCTTGATCGATTGATTGATTGAAATGGTATAAGCTACTTGCATATGGGTGTATATAGCAGGCCTAACCAAAGCAACCAAGCAAGCAAAAGATACAAAAGAGTCCTATTATACCCTAGTATTTTTGTGCTGTCTTTTTTTACTTGATTATTAGTTATTTATTATTGACAGAAACACAAGTTGATGTTGACATTTGAACCGCAGTGCAGAGGTGCAACGCTGCACAGAGAAAACCACTGGCACTTGATTCACTGTGGGAGGAGCCTGGTGCCATCATCCAGGGTTTTATTTTGCTTCAGCTATGAAAAAAAATCATAATTTCTCTCACGGTAGCAGATCACTGAGAAAATGAGTGGATTTCGTCATGGGGTCAGGTTTGTTGCCTCGCCTCTCTGTGCTCAAACACTAGTCAGAGCAGATGTGCCTCCAAGGCACAGGCCATTAGGTTGGAGGGTGCAGGCTGGGCCGGGAGTTGGTGTTAGGGTTAAATTTAGAGGTCAAAGGGCAGATGAAGGTCAGGGTTATGGCCAGGTTAGGGTCATGGTGAGGGCGAACTATGCAACCCCCTTAGGGGAGTGTTTAAGTGGTCACTGTTTACTTCTGTGTCCACTTAGAGAGATACAACCTAACATACTTCAAATAGAAGGATGATATTAAAATATGCATATCTTGAATTAGTGCTGAAATAATTCAACTCAAAGATTCATTTATCAAAAGAAAATGTATTGGCTTTACAGATATTTGTCTTCAATGGCTAAAACTTTGTTGACCATGTTATCAATTATGAGATTCAACACTTGGAGCCATTATCACAGACATTTGTCACTATTTTCTCACATTATAGACAAAATGTAAAACAGATTATCTAGGAAATAATTAGCTAATAGTTTATTGATGTGTCTAGGGTATCTCTTGCCAGTGGGTGCTGATGTTACCCTTGGCTTTCGCCACCATGTTTGGTGGTCCCCTTGTCTCAAAGGCAGTGGCAAGCTTGGAATCCTTACACCGTCCAGAGTAAGGGGGACATGGGATGAGTCTGTGCACATGTGTCATGCTGGGGGGCACAGACAGTGCGTCATATTAAACAGCATCCCTGCCATGTTCCACCTACCACAGCACAGCAGTGACTCCCAAAACCGAAATTATACTTCCCAGAGATGAGGCAAAAGCTTGTGCCGTCAGACTGAGAAACAGTCCAAAACACTGCTGGGCATGTGAAAACAGTTCAAGACTGTGACAGTAAGTGGTGTTTATAGCCTTTCATGTGTGTCTGTGCCAGAGAAATCCACTTAGCGCTTCCCTCAGTAGATACATCAACAACTTTTTGTGGCATATTATCAAATAAAAGTAAAAAATTATATATGGTATAAATGGGATGAGATAACTGAGTTTACTGATATGATATGCATAACAATATAGGGGATGTGCTGTTTACTGAATTGTAAACTGTCTTGTAAGAGGTTAAGGAATTGCCTGAGGCAACAGTTTTCAAGGATGCTAAGACACAGAACAAAAATATTTCACTGATTCATTATCTCCTTTATACCATCTCTCTATTGTATAAGAAAATCCAACCAGGGCATCTCAGGCTTTGGCAGGCTTAAGATCTCATAAAATGAACTGTCACCTGCTTAGTTATTGGGTGCTTACAAATAACCAAGATGCATAACTTGAGAAAGTACCAGTCTCGTCTAAACCCTTTCCAGGAAGAAGAAAATAAGCTCCTTTCAATGAATTATTATTATTTTTGCCTAAACTCAGTCTGGACTGAACAGCAAACTGGATTAGCTAAAGGAATTTAATATAAAATTCATGCCGTCATGCCTCTTTTTCCTCTCTCACACAGATATATTCAGTCTGTTGTTAGTTAGAAAGCCACGGCATTCCTCTGCACACTGACACACTCAGCATATGAAAGCAAGGGTGGGAGCAGAAAGTGTGTGGGCCCTGCTGACGGCCATGTGTTGTCATTTAAAATGATATTTTTTGAAGTTAATGACTTACATGGGCTTATAGGTATAAATGGACAGTCTCTGGTGTTAATTTCACAGGCTGAGAGGGTCCCATAAAAAGGTCATTATGCGCGGTTTGTGTTTAACTCGTGTTTAATTCCAGACAGCAAGAGGGGGAAGCTGTATTGATTAAATGACAGCTTAACAACTAACAGGCTCGGTGTATTGGGCTAGAGACTACCAAGGAGCCAAACACAAAAAAATATGGCTTAAAATTAGTGTCTGGGCTGACAAAGTGTGGAGATGAAGGATTGGATAGGGACAAAATAGACGCTGGGACACTTCAGACTGCTAACACCCCCCACCCCAAAACACACGCACACATACACACACCACCCCCTGCTTTGCTCGCTGACAAATTTATGTTAACAAGCAAATTAGCCACAGCGGGGCAGCCAGGACCAATCAATACCCACAATAAAAAAGTTGGTGCTGACCACGTAGTGTCTGCAATGTAAACTATCCAACCCTAGGTCCCCAAGGCCAGGCCAACAATAACCTACAACTGAGCAAGACACAAAAGGTATCGACATGGAGAGTGCTTCAATTTCCCCAGACGGCGGGGCCCTGTCACATCAAACTGGCTATTAGTCACAAATTCTGCCTGCCACCAATCCATCCCCCGTTCTCTGGGGGGACCTTGTCAACTTGAAAGTTGTGCCTCTGGCAAAAGGACATCTGGTTCCACTGTAGTGTGTGTTGAATACAAGGAGCTGCCCTCCTGATAAAGGAGAACAAACAGGGCCACTTCAGACTTGTCAGACCTTGTTAGAAGGAGCAAACAACAAAAAGGGGGAAGACTATGGGGACAAGAAGCAGTTTTTATGGCTCTAAAAAGCACAGGAGGCTTGTGAAGAGACTGAGCTGCACCATTAGACATGAGAGTTGGTAAATTACTAATCTAAAATTGTCATCACATTCATGTTTATGTGTCTTTTTTTTTTAACTGGAGCCAATGAAGATTGCTTATTTGCTCAGAAGAAGCTATTTCTACTCCTCTGTAATAGGCGACAGCCCTTTTCCATTTCTACAGTCTTCAGCATCCAGAGTGCTTTAATTATTACATGTCTGGCTACATGTCTCCCTCAAAGTGTCCAATCTGACATGGCTGTCAGTGGCATGCGCGTAGCCTTGTACATTTCAATGAGCGTCTCACAGTGGGGTGCCAGGGTTCGACTTCATTTCCTTCCACACTGAACAGGTGGCAAGAGAGCGGTCATCACTCAGCGCCGTCTGTGTGATCTGTCGCCTGCACGGCCCCCCCTTCACTTCCACATTACTGCTCTATTAATTGCCCCTGGTGTTCATGACAAGAGGCTCAGGCACCTCGGTTAATGTTTAATGTGGAGACGCCTGAAATCAATGCATGTTTTAAAAAGACATGTCATGCTGACCTTACTGGATTCTGCCATTGGATATTTGGAGGAAGGAAGTGTCACATCATTCTCCCTGTGCAGTTGGAGAAGGTGGGATATATAATTTGGTTAATTGACTCAGACAGGGGAGTAAATTTGGAGCATTTCTGCTGAGTCATTTAAACTATCATCAGCGTTAATTGTAGGGGGCAGATGGTTCGTCTCTGCCTGACTCTTGAAATTCCTTGAAGACCAATAAAATGTGTTGAAATTATCAATCATTTACTTAGTACTGTCCCTCGCAAAACCTGTGTTTTTAGCAGTGCAGAAGAAGAGGTGAAAATAAGCCTTTACACAAAGTGTGATCTGAGGTTTTAATTTAATTAGATCTCATCATCCCACCAAACATGCACATGCTCTAAAGCGGGATATAATTTAAAGGAGATTTATGATTCTATTGCATTTGCCTCTTGATCGAGGCGATATCATCTGGGATTGGATCTGGAATAGAGATGAGATCAGGTGATGGCTCAAAAAAAAGAGAGAGATCAATTTTAGAGGCAAGGGTTTGGCACATTTAATGAATTCACGCTCCTTTCTCTCTCTTTCTCACTCTCTCTATCTTCCCCTCACTTGTTCTCCGTGAGGATGAAAAGGATGAAAAGAAAAACCCCTCACACAGTGACCGTTAGGGAGGTGCTCTGCAGGCAATCAATCACCAATCAGTCATTGAAAGTGCTTGTCCTGCTGCTGGAGGATGTTCTTCATTACTTACAGACCTTAAATGTGGTAACGGATGTGAGGCTCAAAGTGTGTGTCCATCTGTGCGAGTGTGAATGTCTATGTATTTGTATTTGTTAGCTATTTAGGACCTCTTCTGGCATAAACCCTGACCTTGTCAGGTGCAGTAGTCCTCATGGAGGGAAAAAATCTGATCCTAATTTTCTGAGGAACTAGTTCAGTTTAGGGGTAAGATTTGAATTGTGATAGACGTTAAGTGTTTATGGTTAATGTTAGGCATAACTCTTTGTTTCCAAATGAATGGAGGTCGATGTAGAAATAGCTGTGCAAACAGCTAGAGTAATAGTTGATGGCATTCAGCTCTTACTTTGCAAGCCGTGCAGTAACAAGTTTATACCTGTGATATAGCTTTTGCTGTTCACAGGTGATAACAATATCATAATATCTCTATTTCTGCCTCTTTCTTACACATGTATACGCACAAACACGGGATTTCTCACACACACACATACACACAAACACTGAATTCCTCACACATACATACACTCACTCACAGCATCCTTATGAATGTGGACTCCTCTGCAGACCCACTGGGCTTTGGATGATCCCCAAGGTTGATATTACCTCCCATGATAGGCATCAGAGAATAACCCAGCTTAGAATGTGTTTAGATTCACAAACCTTAACTTCTTTAAAAGCGACAATAAGCACACTGGACCTGCTATGTGATATTGTCGCAGAAACACGGCTGCTAACATGTTTAAGATATTTTTTTAGAAGAATGTATGAATTAAAATTGGGCCCAAAAGTGTAAGCATCAATTTAAATCATAATTAATTAGATTTTTTTAAGCCTAAAAATGTGTGTCACACAAAGTAACAGTGCCAAGATGATAAATTCCCACTGCAACAACTGCAGAAAGAAAAGAGAAATATTCAGACCTATCCCACATCAGATATCCCACAACTTATTAGATGCATTGCTGGAATACCCTATTAGGAATGAAGAAGGGAGGTAGAAGGGAAAGGGGGCTTTACTTTAAATTGAGGAAGTGCCAACGCACATTTATTGGCTCTAATGTGGTACAAGCGACCCCCCGTCACAATATCGGAGCTCCGTGTGCCGGTGCTGCCACAGTGAGGGAACATAATAACCTTTTTAAGGGTGCAGCATGCTGCTGACTTACAGAATAAAGACTTCACAGTTGGTGCCTGGCGAGAAAACAGAGGGCCTTGCCCCAGATGAACATAATCTTCTGTTATTATCCTGTTAATACATTTTCGTTCCACACACTGATTTCAAACAAACCACCCCCCAGTGCCCAACAACCATCACCCAAATAGAAAGGATTTATTTCTGTGTTCATCTAACCTTGTGAGGAGAGCAGCAAAGTCGCAGTATATTAGGGGAAATGTGTTGGTTTTTTTTCTTTATACTTAAATTGTACATTCTAAACAGATTTAGTAATTTTATGTATCTTGCTGGACAAAAGTAAATAAATCTGGCCAAACACATCCTATCCATTTGATCAACCACAATCCAAAATCACTGTCATCACCCACAATCCCTTTTCAGCGAGGGTGCTGACACCAAGTGGTTTTGCGGTTCCGTGTCACTGCTCTGTGTGGCAGCCAATCGACCAGGCCATTGATTAACAGATTGGAATTATTAACTGGGGGATCATCCATCCCACATCACCCATGTCATTTCCATTACTGCATTTCCATTATGCCTCATTTCAGAGACAAGGCACGGAGGAGGAGATGGGGCGGGAGAAAACCTCCTCCTCATTAGCATTCTAATTAAGAGGCCATCAGATAATGATCAATCAAAGCAATCACCAGGCAGACGAGCAGCAACATGCAGAGGAGCAGAGGCGTGTCCCTCGGTGAGCACAATACACACACAAACACAAAAGTAAACACGCAAATAAATTGTTATAATGATTTTCTCAAAGATTTGTGGGAAAACATTTGCTAGTTTGTGCCTTTGCTCTTCTGTAGATTTAATATATAGATACTGTCCAGCAGAAATATTAAGAAGAAAAAAGAAATCACCTCCCCTCAACTCATGTATAATTGTGTTCATTAAAAGAATCACAGCTACAAGAAAACAGAAGTTGGACGTTAGAAATTGCAGCATCTATGAATCCCAATTCGATGAATTTTAAAACAGAAACCCAGGCTGCAATAATCTACAAAACATTCAATCTTCCAAGGAGAGTTACTGCAGCACCAGCAGTTTAGCAAGCATTTATAATCCTTCATATAAATGTTTACACTTAATTAATAATAATTATGCTGTTTTGTGAGTCTTTGGGTGCAGAAAACTTGCACAGTTTTAAAATTCCAGGCTTGATGCCGACAAAAAAAGAAAATCCACTTTTTGTGGAGAAGTATCTTTGGTCCTACCATAACAGGGTGATGGACCACCACCTTCATGCACGCAGCAGCTGTTATAAATTAACATGGGCCTTTTTTGGCAATATGTTAGGACGGTAGAATTTTATGAAGCAGTATTTTGTACCGCCATTCACATTAACTCCATAAAGCCTCACAGCCACCGATCGCGACCCCACACCAGGCCACTGCTGCTGCACAATTATGCAGAATCCCACTGGCTTTGATTTAGGAACTATCAGCAGGCCAAGCTGCTGGGCTGAGAGTCAAGGTGGTGTAAGGAGGCGTCATTGATTGAATTTTATGTCGTTGTTGTCGGCGATCTTAACATGCCAGAATTTATAACCCGGAGAATAATAATGTCGTATAAAAACTGACAGAGCCAAATAGGGCCGTCGTGTCACAACCATTCTTCATTTCAAATGTATGAGCTCTCTTTCTCCTTTTCCTGCCCTGAAAATGAAACATTTGTGTTTGACATCTGAGAAACAAAAATCAATATAAATTCATAAACCTAACCTACATAGTGTACACTTCATTATTTTGTGACACATTTGTATGTCTGCTTCCTTGATATAGGACTATAAGATACAGGATATATATATAAAAAATTAAACAATTCCAGCAATTGATTAATAAAAATATGTGTTTTTTTCACTACCTGCAGAATGGTTATGTCTAAAACTGGTGTTAATCCTTACACCGTAAACTCATTTTTGTAGAAAGCAGTTTCTATAATATGGATTTTTATAAAATAGATACAGATTTTTTTAGTCCAAAGGTTGTGGTTAATTATGTCATTGTTAAAATTTGGCTCAAACTGTTATTCTTGCAGGCAACAACCAATCTACAGTATATCAGGTTAACAGCCTGTCTTCCAAAATATTGCTACAAAGAATTTGTGATGAATTCAGATTTTTGTACACTTCATGGTAGTCAAGGCAGTTATTAAAGCAGAACAATTAAGTGCCATATTTATGATGTCAGCTTGGATTTATGACTTTCTCTGCAGTTGTTCCAAAAAAAAATTATAAGGACTAAACTCATTCACACTGTCAGGATGCTTGTGTATTTATTTCATTAATCTGAGCAGTGTTTTGGTCTCACCTCATTGCACTGATGCTCACGTCAGATACATGAGATCCCCAACTATGGTGCTGCAGGTAACACCACCACACACACACACACACTGTCACCCAAGCACACAATCTTGTTCAGATTTTAGTGTGTATTTACACTCCTGTTTACAAAATAAATAGATAAACACACAAAAATGGCATGACACTGACTGAAGCAAATTATTGAATTTTCATCAGTTGCCTTAGGCCAGGTCCGGACTGTTCAATTTTAGCCCGAGGAGGACACGTCATTAAAGGAGACGAGTCAAGAAAGTGTCTCGCTCTGATTGCCCCACGAAACCATTATGGCCCAGCAGCACCAGGGTGGTGCTGACGGAGAGTGGACATGCCTTTAACTTAAACACACACACACACACACACACACCGGCAACTATGATTTCACAAATCCACATACCCCCCCCCCCCCCCCCCCCCCCCCCTCACACCCCCTTCAGAAAGCAGACGCAATTTACATGAGTTGAACACCGGCAACTATGATTTCACAAATCCACATACCCCCCCCCACCCCACCCCCCCACCCTCACACCCCCTTCAGAAAGCAGACGCAATTTACATGAGTTGAGGGGAGGTGACAGGTAGCAATCAGCTTTGGGAATAGGGTTAGAGGCTGACGCCCGGTTGCGTATTACCGCCTGCCAACCAAAGCCTAGAGATTGCTTATACCAGGCCACGACCTCCGACCCTGCCACATATCAACCAATTGCCCTTTAGTATAATTATGTGGAATAATCTTTTAGAGTTTGATTCGAAAGAGATAGGCAGGGAGGGCCACTTCTAATTTATTTTTTTTAGGACGGGCTTGTTAATAAACACTTTTTTGGTGCAGGGCCCGTCTGGCAGCTATAAGTGAAATACCCTTAGAGCTGGAGGTCAGATTTATTTATTTGCCTGTGCATCTGTCAGTCAGTCCGGCCAGACATTTACACTGGATTGGCTGTAGGTGAAGACTGTCGGGAATGTCATTATCCTGTGATGATGTTTTATTGATAGTGTGTATCATTGCAAGTGGCCATCTTGGATCTGTCAAAATATAATTGCTTTGTTTAGATGTCATTAAAATTTAATGAAGTGCAGCAGACAGTCAGCACTGCTAACAGCATTATGTCAAACCTTAAAGTGATTTTTTTTTTCTTTGAATCTTCATGTTATCGCTGCATCATCAGCGGGTTTTCAGTGGATCACAAAGAGAAACATTTTACCAAAAGTTTAATTCTGAAGGGATTACGGAACATGAAACATTTAGTGATTATTCAGTGAGCAAATCAAGTGAAAATAATTCAACAATTTTGACAATATATTCATAATCAAGAATGGTGAAGTTTTCAGCTTCGCAAATATGAGGATATGTTGCTTTTCTCTAATTTATATCATTATTATATAGATTTTGGAGAAAACAAGTAAAGTGGATATGAATCTTCAGTTTTTAATTATTCCTTTACTCTCAACAAAACAAGCCAGTTTTATTCAAAAGCTCATCCTTCTGCAGAGAATAAAACATCCTCCATGCAGCCTAAGCTTGGATAAGAGAAAACAACAACCGGTCTGTATTAAATGTGTGACGTAAAGAGAAGATAATAGGGGAACTACTTTATTTATAAAAATTACTTAATGCAACACACTTAATGCAAAATCTATTAAAATGAATAATAATGCAGAGATGTATCAGTGAGGAATACTATATTTTTGGCCCTATTATTTAAAAGCATGAACTTGTTGTAAAAAGGAGGTCACTAATAAACACAAAGCTATAAATTGATCTTTTTAACTTTCAAAAAAAAAAAGGCCAGTCAATATAAACACAAACACATGGAAAGTTAAATGTCGCCACTTCCTCATCCATAACAAACAAACAAAAATCTAATTTCTGACAGTTACTGTGTTTTTTCATGTCTGATCTTAACCTTGGCTCGTTTAAAAAAACATAAACTTAACCCTCGAGAGTTTGGCATCCATCTTGACGCCACACACACAGTCACATTAGTAGCAGGGTCTGACCTTAATCATACAGTCCCATCAGAAATCTGCTGACCTTAACCTCCCAGGAGAACTCTCCTCATTCACACACTCACTGGGACCTCCGGCTGCCCATTTAATGCTTTAATGGTGGGAGGCACCCGCTCAGCCACCCATTTCATTGTGTCCTCCTCTGCCTCAAACACACACATAGGAACACATGAGCCCATGCATGTGCACACCCGTATTAAAGGTTTACATGCACAAAAATACAAACACTGCGTTCTCCCTCCACAGGGGGTTAACATCAACATATGTCCTTGTCACACACATAAAGGTGAAGGTGCTTGCTTTGTTCAGCCACATCTGGCAGAAGAAAATGTGAGAAAAATCAATATTTTTCAGACTTAAAAAAAAAAAAAAAGTTTCATAAGCAAGACTTTTGACAGACGTTCCCAGATTTATCAGTGACGGCCGACACAGCTCCCATCCTCTCTGCAGTTTGAGCAGTCTGTAAAGGGCAAAAAAGAAATCAATTCCACCCTGACAAATGTAAATAAGGTCTTAACGGGGCAGCAGCGACACATCGACAGCATCAAGCGAGCAAATGTTCCAGTCGCTTGCCTGTCATTTAACTACATCAACGAATCACTCCTCCATATTTTGCCCCGAGGACAACCAATTCTCCATCACATCGATGTGCATATGAGCTCAGGCTCACATGTGAGGGTATGTGCGTGCATGTATAATAACACGTGTGGTTTTCCTGTTTGCTTGTGGACAGGTTCAATTTACATTTATTGAAATGAGCAGTTCTCCCTGGGGCGCCTGTGTGAAGCTGAGGCCTGCAGCCATGCCAGCATCTATCGACTCCCCAGGATTAGGGCTTGGCTAAAGGCAGCCTCTCCCCCGTGGCCCCAGTGAGGTGACCCACACATAGACAAAGTTCAGGAGGGGAGAAGAGGGTGAACTCTCCGGGGCACAGATTAGGGGCCCTGCTTCTCCCAGTAGAGACATGAAAGCATGAAATGATATGATATGTCTTTTTTTATGTCCACACGAGAGCACACACGCAGTCTCATCAAACATGCTCAGGTTTGTTCAAGCAAAACTCCAATTAGGAAAAAAGTGACAGACATGCCAGGTAGGTACAGATCTCTCTAAATGGTATTAAACAAATGGCTCAACACCTATAATCAGTATGTTGTCACTGCAAAACAAGCATTAATTAAGTTTTACAGTTTTACAGTTTTACAGTTAGAATTTATCTTTCACATTTATGTGGTTAAAGTTATGGTAATATTCATTTTTAAATAAATACATTTAATATTTAAAATTTATGGGTGAAATCAGGCAAAGTAGGTAAACTACCAAATATAAACTGCCAAATACACATTTTAACACTTATTCTTTAAAAGAAAATTAAGATGTAGCCCATATTACAAACAAGAAAACCACATCAAAACAAAATCAGGGAGTTGGGGCTGACAGGGTTGTAATTATCCCTCTTGTGAGAATTTGTTTCCATGTTTCATTGTTACTCTCCTTCCATTTCCATGATCAATGTACTCCAGTTTTCTTAAATTCCTCTTGGCTTCCAAGCTGATTAGTATTTATTTAATCCCATCAACTGTTAAGCATATTCAATACAATTGGGAATGCCAAATACTGGAGGGAATGGCAGAGCAGGAAGCAAAGTGTGCACATATATTCTATTTTTGCCTAGTGTTGAAAAACTTTTGGAAGAAAGTTCAGTATAAAATTATGAAAATATGTAATATTTATAGAGCCAGCAGTATACTTTTGGTAACTTTTGTGTGGTTGGAAATCTTGTGTTTGTTATCAGTGTCTCTCATCCGTATACATCCCATTAATCCTTCCCCATCAACCTACAAGTGGAGGCTCCTAGCTGAGTGCCTCGTTGTAGAACTAAGATTGAGTCTCGCTTCTGAGTGAAGACTGATTGTGGAATGGGTTGAAAACAACAGGCACAACTGATTTTACGCAGATTTAATTCTGCTTTTGAAAAATACACCAAAGTAATGTTTTATTGTTTCATAGCTTTACCATTTCTAATATTTTTGAATATGTTTTATTGTAAAAACACATATTCCTTACTGTTATTTTTTTTTTCTGGTCTGCACTTGTCACAGGTATTTCAGTGGAAAGTCATACTGTGAACCATATACATGTAGTGCTGTGTTTTGCTGTTTCTAGCATCAGTTGGTGCATTTGAGATAAGAACAGAATTGTTGTCAGCATGTACAAAAATAGCCACCATGCTTTAACCAAGAAAAATAAATAAATCCAAATAGTAAAAAAACATAGCCTTGACTAGCACATCAAATACAAATACATGCTGAATTAATGTAGTCTACCACGCCAATGCACATTGATATTTATGGTTGGAAGCCTAAATAAAACACACTTATTTATGTTTATCTCAAAAAGTGAAATCAGTGTAAGCACTGGTCTGAATGGAGTTTGAAATGTTCCTTAAGTAAGATTTTAAAAAATAATTTAAAAAAAAAATAACTGCAGCGTTTGTTATGTTGGTTACTTTAGATTCAGTGATCCCTATAACAAAGACCATTAATTTCAATAAGAAATCTGTGTTCATGAACCTCTGTTACACAGAGGAAGAAAGGGATAAAGTCTATTTTAGATGTTAAAGTTGTAATGAAGGTTTCAGAGATTTTAATTGGTTCTTTTGTTTCATTTAAGCCCCTTTGCGTTTGAAGCTGCAATTAACAGGGGTAGGCTTTTTGTGTTTGTTTTATTAGTCTCAAGAATTTCCCACTAGAAATGTGGAAACTACAATGAAACACTTTTTTTTTGGTTCCTGAAAGTATAACAATCACATTTGCACTTCACCAACTGAAATATGACTGCCTCTGTTAAAAGGCAAAGGGGTTACATACGGGAATTGGCTAATCCAGGGAAAGGTGTGGGGGGGGGGCAGGCGAGGTACAGGGAATGAACTCCTTAAGTCATGGAGTGGCTATCTTGCCTCTGAGTGGTATCATCATCATCTCCATCATCATCATCACCACACAAACCCCTCTCTACTTTGGGAGTGGAGAGGCAAAATAATTGGATTCTTTCCCACAAATAACACCTTCACCCCTGAGCTTAATTAACTAGACAGGCTGCAGGGCCAGGGTCCATTCTCCTCCACTCTCACTGGGCTCTTGGAGAGAAAGAGGAAAACCACAGCTGTTATTGCCCACTGGCCTTTATTACCATGGCTGTGCGATAATATAGGTTATTAGGGCAAGTTGTTAGAGGAAGAAATGGTCTTTTTTTTTTTTTACTAGCCCCTGTTGTATTAATGTGCAACACCAATACGGCCTCTTAAAAATTCTTATTAAAGTAAAAAACAATAACATAAAATAGAATTATCATGCTGATCCACAGATAGATAGATAGATAGATAGATAGATAGATAGATAGATAGATAGATAGATAGATAGATAGATAGATAGATAGATAGATAGATAGATAAGATAGATAGATAGATAGATAGATAGATAGATAGATAGATAGATAGATAGATAGAAACAAGATTGACAATGGTCAATATACTAACAAATACAGGCTTTGACAAGCACTACAACAAACACAGAGAGCTCTAACAATCTATCACAGGTCAGCTGATGCTACAACACTATTGGTCAATGCATTAACAGTAAGAAAAACACCACGTAACACCAATTTAAGGGGATAGTATGTTACGGTGTGTGGATTTGAGGGTTTTACTTTATTACCGTAGGTGTTGTTTTATGGCAAAGAGCAAAGACTATGCGCTACACCCACAAGGCCCTCCTAGATGCCACCATTCATAATATAACTCTTCTCGAGGTCCTTAGGGCCACTTTGTATGGAGCAGTTGCCATTTTGCTGTCACTGGTCCTCCCCTCCACACACACAAACACACATTCCCTCCGTCTCTAAAGCTCCATGTTTGTTGTTCCATTCTCTCTATATCTCCCAGAGGAGCTCCCTCATTTTAATATAAATAGAACGCTTCATCATGCAGTGGCACAAACTTCCCCATGTTGCATTGCTCCAGTGACATTAGCAGCAGCCAAGGTAGGACGACATGTCACAGGGATGGAGCACGGTTAAACGTGCACACAGAACAAATATGTTTTGTTATAGTTTCAAACAAATGCTTTGGTTTGTTTTGCCTTGGAGGTGAAATTTGGAAAAGACAACGCTGTGGAGAAAGAAGTTACACTTCTCGCAGCCAAAGATGAGGTTTATTTCCAAATGAGTTGATACCAAGTACAATTTGGGCCTCTCTTACACATAAGACAGAGCAGCAATCAATTCGGTCCTGTCAAAATGCCAGTGGGCTTGCACAGACATGAGGGATTTAATAGCTGACTGATGGGCAAACTGCAACTCTATTGAGAATTTTCCCTTTTTATGTGTCAGATGAGAAAGCCGCTGAGATCTAAGAGAAAGCACTTCTTAGCCAAACTGGACCATGCTCGCCTAGCTCTAATCAGATGTGCACAGCTGTATCCCAAATGCCAGAGGGATCATTTGACGAGAGATATTTGCAGCCCCTCTCGGCTCAGGATTTCTGCTCTCTCCTCTGTAGTGGTAAAGAGGCCTGAAAAGGCCAGTGGGGCTAGGACACAGCCCCGGGCACTAACTGCCAATAGCTTCGCCCCTGAGAAGCACTGACTTGTGTCTTGTGATAGGTAGACACCTAAAGCCGTCACCATTGACTAATTGTGCTTCATCTGGGTGCAGGATCCATCTTGGCTAACAAGAAAGCACTAGAGGTCTTCATTTAGCTATCAAGCCTGCTCTCCCCAGGGAGGGTTCTGAGTGCAGCTGCTGTCCTTGCTCCTCTCCCGATCAACACATCAAACGCCAAGCCCAATTCATTTTCCTCCCTCCCTCGCTGGCTGCTCTCTCCCCTCCGCCTCACTCCCCACCTCGCTCCATTGCACTGCAAGAGAGAAAAAGAGGAGGAAAGTTAGGATGGTGGAACCAGAGAGCAAAGAGAGACACAGCGGTGAATACTGAGCGGCAGCTTTAGCCCGGCCCTGCGAGCACTCTGGATTTAGCAGGATATTTATTCTTTTATATCCAGACAAAAGAGATTGCACATGCCCTCCTGTGCTCACCAGAGTCACTCCGGTAAATCAGCAAGAAGTAGCCCCAATATAATCAGACTCCATTATGAAGATTCTTACAAAAGCTTGGCAATAATCTAGCATAAACAACGTGGCAAATGCAGGCCTAACCTTTTTTGTGTAGTGAGCATCTGTTAGCCATAATATTTATTGGTTTATTTCATTCTAAGGGTTTTCATAGTATATGTATATATGTATATGTGCATGTATATAGTATAAGAGATACAGTTAATATAAATACAATTTGTATTTTCAAGTCTGAATAGAATATGCACAGATAAAAATTAGTTGAGTTGTAGTTACAGAAATTTACCATAGGTCCACAAAATGTATCTACAGTACAACCTTCTGAAAATGGGAAGATTGGAGGGATGTAGGTGGTTATGTAAATACAATGGTTATGAGTCTCTGTGACACAGTGGCATTAATCCAGTGTAATATCAGACATGGTGTCACTTCCACCCATATTAAAACAAAGCAGGGGTCAGTATCCAATAGCAAGGGAATTTCAGCAGTGCTCAGTGTATGTCAAGGTCTATTTAGTGGTAATCCTATTTTGATCAAGGCCAAATTATAGAGACTTAATTGTGCATACGGATAATATTAAGTTATCCAAGGACATCAAAATCACTCCACTCCACTTTTTCTGTTATTAATTGTTATTCCACTTTTGATTTGTTGCCTAAACATCCAGTGACAATTTTGAGTGTTTGTTTGGCAAAAAATTGAATGTACTATCCACAAGTATGTTTGTATGAGTATATATTTGGTATAAAATAAAAATAATTTGTTTTTTGTGACTTTAGAACAAGCCTTTTGAATGCACCTTAGACAAGGGCCTTGTCTACAGCAGCCACAAATATGGACAAACTACCTTTTCACATTTCAGAGCAGAAATGTACGATGCAAACAAAGAACAACATCCTCTCTGGTATTCAAAGTCACTGTAGTTTCTGTCACGTGTCAGTCACACCATTAGACGTCCCTAGTTTTTACACATTGAACCATTTCTGCATTTGTGACATACAGTATGTTAAAATATCATCATCACTCTCACTAACTGCAAGAAATGTATCCAGATACTTATAATAGTTTTCATGTCCACCACATACCATTAGCATTGTAGGGTGGGCGAAAATCGTCTCTCAACTGAAAGATCGAGGGTTTGATTCAGTCTAAAAATCATTCCCTGGGCAAGACACTTAACCCCTACTTTCTCCTGACAGCTGTTCCGGGAGATTGTGAAGGGAAATGAAAGATGTGTGATAGAAAACAGTGCTGCACAATGATGCAGTGCTGTGTGAATGTGTGAGTGAATCAGTGAGTAAATGGCAAAAAGTAGTGTAAATGCATCTTTGAGTGGTCACCTAAACAAGAAAATCGCTACATAAATACAGACCATTTATCATTTACATATAGTTCACACTGTTGCAATTTCAATAAGCATGTGACATCAGCTCATGTACTGTAAGCAAAAATTATTCGGTAATTAAAACATGGGTTACAAGACAACTCGCAGCCAACAATCAATGGTTCGCTACAGTCCAGACAGGTAACAATAAAATAAACTTTGATGCTACTGTCATGTTTGAGAGTCCCGGGTAGTAAAACAAAGCGACATTTAAGTTGTTGTGCTAAAACACGAGATAATGAAGCTCTTTTAGGCAACTGGGTGTTGAGTTATTTCTGCGCCAATCAATAGGCTGTTTAAAAAAAAGTCAATAAACATATGCGTAAATTGATTCCATCTGCTCATTATCATATAAAACAGCCTGGTAAATATGCAACTAATTACTGATGACACACCAATGTCCGATAACGTGAACGTGATGCTCATCCAATATGTTATTATTTTTATATCAATAAATTAATAAATTAAGTGTTATGAGACAAAGGCTTTTTTCCTTTTTACACTTACAAATATTTGCTTTCTTTGGGCTCCGTAATTATTTTTTTAATCTATGTTCAGTCTGCTTCTGTCAGAGGTTTCTTCCTGCCATGATTGAAATATCTAACATCATTTATATCTTATTATAGAAAGTTTTTCTCATTATTAATAGTATAATTATCCATGGTCTAATCCCTTACTCTATTTTTCCTTCCAGCCATTTTATTTGATACTTTGAAAAAAAACCCGAAGACACTGTGAGTCACTATATTCACATGCCTGCCCTCTTTGGCATGTGCATCCACAGTCATCCACACCATGTACTTCAAGATGCCAACCGCGCAGCATGCCATCCTGCCATGTTTTCCAAACCTAATTCACCAAGCCACACAGATTTTCTTGCCTAATCCCCCCTTTGCTCACACTCCTATCCCGCTGGAGTTTCGTAATACGATCTGGATCTGAGATGACTGAATTCCACATTCTGTCCAATATCATAGGGTTGCTATAGTCTCTTGCCTCCCGAGCTCTAACAAGATGAGCTGTTTTCCATTTGGGCTCTTAATGCCACTCTCGGCTTCATTTTGCAGTTCCCTGATGTGCCACAGTGAAATCATAGCCCTAAACTCCAAACCTGCATGTTGATCTTGAGATTACTGGCTAACAACAGGTTTCCCCCCCTAAGCCCTGTCCACCCTTTCGATGGGGATACCCAGGCATGATATTGAGATGTCTTCCTCTGTCTGTCTCTCTTTTTTCTAACCATGGCAGTCCACAAGTGCTCACAGCTGCTGGTGCCACTGTGCCACTAAACAGGTTTTAAGACGGGTCCCAGTCGAGCCCTCTCTCACCCAACCAGGAGGCAGAGCCCTGGATCCAGACCTTTTTAAGTGATCATCCTTGTATCATAACAGATTAAGGGCTGCTGCTGCTCTGGATTAGGCCTAATCTAACCTTTATCCGCTCCCATCTTCACCTGAAACTTACAGCGACCAGGAAGTCAATCGCCAGGCTCCCGTGATATACAGTGACACTGATCTTCCTTTTCACACTCTAATTATCGGGATTAAGAAAAAAACACTTTTGAGTAATTATTTTCACATCGGATAAACATTAGGCTTGCACGGATTTAGCTGAGCTTTCGCCCAACAAGAAGCACACAGGCAGATGGAGATCCTTCCTAATCAGGAATAACCAACAAGCAGGCAATGGAAGAAACGGCAAAGAACAAATATATCAGTGTCTTCCATTTAAACAACTGGGGATTTTTTCACAGCTGATGACAAATCACCCACATAATAACTCATCATACATTATGTATATTTACATTAGAGATAAGAGAGAAAAAGATAAGGGAAATTACAGTAATCATCTGTTGTGTCTTCTGCTGCAGCAGGTTTCATATTCACTTGCATGTTTTGAATTTCCTTTCTTTTCCCTGCTGTTTAATGGATTTCGCAAACAACTCACACATTTGGTGATTTTTCTCTCTGAGGAGGGGAAAAAAGTTGAACCATGGGAGAAAAGGTGACCTGCAGAGCTTGTTTGATATTATATATTATTTCAATCATACGCAATTACAAACTGAAATCACATCACAGCACCAAACTGAGACCAAGATAACCTTTTAAAAGGGACAATTCCCTCAGAGGGGCGACCCCTGACCCCAGGCCTGCCAGCAATCTTCCGCATGGTTCCAGAGGTTACATGCACCAGCACATACACATGGGACACACACTCTGTCATACTCTCTTATCTTATTTTTCTGAATGTTTCCATCACTTCTCTCCATCTAGCAAATATATTTTAATATATTCATACACCAAAGCACGTTTCCACTATTTTTATTTGTCTTGCACTTGTTGCATTAGTCACAATCTCTGTCATGTCTGTGTAAAGAGCACACCATGAATTTCAACTTTGCTAAATGTGGATAGCGTTTAGGCAAATGTTGTTGACAGATATAGTAAAATGCAGTGGTTGGGCATACTAATTTTTTGCCTTATGGGCCAGAGAAATCCTGTTTTCCACATATTAAACCAAATGACATGTTGACAACACAACAACTGATGTTATGGAATAATTGAATGAAATCATATGGTTAATCAGACTGTTTATCATTGATCAGATGTAAATGACAGTGCAGAATAATTTCAGCTATCATCTGATTTTATTCAAATTCAAGTAAAGTCCAAAACTTGTGACTAGAACTAAACCACCTTAATCTAGCAGAGACCTACCTACGACAAATTATCAAGAAGAAAATTCCACAAAAATTAAGTGTTTCTGTTTTTATTAACACAGTTACTATTAAAGTCATTTTATAGATTCCACTCTATGTTGTTCCAGCAAATGTTATAAGTCTCACTTGAGCCTGTTGCAGTGAAATAATGTAGTAACCCTCTTATATGCCCGTTTTTGGTGTAGATAAGTTATCAACATTTGAAGGATTCCCTCTTACAGTTCCAACAATATGTGCATATTTTAGTTGATATTTCTGCTGTACTCATACCCTACCTTTTACATGTCCTCAAATGTACACGTTGAGCTGAGGTGGCCTATCATACAAAACCGTATGCACACAAAGTTTGTATTTTGCTGTAGTTAACACAAGTTGTATGAACCTGATAAAAACTAGGTCAAGATGACTTAACCTTCTGAGATTTATGGCAGACCTAATTTTCTAACACTCATCCAGGAAATGACAATCCTGTTCCTCTAAACTCTGATTAATCTCCCTGAAGTGTGTGGTGAATATTTTTGTGTTGCCACTAACCTCTCACTACCCTCTGACATCCCCCCGCTGCTAAAATGAAGACCTCTTGTGTCCACCTGCCCTCGGCCTCTACTCAGAACCAGATGTGCTGTGGCTTTGATGTGGACCAAGCTGTCTTGGGTCAGGGAAGGACAAAAACCCAAAACTGGCTCGCATGAAGCCACAACACACGCTGTACTTTTTGGCTTTCAGCACAAGTATCATATAAAATTGTGAAAAATGTGAATTCCTTAAGTTTTTTAGCCACTCTGTGATCACTGACATGGTGGAGGGGAGACAGATGTTCTTTGCTGGGGTTGTGGGTCTGCTCCCACTTTCTTTTGAGGAGTGAGTCCTTTAGTCCACACTAATGTATGGATGTATGTGATTTATGGCCATTACTGTATAATTTGGATACATTGTTCTCTCTAAAATTCAGAATGGCAAACATTTACTTTGAATGAAGCAATAAATAAACCTGCATCCACAGAGGTTTTGTTTTCGTCTCTCAGAGTTAGCTGGACACTGCAGTTTTAAATACAATACAACAATGTTGCTGGGAGAAATGTCTGCAACTTAGTACCAAATCCACCAACTCAGGTTTGCGTAAATGATAAGGGAACACAACCTGCCTAATATGTCTAACCTCAGACTGTAGCTCAGGGCTAAGGCAGTATGAGAAGGTAATTTTCTTGTTTTCCCAACGCTCTGTTGGAGGTAAAAGAAATCACAGAGACGAGACATGACACTGGGCAACACAAGGAGGGGATGAGAAATGAATGTTTACTTAGTCAGGAAAGACAAGTAGCTTTGCATCTTTGTTGGGATTAGTTAGTTTTTCTTTGAATATGGATCTTGAAAAGGATTGCTTCAAACTAACTGTATATTTAAGGCTTTGACTCAGGCTATTATCCCATAATCACCTGTTGTTTATACGAGGGCTGGGCAGGTTTGGCGTGGCACAGACTTCCTGTACAAACAGGAGGGACCAAACACACCCACAGTTCACTCAGGATACACTTAAGCACAGTCAAAACTAATATTAGTAGCAAACTGCTTTGATCACAATAATTATCTCACACTGCTGATTTGTCATGATGACACAGGTCCCTACACCCATCTGGGACTAAAGCATATTTAGATTAATTTTTATATTGTTATTATTTGCTGCCACAATATGGAATCTGTGCAAGATGATTCAGTTTAACTGATATAAACTCACCTGGATTAAGTGAACTTATGTTCCTGTTCCACTGGTCAAAATAATACTTTTTTTTCAGCTTTAACACCAATTAGGAATAATGTAAACACAGTGCATAGGGAAAACATGTTCATTTTGTCTTGTACAGTTTACTTTGGCAGCATAGACACCGACTGCATCGTTTCCTTCTCTAATGATAGTGATCGAGGGAAAGAGTCTGAAGTAAAAGTGTAAAAAGTATTATTAATGTATTACTGACCCTGGTCGCCATGGTGCTTTCTTTTGTTGTTTGTAGTATTTTCCACCTTTGATGCACTGTTTTCTGCCACTGTATTTGGTTTATAACATGTTCGTGACTCAGAACATCAACACTGGGAACAGAGTCATTTGTTCAGCTGGTTAAAAACTCCATGTAATCCAGCTAATTCTGGGTGTAAAAACATATTACGGATGTGAAATATATTTATTAATCAGGGGGAAGACAGGCTTATTAATAGACATTACTAAACCTTATAAACAATATGTTTTAATATCATTAGATAAGGTAATGAAAAAATAGTTCTATGATTTGCACAAAGTTCAATGGCAGGAGGACAAATTACAAACAGACTGGCTTAGTTGCTGGTATGTTTGCTGGAATGCGTCCTTTTTGGTGAACTACAGAGAGGTAACCTCTCACAAGTCACAAGTCATAAGCTGAAATTAAAGGCAGTTTGTTTTCTCTGGCTGGGCTTGATTAACAAAGGCAACAGTCAGCACACATGCAACATTTATAAACCTTCTTAAGAGCATAAGTGCAGTTTACTTAGTCTCTTGTCGCTGAGGCAAAAGGTCAGCGAGAGGCTGATGTTTGAAGAAGCACATTAAATGTTAGTCTACCCCTCTAAGTTATTTTTGAGCCAATATTGACCACAGCTGGCTTCTGTAATGCTTTATAACACAAGAAGATTAAAGCACAGCTGTCAGGTTATCACATTTTATTGTCCTATTGTCCTACTGTAGGTCATGTGCACACAGAATACCTGCAGAGAAAGTTCAATTATTATTATTATTATTATTATTTTTTTAAACTGAGAACCATAGGATAGTTTCAGACATAAACAATAGCCAATGCCCACTTTTCTGTTCACATATGACAAACACAGTGGGAGATTGTCTGGGTCACACATTCAAAACTGCAGGAGAACCAGTGGATCAACTGAACAAGGAGTGGATCCTAGGATGTGCAAGCAGGAGGCAAAGAGTGGACCCATAAGAATCTGAACTCTAATTTTGAAGCCTCAAGTTTAGTGATTTGGTTAGTGCCATGTTGGGGTTTTGCAATTCAATCTGATCAAGCTGACATCCACTCACACAGGCCATGCTTTATTTTCCTCTAAATGGGAAGATTATTTACAAAACTTGAAAGTAGAGACGTTAACTGACTTCCATTTTAACTCACTTTGTTACACAACTAGCTGAGTCACCCCCTGGTGTTCATTCAATATATTCTTACCTCCAGGTGGTTCTTAACCAGTAAACCAGAGAACCTTGCTCACTTTTTTATAAACGATTTATGGGCAGGACACTTGGACTCTTAAGATCTCTCTACATCATCTCCCACTTTCCCCCACATCTGTGTGTCACATCTCCCACAGCATGATCCACTCATCATCAGCTGTAATTTGATTTTGTCATTGACGATGACAATGATGGAGATAATCCCCTCTATGCATTCGCAATGGAATATTTCCCAGTAGCCTCTATTGATCGGTACTGTTATTTGCCAAGAGGATCAGTGTGATAATTAAAAACTAAACACATTTAGCATCTGACTTCCAAGCTTTTATTACCTCTGATATTTCGGCAGGAAAAAGAAAAGGTCAATTCAAGGATGGAGAACAGGGTGGCCAATAGGTTTAACAGGTCCAAGTTTGTGTTGGATATGAAGGATTCTAATTCATTGTATAAAGACAGATTAGTTGCTGATGATGCTCTTTACAAGAGACATCAAAAACAATCAAAGCTTATACATGAGTAATTGGTGCTGCTGGGGTATGAGGAGGTAAAACATCTGTATATACACTATTAAAACCTTTAAATACTTGATGTATATTAGTGATGAATCCAGAGATTGCTCTTTCAAATCTAATAACTTGAAGTCCTTTGTTTGTCCTTTTAATAGAACTGAAATCTAACTTTCAATTTGAAAACTATGTTGATTCTACAGGGACTATTTTTTGCATGTACTACAGCATGATAACCCACACATACAGTATATTTCAGAGACGGATCTGGCATGTTCACGGGACCTTGCCATCAATCAGGACACAGATGCAGCACATACAATCAATACATCACATCTGTCATTCAACACATCTAATAAGATCATAACATCCAACTTACTGCTGAGGCTATAAGAAGTGATAACATGGTCCATATGGCAGGAAGCAGACTCACTTTTCCTTTTTTCCAAAAGACTCCCCTCATATTCTGCAAAATGTACAACCAGTTAAATATTGTATTCAGACATTTATATGAATATGTAAAATTATAGCAGTTCTGTATCTGACTGTCAGCAGCTTCTGATATAAGATATTCCCTTTTTTTCACTCCAGCTTTCATGCACTTCTTTCCAGGGTTGAAGTGGCGCTGAGCTACAGATAAGCGTGCTAAGACAAATGGTTTCTCTTGCTGCTATTTGGCAGCTGGGACCTTCAATGGCTCCCTGAAGACGCAACACTTAAGAAGCACAATAAGGTGGCAGGGGCTCTCTGCAGTCCAATAGCACTGGACATGATAGAAAAAGTCTGTAATCTGAAATCACAGCTGTCTAGGGCTCGTTGCTGGGGACACAACAAGAGTCCAATAGCTCCCAGAGGTCAAGGCATGATGCCTGAGGCATCAGTAAGTTTCATGAGAATACTTCATCTCTTGCCTTCCAGGAAATAAAGAAACTGGGCCAGTTGTCCACCCTGTGTCATTCCCCGGACACTAAAGGAGCTGTTGAACAGAGCGATTTGTTTGTGCTGTCACATGAAAAAGACATTTATGAAGTTCTCTCTGCATGAAATATGTTTTGAAATTTGTTATCTAAATGTGCTTTATATAATGGCAAAGCAATAACTTTGAACTAACTTGTTCATCTTCAAATTATTATTTCTTGTTTGCAACCTTAAAAAATAAAGATCATGTAAAAGCATAAACTTGAAAATATTAAATTACAGTGTAGGTGAGCTTGTTCAGAATGAAGTTTGGAGTGGAAACGTTTAAAGGAACCAGTCTGTATTTCAGAAAATTGCATGCTTCTTTTCATGCAGAAATTTACTTTCCTTCTGCCCCTCTACTATTAAAGGTGCAGTGTGTAAGAATTGCTAACATTTATTGGTGAGACTGCAGATTGTAACAAAGAGATGACTCCCAACAAATGGCAAACTCCCCTGCTTCCTTTCCCTCACCTTCCCTTTTCCAAGCATGTCAGAGAGCTACCATGGTCTTTGCAAAGTAAAAACAATGTCAACACTCTTTCACAACACTCTCCCTGATATTTCCTCTTCCTTTTCTGTTGATTTATGCATCATGTTTATGTGTGCGAAGCCATTTTCATTTGCATTTTTCCGCTTCAAATAATACACAACATGTACATGGAAAAAGATCATCCATTCAGGCTGCTGTATAAACATGGCAGTGCAAAGCAGCACATATACAAGGCTTATTCAGCTATGAAAACCAAATAATTTTCATTTAAAGCAATGATACTTTTATAACAATATATGGATAGTACTGTAGGCCTATATACATTTCCTGCCAATAAACCTTTATGCTGCCAACAGCAGCCTTGTGTTAACTTAGCATGCATTCTAACCTGGTTAGATGTGCAGCTATCTAAAACAGAGAAGCTGTAAATATTGCTCAGTGAATTTCAAGTGGATGAAAGTTAGAACAATAATAATGAATTGTAAATAAAACACACAAAGAAAATATAAGTAGTGTTTAAATGTATTCAACAAATAAAAAGGGATATAAACTTCATTGGTCAGGTTTAGGTGTCTGTCAATCTGTCAGTAGACTTTGTTCCTTTTAGATGCAGCCAGGTTAATTGTTTCCCCCGTGTCTGGTTTTCATGCTGGAAGTGTTTTGCTAAGCTAAGCAGCTGCTGGACGTAGCTTCATATTTAAAGAAGAAGTATGACAGTGCTATCGATTTTCTCAACGAACCACCAGAGTTGGATTGGCACATTTCCTAAAATGTGAAAAATATTGCTTTTATAAGCTCCATTTTACTGTTGCACAGATAAAAGGGCCACCTCGCTGCTGAGCACTCTGCAGTCTAGCACAACTCACAAAAGCATTTTGTCTGTCTTATAAATTAACAGTGTGGACACAGGCTCACCAGGAGCAAACACAAGCACTCCCCTGGGGAAGGCAATTTAAAAGAAGAAAGGAGGGGGACAGTGCATCAGGCCACTGTTTGGATGAATCAAATCAACCTTAAAGACGGTCCAGTGCAAGATGCAGCAAAAATTGATGGCCATGTGTCAATGAGATGGAGACAATGAGTAAATGTCCCAGGGTGGATGTTTGTGCATGGGCATGGATGAAGTTTACATTGGGTTGTGTGTGCGTAAATCAAAACTATCCCAATGGCCAATGCTGTTTAATGCCCCTTTGGAGCAATATCACCTTTTTTATTAACCAGTAACAATTTTGAGATTTCACTGGAAGTGGATATATGGCATGTCATATATATATATATGGATCCTTTAATACGTGACTGAATCAGATGATAGATGTGGCATTACTGATCAAATTCACTGCAGTAGCCACTTAGGAATTGGACCTGGGAAAAAAAAAAAAAAAAAAAAAACAAGCCCGGCATGTTTATAAAATGTTGTCCATGTTGTAACATGGACAATTGTATTAAAAAAATAATACATTTGAAATGTTTAATTTACATAATAATGCATTATATGAGACTATGTAGACACTTATATTTTGATAGGTCTCAAAATATAAGGCATCTAGTTGGAGAACCTCTAATGATGTTTCAATATGCAGCAGAGAGTTGCTCACAATTTCAAAATGATAAAAGCATTTGTTTATTGCTGAAACTCTGGCTAGTTCTCGTTGCCCATTTTGTTTAAATGTATTGAGATACAATCCTGAAAATCTAAAGACGGTTTGTAGATAATCAGTGAATGTTGATTTTTGGATTAACCATCCCTTTAACACTCACTTGCTAGAGTGTGGGTGCCCAACATGAAACTTCCACAAGACCACAAGGGAAGTTTTGTGGTGAGATAACTATAAACTAAAGCTCATTGAGTAGGAGGATTTCTGGTGCCTTGTTTCCACTCCAGAGACAAAGTAAAATTATTCCAAAATGTCAAATATCCATCATAGGGTTATTAATAAGGCACAAGATATTGAAAAAAAAGCACAAAAGGGCACAATAAGTAATAAGTGCACTAAACCAATTTTATTTTTGGTGTGGCCAGCAAATCTCCTAACACAAAAACTGAGAAACAAAGTGGAAAGAAAATAACAGGTGAATGAAATCCTCACTGAGACCATACTGCATCTCTCACAGCGCCCAACCTGGAAAAGCAGAAGTAGCTCTGACCATCACATTGCAAAGCATAGTGTGATTTATATGACCAATAATTTATTATGGCCCTCAAAGGATGTTATAAAAATTGAAATGGCCCTTCATCAGAAAAAAGGTTCTCTATTCTGCATCAGTTCAAAACAAGAGGCACATCCATCTATCTATCTCATGACTTTTAATCCAGTTTATATATCACATAGAGCAAAAATACTGATAATACTGATTATGTTCAGGATCAATTAATATGTGGATTTTTTTCTCAATTAAAATATTGGTTGCTTGGTCCAGAAAATGTCAGAAAAATATTAAAAATGTCTTTTTTCTTTCCCAAACCTCAAAATGATGGTATTCTCAAATGTCTTAATTTGCTCATAAACCAAAATTCAAAGAAATAAAAAAAATTATTTGTTAAAAAAAACAATCAATTCTGAAACTAATTAATGATTCATTTAAATGAAATAATAATCAACTAATTGACTTAATTGTTGCAGGCCTAATCTTATGTTGATATTTATCTGTTCAATAGTGTTTTCATTTAGGCAATATTTCTTTGATTTTCTTTGTTTTTCTTTTTGTGAACGTATTAATTGCTAGTTCAGAGTATAAATGTATATAAGTATGGAATTTGTATTTATGTAAGTAATAGTGTTAAACCTGTCTATTCAGAGGAATAAACATAGACAAGTCCTCATGAAAGGATGGGAAGGTCACTGAGGACTGAGCTACGGCACATCAGCACTACAGTTTTGGACATTTTTCTGTGCATATCCAGATAATATTTTTCATACAAAAAAAAATTGGGAAAAGACCCCATGTAAAATGATCAATGTGTAAATGTTTTCAAATGACAGAAGTGTAATTTATACCAAAATAATTTCAAATGCAAAGTATAAATGAAAAAAAAAAGTTGTCATTTAAGAGGAGTACTTGACAAACAAAGCCTCACTGGAACTGCAGATTTTATTTTCTATTTATATATTTATCTTTGTTTTGTGGAGCAAAATCAATGGGAATATGACTCATGACGAATCCTATTCATCTGCCAAGATGGAGGCAGAAATCAGCCTGACTCCCAGATGTGTTGCCTCTCAATCCAGCACCCCACCCCACCCCCATCCCAGTTATTCCTGTAACCTCCGAGACTATGAGGAAATGAAAAGGGATTAGTGGGACTTTGAATCAACGAAATGACTTTAAATGACTTCTTGGGGTAGCCACAGGCCAGGCAAGGCAGCACAGCATGTTTAAGTTGACATTTCAATTGTACTAGTAATTTGCATTCGATTTGACTTTAAATGACACCTCCATATTAGGGATTCCAACAGCAGTTTTTGATTTTCTCAGTTCAAAGATGAGCCTAAGAAACGAGGCTTAATCAAGGTATATATGACCCTCGTCAATCCATGCACCCCCCTTCCCACTCAACACATGTACATACAGTATCTGTAACATGGCCGTGTGATCAAAATTAGAGAGAGGGGAAAAAAAAGCAGGTGGAGTAGTGATTGCTTTGAGGTGATCACATAAAGCTGCAGAGAGTGAGTTTAAATGTGGTGTAATCTTGTTGCTAGGATACTTGGTAATGTCACCAAGAAACCACTATTTAAAATCAATTCTGTATGAATTTGTCAGATGTTTCCATTTGTTCCTATTAGTAAACACACTATTAATAAGTCAATATTAGTGATACCTAAACAAAGGAAAACAAAAGAAAAATTGAATAATATTCATGTTCAGATTTGTCTTTTTAGTGTATTTAGTGATATCACACAAAATAAGCACTTTCATTTTTACAACTGTAGGTTGTCAGGAGAAGAAATTCATTTTAGTACACAAAGAGAGAACATGATTTCACAGACTATTAAACTGAAGCAATTCCAGAAGTAAGACATGGAACACACTGATGCTGCGTGAAATAAGATATTTGCAGGGCTGGATGTTTTGTCAGCGACCGCAACATGTGTTGGATGCTGTGAGAATTACAGAATTTGTTTTTGCCACACTGCAAATATAGTAGATTATATAGACTTTGCAATAAAGGTTATTTTTTGGCATATATTATGAGGTGTGGAGTTACACATAGAAAACCATGCACACATTCTTTTGTAGTATAAAATGAATGAGACATTTTGGCAAATAGTTTAATACATGTCAATTTCTGAGTTATTTAATTCACAAGCATTTAATTTGTACGATGGAAGACCAGAGACTGGTGGTGTGTCTCAGTGACACTCGTGTGCGAATGTCGTCCACCAACAGTCTAAGACCAGTTTGAAAACAGATGTTGGAAGACTCGTTGCAGATTCTTTGTAAATAACTCTGTAGCATGCATGCAAGTTTGCAGAAATGTGTAACAATCTTGTGTAACAATGGCAATTATTCTTCGTATAATATGTTTTCATATCTATAATGCCACATTTGTTTTGCTGTCCATTTTGCTCCCTGACTGGCATGTGAAACGTTTGTGTTTCCCTTCACTCAGTTTTTGTAGGTGACCCATACGTGTGTGTGTCCCATGCATTACCTCTTCACTCTCTGCTGTGACACACCATTGAAGAGGCATGTAACTTTTTTATCCCTTGTTACAGTATGTGCTGTAGCTTCCTTATTATTGTAAAACATTATGTTTTCTTGTCAGATGTATTTTTTTTATTATTATTTTGTTGTTGTTTTGTATATTTTATGCAATTTATGATAGAAAAGACAACAGCAACAAAGACATCACAGTTTTTTATTTATTTAATAATCTAAATGTTCAAAGCTGCTGTGGGTAAATTTTGGTGATTCTTGTGGTTGATGTCATCATTTTACCCCTCTTTAATCTACACGAACAGGAACAATGTAATGTTTATTGCCTTCTCTATCTGAATACGGACTCAGTCAAGCAAAACTAACAGTCCCGACTGAGCGTTTGTGCTGCAGTGCAGGGACAGGCCTGGACACTTTTGTTTGTTTCTTTGTCTGTTATTGTTCTTTTTGTGGCAGAATTCACTTTTTGTGAAACTTTTTTGTGCAGCCATCTCGCTTTAGTGTAATGTTGCCATTGCCTCCGTCTGCCTTGACACACAACAAATCACTTCCTGTGTGCAGCGCAAGAGAATTTCACCGGGTGACACGAGATCTTAACACATCAAAACAGAAACATGTAGAGCCATGTGGAGCTGATAGGCTTAATCAGCATTGTGTGAACTCATTTGACAATAGTTTGAACTTAACAAGCATTTGCATATATTTAAGAGTTACACACTAGAGTTTTTAACATAATCCAAGTAATAATAATATCATTTCCCACCTGTTCCATCATATTATTCCTATACAGGACTTTAAACCTTCACCATAAAATAACTCTAAATTTAGATGTTGTGGTAATGCAGGAGTATGGATGGAATACACTTACCCTCAAGCACCGTTTTTTTTTTCCCTCTCCTCTATAGAGCAGTTGTCACCTTTCTATCTATTTTGTCAAGGTCAGAACATGATAGCTGGATGGCCAGACACAAGAGAGAGGTAATGAGTTTGGAATGGCATTTAGAGCGGTGAGAGGCACAGCACTCACACATGACTCAACACACTATAGATTCAGAAAGAGCAAAGACTGTTTGTGGAAATTTATGGCTCAACTGCTTTATTCAGAAATGGCAAAACTACAATATCAGGAGAATATCAGAGGAGCAGATGCAGATTGATAAACACACTGGCTTTTCCAATAATTTACACCCATTTGCACAATTGATATCCATATAGGTTTACATATATGTCAGTAATCCAATTACTGGCCTTTTTCTGAATTAAAACACTATTAACTTTATTATATCAACTGTGACGTTTACATTACAAACAGAATATGTCATTTATATCCCGTTTTTGTGTTACAGAGTATAATTAGATTAACCCTTGTCCACATTATGTGCTTTACTGTGAAAACTCAAATCTAATCTGATTTAGACACATATTGTACTGTATATGTTTATATAATGCAACTAAATGAAATTACTGAATGTCCTAAAATGCGAGCATCATTCTCATTACAACTTGTTTGGGTTAAGGATATTAGAAAAAGTAATATTCAGACTGTTCTTTAATCGGATTAAAATCAGACCCTTGCTATCCATTTCTGAGTAAGTGTTGTTACATGCAACTGAGGGCATTACATTCAGGAGCATGGTGTGTTAGTTTACTTTGTTTTGGAACTACCAATACACACTTTTATGAGATTCCAAATTTGGTGCATCTTTTTAATGCCAAACTTTTTTCCATGTAAGAAATTTTTAAAAAGTTCTACTTCCTTTTGAGAAAGCACAAAGTAAAAAACTTTTACCAAAGTGCATCCATATGTGTATATTATATTATCTCAAAGCCAGTATTTATCCATTTGTACACATTCTGCAGTGCACAATGCAGGTGGTAAATTAAGAAAGTTCATATTTTATAATGACCTTAATATTCCAGGTTCAATTTTTGTGACATACGATTAGGCACACAGCAAATGACATTGCTTTGAATCGGATAGTCCCATTTCAGAAGAGAAGAATGATCCAGCCTGCAAAAGCAACAACATCCAACAACATCAACAAACCTGGTCTCCCTTTTTATGTATTCTACATCAGTGTTTGCTCCCACTCCACATCATATATCTCTTCTTATAGGCCAGAACAAGAACAGAAACAATCATGTTTATAGGCCGTTCATGAATGACAGATACTTTTCAATTGTCCCGTCACCAGCACTAGGGAGGCAGATAGAATTTCTTTTTTTTTCCCCAAGCCTTTTACTGCTCTCAATCTCTGTGCCGCTCTGCCATGAAAAGAGAAAATGCGTGTTTACCCAGAAACCAACAGGCCTCCCTGATTGCCGTCCCAACGGTAATGGCCAAAGATGAGGCAGATCAATAGCCATCTGCACCCATTCCTGAAGCAATAACATTCAATAGGAAAACCCATTTACTTTTACTTAGCTTTGCTTTATTTTGTTTTACCATAAAGTCAGCCACTTCTGATGAAGATGGGATTTGACTGGACGCACTTGTGGATATGGATCTTTTACTACTGTATTGCTTTTTCTCCAGTGAAGTGTGTGTAAGAATGAGCCCAATAGGAGACAGAAACGAGCGAGAGGGTAAATGTGAGACTATATTTATCAAAAAAAGGTGTCCTACTCATTGTCTGATCAAGAACTCATCATGTCTTCTCGTGAGTGTGACAGATTTTCTTTGTTGCCTTACTTGACCTTGAAGTATGGACACTGATCTAGAGCAGTAGCTTTATTGTTATAGCCATGCAATGATTGCAGCCATACAAGGATAATACCAATTTATGGCCCCAGGAGCACAAAACACTTACTGTAGTTATTATCACAGAAAAGAATACGTTATTTTATGAAACACGTTCTTCCCTGATCGACAACATAAACAAGGTCATAAAGGTCAGCTGAACACTATATGTGTGTCCTTGTGTTCCAGCACATGCATGTGCGTGCTCTCACTTTTTGAAAACAGGAAGTTTAATAAGAGTTTGTGTGTTCTGCTGAACTTGCGTCAGAGCCAGTACACAAATCCTCCTGCAGTCAGAGCAGCCAGCTCTCCCAGGTGAACCACTCTCCAAGCAAATTATCTCCAGATACAGGAGAAATAAAAGGATATACTATACAAAAAAAGTTGCTATTTGCTGAAAACAATTTTCATCATGCTTACAATTCAATATTGCGCTTCACCCCTGTATTGAACTGCTGCCTTTTATCTCAACTGTGTTTTTCCTGATTCAAGATGAATTATGGTTCAATATCTTTTCTATTCTGTGGCTGTTGTTTGACTCCATCTACCAAACTAAACACCCATCCTGGCTGCCCCCTGTATAACCTTGCATCTAACTCCAATGACTTCCCTGAATCCTAAGAAAAGCTTCTGGGAAGGATATTTCTTTCCTTTGGCACATCACTGACCTGCTGTAGATATTTTCTTTCTGTCAAATGACGTTATCAAATTCAGTGTTAACTCTTGTCACTAGTATGTTACTTTCTTTTGTCTCAAAAAAGGCGCTGCCACAAACCCTTTTTTCCCTCTTATATTCCTTGTCTACTTATGTCGTTGAGTGGCTTACATACACTACAGAAAGTAACTTCTAAAAATCAAATGTTATTTAGTACATGTTACAGAAAACATCATTGGTAAGTCAACTTTATAGCAATAAAATTTAATTTCACACCTTTAAATCTGTAGCTGTGCATAGCACTGCAGTCCTCAGGGATTTAGATTGCTCTCTGTGCATTCTGTACACTGGCCCAGCTGAAGTTTAACAAGAATGTCACAAGCATCACCCCTCAATTATAAATTGAATAGAGTAATTCCTTAGGTGTTAAGTCCATGGATCTGGGAGGCTTTTTGTATATCACTTTAAAAACAACAGCTGAAACAAAGTGCTGTATTAATTCAAAACATAAAGAACAAAGTGCATAAAGCCTTGTATTGAATGTGGATGGGACAACTCTTAACATAGCTTTGCCCGAAGTAAAGTAAATGTCTTCAGCCAGGTAACTTCTGCAAGGAGACTTCAAGAAATGAAGCCTGGTTGGTGAAACTGGCAGGAACTTTAAAGTGCCTTCACTTAATAAAATAAAGCATCACTATTTCCTCTGGTGTAACAATTATTATATTGCACACAAAGGACAAGGATATATCATCAAACTGACAAATTGACCCACCCCTAGTTCAATATTAAAGTATAAAACATATTGTAGGACAGTTACATATGTCTATGAGCATAAACGCAAGGTACACAAGTTGCACATTTGTATTTCTGTGTTTCAGGGAATTTGGCAACCAAACTCCTACAATGTTTTGAACTGGGATTGCAGTAATTATTTTCAACCCTAAAGGTCACGTCATGATAACAAAAGTTATATCAAGAGCAGAAAACTATATGGCTGTTTTCAAAATGTAACTACTCTTTGATGGCAAAAAAAAAAGTAAAAAACAGCACAAAACTAAAGCTGAAATCAAACTGCTTGGAATATGACAGTTAGATTTCCTAATGTTCAGTGGAGGTGACAGTTGTGATGGAGCAGCTGCAGCAGTACATGAGTCCAGCACCTCACTGGGCTTTGCCCTACAAGGTTAGGAACACTTGCAATTAATCATACAGTATCTGCACTGCAACAAGTATTGTTTCCAAATTTATCATGATGCCAGGCATTCTCTGGTATCCATGTCTCCCATCATGTCATCCAAATGACCACAGGAGAGACATGGGATGTCAGCTGTAAATTAGGTGGCACACAGTGACCACACGTTGTTCCAGCTTTGGGTAATCCTAGGTGAGGCGTGCAAAGGACAAAGCAGGACACATTGATCCCTGTGACTTAGGTGCTCAAACACCATTCATGTAATTCATACTATATCCTCGTTTATGGATGCCATGAGTATGTAGATTTGTGGGGATGATTCTAGTGCAAATCAGTTAAGAAATGCAGGACATGTGAAGGCTTAAGATTCCACAAAGGAAATGGATCATATAGGTTCTTTCTAAGACACTGACCTACAACTTATGTAGCTGTACTCTTCTTTAACAGGGCTCCTGGCAAACTTTTTAGAATTGTTGCACTAGCTGCACCAGCACATTTACAATAAGTGCACCCAAAATTTTCAGTGCCACAATCTTAAGCTTTGTCTTTATTTTATTTCCCATATACAGTACACTATAGTGGTTAGCACTCTTGCCTCTGCAACAAGAGCTCCCGGGTTCACGACCTGGTCGGAACATGGGCCCTTCTGCAAGGAGTTTGCATGTTCTTCCCGGATACTCCGGCTTCCTCCCACAGTCCAAAAACATGCAGATTTTGCATGCCAATTGGACTTGGTAAATTGCCCAAAGGTGTGAATGTGGGAGCGAATGGTTGTCTGTCTCTATGTGGCCCTGTGATGGACTGGCAACCTGTCCAGGGTGTAGCCTGCCTCTCGCCCTATGTCAGTGAGTGAGTGAGTGAGTGAGTGAGTGAGTGAGTGAGTGAGTGAGTATAGTGACTACACTATAGTGCAGTGTAGTGTGGTGGACCTCCTCACACAACCTCAAGTAAGTGTCCATGGTAACCATTTTCTATGCTATTTCTTTTAACTAAAAAAAAGTGCATCACTAACTGGACTGAAAAGTTTTGTGTTACAGGGAGTATGTGTGGTTTGCATGTACAGTCCATGTGGTCTCTAACCATGGAGGTGCTGGAGGTAGATGTATACATTTATGTCATGTAGACCAGAGTGGACCTCTGCAGACATGAAAAGTACAATGTATAGACCATGAACTTCAGCACCTCCAGTTTGAGTCTGCCGGAGGTTTTTATTGAAAGTTACTCATTCTCATTTCCTGTCATCTTTCAACTGTTGACTCTCAAATAAAGACCTAGATTCTCCCAAATCCCTGTAAAATAAATAAACTTTATCTCCTTATTCATGCAACTTTATGAGCAGTAAAACATCCAAATACTCACATTCCATCAGTGGTCTTTAATCATGCCTCTCTCTTTTTCTTTTTTTCCTTCCTTTTTGTTCCTCTCTTTGTTGTTGATTGAGTTTCTTATAGTTTTGTCAATACCATTTCTGAATGACTGTCTTGGTTTAGCCTTTAACAGCAGGGCTGAACAATGCACTTAACAAGCAAGACAAAGTCATGGTAAGATTATACAAGCTTGTATTTCTATTTTTGGACAATGTGGACTTTGTCGCTGTCAGCCAACATGGTTTTAAAACACACAGTCAGTCCAATGTAGTGAAACACAACTGCGGTTTAAAAGGACAGACACAAACTCTAATGCGGGAGAGTTCAGCTGAAGATAAGTGATGACAAGTTCTGTCATTTTAATCATCCATGAATGGATCAAAGTTGTTCCAGTGACTGATTAGTTTTTTTAAGTGGTACAAGCTGAAAGGCTGAACGGGAAACATCAACGCCATCAGTATGGCAATGTATTCCACTCCCCACATTTGGTCCATGCACACAGCCTTTATCAGCAGAAAGCTGCCTAAACAGCTGCAGCCGTCCACCAAGAAGCCTGGGACAGCTGGTGGTCCACACTAACACACACACTACACTACAACAGTTCCAAACACACACACATTTCCTGTCCTCAACCTCTCCAATTCACTAGCGAGTATCTCAGGTGGAATTGGGTTGAACAATGGCATGATGTGAAGGGTGTTGTTTGGTGGGCTGGGTGGAGAGTGGAATCCTCAACAAGGTGACCGCTGAGCGTTGGTATGGTGGGGGGGGGGGGGCTGAAGGCTTTGACAGCGTAATGGACTAGTGTCACTCTGACCAGAGATGCTCAGTGAAGTAATGATATCATCTCATTCCTAGAAGGTAGACAAAAAAAAAAAAAAAAAAACTGCACAGCAACAATTTATGTTTTTCTCTCTCTCATCTCTTTGCTGAAATCGAAAATTGACATGGCCATTTTGCTGTATGTGTTTCCAGATATTTTATTACCCTTTACACACATCAGTCGAATTAGATCAGATATTCAAGGAATTCTTGGAGAAAAATAAATCTTCTCCATAAAAAAAGAAAGAATCTTTTCCATAGCACTCGAGCATGTTTTTACTGCATGTTTGTTTATTTGTCAAAAACTGAAATAAAAGTTGATTATTATTAATGCTGAAAAAAATTACAATTTCCTCATTTTGTATGCAGACAGTATATGTAGCATTACAGCTAGTATATGGTTCTGACATTACTGTTCATGTACATACAATATTAAATAAAAACTTCTTTTAATTTATTTTTTATTGCCTTTTTTTACCTTTTCTTTTTAAATTATTGCATTAAAAATGAGCTAAAAGAATTATTTAATTATGGTTTATTCAATGCAAGGTTCAGCATACGTACACAAATTGAACACAGCTGTCTCATACAAAAGTGTTCATTTCAGATGTTAATTTGTAAAACCCGTCAGTCTGAGAGCAAATATTCTGATAAGTGCTCTAAACATATATTAAGAAATAGCAGAAATTAGCAGACGCTGAAGCAATATGGTCGGTAAATCAGCCCATCGCCAGTGATACTGTATATCAATGAGGCTACGCCGACTCACATGAGATCCACACCGCGCTTTAATTACCTTGAAATGAACCAACTTTGGGGGGAAAAAAGTATCTTGAACTTTCATATATATTGATCTTAATTATTTCAGTCCCAGAGGGTTGAACACACACACACACACACACATAAAGTGAAAACAGAGGAGTGTTTCTAAAACCACCTCCCTTTCCTCCTCCTCCCCCTCCTGACAGTGATTTCACTCTCTTGGTGTGGAGGTGTTCAGAAAAAAAATAGGAGAGGAAAAATAGCCCGGGGCACCTGGCAGAGGATTTGACCTGTTCCCTTGCAGTCGGAGGCAGAGTGGTAGAAAACACACTTTTTCCCACACTAGGAATATTCAGGTTTGAAGACTGGAGGGTAAAGCGGTGCCCCTATAGGTGGAAGCCTTCATCTCTGTCTCAGTATGGAGGCGCGTGCAATGTGTAACAATTCAAACATTGTGCTGACCCGCCCTGTCTGCTCTCAGCTTACACACCCAAAATAAGATAAATAATAATAAAGGGTTCCACATTTATCAAGGGTGCCGGAGTTCGCCGCGTCACATTAATTTACTTTCAATCTTATGGCATCACAGCTAGTCACGCAATGGTGTGTTAACCCCCTTGATGATGTATTAAGTTGGATATATAATACGCTGCAATAGATGAAAGTTGCCCATGTGAAAACTTTCACTCAGTTTCTTGGGTTTGGTGCATTCAGTTCGATTTAATAAGGAGCTTCCCGTTCTCAGGCATGGAGACAAACCAATATAATTTCCACTTTTAACAACAATCACATTAATGTGGCCTTGTGAAATGCTTTATTCTGGCAATGTTTTGAACATGAAGACCCTTATATTTCACCAAAAGAGTTCTGGGTTAGGGAGAAAGGGGTATAATTAATAAAATATTCACAGTTCCTCTATGGTGCAATGTAATTACAAACAAGAATGAGGTAAAATGTGATTTAATATGCCATATAAATATAATAAACCACTTCTACAAAGTATAAGTTGTATGTCAATCACACAGCTATTTGACAATAACTCATGTTTTCCACAATGTGCTCTGGTACCACACAGAATAACACAGCACTGCAAAATAACCATATTTCATTTTACTGAGAAAGGGGCACATGGAATCGCTGACGGCGTTTTTCCTGCTCTGTATTTTCATGGTGAAGTTGTGCCCGATGATGGTTATGATAATTTGATCTGAGAAGACACAGAGATTTGAACTAGCAGAAAGGAGGATGCAAATCCCTCTGTAAATCCCTACACTATATAGCCCCAGCCTGCCGGGAGAGTTTAATATCTACTGGAATGATTAAACTGAAAAGGTGAAACCACCATTGTAGTAATAAGAAGCAGGGCTGTGCAACAGGGGTTGGGGAGTGGGCTAATAGTTTGCACTGCAACTCTGACCTCCAGTGTACAAACACGAACTAGAATGCAGATTTCTTCATTTATTTTCATCATTGTTTTTTATTTTCTTATGATTTAATTTAAAAACAACAAATTAATAGGCCATATTGGAAAATTAGTCTGTTGCTACTGTTTATTTTCTTGTTTTTTGTTTTGTTTTTTTTTCTACCAGAAAACACAGCTTATCTCTCTATGAATCTACTTTAAAAGAAACAAGCAGTTAAATTTCTAGGGGAAATTATGACATATACTGTATTTAGGCTTATGTTTCTGCTTTTTCTATTCATGAAAACAGCTATTCAACTTATATTGATAAATAAAGTTTTGACAAACAAAAATGCAATTTGTGACTGAATAAACTGTGTCAAAGAATGCAAGTTTTTATTATTTTTTTTATTCCTGCAGAAAACATGCCATATCTCTTGTCTGCTTTATGCCGTAGCAAAATCAGAAGCTAAATCTCACTGATAATTATTCCATCAAATGAACAGTAACATTATGGAACCAATGGATTCAATACTATTTTCCCTCATTAATTTATTACATTAACTCTCAGCACACCAAGGTTGTAGTATCACCGCTGCTGAAATACGAAAGAGGAACTAAAGTGAGTGTATAACTTCATAAAAACACCACTGGTTCATCACCCGCAGTGATAAATATCTTCTGATTTAACCCTGTTTTTACCATTCAGCTACAAAGTGAATATCACATATTTGCCTTTGTTTACAGAACGAGTGGACTTGATGTTATGGGTCACAGTTTTTTCCTCCTGGCAGCCTGGTAGTTTCTTCACAGGACTTGACGCCTAGGACACATGTGTGCATAATGGCTGACTCCCTGAAATACTGTGGCTCAGAAGTATGTGTATGCACTGTACATGCATGTGTCTGTGCATGTGTCCACGTAGCTAGAATGTCCACTCCAGCACTGCGACTGCCAGTTCTATCTTTTGGCTACTTTGTCATGGCTAAGTCCTGAATTATTTTATAATTGTTTTTGACACTGAATGGTTACTATTATAATTACCATCAATATTAATAATAATGGTAATAGTAGTGGTAAAAGTAAATTAGTAATAAAGTATGTACAGTATGTATAGTACATCTCTATATCATTTTCTTAAAAAAAATCATAATAAAAAGTTTTATCAGCATTGTTAGATTTGAGAAGCAGCGGGACAACTAAGGAAAAAAACATGTATACAGTAACTCCTGTTTTGATTGACAGCTGTTAAAACCTTTCCTTGTCAACTTATTTGAGTTTGTCTCAATAAACATGACAAGTAGAACTGCACAATATGATAAAAACAAAAATTAAAAAGTGAATAAATAAAGCCATATTGTAATTGCATTATGGTTCATAATCGATTTGGATTATCTTATTCTTGCATCTTAATGGTAATATTCATGAAATACATAAAAATCATAAAGGTTTAACATGTTTTGGAGCCTTTCAAAAAACAAGTTTTCTCATCTCAAGAGTGAGACTTTGGGGCCGATGAATTCCTGCAACACTATCATCATAATGCTGTTTTGACACTAAGCGCAGAGTCATCCAGATATTGCATGTGGTTGTATTGCAATTTTAATTATTTTGTGATTAATTGTGCAACCCTACTAACAAGTGAAGAGCACCAATGAAAAAAAAACAGTTACACTACATCATTTCATGCACTGAGGACTTTCCAGGCCTACATTAATTGAAACTACTATTCTGATGTGCAGCAGCAGCAGCAGCAGCATTCAGACAGGAGCCACACCTTAAGCTGCTGTATGGCTGCTCTAACCTGTTAACATGGAAATTAAAACCAAGATGTTCTGCGAACACCATGTAACGACTGCAATGTGTCACAGGCCTAACACGTTATATCCCATCATTACACAGTCTCTGAAACCAACTGATAGAAGTCACTATCATCAACTGGCTTCCTGCCCTTGAACCAGACTACAGTCAGAACTGTTGAGAAATTGGACATATTACTGTCCACTTCCAAAGGTTGTTGGTGCTTTTACTCTGTCAACCTTCACACTTCTTGTGGCCCTTCATGGGCATCTTTTTTTTTTTTTCTTCAGCTCCCTGCAATTGTTATGTGAACAACAATCAGCACAGTGTGTGGAAGTCTACTAGAAATGGCTGATCACAGTTTGTAGTTTATGCAATTCAAACATGCATATTACATTTTATTCAACAATCAACATGGATAAACAGAGTTTCAAAATGTGCATTATTCAATTTTGCAAACTTCACACATGTTTAAGGATTTATGGACATATTCTAAGTATTTTTCTTGTTTGACATTTCAAGAAGTCCTGCAGGGAAATTATCTTCACTTTGATTGGTCTCTAATTTGGTGGGTCAACAGAATTGAACACCCTGCTGACAGTGCAGCACTCGACTCCACCACACCACCCATCTAAATGTCTATTAATAGCATTATAAATATGGACCTTATGAAACTCACAAGGTTTTTCACATGAACTAGAGCGAAAGCTGATATCATTGCATGAAAAAGGTCACCAAGGGATTCAAAGTGCACATTTACCTCTGTAAGAAATATGAGCACTCTTGTCAAGTCAAGTCCAAAATAAATGATTTTAAGTATTCATACAACGAAACAGCATTTTTTTAAAAAAAAAAACCATTCAGTAATAGTACAAAATGCTTCGAAATGAGAGGAGCATTTTCTCAATTTCATTAAATTTTTCCATTACAATACAATATTGACTACAAAATATTAATTGGATAAAACAACACGAATTGATAATATTTCCACTCTAACTGGATATAACTAACATTAATGTTACTTTGCCTCCCTGTGTAAAATGTAAACATGTGTCCTAAATAACCAACACCATGGTCACTGAACATTCAGTAAAAGATGAACCAACAAGCTTCAAGCAGTAAATGATTAGTAATAAAGGTAATATGTTTAAATTAACTCAAAATGCTTTGAAAATAAAAAAAAAATAATAATTATCATACTCTAGATTAACTATGAGGTTATCAATGCCACAAAAGTACGACAATAAGATTTACACCAATCCTCAAAGCATGCCTCTGCATTAACCTGCACCACTGGATAAAAATGCATTTTTATCTTTTGTATTATCCCACTAAACGGCATCCAAGCACAAAAGCAACCAACTCGCAGGGTAAATGCGACGACCCATTCAAGCTCCATACACCGTAATTCTGCACTAGCCCCTTTAGTCTCTGCTGGCTAAATCCTCTGTTAGAGATAGAGGCTGGGTTTGATCCCCTTCAGGATCTCAGTTTATCTCTCTTGCAAATCTGCTGCCAGATGACAGGGTTAGCTTTGTGGACTGTGACTGCCCACGCTCTCTTAAAGATCGACACGTTGCCTACAGTACAGTACCACAGTGTTTCTGCTGTTTCACTCCTCTGGATCCATGGACTTACATGGAGGTTGAAAAGCCATGTTCACCTTAAAGATGGAGTTTTTGTCCCCTCGATTTTTTATGTACTGTATAGTCTAATATTTTTGTAATTTGTGGGAAACAAAAATGCCTGTATTGTACCTGTCAATGTTTTATTTAACTTCAGTTTGCTGTTTATTATTACGTAAGATAATAGCTCATTTTATCGTGATTGTAATGTCACCAATTTTTGAATTTTGAATTTTAGTTGAAATATTGGAAGAAAAATGATAAACATGTGTGCCTCACATTTGACTTTTAAAAAGGCTCTGCAGCTCTATTTTTGAGAAATTGGAATTAATGGGGTAATGTAGGACAGGATGTGTATGAGGAGGTTGATTCCATCTATCACTACTGTGCAATTGTGTGATTGGTGTTGGCAGTGTGATTGATTAAATTTACTTCTACAACTACTTCTTCTAAATTCATATCTAATAATGTGCCTGTTGTAGAAAAAAAAAGCAAAACCACTACACATCAAAAGTAAGGGATTGGCTTTACTAAGATTTTACAGCAAGTGTGATCCCTCAAAGACAGCATCAAATAAGAAAAAATAAATAATTTGTGTGATGTTTACCATGAGCCACACATGACCATTTGGTGCAGGGACACACGTGTGCCTTGTGTCATCATTTCATCAGTGCCATGCAACCAGCTGCTGAGGCTGCTTGCTCATTAAACATTTGTAGAGTCAACAGAAATTCCACCAAGGCTCGCTTCATCAAGACAAACACTGGGAAATACAGTATATAAACGACACCATGCTCATCATTCACCTCTGCAGAAAATAGAGTCATCTTCCCACTGAACTATATCAATAACTGAGGGGTGGTGGGGGTCCAGAAGCAATCCTCTGCAAGTCATTATGAGCCCACTTCGCCTCCGGCAGACGAGGAGTTTTGCTGCCGTTGACAGCTCATTTCACTGCAGAGAATCAGTGATTAAATGTCAATGTGAAAAATCAAGATGCCGCGTGAGGATGCTTTGATTGGAACTATAAAGCATTACTATCCACATGTGACACACTCAAACTTTCTTAAGAACTTTACTTATCCGGGGAAACACAGCGAACACACTGCGCCATCTGCTATTTTACACCGAGTAACATTATTAATCAGTTTGCGCCTCAAAGAAAGTCTGTCTGATGAATCATTATAGCTGCTGCTCTTTTTTCTTGTTGTAACAACACATTAGTGCCACAACTTGAACTTTTTATTTGAACATTTGACCTAATGGGGTCATATATCCTCCCAAATATGTATAGTAAAAATAAACAGTCAGTCTCTTGACACAGTAAAATAAGTGGTATCCGAACTGTGGTGAAGCAACATGAAATGCCAGAGTTGCTCATTTGGTATGATGAAAATATTATGTATAAAATCAACTTTAAAAAATTAGACAGGATTTCGAAGAATCGTTTTCTGTCATTGTAGGCCTTTGAGATGATGGAAAACATGCAAAATAGGAGAAATTAAAAGGGACTTGACATAAAGCATGAAAAAAGGCAGACTGTAGTGACCTGAATCACAGTGGAGGAGTCACGAGGCGATTCTTACCACTTGAATGTGGACATTTTCTAGAGAGTTCCATTGTCAGATCAAAACACAACAGGAGATTGTGTGGGTCTGATGTGTGCACAGCAGCAGATGTGGTGCCTGAGTTGAGCGAAACAATGAGGCACAAAACTTATCACATTAGTAAGTTGTGAATTTTCCTGCTGCATTCTCACCCTGGAACAGTTTGCAGAATTATAACTATAGAAGAAGCTGCACAGACTGCTGCAGTGGATAATCTGGCTGCTGCCAAATGGCATTCATGCTGCCCCCGCACTGGAAGTGAGAGAATAACCTGCTGGGAGCAGGAGCCCTCTGGGGCCAGCTTATCCAACGTCTCCCTGTGATCACGGCTATAGGGCACTACAGGAGACAGTATAACTTCAAGCCACCACAAGAAACCTCAGAGCCCTGTAAAGCTGCGTCTAATGGCAAAACCTGTGAAATGTAAGAAATATCATTGTTTTTTCTGATCCATGGGAAATATGGATGTAAAAAAAAAATAATAATAATAAAATAAAATAAAAAAATACTTTTTTACTTTTTCCTAAAGTACTGTAACATTCCTTGGACAATACTGGCAGACATATAAAGAGAAAAGAGCCTCACTAAAATTAAAACAAACAAAAAATAAAATAAACTTAACAAGAGTCTGTTGCTGTTGTAGCTGGATTAGTCATACACGCTGTTGTAATATGGAAATGGTGTGCTTCATACAGCAGCGATGTACAAACACCAAAAAGTTATTTTACTCCTTCCTGAATGACCTTAGATTTCCTTTGTTGCTCAAACTTTTAAATGCACTTTGTTTTGGAGCAAAAAGATAAAAAAAATGTCATGGTGTAAATTATTGGGAATTTGAATTGTTTACTGTTGAAGTTATGATATTGAGGCATTAAGTCAAATATCATGATATATAAATTAAATATTGATTAAAATATATGCAAATGACATAAAAATGTATTCATATTTTCCAATTTTAATTAGTATTACAGCAAAATTTGACTATATTTTATATGTCTTACACATGAAAAAATTCTTTAACAAAGATTATAGATAAACAATATCCTATGAGAAGGACACTCATAGGTTACATCACAGCAAGCCACAATATTAAAAAAATACAATGGATAATCACTGTCCATCACACTTTTTTTCCCAGACTCCCATTAATTGAAACACGTTTGAAGAGATGAGGCAAAAATGTAACGTTAACATGAACTTAGCATGAGCATATGACCCTGACTGGTATGATTTTCTTTGTTGCAGGACTAAATAAGTCCAATGTGTGCCAAACCATTCACGAAGAATCAGCACTTATTGGATTTATCTGCCCAGGAACTCAGTTTGCTTTTGATCTTATCACAAATTTCATTAGTGAGACTTAATCACATTCACAACAGAGGGAACATGTGATGTAAGAGTGAGGCAAATACAAAAAAATAAACCACAACATCTCACTAGAATTGCTTTTCTACCTGTTAAGTTGCCCAAAGGGTGAAATTAAGAGAGAAATATTTCGAGGTGCCAGATAGTCAACACTCGACTCCACTAAACAAAAGTAAACACAAAGCTGAAGGCTGTCAATCAAACCCATCCACAGCTGCCCTTCCCTGTCAGCCGTCACTCTTTTCCCATGGTTCCACGGGGCCAGAGAATCCTCGCCTGTGTTTTTATACAAACAGATCAAATTCCTCCTCAAACAGGCCGCTGCCGTGGCTTTTGATAACAATGTAATAATTCAAAACAAATGATCCAGCTCTTTGATGAGAGCGCATTGATGGGTCACAAAGACTCAACCTCACTCTGACATCTGTTTGATTTTATCTTCTTGAACTTTATCCTCTGCTGGGAAATTTACTGGCTCAAACCAGGGAAGTGTGTTAAGGCCTGAGTACCAAAGCAAAGACAACTGAGACACTGGGCAGGACAACAATCCCACGCACTCAACGCCCATAACGTCTCATGCACTCACTATGCAACACTCAGGAATGCAAGGAATATCACATTTTCAGAATGGTATCACAAATCTGGCACATATTCAAATCCATATAATCCAGCAGAGCTTCACCTGGTAGACGACTGAACACTACGTAGACACAATTAAAGTCTTACGTGATTGTATTTTTTCCTGAAAAACTTCAATTCCATAGAAATCTAATACATCGTGTTTATTTTTAAGTTTATTTCAATGTTACAAACACAGGTTAACACAGAGGAGCAGACCTTTTCTGTGGTTACTGTTGATCTTGGTTTAAAAACCAGGGATACAAGTGTGATTTTGTGGCATCGCAATGAAAATCCTTGGCCCAAAAACAAACTGCAAAACATGAAACATCCGTTGCACAGGCACTGATCAGCCCCACCATTAAAACTAGTGAGTGGCTTTCTGATATCTATGTCCTGTTTGGAAATAGTTCATTCTGAACCATCAATCAGTGGATTCTGTTAATCTACATATCTTTATGGCTTGAGTAAGTCAACGTGTGCCTGGTATAATCTCTGTAAATCTGAGGGAAAATCTAAATAAATGTAAAAGTAAAATAGATGTTTTTTATGGCTTTAAATATCAAAGTTTGATCAAATTTGACTGCAGAAGTCACACTGCCACTGTGACTGGGAAGTTCATGAGGAGCAGATAATAGCTCCAGAAAAAGCTATCATATAGGGATAAGAATTTAAGAGAAGTGTCACATACCTACATTTAATGTGTAACCAACTATTTCCTGTTGTGCCACATCGCTTGGACTTTTCACAGTAAAGTTGAGTTGATCGTCGGCCAGATTTCACAGGAACATGTGTGAATCAAAAAAAAAAAAAAAAACAAGACCATGAAACTAAAACCTGGTCCTCTTAATTCCTAATATCAGTACTGCCTTCTCATGCTTCTCTATATTTCTTCCATTTGACGAGGGCCGGGGGGGCTGCCTCTGCTCGAGGCCCTGGCTGTGGTCGGAGCTGTATGCTAAAGCCATGCAGGCCCCAGAGATTTCCAGACTCTTAGATGCCTATAATTCATCCCTAGCCTTGCTTCTGAAGGGAGATCCCCCCCCACCTCAATCCCAGACCTGAAAATATCCTTTCAAAGGCCACGGACTGGAGACAGATATGTAGGTGTTTTAGATAAGGTAGCAATTGCATTAAAGGATTTTTCCGTTTTAAAGCTGTTGCCATCTTTTTTGCCCTTTCCCATAGACTTGAAGAAGAGTAGTGGAGAAAAGGATGGGAAGAAGGGTAAGAGATGTACTTTGGGACGGACCAGTCCGTACATTTGTGGTCAGTTCACAGCTCATAAAAGACTAGCACTAACTTCAGTAGAAAAAAGTTGAATAATGTAGAGCGGCGAGAAGCAGCGCAGAAGATTCTCAAAGAATGCTTAAGCTATTGACCCGAGTTTGGTGGAAAAGGCTCCCAGCTCATTGATCTCCTCACCAGCATAATTACAGAGCAGCCAGATGAATCTTCATGTGGAAAAAAACAGAAAATTCATAGTGATGAATATTTTTTTAGAGTGATGAGGATTTCTTGCCAAATGTTAAATTAAAAGCTCTTTCCCCAAAACCTCAAAGTGGGAAAATTTTGTTTTTGCAAAACAGAGCATGGCCAAAAACTGTGAAAGTCAACAGGCTACAGTATGTGAATGTGAATTTGAAAAGTCAGTTTCTGTACGTAAGCATGTGCATGGCGCTTCCCACTTCCTCTGTCTGAGTGTCTCTGTTCTACACATCCCTTTGGTACAACTTTATAATTATGTAGCCAACTATTTTCCCAAGCCAACTGTATTTACATTTGCCAGTCTAAAGTGCACACAGAGCACCTCAGCATCCACATGGCATTCTGTGAAAGCGAATGCTGGACTATGTTACAGCCAGATTAGGCAACTCACCCCCTCTGGTGCCTCCCAAACGGGTTAATCCAGAAAGATCCTGGAGGTGGAAATTCACCCTTTTTTTTTCATTTTTATGTTTCATATCATTTTATTATTATATGGGAAAAGATTAGTTAAGAAAGTTAACTGTGTAATTATTACAGTTGAAATGGCTACACTCAGTTAAAACGGGTTTATAGGAGAGTTGTTTTTCCTGCACATAAAAAATACATACATGCTATAACAAAAAACTGAATAAAAATACAAACAAACAATGAACAAGAACAAAGCAACAGGACACACAGACACACCAATATGACTCAGGTTGAAAATTAATAACAAAAGTGGTTGCAGATATAATCTTGGTAATTTGTAGCTTTTACTTGTCAACTATGCTAAATTAAACATTTTATTAATTATTCTTAAATTGTTCAGTTAAAAAAAAAAATAAAGTGTATCTTTCTTAAACTAAAATACTTGACATACAGTATAGGAACCTGAACATAGTATTGTAAAAGTACAAATACTATATATGAATCTTTAAAAACTCAAACTCAACTTAGTTGCCCTTGTGAATTGAATTTTGAGTTTTGCATAGTTTTGCAAATGCAAAGTACATATAAGTACATTATTAAAGACACTTCTTTCCTCTGTCTGCACAACCCACACATGACAAGAACAAGAAGGTCTTTCACTTTAATATACTATAGATGTACCAGTGGTTATGATACAAAAACATCTAGCCATAAATCAAAGTATTTGAGACGCAGCTGAGCTGAGCCGTAGATATTTGCTGAAATAATATATCACATATCTCATATTGAGAAAATTACAGACAAGCGCGCTCAGTCTTAGGGAAGGGTGCTAGACTAGACAGGGACTGCAGGACCCACATGGTCAAAACCCACACATCAGTGGATTCGTAACGGCATGAGAGAGAAAAAATAAGAAAGAGAGTCAGGGAGCAGGGAAACTTACTGAAAACATGTTTGTGGCAGCAGCTGAAATCGAGGGATGAAAGATTTAAATCTGCACAAAACAAAGCAAGAAATTAACTTGTGAGTGGTTTTGATTATAGTCTTTGGTTTCCTCCCTTTGTCTTCCCTAAATCTTCATTTAGAGCCTGTGAACCAGGACAGCTGTTTTAAAGATCACTAAAAGGTAAGTCTGGCTTCATTTATATTCTTCGCCACAACATCACGCTGTTTTTTTTCCCCCTCTTCCTGCACAGCTCATTGGCTCATCTGTTGTTTGGTGGTGTACATTTTACTTATTGAGCAGTGGAGTTTTGTACAGCCTAGGCAGAGATTAAGACAAATTCTGATAAGGACTGGAAGTTGACTCTCAGCATTAAATAGGATTAATGTTTAGCTCTGTGTGGCAGGGGCCTTCTCAGTGGCTGTGTTTACGCAGTGTTGCAGACCCCACATTAATCCGAAATTAGTATAAAAGATCAGCTGTGGCCACTGAGGCGAACCTTCACAGGGCTTAGGCCAGTAATCAAGTCTTACTTTGGGACAATGAGAGCCTGGAAGGTCAATGAGAGGTCTGGGTTCAAGGAATGAGGAGATTGAGGTGGCGGGGGTGGGACTGGTGGGGGGACTTTTGGTGACCACATGGTTTAATTTAGGTGAGATTCTCTCTCTCACACACACACAAGTTTGTGCCGCCATTTCTTCATGTTGCTCATTCATGACCATGATTTGTTTTCATTGAAACTGCAGATGATATTAGTGATATTCCTTTTTCTCGAAGCCCGTCTGAAATCCAATACGAGTATTTGATGTCTCAGGCATTTACATTTCAGCACACTAAGTATTAGCTCTGTCACATAATTATAATGTGTGCCGAGGGATTAAAACAATAAATAGTATGAGACCATCTAACTGCTTCTAGCATAGAGCAACATCTCCTGTTCCAGTGCAAACCAACACTGAGCAGAACGGGTCGGCCAGTCACAGGGGGGAGATCTCTCGGCTGCAGGACTGTATTTTACATGAAAGTGAAACTGTGTCAAATTTAAAACAAGCAGTATAAAAAAAATCTGCGCTGAATTTTCCACTGCCAAATGCTGCAGCGCTGGCTGGAGCAGCATAAGAGGCAGCACCACTGATTTCAGTTAGGAAAATAAAATAAAGGAAATATAGCTCACCATAAACCGCAGGCCTTTGGATGACGAAACACTCGCAAAACTGTTGATATCTGCATTATTTTGTCTGTTCAAACCACTCACACTGTGCGAGCAGCCACATTCAAATCTGCGTCCAAAAGCAGACAATTTTATTGACATTTTAAATAAGGCTCACCATACATGTATAGCTGTAATGTGGCCAAGAGAATGCCTCTGCTCCAGCAAAAAAGTAAATACTTTCCAAACTACATTCGAAAAGTTCTTAAATTATTTATTTATAAGGATTTTATGGCAAATTACAGTACCCTTGAGAAAAAAAAAAAAAAAAAATCATCTCCATAATGAAGTTTTCTAGGCACGTGCCAAACTTCCTCCTGCACTCACTTTTCCACAGTAGTCCTACCATGTCTGTCCTTTATGCACACATGTTAACAACAGGCAAACTACAAATGAAAGGGGGAAACGGCACAAAAAAACAACAGCAATACAGCCAAATGATAATTTAGGGCATTTGCACCACATTGTGGTGGAGGCAGCTCTCTTTAAGTGCCAGCGGGGTAACAGCGACCCCCCACCACCACCACCCTCTCCCCCAACCCCAGCCACCCACTGCTCCTGCTAAGATTAGACAAATTAAACACTATTATTCACGTCACTCCCGCAGCTGGCCTTTTAAGTGGTTCTACGTTAACTATCATAATGGTTTGCTTTGAAAGCCGCAGTCTTCTCCCTAATTTACAATATGAAAAAGCACTTTTGGCCAAGTCTCGGTGGGACTTTTCTTCCTTTCTGCCTTATGTTGCAGGGAGAAAACACATCCTCTTAACACTGCACTTTCTACAAACATTTAATATTATATAAAACAGAATACTTTTTAGCAGCACATTTCTTTCTCTTTAATTTCTATTTTTTCCTCTTACATTTGTTTGGATAAAAGTCACCTAATATTCACTGTCTGTCCTGGTAAACCACTTTATCATTTACAAAAAGACATTCCTGAGTTTGTGTTGTCAAAGTGAAGAGTATAGTGTAGTTTTGCCAGACTCTCACATCTGTCCATACGTTTTTAATGCAGACTCCTGTTGGGGGGGGAAAAGCCCTTTCATTTTCTCTCTTGTATCCCCACAACCCGATAATGGATGTGGTATTGGCCAGAGACCCATGGACTGAAGGAGGCCGGTGATGGATAACCTAGTTTCAGACCCATCATCACCGTACAGCATGTGCCTTGTATCTGTAGTTAAAAGCCCCCCCGGCTCTACTGAGCATGCTCCACATACAGAAATAGGGAAGGGATAGTATAAGTCTCATTCTGTCAGCTGCACTACAATTTAAACTTGTACCATAAACTCATGGTAATTACATGCCAACTCATTGTCAGTTTTTAAATATATTCTGGTTACAGACTGCTTACATTATATTTAATATTATATTCTTTATCTAAATATTTAACATCGATCTACAGCATATTTCTGGTGTCCTGGTTTCCTGGTGTCTGTAATGCCTGCTTATTATTATTGCCATATTTTTTAACAGTATCTGTCACTAACATTGCAATTTTCCCCTTATCTTATCTTATTTGAAATGCTTTTTGTTTAAAACTTTTAGCTTCAAATTCACAAACAGATTTATTGATCCTGTTCATTTTTCAGTTCATTTGCTGCTTATAACAGTCCATATAGACACACAAAACAAACAAGCCAGTTATATGTCAAAGTTCAAATGTTGGACACACAACAGCAACATGCATGGACTGACAAGAATAGTGAGCAAAACAGCCTATACCACAGACAGGAAACTGTCTTCAGCTACTTCAAAAGTCTAAAAGCACATAACAAACAGCAAGCCTCAGTCTGGTTCATCATTTTTTTGTTATTCCTGAAAACAGTTCCGTCACCTATTTGCTACTTTTGTGTATTTGCATTAGCATTGGTCAAGTTTACTGCATGTTCAACAGTGTGTATCAGCATTTCAAATGTAGAGACACTTTTGAGAATGTGCCCTACTATATAACCTATATATGCATCGGTGAAACCATAAAACACAGACTCTCGCTACATATTCGTACTATTATGACTCCAGTCTGAGCGTTTTCACCAAAACCATAACTTCTGAGACATGTATCCGTAACTTTGAGCGTTTCTGGTGTAATAAGCAGCACCATCACAGCAGGAGCTTGGGGAGCAGACCAACCCTCACGCTGCCTCCACGCTGCTCCTGACAGTATGAACTACAATGACGCTTGCATATCAACTTCAAATCCTGCACCAGGGATCTGCACATTACTTTCTAGCTGAGGAGAAAAACAGGTCGAGATTGTAGGTCTATAAAAATAGTGACAGAGTAGCTCATGCTTCTGTGAAACATGATCACTTTGTCTACAAGCTGCGTACTTGAGCTCCCGCTCACTAAAACATCCTAACCTTTGAGTTTCAGGTTTACTAGCAGATTACTACACCAGTAAGACTTTAGCAGAGGTGTGTGAATGAGCATTACACTTGTGAGTGATTCTTGTATTCACATTTTATATGGTAACTTTTGTTGAAACAACTTTATTTTGCTATTTTTGAGCACTTAGGGAGCTAATACGTCAAGATGACTCTTAATGAATAACATATTTTTAATTAATTTACACAAATGATTAATGCAAATTACAATGCAAATTACAGTCTTGTTGGTGGGAGAGACAGCAGCACTGCAGGAGTTCATCTGTCTTTGCAGAGTTAAAGCTGTGACAATTTGAAGGCAGCTGTGCAACTCGCCATACAGCATGAGTGTGTTTGTCTGTGAGAGTCTTAAGGAGCTGCATGCGGCTGGTTCTCATCCTCACTGTGATGATTAATGCTTGACACATCATGGTACAGTAAAAAAAAAAAAAGAGTCAGCATATAAGAGAACCAGAAAGAAAAGAAAGAAAGATGCTCTTCACATTCACATGTTTTGCATTTCTGGTTGCATGGATGAGGATGACATTTCATTTCTTACCCCAAGTCATCTTTAAAGAGATAATTCAATTTGCACTCCAAGATGTTTCTAATCCTAACTCCTTTCCATTTTTTACTCCGTCGCCTGAACACCAGAACATTTGTTGTTTGATTGTTCAATAAAGGCAGAATGTGGGGTCTTTTGACACAACTGAAGCCAAGATTGGTCAGAAAATTTTAACCAGGATATCTACCTTGTTAAACTGGAACAATTGTTTAACCTCTTTTATACATTTTAAGAAAAATAAATGTATGTACTACAAGCACCAGCATACTATTGTGCAGCTGGCATCATGGGCATAGACTGTGGAGTAAAAAGTGGACATAGTTTTCCAGTTGCGAAATAAACTCCCATTGTAAAGGCTTGATATGTATGAGAGGACTGGCACCATGTCACCTGCAACCACGCACCTACTGGATGTTTACTAGCTGTTACTCACATGGTGTCCGATCGTAGGTTTCACGTTTTATTTTCCATCCTCAAAATGGGCACATCATTTACAAAACTGAAACTGTCTTCTATTTAAGAAGACCTGACATGAAACTAATGATTGAGACCATCAACCTCTCAGGATGTTTATTTGTTATTGTATTTATTTTATTTTATTTTATTTTTTGACACTATAACTCAAGTGGCTATATTTCTGACAGACCTTATTCAAACAAAGTTCTTCTTGCAACCAGCGGAGTCACCCCCCTGGTGGCAAAATGCTATTTCTGTCCTACTTCGTATGCGTCACTTTTGAAACCAGAAAGCTATGTCCACATTTATGTACAGTCTATGATCAAGAGAAGCTTGTCTAATGTTTGGAAGCAAGAAATATTGGCATCATGTAGCCTCCCATGAAACCACACATCTCATTTATTAAACCTTCAGAAGAAAAGTTGACATTGTCCTTTAAAGGTGTACTCCAGTGTCTTAGCATTGACCATCTTTACACGTGGCACAGACCAATTTGTTTTAAAAGAGACGGAAAAAGGGACGAAAATGCTGCATCAGAGGCCAACTTTTGTTTCCTAATATGAACCCAGCTCCAGTAATCTGACACGCGATTCCCACTGTACCACTAGCAATTATGTTTATATACAACTAAGCTGCAAATGTGTTTTGCAGGAGATTTAATTGCTACTCAGTTACATTTTAATGTAAATGAGTACATGTTTTCATTTATTCATTATTTCCACTGTGTACACAAAGTGTGTTATTATAAAGGCGTGATTGTGGAATGACACTGCCTCTGCAACAAGACCATAACATGAACTGCTGGTACAGAGTACAGTAGCTGCAGTTTTTACTGCATGCGCTTCTATATTTAAGTGTTGTGGTCATGCATGATCCATTGTGGGCTCAGCGAGGCGCTCGTCATGCCAGGCTACTGTATCAAACAACTGGCACCGACTGTGGCCATGAGAGTTTCTCCAAACTGTCCACAGGTTGCTTGCACTACACCCTCCACTAACAGCCCTCCTCGCAAGGTGATCCTCAACCACTTACTGTATGTAAAGCATGTGAAACTAAATTATTATTTCCTTACACAATTCTTCTGAAATGTAAGAAAATGTATTTATTTTAGTTAGAACAAGCAGAAAGCATAGATTTGAACATAGTCATCTAGTTTAAAAAGTGAAACCCAGAAGGCAGGACTGATGTAGAAATTAGCCACTAGGGGGCGATGTGGCCGATTGTGAAAAGAGCTCAGTTTGAATGGAAGTCTATGGGAAAATGAGCTGACTTTTCACTTATTTATAAAGTCAGTAAACATTTGTGTTGAGTTTCAAGTATTCATCAGTAGAACATGATGCATTTTGTAAATGATCTTCCCATTTAGAGAAAAATGGACATTAAGGCAAGAAGCATTTGAGGTGACACAGTGTGACTGACAGCTGGTATCATCCAGTAGGTCCCTGGTTGCAAGTGACACCTGTCAGTTGCAAAAGCTGTCATGACACCAGTCAAATCATTAACCTTGGGGCTTCAAAAGGACAGTTAGTTCTGCAAATGGATGACTATGTCCATTTTTTTTAGTTATAGTGTTTAATTTGATATGAGTAGTTTCCTGGTGTTGTAGTTTACAAACATTCCTAAGTAATCAGATAACATTTTTAAGGGATCTGGAGGTTTTTTTCAGCTGTCTGTTTGGTAATGCTGTTGAGGTTGGGATTACACAACAGCAGCTGAGCCTCGACTTTGGTGAAGTCAACATGAGCAATTGCCATGTAATTCTAGGTCACATCAACTGGCCACAAACGTGAAAGTGATAAGAGAAAATTCTGTACATTTCTGAAGTCCTCCATTTGTCTCAAAGGAAAATACTCACATGTGCGTCTTGTAAATAATTAAGACAGAACTGTCTCAGTTTTCAACCTCTGCCAAGTAACACAATACTTTACGTAATAGTAAAGATAAACCGAGAGTCCCTGGAAGTTTAACAGGCTGTGGGAGAAGTTTCTCTACCAGCTCTGCACGCCATGTCCCTGCTCCACATTTCTATCCATTAACACATCCACTGTGTACGTACTCAATCTGGGTGGGTAATAAGAGGCAGATGAGTCCCACAGCCACTCCCCTCACAGCCAACATGAAGAGACTGAGCAAGGAGTTGAAATTTGTCCAACTAAAATCACCCCAACAGGGGGGCAATTCTTAGGTCAGAAGCCCTTAAGTTGAGGAGAGCAGACACTCGTATGAGTTTGTGATGAAAACCATGTGATCCATCATCGCCGGCGCATTTGTCTGTTAAGGGACTATAAGCATGCTGGGAGCTCCCACTGGCCTCCACTTGATCACAGTTAATCTGAGCTACATGGGGCACCAAAGCTATCACTCATTATGAAAACAGAGGGAAACGGGGATAAGCTTTCACATTAAATAATTAAAGTAGATCCTCATAGGGGTCTGCATAGCACAGACATGCAGCAGGAGGTAAACTAGAATGCCAATAATTCAAACTCTTAAACTAAACGCTTGATATATCTTCATTAGTGCATTCATTTGTATATCCTGGTTGTCGGTAAACACACGTAAAATGGCTGCAATCAATATGTCCAAAGAATTTGTTCCTATACTGTAAGCATATATTTTATTCAGTGCATTGGCCTGTTACAGACTGAGCAATTTCCAGTTAAAAATCACCTCAAATGACTCTCTTTCTAATTTGTTTGAAAATAACACTCTGCTTATCACGTTTGATTTATTTCTATAATTCCAGTGATCATTTCATTCTATTTGAGTTTCATTTTCAATACTATTGAGTCACTGTTCTTCAAATATCTTTTAATTACTGATGGTGGACAAGACAAGAACTTTCTTAACCAACACCTTTTGATGCTTAAACACATCTGCGAGCACAACTTCACACCAGGTATTAATAGGTTGTTGTATTTTTCTATGGAGCAGAAAATCCTACTTAAAGCCCAGCTGATAAAACTTTTAAATGCTATATATAAATACTCTTGTGATCACTGTCCCCTAAATCCTAACAAAAGCTATTCTTAAAGAGCAGCACCATCTTGTCCTCCACCAGTGTGAATATGACCTCCCATTTTCCCAGCTCGTTTAAAGACTGCTAGGTAGCGACATCCCAGCGTCTTTTGAGCCGAGACGAGCCTGGCTCTGATTACTATGGCAGCTACTGGCCCTGCCTGGGAAAAATGCTGCTGCTTTAAAATAAATGTTATTGTTTGTCACAGGAAACCAATCTGATTACTGTTTCTTCTCTCATGCACACACTTAACGCTGTGCACCGGGGTGTATTTACGCATGTGGTTTTCATTCCATCCTGCCATGGAGGGGGTAACGGACACCATGAGTTTTCATCTTTATTAAGTCACACTTTGGAGAAGGTTAAAATGAGGGTTGTTTACACAGAGTATTTGGAAGACAATCTGTCTGCTCACATCAAACAACAGATTGGATTTCTCTGCAGCAGCAGAAGCAGCAGAAGCAGCAGCAGCAGTGTCTCAGAAGTGAGCAGAGAAGAGGGAGATGATCGTCTCCTCTGATAGTCCTGACGTCTGTGTTTGCTCAACTTGACAGGGAAAGTGAAGAGTTGTTAAAGTGTGGAGTGAAGCTATTTTGGGTTCACCGAGAATTGGTCATTTTGAGAGTATCATTTCACATTTGTGGGTGTGATTGTGTCGTCAAATGGAGCATGTGGCTGATTGGTAATGGCATTTTTAAAGAGTCTTCTGCCACTTTTATATTACATTGTCTATTCCTCAGTTTCTGTCTTTCTCCTTTTCTAAATTTATCCCTTTGAGGATTATTGAAACACACACATCCTAAAAGCAGTGCAACAAAAAAAGGAGTGCTGGTAAAGACTAAAAAAAAGAATATAGGCTTGAAAAGGCATCTGGGAGGAAAGCTGAGAAACCAAGGCACCCATCAGCAGGGTCTGCCAAGGCTTAGAAGTCAAACTGTTTGTTTTGCTTCGTATGTCGTCACGGCCAGTCTTCTTCTACCAGTGTGATTCTGTCCCACTGTGATTCTGCTCTGCGTAAACTTTACCTCCATGCAACACCTCCACTTGACACCCAGCAAACAAACAACACCCACCATCTCCCACGGCAACAACAGAAAAGCAATATGTAAATGTTGTGAAAGGAGCCAATTAGGAAATTTATCTGGTTTGGAGGGCTCGTAATAGTTTAATTCCAAAAACATGTTTGCTGCCTCCCTGATAATGTGTCACATGTGAGGTTGCGGCTTTATAAAGAGCGGGGGTGGGCATGCAGTGAAAGGGGGGGGGGGGGGGGGTGCAAGGGGGGGGGGGGGGGGGGGGGGGGGGGGGGGGGTTTGAACGTGCCTGGTGGCAAACATTTGTTTATGTTTTCCTCCTGGTGCATCGTTTCAAAGGGCAGCATGCATGCTCCGTCGTGGGCTCCACATCTCCCGCCAATTGGAAACACATTGTGGCACAATCTGTATGCTAAAATGTCAGACTAACAGTCATGTCATCTACCAAAGAGAGAGGCAGCATGATGTGATGCACTTTTTTAAGCAACAATAATTTACGCATTTAATCAGGGAGACGTCAGCTCATTTGGTTTCACTTAAACCCACTATCCCCCCCACCCCCAACTCACCACACCACCACCCTTCCTGATGTGGAGAAACTGTTTTCCAGGGCCCCCCACTCCCAATGCAAAGGAATAAACTGCGTGTGGTTGTGAGCACTTTCAAAGATACTTTCAGAAATAATGTGCACAAAGGATTATACATCTCCCTCCTCTTAGAGCAGAGTTTCTCAAACTCTTTATGGCATCTCCTTTCCGAAGCCCAAGCCCACCCCACAACTCTTAATCAATCATTACTAAAGAAAGGGGGAGCAATTAATAAAAAGGATCCACATCAACCATTATCTTTAGTCGTATTTTTCCCCTCGTCATCTTTGTGGATGTTGTGCATGTTTGACCCTCACCTTTGAGAGCCACTCTTTTTTAATCCCAAGTGTAAATGGTTTTTAAACCATTGTGAATGAGTTGAATTAGTATTCATGCTGGTTCATACTGAAATACATGCTTTTTTGTTTTTATCGCCTTTGGCTTCAAACACCCTGAGTAGGAACAAGGCCAAGGTGAACACCCTAACTCTTATTCTGCTTCATTTTGGGAACGATGCAAGTTCTAGCATCATTTATGGTGCAAAGCTAACTCATGCATTCATCTTGTGGCTGTTAACTCATCCATTTATCGTGAATGTTTTTTAGCAAACTTTTCTTCTTAATATAAAGAAAAACCCCTGCACAGAAACATGATTATAAGCATAGCAGTGTAAAACCACTGCACACAGAAATGATTACTTTCACCTCATATAGACTTCAAATTATTTACTCAACATGGAGTTTGAATGAGGGACCAATCATTGCTGTTGTTGTCTTTTTTCACAAGAGGTGAATTAAAGTGTGTTGTTTAGAATATAAGCCCGAGAGCAATCAGATAAAATGATTTTATAAGAGGTACATAATGATGAGCAAAATCCTGAAAGGGTCGACTTGTTATAACAAAGGAATATCCTTCATTTTTGATTTTTTATTTATTTTTCAAGTATCCTTGAAAGCAATTTTGTAGTGTTTTTTTTAACAAACATGAGAATCACATATCCCTCCCCCACTATTATTGAGTCAAATTGGCATTTCATTTCTTAATATGTCTCTCACTCTTCTAAATGGAACTCTGTCAGTTTCAACTAAAAAAAATTAAAATTAAATTCTTTTGCAGGTGTCACATTGATAGGGAAAGGCATTAATCCAAGTCCTAAAACTGGTGATGAACACAGATTTTATTAAATGGCAGAAAAGTAATTTGCTACTGGGAAGATGGGAGGCTATACTGGAAGAAACTACTTCCCCTTCTTCCTTCAGGGATGTTAACCATGATCAGGGTTCTTTGAAATAAAACTAAACATTAGAAACTCATTTGACACAATGTTATCTGCCTATAATACTACAAAAAATAAGTGGTAGTACTAGCCACCGTAGTTGATGACTCATATTTAACCAACTATTTTTGATATTTAACCAAACAATTTCAGAATTTTGCAAACTGTTGGTTTCTAACAACTTGGAAAATTCTATTTAATTTAAAGTGAAACGATAAAATGTTCCTCATTAAGATTGTATTTTTACAATTTAAAACCTAGTTGTGGCTTAATTGTTGAGCAATAAGAAATATTAATGTCTTAAATGAACTACACGCAATTCCAACTGACCATTCAAAAAACAATGAAAAGAACATGAATTGGTAATAATTGCTAAAATGTCTTTGTGTATACATGCATCCAGACAGTGAAACTGACACTGGCCAGGTGTTGTCTGCATGAGATTCCAGTAGCTGACAGCAGTGAGGTGGCGGGCAGCACAGAGGGAACATGGTCCTGGGCAGGGTAAGGCCTTATCGCCGCTTTAATTTTTCTCCCTCAAGGTGAGCTGGGAAGAGATCAGTGGCACTAAACCCTGGGAATTACCCTAGATATTGGCCCCCTGTGCTCTGCAAATGAAATTCTGCTGTCGGCAGGAAGAACATGGTGGTTAACACTCTGAAAATCAGTTTTTGTGCAGACCACAGCTGGCGTGAAGGGGCAGGAGAAAGTGGTGGAGAAAGAGGCAAAGGGGGAGAAGGCGGGGTGGCAGTTTGGAAAATAAATTGCCAGTCATAAAGAGAAAAAGACAGGAGGAAAAGACTTTACTCTTTTTAACTTTCCATGTGCATGCTGTTGTGCAACAAGTGTCTATAATTATTAAAAAAGAGTGCAATTTAAACAGAGATATGATTCATGGAGGTAAATATGTAACCACCATCTCCAAATTGTTGTACTCACTAAACTAGTAGTGAAACCAGAACCAGGGTCCAGCTGTCTAAGGGTCTTAAGGCCACGTTGAATGGGTGATTGGTGAGATGGAAATCAGTCAGTGTGATCATAACCTTCACTCACCAGCTGTCGGGCTGGTGCTTCCCCTCACTCACTGCAGTCACTGCAGGAAACATAACAGTTCACATTATTTCCTCCATAAAAATTTATTATTTCTACTTTTATTCTTTTTGATAGTGTCTGTTTAATGCATCCTGCCAACATCAGCTTTCAGTTGAACAGTGAGTTGCTATAGGAGCTACAACCAGAGCAGTTGTATTACAGTTAGAGTGACACATTACATCACCCATTTGTTTTAGCACCGTGATTAATCCAGTGACTGTATCTGGTGAAATTATGTATGTGCTAACAAAAGGATGACACAATATGATATGCTGTCATATATTGGCACACAATAAACAAGGTGATCTATTGTGCACCCTCCAAATGAGTCTATTTTAAGGAAAACCTGTCATAAAGAAAACCAATGTTTGTATAAATAATATATTTTTTCCTGGTGTAGAATGTGTGAGAGAGTCAAATGTCCCAAGCTTTCTGCCAAATGACAGTCAAAGGATTATAATACAACACCAACCCGACTTTTTAGTTTCGTCATTGTCCTATCTTCTAGCATGGAAGGGACTGGGTTTAAGACCTATACAACAAACAGCCACCAGGGGACAAGATGTTTTGTTATCAGTTGAAGAAAGAAACTTCTATATGAATTCCCCACATATGCTTACTGAAGCATCTATCTGTATGCAATCTTCATTTATAACACTCATCTGTTATTCAGCTAGTTTATTGTAACAAACTAACCAATATCTGCTAACTACCCCAGATATGTTTGTTGCGAGAAGAACACAACATTCTGAATATCTGTTAAATTACTGTTACTGACTGTGCTGAATTTGTTAATGGACTTATTTGCAGTTTAATATTGTCTCCCTTAGTTTTTACTGTAGAAATTAAAAGAGCCACTTTTTGGAAATGTGTTAATGTACAGCTCTATGTGTACAAAATATTGAGGGCAAAGTAGAGAAAAATCTATTTCAAATCAAATTAATCTTACAAGTACCAAAATAAAACTAGAAACTAGTTCAACTCTTTGTGTAGTTTTTTTATTTGAGCAAATAAATTGAGCTGTTATGCTCCAGATCAAAACTTCAAACAGTTTGACCACAGGCCATGTCCTAACTAGTAATGTCACAACACAAAAACTAATGGCAAACACCAGCTGTAACATCACTGTAGCCGGAGATGACACGTCATAGCAAATATGAAACCTATCCTTTGATTTTCACACAACTGCTTAACTATTTGGCAAACTAGGCTGTATTACCTACTTAAAACAAGAATAAAATAATACAATACTCTTTGCAGGCAACATTCCATTAATATATATAGAAAATTCCATGACTGTTTTGTCTATATTTTAATCCAATTTAAGACCTCCTACACTGACTTTAGGTTTTTAACATAGCAAAGTTGCTAAAGAGCTGAAAAATAATCCACAACTCTCCAAACCTTCACACCGACACCACACAAAAGTGTTGTATGTAGTTATATTTCAACACTCACTTGTGTCAGTTTTTTTTTTTTTTTTTTTTTTTTTTTTGCCTCACTGGGAAATACACACCCCATACGCTCAGCATGCATCCACACACGCCACATACACACACATCGTCACCCACAGCCACACACCCCTTACACCCCACATACATACACACGCACAGATATTATTTATAGATTCTGATCGGGGTGTAAAACAAGCCTGTCTCTCTCTTTAGAAAACCCCTCAACATATCTTCCCACAAATAGCAGGTGCCCGTCCAGTTAACCACAGTGAGAGGATTCAGAGTTTCAAAATAAGTGGAGGGATGTTTACTCAGTGCCAGAATGAAAACAGTGCTAATCTCCAATCAAGTCCAAAAAGAAGATTGTTAGCAAGGAGAACCTAAAAATAACTCGGAGGGTAACAAATTCCAGCCTACGATTGAGCTCAACTTTATTTGTGCCATAGGCAGGCCCTGAAAATGATTAGCACTTCTGTACAGTTATAGAGGACACACTGTATATAGTATGATGAGCCTGGAGCATTAGTGCATGTTCCACAGTTGAGTGGGATGGAAAGTACAGCGTCTGGGTTCTTGGAAAGTGAATGGAAAGTTTAGCTGGGAGACATAGTTGCAACACAGACGTGTGTGAACGATAACCTTGGTGATGAGAATGTGGCAGTTGTGATTCTAAATCAAGAGCAATTTTATAAAGGCTTTTTATTTCCCTTTCTATTTAAAAAAAAATGATACAAATTAATACATTGTATCTAAAAATAAATTATGCCACCTGAGTGCTTCTTGTTATGGACTGAATTTATCAAGCAAATGCAAAAAAGGAAAGGGGGAAAAAAAGAGGCTATCCTGGCTTCATTTAAAGGAAGATTCAAACAAATGCTTGCCTGCATTTCAGTGAGTGAATAACAAAAACACTTTCAGGTGCTAGCAATGAAATATGAGAGCGATATTGCAACTATCAAGCGGACTACTACAACTGAAATATGTTTTCCATAATAGTTGAGCTTTTTAATGACATGTAACTGCACTCTGAGTGTTACTGTGTTGAAAAGCTTGTTTCATTTTCCTTTGGGTTCTCAACGTTGGAGTTTGCGTTGGCCCTGTTTCCGTGTTATGGAGAGCAACACTCACATCCAGCTGCAATATTATCTGTCACGATTTATCTTCATGTTTGACAACTCAGCATTAGCAGTTAAGGGATAAAGGAATGAGAATAGGGACATCGTATTTCTGCATCGTGAGCTACAAAAAATGGCAACGGGGAAAATTAAACTGTCAAAAATGGCGACAGCTACAGATGAAACCTACAAAAATAACAACTGTTGAGTCAGAATTGTTGTTCACTTGTCAACAGAACATATACGTCAGTCACTGCTGATAGTTGATACTGTGTATCACAATTAAACTTCGACCCCAAATTTGACTATTTTCCATAAAACGGACAAGTGAAAGTGATGCAAACTGCCACGTTTATCCTCAGCTGTACATGTATCTACAAGGCTTCATTATCTCGATGACAGTGAAATTCAACAAGTATGTTCTGAGCAGTAAGTAATATCTGCTATGTATGCTCTTAGTGGTAAGTAATATGCCCTCCCAAAGTAGATGGAGGGCTGACATTACAGGTAATTGAAATAACTGATATTTTACAGATTAACAGTCACTTTAGACCGATTAGCGGAGGAACCATGCATATGTAGCAGGGCGAGCAGTGGCTTGATAGTCAGAGAACATGTGGAGTGGAAATTCTGTGCTATTTTCCAAGTGGTTTTTGGAGGGTGTTACCTACACTTTGGCTGCTCAGTGAAGCGTTCCACATATCCTGCCATTTGGCCCACTGCGACTGGCATGTGCCCATGGCAAATAACCAGCGTGGTTGACTTGTAGGTAAAGTAATGGTGGGTAAACAGTGATCTTGGATGGAAATTACCACTCCATAAAACCTTGAAATTGTCACCTCATAAAAATGGCCATGTATTTATTTATTTGAGGGATGCTCAGTCATGCTCAATGGAACTTTTATTGTGGAAAAACATCCCCATTCTGAATAAACACCACTGCTCCTCCTTTGTTTTAAGTTATGATAAATAGTAACGCAAATATTTTATTTTTGTCTTAACGGATTCAAAAAGAAATCTCTGGCTAACTTCTTGAATGACTTGTGGACCTTCTAATAAGATACTGTAAATGTTCCCAACAAAGAAGTCCTCAGAATCTGATGGAAAGTTCGAAAAATGTTGCTCTAAAAAAATGCATTAAAAAACATATTAAACATCTAATTTTCTATCTTGGTTTTTTCATACGATACGTTACTTCATGTTCACCCACAAACTGAAACCTTCTTAGATCGAAGCACAGCAACTAAAAGCGAAGCAATGTTAACTCTGTATGACCTTCCTTTTAAAAGGTCCAATGTACAACATTTAGGACGATTTTGAGGCAGCATTTTCTTTACTAAACAAACAGAAAAGAATGACTTGTCACTGACTTTCCCTCACTGGACCTTTAACACTTTGCCTCTACTGAAGTTAACATGCCAACCTCTCCGTCACATGTGAGTCTCTGAACTCTCCAGGCTGCTCTGAAGAAGTAGGTTCGGTCAGGGGCACGGGAAGTGGGATGCTGAGGGTGCTGCAGTACCCCCTACTGACAGGGGGTGGAACAGACAACCTTTTTTTTCCTCTTTTGCCAGGAATGATAATTTGCTTGTCCGATAATATAGTAAAATATATTTAAAGTGGAATTATGGAATTATTACTTTACTTCTAGTTATCAGTTGCAGTGGCGTTTGGTGATCATTATCCTCCACATGGGGAACGCGGAGGTTGCTGCGTAAATCCCATCAACATAGGGTAAAAGGCAGGGTACATCCTGGACAGGTCACCAGTCCATCACAGGGCCACATAGAGACAAACAACCATTTACTCTCACACCTTCAGTCAATTCAGAGTGTCCAATTTTCCTAATGCCCTAATCTGCATGTTTTTGGACTGTGGGAGGAAACTGGAAAAACAGGAGAAAACCCACACAAGGAGAACATGCAAACTCCATGCAGTAAGGTCTTTGTTCCATCCGGGTCACAAATTCGGGTCTTCTTGCTGCAAAGTCAAGAGTGCTAACCACTACACCAACTATGTGGTCCCTATCCATCTTCAGTGCATTTTAAATCGTTTTCACTTGCGCCTGTTTCATTTTCAGCAAGCATGGATTTTTTTCTTGATAAAGGCCTACAGGACAATGATAAGCGGTGCAAATAAATGCAAAACTTTGACAGATGAGAACAATGTGATTTTACTTAATATGTCTATAAATCAACATAGTACAGCATTCTTTTTAATAAGAAGAGTAACTGACACATACAGCATTGTCTAAATTAGTCTGACCTACATTTGAGAAATGAAAATTTCTGTCACTAAAGGGTATACAGTTCTCTTTCTCTGTCTGTCTGTCTGTCTGTCTTCCTTTGTTTCGAGCAGGAAATTCTGAAGTCTCATGTTGCTCGCCTTGAAACGTGCACATGGAGAGGGCAGACATCATAAAAATGCCTATACACCTGTTGCTCTGGCATTGGGGGAGCATTTGAACCCCACCTGCAATTCTTTGTTCTGACAGACTGTGATGTGTGTGTATGTGTGCATGCAGACCAAGTACGTCTCCCCATAAACAGGTGGGGTTCCCCTGCCACAGATATCGAGTTCCCCTCTTTGATAACTCATTACAAACTTCATTAATTTCACTCACTCCAGCCACGCACTCGCCGCCTGACAAACTCACAGAGGAATTTTTGTATGAGCACACCACCTTCAGCTTGTGTAAGTTTTACAAGCAGAGATTAACATGTGTGAAAACAAATGAAATTTAACCCTTTATTGTTTTAGGAGGGTGAGGCGGACATGCAGAGTGTGAAAAGCACTGTCTGCATTGGTGTTGCTGAGGTCCTGTCCCCTCATGACTTCAAACATGACAAGTTTTTTCCACATATTAAGGAAAAGCAAGGAAATACTGAAGTCCATGAAATTTGTTAATCAAAATATAACAAAAATATAGTTAATATTCTTTGATATTTCTAATTTTAGGAGTTCACACGGGTTGAAAACTATACTTACACATGTACATGTGTCCTATGTCCTGTTGTGCAGGGCTAATTTATGCTTTATTTAGTTTTTTTTTTTTTACATTGATTGGTTATTCGTGAGCACAAGGCACACCTGACACCGCAGCCCCCTTGATTCCAGTTGTGCAATGAGTCATTTCTGTGTCAGGCAAATGACATAGTGGTGCGGGGTGAACTTTGGCTGGACCTGACCATACGCACTAATACTCTGGACTGGACACTATGCAACCAAAAACATTTCCAGCATTGTTTCTCACTAACAAAACAATGCTAGGGATTAGGATGCTGCGATCAATTTAAGTTACAATACAATGAACACAAAAACACAGGGAGCATTTGAAGCAAGGACATTTTCTAAATAAGCCTAGCACGCCACAGACCAGCATGACCCTGCCTGGGACCTGACCACTGCTCTCACTGATAACATGGCTGCCAGCAGGGACAGAAGGAAAAACAGTATAGCCACAACAAAAGGCTCTTATAAAATCTATGCATACATAAGTCTATAATATGTTAAGAATATGTTCACGACTGTTTCCTCACCATTAGACAGTAGTCTTTTCCCAGTGGAAACTAAAGTTTGTAAACTACTAACTGTCCTCGCCAAAGTCCAAGTGAGTTTACATTTCTGCATGCAGGAGCGGTTAATCGACTGCTGCCTCCATCAGTAAGTTCAGAAAGTGTTATCTTGTGACTTTGGTGTTTCATACTGTATATTTTGTTAAAGAGACACAAACTTAAGCAATCCGGCAGCAGCACACCAGCAGCTTTCCTGTCCCTGCAAACATAAAAACAATGATTTTCTTCATGGAATTTGGCATGGGATGAAAAAGAAATTTCAGTTTCCAGCCAGTTTGTCTATCTATGAGATAATATATTCTTAAGATATTGTAGAGTTAAGCAGCTGTACATTTTATTAGTTGAACCTTTTGTTAAGAGTCTTCGGTGAAATTATTGTTTATAATGTGCCCATACCTCTTATAACCACACTTAAAAAATTAACTACCCCTTCAAGTGTTAAAAATGCAAATGCAAAGACAAGCATGAAAAAAATTGCTAATCCTTTATAAGAGCATTTCAGCTTGTTTCGTGATAGTCTCAATAAATCTTACAATAGGATTAAATTTTACAAAAGGCAACTGCTGTGGAGACAAAACACAAATAAGACCTTTTTATCAGTCTGGACAATGTTTACATGGTCATTTCTACCATATACTGTATACCTGCTGTGAACACTACTACTGGCACTGATGCCCTACAATTATTGTTTTCTTGTGAAATGGTTGGTGTGGACCAGACACAAGCTTGACCTTGACACTTTAAAAACAGATCAGGGACAAGTGCTGGGGCATAAACTTGATGGGGGGGAGGAGGACGAGAGAGCTAACAATGGGCAGTTTCAGTGTCACCACAATACTACTACCACCCACCACCATCATCACCACATATATTCTTGACATAAATCACACTGATGAGCACAATAATAGTAATATAATAATGATTTTGACCACAAATGCATGCAGATTGCGGCCCTTTTGTCTGTATAAGATATATTTTCTCCGATAATTGGATCGTATTCTCAGTTCTAACTGTATATTCTGTTACACTTCCACCATTGTCTCCAATAATAGAAATGAAACCTCCTTTGATGAACAGGCAAATAGGAGCCACTTGTGCAACATTGTTGAAAAGATATCCATTCCATTTATTTTTAGAAAGCCATACCAATGATTTACAAAGGTCCCCATAATGTAGTTATATGTCACTGCTGTTATTTTTTATCTTGATGCTCAGATAAGGTGCAGCATCTGTTGGGACCTGTAAGACTGTGTATTGTTGAGAGCATAGCTTTGAACTTAAGTTTGATCAAACACACTTCTAGATTTAACGCAAAAGAACTGGAGTTGCTGAGAAAAAAAAGAAGGAAAGAAGAAGTATTATGTGGCCATCGTGGCAGATACAGAGCATGTGAGTGTTTGAATTGAAGATAATTTATGATGCTGAGGCATCTATAAATCCATAATGCTGAAAAAATACAAACATACCGCAGAGGCCACTGAGCAGTGGGAGTGGGAAGCTGTGGACAGAAAACCAAACTGTTTCATCAAGCAATTTTTGATCTTCCTCTCAGCTGCATATTGATTTTTGTGGTTCACTGTGCACCTACACTGCATCTGCACGCTTTAGCAGTTCAATGCCATGAAAAAGAAGCTGTTCTCATTTAATTAACAAGGTCAATCATTACCTCAAACACAGTGAGCTATGTTCTTTGCACCTATGTTAATTTCTTATTGTCTGATATGGAGCCATTATGAGAAAAGGCAGAGGAAAAAAAGACCTCTCCTATGTAAGTGATTCACTTTTGAGTATGCTGCATACCGACAGCAGGAATTACTTTTACATTGTTTGAAAATCATATTGATCTTTGCCCTTTCTTTGATTTGCATGTTCCCCACTCACAGCCAAATCCTCCCACACAAGGCTTTGCTTTTGAAAGATTGCTTTCAGACAGTAAAAAGATGCCAGCCACACACCGAAAAATTGTTCTTGTGGAATATTACTTCAAAATACGTATTGATTCCGCTTGAAGAAATGAAGCATTATGTGGGTGTTGAGTGGAGCAGGGAGATACGGCGGTGAAAAATGACACTGTGTCATGAGCTATCAGTTTCAGTGGCTCAAAAAGAAACATCTGGTTGGACTCGGCTCCAAAGAATACAAACCCAGCTAAGGAGACTGCATAAGTTGGGAGCAGACAGTCTTCAAAACAAACGCCACCAGCTTTGTTGGCTTCTGACACTATTTGCTCGAGATCTTATTCAGTTTCAGAGCCAGAGGGACTTACAATGATCTCCATGTGCAGAAGAAACTTATTGCAATGTGGCGGGCCGATATAAAATGAAAAAAGGGAGAAAAAGAGTGAAGCGACTGTGAATGATAATAGATATCAAACATGAATGTTACATTTTTACCTCTTTGGGCACTGTACATAGTTTGACTTTAGAGTAATCCATCAACCCTGGGTGAGAAATAGCTTTCTATATTTGGCCTCTACATCTTTAGGTTGTTCTCTCAGTGGGTACAGCTGAGGAGACAACACTCTCCATCAGTCACAAATGCTGGCTGGAGGCCCAGAGTTCCTGTCACTGAAAGGCTTAAAGCAAAGAATCCTCTCCTTCATTTCTATACAAGCCAAACAGGTCAAAAGGTTCTAAAATGATTTGCAAAGCCAATGAAGTACAGACTTTATGACTACAGTCCACTATTTGGACTGTAATACTCTCCGACACCTTTTTTCCCCCACAATCTACAATTAGAGAAGCAGCAAAATTACCCTAATTTGCTAAATTTGCCACAGCAAGAAAGCTCATGCTTGAGGATTCACCAACATCATCATCATTTTTGAAAAAAGCTAGCATGCATCCTCGATCCAGTTTGTAATTTTTTTTTCTCCATTGGCCCAATTTAAACCACCGAATACAAGCCCTATAAAATGCAAATGTGAGAGCAGCAGCTATAGGAAAACATTTGGGGAGAGGAGGCGAGAAGTGGGGACTGCTTCAGTGATGCTGCCGAGTAACCACAAAAATCTGTCTGTGCACCACGTCAAGACTGTGATCATGATTCCACTCTTTTTCTACTGCTTTTGGTCTGCAGCCATTTAACACCATGTCAGCATTTTTGCTCCAAATGAAATCTGAGGGCATTCCTTTTCTGCTCTGTATCCTTTTCAGAACCCTCATTCACAGCCAATGTGGCCTTCTGGCCCACAACAAGACATGTACTGCAGCAGCCACAGTTACTGCACACAAACTCACACAAAGCGTTCAATCACATTTTTATTTATTTTTTTTTTTCTTAAATTTTAACAAGACAAGATAAACCTACAGGTGAAGTTGGATGGATACAGATTTTTCGATCACTTTTGTATCACCTACAAATGGATCAATAAAATATTTCTCACTATTCCTCAAAAATATGTCAGTGGAAATTTCAGTTATATGTGCATACATTTGTTTGGAGGAGTTTGGATTGGAAATAAATAGAGCAACATTAAGTGAGTCCATTGTTGTTAATGTTTCAGACTGGTGTCAGTCTGATTAGTTAGTTTGTAAAGAAAAAAAAAATATATAATTTCTGTGGAAAAAAAAGTCTTGACCTACTGCATTGTTCCAACATAATTTCATTCTATGTTCACAAAGCCTTTACTAGTGTTCTTGGATGTTTCACATGTGCCGAACACAGTGAGTGCTCAACACAATTACTGAGCTGGAACATTAATATGCGCTGGCAAACCCTGATACCTTGTGGTTACAGAACGTCTCCCAGAGAACAACTCTGGCTGAAATGATTGACATATAAAGTTTATATAATGGTGTATCCATCTCAAGTTGTCTTCAAAGTGCAACTTGGGCAATTTCTGCAATGTTCAGATATATCAAACTCTCCGAATGTTTCCTAAGTTGGGGCAAGATGCCATAAAGATGGATGATGCAGGGTGGTTTGAGGATGAATGATTTTATCCAGTAAAAAATCCAAACCCTGTGCCCCAGACTTGTGCTCGATATTTGTATTTCGTCTAGTGCAACATTGTCAATAAGCTCCATTGTGTTGTCATTTTTCTTCTGTCTATGACTCACATTTCAAGCACAGGGGATGCAGAGAGGCCACACAGTTGGTGTACTGGTTTGCAGCAAGAAGACCTGGTTTCACGACCCGGTCGGAACAAGGAACATTCTGTTCTATCCATGTGTGTGGGTTTTTCCCAGGTTCTCCGGCTTCCTCCCAAAGTCCAAAAAGAAGCAGATTTGGGGATTAGGCCAACTGGACATTCTAAATTGCCCTATGTCAGCTGAGATTAGGCCCCAGCACCACCCGCAACCCTCATGTGGAGGATAAAAGGGCAGAAAAATAACCCAGCAAGGCTTTTTATGGGTTTACCTGGATTTAAAAAAAATTGGATATGCATGCTAATTTTAGTGTTAAAGAGGCTCAAGTCACTAGAGGGATACAGTAATAAGGTCAATATGTACGAATAGCATGTCTCTTCTCTTACACATTGTTTTGAGGGAGTTATTTATGGTCTACCTCAAAGCTCAGGAATGTCATTTCTATTTAACTGCTTGCTATTTCTACTTTGTACTTCTGGTCTCTATGATGCAAAACTCAAATGGGTTCTTCTTTGATTTACAACTACACAAATTAAAGTTTGCTTTAGAAATAAATATTAATTTCATTGAAAAAAAACACTGACTTTTATCAGAAGATTACAAAATGGACTTTCTCAGGATCTTGGCTGTTTGAGGCTTTGCTTCTTTCCTCAACCAACTACTCACATAAGTATTAAGAATGAGATGTGTGTATAATGAATCCACATTTCTTCACTCAGTAAACCTATTACTGTTGAGGGAGGGTAGAAAGAGGCTATATATTTACATGCACTTGAAGCATCTGCTAATGTTATCCCACCATTGCATCTTCTGCATTACTTGTAGCAGACAACACTTGCAACCCTCAAGAGTCCTCATTCTCCGCTTGAGTTGACCGCCACCCAAGCCAAGAGAGGCGGTATGAAGTCATCACAAAAGTCAAGAGCTACTGTGCCACAGAGACTGATGTTCACAGAGGGAAGAAAAGTTGGCAAGAAATCACTGTTGTGTCACTGGAAAGGATTTGCAAGTGGGAGGAGGAAGAACAAGGGGAAGTAGGGAGGGAGGGCTTGACAGAGGAACTCAGGCTCAAGAGGAAAAGAGATGCAGTGGGGAGAGTAAGAGAGTGTGAGGGGGGAAATAATAAAGTAAAATAAAGAAGAGAGGGGAGACACTAGACTTGCGTGGCTGTGATGGAAAGAATGGTGGTGTTGATAGGAGAGGTGGAAGACATTTTCCCTGGCTCCAGACCCAGCTGGTGTCTACCCTGCACCGCTGTGGGTGTCAGATCTTTATTCCAACCCTGGAGACAGCTGGAGATGTCAACACCGCGCCAGCCTCAGTTATACCTCCCCACAAAACTCAGCCATGTGTTTGTGCTGCAGCAGCCCCACTGTCACAACAAGGAGATATCATGTTGACACAAGGCCCCCCCTTCTCACATCTTCTGGACTATTTGTCCAATATTCCCAAAGCAATGGTTTCATTTGTAATATCGCCACTTCAATAAAATATATTTGATGGAATAAAAACTGGGGCTTTTGCTTTGAAACTGTACAACAGCCACTTGTAAACCAGGACTCACTTGTGGGATTTATAATCAAACATGACAAGACCCAAAAGAAAAGTTATAGAGGGGCTTTCATGCCCCATTTACATTGAAACAATCATTCACTACTGGGGTTTCAAGTTCTCAGGAACCACAGACAGACATTCAAGGGGTTAACCCTCTAACTACAAATCAAACTGGTAGGAAGTCATTTAATACATCTCTTAATGGGTTCCAGAGAAGAAGATGGCTCTCAGTGATCACGTGTGTCCCTGAAATCTCCCATGTCGCCTTTAAAACTTTACAGCATGAGTTTTGAAAAGATAAGAGGAATCCTTTTCCGTAGCTCTTTAGTCTGGGCCCAAAAAGGTAGCACTTCCTGACATTATGATATATTGCAGAGAGGCAAGTGAGTTAGGCACATTCTTTGATAATGAGGTTAGTTCTGGTGTGATAGGTGAGGATGATATGATGGCCCCTGCAGGAATCTGAACACAGCAACATCATTTCCAAAACAATGATTTCAAAATAATACTCAAAGCTTTGGTACTGATTTCACCAAGTTTGTTTCTTTAAAAAATAATAATTGACACAAAAAATAATCTGAAGGAAAACATCTGTCCTTTGCTGGTCTGATATTCTTCCCACTAGAGATTTGATAGATCGCTCTCTAGTCCAGTGGAGTCTCTTTCAAAATAATGAGTCCATTTAGAGAGAAAAAAAAGTCTACCATCTATAAATCAAATTAGATAAAGGTGACTGCTATCGTTTTTGCAAGAGGCGCTGTGTTTTACTTTTTTATAGTGAATGCACTGAAGGAAGGAAATCATATTTTTTACTTTGGAGTGGGCCAAAAAGGTTATTTCACTAAAAATCTTTGATCAATAAATGTCAGATCAATAAAGATTGATTTTCAGGATTGAAGGTTTATGGGCAGACAAGAAACGATTACATAGAGAAACAATGCAATAGATCTAAAGTAAAAAATTCAGAGCAAATATGTTATACACTTCAAAGTGTGTCCCTGCAACACGGAAACATGATATCGCTGTATGATTCTGTTTATATTACTAATGAAAATTATATTGTAAAAGTTATTATTTTATTACCTATGAGCACAAGTTTAAAAGTTTACTTAACTGTCATGAATTTATTTATATTGAATAAAATTAAAGTAACAATGTTAATGGAAGTTAATTTGATTTCAAACCACAAAAAAAGCTGAAATATTTGACATATTGCAGCCTGACCTGCATCAAACTCAGCAGGCAGATGTGTTTATGGGAAATGAGAAGCCTAATAAATTGTCAGCATAATATTATTGAATTAGTCAGGACTTAGGACAGATACCATATTAAATCCTGTCTTTTCCAGTTCACTGCCTTTGATAGCAATATATTAGATTCCCACATGATATACTTGCGCATCCACCATCGTTTTTCATCACCTCTAGTAAGGCACCGGTGAGGAGGGCAACAATGAATAATAAATGAAGCTGAATTTTCTGATGGAATTTCCATTTGCACTCTGAACAAATTTCTGGAAAGAGGATTTAGACTTAATACCTTGCAGTGCCCCCTCCAACAGTTGCTGTTTGTAGCACAGATTAACAGTGAGATCTCCATCTCATCCGTGGCATGATGTGATATTTGCTGCCATTTAAAAGACACCAAGTCTGAGGAATCTCAGGTGCTCAAGCTGCACTAAAGCATCTGCCAATGGAATAAATATTGGTAAACCTTCAAATCTGCAAACACACAGGTTTAATGCACAGCTAATAAACAAATTGTGACCTAAAATGATGAGCCTTAATCTCATCATAACTTGTTTTGATTTGAATGTTTCTAAGTACAATTTTGAGTCCATATTGTATACAAAGTTTATGCACTCATGATCATATACAAAGGGGGTTTATAAAGCATAATATATTATTAACAAAAATAGAGTTATTGTTTCACCATCAACACTTAAAAAATGTAAACACATTTGCACCACGGGTGAAAATACTGTACATGGAGCATATTTTTTTACAGATCTTTCTTTAGAAATAAATACATTCTAAATTTGCTGCTTAGTTTTATTTTGAGTAATTGTCAGATTTATCCTTTTTACTCAAAAACCATTTTATCCTCTGTGTCTACGGCTGCTTGAGAATCTCTGTGGGTGATATTTAGCATTAGCACAAATTACAGAGAAAGAAACAGGAACACATCAGAAAAGTCAAACCTCATAAACAGGAGGTCAAAAGACAATTCAGCACAGTGACGGATGGTTTGATTGGCAGGTGATCACAATATAAAACCCCAACCAATTCCTGCTTATCAACTAACTTGTCAACAATAATTCCAGACTCGTCCCGCTCGTAAAACCTTTCATGCACCACCTCCTTGCTGTGGCTTTTCCTCTCCTTACCGAGTTACTTGTAATGTTGGCAATGCAAAACTTCACCCCACTGTTCCTCTGGATCAAAGCAGGAGCTCTGTTCCTCGGATGTAAACGTAAACAAGCTCACACGCCCTCACATGGCACATATTTCCTTTCTTCCCAACATGGCTTGTAATTGGATGCCTGAATGCCCCTTGCCATCCCTCATTACCCAACATTCCTGAGGGCTACATGTTGAGGGTGCGGCAGAGAGACCACAGTGTGTGAAGCTGGCTCAGGGGCCAGGTGACAGTGATTGATCAAAGTATGATTGATGGCTACAGCTGATACACTGACTCTGTTTTAAATTGTTGTGTAGGATTTGGCACTTCTCACCTTGTAAAAGTGCTTTAAGAGGGGCTTTGGAATGAATAAGGGTGTAAAGTTGGAAGAAGAGGATGATAAGTGTGAAAAGTGGTTGAGTAGCAAAACCTGTAAAAGATGGACCGGACATTTCCCCAAGATGATGTCATGTGATCGAGTGAAAGCAGCTGCTCTCTAATAACACCATGACACCACCAGAGTTATGTTTGTAATGATGACTGAATAAATGTTCAGCCAAATGCTGAAGAGTCAACATGTCATGCACTAAAGTTTATATATATATTTTCCACTTTTAACTTAAACTCAAGTTAAAATTAAGATGACAAACAACATTTTTGTTTTAAATCAGAACAAAATAATCAATAAGAAGAAGAACAAAATCCCCACCATTGTCTAGACCCACAGCAAATTTTACTTGGACATATATATTACATATGCCAACTTTTATTTTTCATACTAATCTCTAAATTACTGAATTACCAGACAATTTATTAGGTACACCAGTTCAACTGCTTGTTAACTGCATCAGTTAATATCTGAATGGGAAACAAGGGTGATTTAAGTGACATTGAACATGGCATGACTATTGATGCCGTAAAGTCTGGTCTGAGAATTCCAAAAACTGCTCATACACTGGGATTATCACACACACACACACACACACAACCATTGCTATGGTTTACAGAGAAAGTTCCAAGAAAGAGAAAATATCCAGTGAGCTGCAGCTCTCACAATGAAAGTGCCTTGTCGATGCCAGAGGTTGGAGGAGAAGGACCATACTGGTTCAAGATGATAGAAAGGCAACAATACCTCAAACAACCACTCATTACAAGTCAGGTACAAAGAAGGCCATCTCTCAAAACTCATCAAACTTTAAAGATAGGCTACAGCAGCACACTACAACAGCAACAGACCACACTAGTTGCTACTCCTGCCACTTCATTAAGTGCCACATGTACCTAATAAAGTAACCCGTGAGTCTCTCTCGATAAATTTATGAAAATATTAAAAAAAAGCCCTGTCTTGCAATGTTCGACAAGTATTCCTGTATCCACGCCTATAATAGGATCTGATCCAAAAGTTAATGGGTTCTTCTCTGGCCCAGAGCCCATGACACTCTCCCACCAAGCTTCAAGAAAATCTGTTCAGTTTTTGCGTAATCCTGCAAAGAGCCCCAAAGACAAATGGCACTAGAAATAAAAACCCCCTTTTACAACGTGAGGTCTGTAAAGAGCATGGAAAAATTAACGACTGGCAAGCTACACAAAGTGCTACTCTTACTTCAGCAAAATGCTCCGTTTCTTCAAAGTGCTATCAGATCCACCTTGAACTGTATTTTGTGGGCATTTAAATAAACTCAAACACAAATAAAGGCTATAATTGCATGATTTTTGTTGTCACAGAACATAAGGGCACAGTTGTGTTCAGTGCTTACTAGTCTACACAATGCATTGTGGAATATGAGTCTACATGGGTGTAACAATTCTTACTTAACATTTGGCCAGCATTATATAACAGCAGTCATTATATGGTGAGTATATAATGTGTAGAGGGTGGAGTCTTAAAGCTGCTAACCTTTGGTGATTTTTATTTTTGTTTATAGTACTATTCTGCCTCTATTTGGTCTTGGTGAATAGAAATGATGCAACAAAATTTTTATGCAGCATCCTTCACTGGAAAACAGGTTCTGTCAAGCAATACTATCAGACCTGACTGAGGGAGAATCTGTTTGTGTACTGTGGCAGCAAAAGAGTCATATTCAATACCTGTTTGCAGTCGCTTGCTTTGCTTTAGTAGCACAACGTGGCCGTTGCCTCCGTCTGTCTTGATGTAAAATGAATCACTTGTCACGGGGTGACACAAGATCTACACACAGCTCTACTGAGAAACAGAGAGGCCGTTGCTGTGTGACGCTGACGGGCATGATCAGCATTGTACGAACTCATCTGACAATGGTTTGAATGCAACAGACATTTATTTATATTTTAAAGTTATGCAATACACTTTGAACTCTCATGTGATGCGTTTACACCACGATGCTAGACTTACGGATGAACAATTCAGTGTAACTTGGAGGGATGTTGTTTCACATTACATAGACTGGAAGAAGTGATCACTACTATTTGAGCCAAAGGCGTTGACAGACAAGCCTGCTGATCTCCTGTAATCATTGTGCCAATTTTGCTATACGGAGCAATATAAATCATAATGTCTCCATGTTAAACAGAAATACCTATTCTCTTCTTTCAAGTGGATTTGGCTTTAGATGTTCAGTTGAGGTGAACAGGTGGCTCTCTCATTCCTGTACCCCACTGCCCCGTTCCACCACTCTACACTCTTTCTGCTGGGAGCCACATAGCTGACGAATTCACTTACAGAGTTCCTGCTTTGCAACCAGGACAGAGTTACTTTGTGTCCCAGCAGGGAGGTAACCTATCAGGAGAGACAGGGAACTGCACAGCATACCAACAGGGTATGGAAGCACATTAAAGCCTCTTCTGTGACCTTCTGAGACACCAATAGCTATCTGCCATTTACACCATGGCTGGGGTTCTAGATTGCCACAGTTAACAAGGGAGGAAATACACCTCATTTCAGATTTATTTCCACATTTTTACACCATGGGCTTTAGTATGGTGGGATTTAAGTTACAGTGAGATAGAGCCAATATTGTTGTACACAAAGGAATAATATATTGCTCTGGGGAAAGTAACTAGTGGAAATTTGATGTAAAGAGCCAATAAACGATTTATTTGGTTATGATGATGAAGGCTTAAAAAAACCAACTTTGCATTATAGTAACAACATGGTATTTCCATGGTAATGAGGCATTAATATAATACCATCTTATTTCTAAGGCAGTTTCATTCTAAGTTATTACAGTGGTAATAGTGCAGTAATCAAGGAATTAATTTAAGTAATAATCATGCTATTTCCAAGTAATATCCAGGTCAATAACTTGGTAATGAGTATTAATATAGGCTACCATTAGTAATACATTCAGAAATTATGAATCAAAATTTGAGAATTACCAGAGTTTAATGTAGAAATTCATCTTCCCTTACGCTCCACGTACATTTTCCACAGTTATTACCAAGCTATTACATGGTTATCTATGGAAATAAGATGATATTACCATTATATTATTTCCATATTACAAATTATAAATAAACTACTAGCATTTTGTACTTTACAGAAATGTTAAGTGTAACTAGCCACTTTTTTCTTTTTTTTCTCGCTACTTGTTGTCCTGTGTGTGTGTGTGTGTGTGTGCGTGTGCGTGATGAAAGCTGGACACCAAGGGCCAGCCAGTACATATCCCAGATACATGTCATCATAATAAACGGTATTTACCAGAGTCTCATGACATTTTCTGTGAAACCACTTCTGTTACTTTTTTTGGGGGGGGGGGGGGGGGGGGTCAGGGGGGGGGGGGGGGTGTCACCCACATCTCTCTTGTAGCAAGTCAGTAGACATGAATTAAGTCTGATCTGATTCCAGCTCATTCTTTGATTTGGCTGCTCTGGTTCAAAAGCTAAAGGGATTTGTGGTTTGTATGCTGAGCTAATTGGGCTCATATCTAATTGGGTGTCGGGAGAGAAAGAAGCAGGTGGGCACGCTGAAGAAAAGAAAATCTCCGTTTGTGTACCAGTGATGTGAAGAAATTCCTGTCTGTCTGCTTATTTTGTTTAAGGTCACTTTTATGTGTTTAAAAAAAATAAGAAACTACTGTGATATTACAATGAGGTGTCGCTTTCGCATATCTGGTGCTATTTTTTATTTTTAAAACCATGTGATTAATCAGTCTTTCATCCCTTATTTAATATTTTATTAATGTTTTCTTTTAGATACAAGGTTGAGTGTGAGAGCTACACAGGGAGAAATAATCCTCTTTATTGTGTTTTTCTTCTCTGTGGCCATAGACCAGTTATAGAGTCAGGAGTTGATCGATTTGTTTCCCCTAAAGATCCTTGAAGTTGAGCGGGATTGGTGACAAAGCCTTGATTCTGTTGATATGGGCCCCTGATGACCTGACGGTATTTGAACTGCCCTTCAGGTCCAGTGATCAGAATGCTTTGTGTTTTATCCATGAGCACAGAGAAGGGGTTAAGACTCAGTTGGTCCGCAAGGGCCAAGCCTTCAACACACTAGAGGATCTGCAGTTCTCTTTGTGAGGATCATGGACCTACAACCTGTCAACCTCTGCTAAATTCATGTCTCACTAGCTGATGGAAAATACACCTGAAGCCCACCATTCAATGGCAGCAAATCCAGTCTGTAAACATTTTATCCTTTGAAAAAAATAAAATAACACACACGCATTTTGGCGTTTTTATCAATATATATATATATATATATTTTTTTTTTTTTTTTTTTTTTTTTTTTTTCAAAGTTGGCCCAACGCAATTTATCTGAAATGACAAGAATCAGATTTCTGTTCTTGCAGGTACTAAGGACTTTTAGGTCATTTGTTCTTATTCAGTCAATTTAATGAGGACAGGAAAAATGTTATTTGTCACACACTGTACTCATATTAACATATTGATTTATAATAATGTAATATAATCATGGTCAGTGTAGTGAACTAAAGTCTGCATTGGCAGAATTACAACTACTTTTACTATGACTTCTTCAAGTGTCATGACCCATCTGAAACAAAACAAATGTGACAGGTCACAGTCATTCACAAAAAGAAAAACAGTAATGAATAAAAAATGTACAACTGCAAAAGCAAACCATCTTTATATTTTGAAAATTATATTTTATATTATATTTTGAAAATTTTAGCTTTGCTTCTTTGTTATTGTTTTGATTGAGACACCCCTGGTGGCATAAATTACATATAGTGTGTTTAATCATAATTCAACCAAAACAGGTAAAAGAAATAAAAAAGGTTTGTACTTCGAGATGGATGAGGCTCAGTGGGCCAGTCAAAGAAGAGATGCACATAAAGCAGCTTTAAATAATGTACCTCACACAAAGGGAAAAGAAGGAAAGAACAATTCATATCAGGAAACATGAGATACTCTTTATTTTACACTGCATTTACTACTTTCCCAGTATTTATATCATGATTTATATCATAAAACCTCTCGGGTCCAGTTCATCAGCTATAACCTCTAGGATTTGGCCTAAACAATCACACTTGATAAGTTCTCGACTGTGAATTTCATATCGTTGTCAGGATGCAATGAGAGTTCAGAGGATCAAGTGCAGCTGAAATGGAATGTGGTTCAATAACTCACAGATTCATTTTCATAATCAAATTTTGCTTGTGCCATATTTATTAAAGTAACATATAAACATGAGGAAAAAAAAGGTTAGAAGCCTTAGCTTTGAAATTGCCAGAAGTTTAAGTCTTAGCCTCACCAGACATGCACAATGAAGTCATGTGCACCATCAGGGATGCAAATGTTTGCGTGATCCATCACATCAGACATTATCAGTCATGTAATGAAAGCTTTAGTTCCACTCCCATGCTTTCTTTTCTCTCCCACTCCTTAGAGTTTTATTTTTCCAAACAATAAGCTATCTCGCACTGGAGTAGTCTGACAGTCAAAGAAGCTTTTGACGGAACGGCCATGGAAATTTTGTAACATTTTTAACCTCTACAGTAACTATTGTAACTATTGTACATATTTTAGTAGAAAAATAATGATCAATTCATGTTTTGTAATAACAAACAACAACAATACCTCTCACTCTCTATACTTTAAACCTGTCAGCCATAGTGAGGGGCTGCAGTTGTGTAAAACAATCTGGAACGAGATTTTACACTTCTAATTACATCTATCAACAACTGAGGCTTTCATGTCAAAGCCAATGTGTTTCCTGTTAGCTGAACACTGTTCGTGACAGCCCTGCAATTAATTGAAACATTAGAGAGACAGGGGAATGCTCCGGGGCTCATGTGGCCTTGGCTGACGCGTCGCATGCACTGCAGTCCCCAGAAGACACGGAAAGCACAAGCTCTCCAGCGGCAGCTTATAGTCCAGCCTCAGTGTCAGCAGCCGGCTAGTTTCCTCCCACTCAAAGGGAACCAGATGTAACTCAGTACTCCTCAATAAGTACTAGACATCAAAGAACCGACAATGGAGGCGTCCATGTTAACAGTGCATATTTGATGCATTGACTTATTTTATGGAGGTATATAGGGGAAAGGATTGGGCTTGTATTGAGAGGGATGTTTAAACTCAGCTATAATTTATGTATCCTTCAAGTAACACAAAACCTTGGGAAACATTATCATCTATGTTAGTGAAATGCAAAAAATAGGGAGCGACCAGTTCAACAAAACAATGCTTGATAAAGATTCAAGTTGTTTCATAAAATGACTTCAGCCTCCCCAAAATACAATTTGATGTTTTTTTTTTTTGTTTGTTTTTTTTTGTTATTTGTTTTTTTTACTGTAAAAATTCATGGAAAGCCACTAGGCATTTTTTGTTTCAGTACATTCAGTAAAACGAGGTTCCATGTCATTCCACACATGCATACTTCTTTTTTATTAGTAGTTGCAATTTCTCACAGGACGTTTACCTTATTTCATATTTCCTTATATCTTTGAGTGCAGAGTTCTATGTGTGTTTGTGTGTGTAACAACCAGCTTCCATGGTTACCGTATTCTTCTACAGGAAAGTGTTGTGCTCTTTGAATGTGCAGACCAACATAGAAATGAGCAAATCTCAAATCGTGGCGAACCTCAGAGCATATACTGCCATCAGGTATTGTGTGCATGTGTGGCTGTGAATCTGCCTTAAATAACCAACTGTGTCTCCATGTTGGAACAAAACATGGTTTCCCCAGATCCCTAACAGAGCATCTCAACACACGTGGTGCTGTGACAAACAGCCACACTTCTAATTTTGTGCAAACAATTGCGTGAGTCTTTTTGTAATGTGGGAAACTTAATTAAAAAAAAACAAAAGTCATATTGCTCCGTGTGTGTTCCGTTGTCTTACTACATTGGAAAATGCTGAGTGACATCCACAGCATGCTGGGGGTCAGCAGTGCCAGCCTGATGCAAACTGACATGTCAGTTACAAAGATCCATGTACTCGGAAATACTCTTAAACATTATTTATGAGGCCGGTTGCTGCGTTACTGACATCATCTAAGCTTGGACCAATAAGCATTTATTTCCAGCAATGTGGCACCTCACACATCAAAGCTGTCCGCCTGGCATTCTCTGTGCCTCCAACAGCCTGCAGCTAATTACATGATCTGATGATCACAAAGGGAAGGTTGGGAGTCTGGATGTTGACTATTGAGACAGTAAACATGTTCACCTCTGCCTCAGCGACGACAACAGCTGCCGTGCCCTTGAGCAAAGTGCTAAAGCCTGGTAGCTGCTCATAGAAACTAGGCGGCTCGTGGATATTAAATCTGTTGTAGGTAGGAAAAATAGTTGAATGCTGAGTCACATCCCCAGGTCGTTAAATACATTTTGGGAATGAGGCTCTCTGTCCTGAGCCCCTTCCATTAGATAAGCATGGAAAGACTTGAGGCAACCTCTCCATTACTGAATTGCTCTTTTCATACTGACAAGCTGTTTGTAGCTCTTCGGGAGTTGTTGCCAAAATTTGAGTCAATTTGCAACCTTCTACCAAAGTAATGTACATATATGCAGCTACTTAGTAAAGTCTAAAAATGGGTTTTATATCCCAGCTTTAATCACATATTGTACTGGGCAAATAAGCATTGAACTGCTTGTCAGTTTATATCTATATACGAGTGTGAAAACAACAAAATACTATTTTATGCCTCTTTTCAAGGCTCTCCTGTTGCATTCAGTATAAGAAGATCTTCAGTTGGCTCACTGCCTGCACCATGTAAAAAACATTTGTCAGCTGAAGAAGAACAAATTATGAAATATTAATACCTTCATTTATTTCCAGTGCACATTATGAAAAACACATTGGGGCACAATTTAAATAACCCATGAATAATCCATGACTAGAACCTTTGATCAGTTGAAAAGATAAATTGACAAATTGAGTTACAACAGTTAATTAGGGGCAGTAAACCAATAAATACAGTATTTTTGAATCTCAGCTCCTATTTCCATGACTCAGAATATGGTTTTACAATAAAAATGAAAAAAGAGCCTCACATTTCTTTTCCAAGAAGCCATGTATCAGATTCTTACAGTAAGACACTACAGTCATCCCCTTAATTACATTACACTTTCACTCAGCACCCAAAACTTCTCCCCTGGGATCAATACACTTTGTCTAGTATGACTTTAATCTTCACATAATTGTAGGTAAAAGGGTTTGATTAGTTGTCTTATTTGAAATCCCCTGTGGGGTGATCTCCCTTTCAACTGAGGGAGAGCAAGTGAGTCCTGGAGCACTCCTGCTTCTTTCAGACAGACAAGAACTAACAGGATTTCTGCTCAACTGAAACAGGAAGTTTGCAATTGGGTTTTCATGTTTCAGGCTTTTCAACCATAATGTGCCAAGAGTTCTCTCCAAATGAGGCATTTGACAGGTTTGAGCTGCCGGTGTGTTACCACATCAGAGGGCTTTGGTTTTGTATTGTTGGGCTTGTTCACACCTTGCAAAAAAATGTAGAACCCTTCATTATTTCTGTTCTTTTTTCCTTTAAGAGCAAAATAAAGGTGTTGATAACAACAGCCCTGAAGCTACAGTTTATTTTTTGTGATACAATACTATGAAGCTTTAATGATACCATTTCTTTGACATCACATTTTTATTCCAACTAGATGTCAGTTACATGATGGATATTTAAAAAAAAAAAAAAAAAACATAAAGCCGCCTTGTGAAATTAAATAATTTGAGTGAAATAATAGTTTTAAAGAGGTTCAAAGTGGACATCATGAGATTACAGAGATTTTACTGATATCCTGTGTCACCACATGTTATTGTCATTCTGGATCTGAACACATGCACATAAAGAGGTTGTTTGACTCTTCATAAAAAGGTCACTGGGTTACCCTACACAAGAGTTTTCCAAATTCTCTCGCCTTTGCTAAGTAGAATGCCAGAATCTAAAAAGTTTAATTAGATCCTCGGGGAGACACTAATATTCACATTTATTATTTGTTTGTTATTTAAAATTGTTATTTGACAAGACTCAAAACCTTGTTTCTTTTCACCATAAGACTGATGTATCAGCCCATCAAATGCCACCCAACAAGAAGGCCACCATGTTCAGCTGTACATGTTCACAGTCCAGAATCCAGTTGAGGGGGTGAGCATAACAAAAAATACCACTGAAGGGTTTAATTAGAAGGGACACACTAAAAATGTGAAAAAGTAACTGCAATAAAGACTAAAACAAACCTCTTTTTTTTTTTGATTAGCTTTCTTTGACTAGAAATACTGTACTACACTATAGTTTACTCATGGGTAGTGTTTGATTGACCAAGGACTCCCTCTAACGTCAAATGATCAATGGTCTCTGTGCTATATTAGGGAAAATGACTGTGATAATTGAGTGTGTGGTGATAGAAAGTAGACTAATCTGTACCTGTAACTACATTAAAGTTAAATATTTAAATTACCCATGCAAGTTTGGATTTTCAACCAGTGAAATGTGCCTTTGCCCCAGAGCCCCGAGCATCCAGCACTGCTTTTAAGCTACACTTTGAAGTAATGCACAAAAGAAATTGCAAAGTTGGGAATTTGCACCACTTTGCAGAGTCAAAATATAGTCATAGGCTTCAATATGTACTGCATTATGTATATCATATACTTTTGCAAACAAATAAACTCCAGTTATTAAAATAATGAAAAGCTGTACATAATTATCCCTTACAGTTAATATCACAATATCTATCCAACTTAACACCTCTGGGCCTTATTGTGCTCTGGTTGTATCACCATTGTGCTGGCAGAAATCAAAGCAGCAGTGGAGAGAGAAATGGTGAATATGTATACCTTTAATCCCTCTTATCATGCTGTTAGGCCAGGGTGTGTCCCCGGTCTTTTATAATAGTCTGCAATGAGAAGCTTGAGTAAACACAATCAATTGAAGATACTAGCATATGCACCACAGAGACTTCCGAAGTCCAACCCCCACCCCCTTTTATACCTTTCATCCCTCTATATATTTGATTATACGCCCCAACCTTTGTGGGTTCAACACTGGGACAAAAAGGTATTAATGCAATATTAGATGTTATAATCAATAACAGGTATAATGTTATTATCACCATCACAGGATTGTGCCAGGGAAAAGGGTGATCTTACCATGGGGTGCCCTCTCTCTTTCTGTGTGTGTGTGGGGGGGGGGGGTGCTCCTGCATGCTGTCTTACTCCTGGATTACAATCTCTTCATCCATTATTAATGAAGTTAAACTACTAGTGGCATGCTGAATGTGCTGCATGGGAGATTTGCAGTTAATCCAGCGCAAAACAGCCCCAGTCACATAATGAAGGTAAAAAAAAAAGCACAAATGTCAACAGTTTCACACTGGGACTGGATTAGACACCCCCACCTCACCGTCACCAACACCAGCCTCTCATTCACACATGGTGTCTCTCTCTCTGTCTCTCTCTCTCTCTAAACCACAGGCACAGCCACTCCTGCACACAAGCACCAAACCAGTCACACAGCCAATCTTGCATCCGGCATGAAGAGTTATGAGCACATCGACCTCCCTCTGTCACCTTTTCTGTGGTGTTTGCTGACTAACAGATCAGTGAAACCTGAGGTTCTGATGTGAGTGACAAGGCCGCAGAGCTGTTGAAGTCTATCTACATGTGAAACCAGTGAACACAAGTCTTCCAAAAGACAAGCTGTAACGCTGCTTCTCCAAATCAGCCACAGTTCAAGTCTGCGTTCCCCTCTGTAAGGGGGCATGACAGAGATACACGCATGCTTACAGATCAGCTCAGTGTGAGTGGATGTTGACCCCGCGACATCGTGCAGACTCGTTTGTCGCTTGGGGTTTGTCGTCATGTTGTGGTGAGCTCGTGTGCAGCGCAGAAAGGAAATGTGGCTCCATGAAAAGGAGAGATGAGCATGAAACACTGGAACTAATCAGAACACATGACACAGGACTAGCATTCTGATTTCAGATTAGCCATGTCGTATTCACACTCCTTTCCACCTCTCTCTGTCTCCACATCGCTAACCTTTGTCTTTTTTTTTGTTTCTTCAGATAATTTACATCGTCCTCTAAGCTTCATCCCTCCTTCAGTTTCCCTTTCCCACTACTACCATTCTTTATTGCAATTTAAGTTTGCTGCAAAATAGCAAATGTCAGTATTTTAACATGCAATATGTAGCACATTTTAGCATGATGACAGAAGCAATTAGCTAAAAATGCAACTGCCATACAGTTACATTCATGGCCATATAAGATCAGTTACCATGATCAAAAACCAAGAATAACTTAAATCTGTGTATTTGTGTGGACATGCACAGCAGGATGCTAAGGTGGTTATTTCTTGTGCCTCTCATCAATAAATTTCTCACTTTTGCCGCGTTTCCACCTGAGTGGAACAGTTCGGTTTGAGACAGTATGGTACATATTTTTTATAGCACCAAATTAACCAGCCCCAACCCTTTTTGGCACCCTTTCCTTGTACAAAAAAAAGGTCAATCCCTTGCAACCGGTGTTTCTTCAACTCCCGCAGTCTGTTGTCATACAAAGCTTCGTTGTCCGCTGCAATGTCACGTTCATTGTCAATGCATCAGTCAAACTATGCATCTAACACAGTCAAACTATGCATCTACTTTACCTTTCCAAAGTATACCGTACTGTGTCAAACTAAACAACACCTTGATGAAAACACAGCATATAACTCCCAGTTCAAATAGGACATTTCATAAAGGACTCTGCATATTGTCCTTTTTATTCACTAACTCAATGTTCAACCAATGGTTTGAAGACATGGAGATTCAGGTTGGGTTTAAGGTCCAATGTGTAACATTTAGGATGATTTATTGGTGAAAAAAATTATACATGTAGAGTACTGTATAAGTATATAATGGCTTAAAAACTGTGTTTGTGGACTTTAATCAGAGAATTAACTGACTGTGGGTGTGAATGTGAGTATGGATGGTTCCAACATGTATGAAAAAAATCAAAAAATGTGGAAAAAATAGTGGAATAACAACTTACATACGTACAGTATGTTGTTACAGAAAGATATAAGGCATGAAAATCTTTCTCTCACTCTGCCTACACCTCAAATTCATGCACTCACTTTAATGTACATTTTTAAGGTTTCAATTTGCACATTTTATCCATCTCATCAGTGAATGAGTCAGTGTGTGTCTCCAGTTTCCCTCCTTCTCTTTCCTCGTGCTATCCCTCTCTGCCACAGTAGACCAATTAGGACTAAACCAATTCCAGTTGTGACCTTTGGGTCCACCTCAGGTCCACTGACAGGAGAGTTAGCATGTAGCTGAACACTGTTTTACATGTTATTGACAAGGTGGGAGGCATCATAGTCATTTTATCACACCAATTTCATTCTTGGCCGATTTCCCCTTAGGCAGGTTAGTGGCAGCTTCCAATTGATTTTTCATGTAATTGATCAGAGACCTGCTTGAGCAATTTATTGGCCCACTTGCACCTGTGATTAAGGCTGAGGCCACATGTGTTTATGCATGCACAGACTACTACTTTCCCCAAGCTCATGCCTGTGCCATAAAAGCATCGCTGCACTCGTCTGTCTGTGGCTGTCATTGTAATGAATGCCATCCTAGTCTCGGGGACATTTTTAATCACGCTTGACCAGAGCCATGTCATGTCCAAAGTCAAGCAACATGGAGGCAGGACTCGTCTGACTGACCAGCAGTGACAGGAGTTAATGCATTCACGTAAAAACATGGACAGGAGTTTAATTCAAAGTAATCCTTGCTCATTTGAAGCTGCTTCATGCATGGGATTAATATTAGAGCAGTCTGGGGGCCAAAACCACACTGACATCAGCTAAGCATTTTCTTTGGAAGCTGAGGAGAGGATAATTACAGAAGAAGACAAAGACGAAGAGCTGAGTACTTTTTAAATATACACCATGGTAGTTGGGCATGTCGGGGAGAAAGGGTAGCCTAACATGTAAGTCATTTACTGACCTCGCGCATTACGTCCTAAAACCACAAGCCATGATGCTCAGCTTGAGTGCTGAGCGTTAGTGTAGCTCCTCTCCCTTTGGTACTGTGACAGAGCTGGAACAGTAAGGATCAGACATAAAGCCACTCAACAAGCTGAAGAGCCATCAGCAATCCACCCTTTTAATTTGGTTAATTCACAGGCAGCTTTTTTTTTTACTAATAACATTCTTGGAGTGATACTTGACGATTGTGAAATACACACAGGATATTTCTGTCTCGGAGGAGAGACCGATTAATCTAATGTTTTGTCTTTTTATTCCCTCCAAACTCATCTTCTCCTCCTGTCTGTCCTCTCCCTGTCTCTTCATCCCTTCTTCCAGTCACACCCCAAAATCAAAGTCCCTGCCATGATTTTATTTCTAACATATTAGCCGTACATAAACTGATTTGTTTAAAGATTTGTGGCTTTGGAAACACCAATTTCACTCCAAATTTTATTACATGGCCACAGAGTGTTGGCCAGACAGAACACTATAGGCGACAATCATGTGTGGTTTTGAGGCTAAGACTGAAAAGGGAGGGGGGGGGGGAAGAAAAAAAAGCCAAGCTGGTTTCTCAGGCAAAGAATAGCCCCACACACTCTCTCGGAATAATGCAGCCACTTCACATCTGCATTACTCAAAGTTCCTGCTGCAATAGAATGATGACCACCTATGAAACAAGAACTGTAAACGGCATTTCACTGAATGATGTGGGAAGGTAAAAAAAAAAATACAGGTTTACATTCATTTTCACTGACACCCCATGGAATTGATTCCACAGACATGATGAGAAATGAAGGGAGAAGTTGGAGATGAGTGCCGAAAACACATTTTTGTTTCTTTCTTACTTGACTGTAATTAATTCCTTGTGGCATGGGCAAGATGCAAAGGCTGTAGAATTGGTGGAAAAACACATTTGTCGAAGCAAACCATTTCTATCTAAAATAAGGTGTGGTTTACTTTCAAACTAAGACTGATATCTTGGTGTCACTGTGCAATGTAGCACTAGAAATATTACTATATGCAATGTTTGTTACATGGGCTGCATTATAGGAAACAAAGGCCATGTAGTGGAGGAGCATTGATTAGTTATCACATAAATTGCCAACTATTTTTGGTAATCAATTCTTGACTTTTAGCTTTTATTTACTTCACAAAATGGAAATATTTTTATTTTTTTACACCTCTATAAAAGAAAACATATCAAACAAACAAAGACATTTTAGAGCATCATTTTAAAGTTTGGGAATTAAATGTAAATACTAAAATAATGGGTTGCAGGGTTTTCACTTTGTAGTTATAAACGTTGCTATGGCTCCCATGCAGGCCTCATGTTGGCCCGAATGAGAGAAATGCGTTGTGGATTATTCACATAACCTGCCCTTAAGAGAATTAAAAATATATATATTTCAATGTGTTTAAACTAAAAGTTCAAAAACTACCACAAAGTAAAGAAGCCAAAGTGAAATGTACGCCCCCCCCCCTTTAAAATGGAGGCTTGGATGCTGATATATACATGAAAGCTGCATGGGAACATGAGGCTGCTCGTTAAGAATCAGGAGAGAACATCAGCTGAGCAGGTCACCCTCGTTTCTCACATCACAGCCGCATCAGAAATTCTTTCAAGTGTCCTTCTGCGTCGCCAAAGATGACAACAGCGAATCGATAAGCGCTTGAAATGAAAAGAAGCCGCCGGTTTGCCCCCGAGGCGAAAGATCTCATACCCGCCAGCCTTCTCTGAACTTGAGGCATTTCTCCTCTGCACCTTCCTGCGTGAGAAACGCCAGGCTCTGGTCTGCTCTCTCTCTCTCTCTCTCCCCCTCTCTTTCTCTCTCGCTCTCCCTTTGTATAAGAAGTAAGAGGAGAATATATAGCCGAACCACTGCGCCTCTCCCTCTTCTTCTCTCCGTGTAGGCGGGGGGGGGGGCATAATTTGAAGATGTGCATGATGGGGAAGATGTTTTCTGCACGTGCTGTGGACCCGTTTACCTGCATTATTGTGCGTCTCTCTGCCCATGTGTACGTGTGTGAGCATGTGCGCGCTCAACGCGTGCGCGCGCCCCATCACAATCCAATATTAAAGCAAACGGGTCAAATTTGGAGGCATGACACGAGCAGTGTTGGTAAACAAGTGATTTTATTTATTTCTCTCTTGTTGGTTTGCATTTGACTCCACACACTCCGTGTTAACGCCAGGGGGAAATTAATATTAAAAAAGGCCTTTGTGGGCCTGAGCAGAGGTATTTTTGTGTGAGGGTATTTTTTATTTTTTATTTTGTCTCGATTAAATAAATCTGTCTTTGCAGCAAAAAAATACGTGAAGTTTGTTTGTTCTCCCCGTGAGTGCCCGTGGGTTTTTACAAGCTTCTCCAGTTTCCTCCCACAGTCCAAAAACGCGCGGAGGTTAATTGGACACTCCGAATTGACCGTAGGTGTGAATGTGAGAGTGAATGGCTGTGCGTCTGGCCCTGGTGACCTGTCCAGAGTGTGACCTCGCCTTTCGCCTTGTGTCAGCTGGGATTTGCTCCAGTGATAAGGGACTCTGATGTGGAAGATAAAGCGAAAGACAATGAATGAATGAATAACTAAACCTGATCAAGGCACTTAAAATTAGGCCTTAAAATTAGGCACCATCACTGACTCATCCATGATAGTCTGAGCACCACGTGTGTTTTTTGGCACATTGATTTTTTTTTTTTGAGGGGGTGGGTGGGGGGGTGGGATGGTGGTGGGATGCGTGATGCGCACGTTTTGCTTCAGTGTCCCCTTTTGCCTGGAACTCCCGCATGGGTGTGCGCATTAATTAGGCTTTAATGGGAGTATGACTAAAAATGTAAACGAAGGATTAGGCGCGGGGAGAACTGCTGCAGGCCGGCGTCCGGTCTGCTCTGCTTGCCTCACAATTAAGAAGCGAATTGGGGGGGGGAGAAAAAAAAATCAGTTTGTATGTGAGGAAACATCTATACAGAACATTTGCATTCGAGCCAGCTGTTCACTTAAATCCACAACACCACTGCTGTGTGATTCGTGCGCTTAAAAGCTTTTTTTTGTGAAATATTCGAATTATTCTGACAATGTAGACAAACGTCCTTTAATTGAATTTTAACGTGGCTGCAATTTTGCTGATTAGACAATTTATTGGAAGGAACCCGTGGCTTATTTAAATGACCTGCCAGTTATTGTCATTTATATTGTTAATTTTGCGTCTTTATCTTTATAATAAGCAGTTGTTATAAATTGCAGCAACAATCAGTGCGTCACACGGACATCACAGTTTGATTTAAAAAAAAAAAAAAAAGAAAAGAAAATGCGTGTGCTGTTTAAAGACACCACACCGACTTTTTTGTGTATGTGTGATTGTTGTTGAAAGTTGAGAGGATCTAAGTTTGTCCTCTGCTCGACTACACACAGGCACGGGCGCACATACATATACACAAACACACCGTTTTAAAAGCACGCGCGCATACACACACACACACACAAGGTCCCTCTCTCTGAGCTAGAAAGAGGGAGGAAAAAATGCGCCTCTCTTAGAGCGTCTTTCCAGGGGGAAAAAGTTGAGGAAGACAGAAGAGGACGAACCAAGAGGAGAAGCGGATGAAAGCGCCTCCTTCGCTTATTATTTTTCTCCGCTCATTGTAAATAGATGGTTATTTATGTGAATAAATGCAACACTCCTAAAGGTTTTTTGCCTGTTTCGACTGTTTCATTTTTGGATAACACAGCGCGAGGGAGCCAGATCCACGCAGCGCACAAGTTTTCCGGACAGAAGCTTCAGATTTGAGCGTTTTAACTGGACTGAATCGTCACTGAGCGTGAACACGAGTGTGTGTCTGGACAGTGGAATTTACACTCTACACTACACAGAGAATAAAACGGCTGCCGGACCAACGAGTAGATCCTCGCCGGTGTCGCACATCAGCTGGTGAGTGCAGAAGTGAAAGATGTGAGCTGTGGGTGAAATTGTTCCGGCTCAGGTTATTTTGTTGCTGTTTTGATGTGAATTACGAAGTGAAACCTAAAGGAGAACCCTAAATGATCTGAGATCATAGTAATAACATTGGGTTCAGTAGAGGCGATGGAGTGTAGGGAAGTAGAAAAACATGTGGGGGTGACTGTTCTGTTCTCCTGTTAAGATTATTGAGCGTATTTTCGGTTTGCGCAAATGTCATTAAGACGCATAAAACGCGCCAAAACAAAGTTTGGTCACAGCCATCGGCCGAAATAAACAGAGATAAGCATGTACATTTAATAAGTGAGTGAGTTCCGGCGTGTTTGTATCTTCATCTGCATTCTATAGTGGGATAAGGGGATGGGGTGCGTGGTGGTGCGTTCACGGTCTCGCGCCTTTAATTAATACAGAAGCACACGGTGGAGGGAGGTCAGGTCAGTCGATTCATCTCCCGGTAAAAGGCTGCAGTCTCATGCTCTCACTGTGTTGATTTCTGAAGTGAAGCTGCGGCGTGAGGCGGTGCCAGCTTTCTGTCTGCGCTGGGCCCGGTGCCACGATGTGACTCACCGACCCCTATCAACTGTCGGTGGCGCTGAGCGCGCGCGTGTGTGAAACGAGGAGAAGAAGTGAGCGCGAATGGATGAGCGAGAGTCACATAAGTGTGTCAGTTATAATTCGTATGCGGAGAACTATTCAAAACGGAATTTCAGTGGGAAAAACTATAACCGGATCCACCATCATTATTATATACCATTATTAATATATCTATATTTAACATAGCAAACTGCTCTTTAAACTTAATACAATCAAAAATAGTTACCTATTTAGCGTTTTTATATAATTAGATCCATTCATCCAATTCTTGTCTAATTACAATATGTAGTCTTTATTTTTTTTTCTTATTTATAGTTCATTTCGCTTTACTCCCAGTCTCGAGTTCCAAATAATAACATTAAAAGACACAAATACGAGAAAAGAGGAAATAAAAATACGTACAAAATATGAAGGGCCACAAAAACACCACACCAATCTAATGCTATATTAAATTAGATTTTATATTATACTATGGTGTTTTACTAGTCTATAACTTTATTTTGAAGGGAATCTTGTTTTTTTTCCAACAAAAGATAACGCCAAAATCTCAAATACTGAATTGTAAAACAGTAAAATAAAATACAGTCAAACGTGGAGCAGAGTGAGAAATAAAGGCCCCCCCCCCTCAAATTAAATCTCACCGACAGACACATAACACAGCCGAGTGCAATAACCCCACGCACCTTAACAGCCTGACCCGCACTATTTCATTTTGCAGCGGGGATGTGGAGGAAAGGTTGTGCAGGAATGAGGCTGCACACACCGTGTAAAACTTAACCTCCAATATCAGCATGTTTTGAATTAAAGAGGAAGAAGAAGATGGTGATGATGTAGGGCAGGAGAAGAGAAGTGAAGAAGAAGTGAGGGAAAAATGGTTAACAGCATGACTGCATGCAAATTCCCCCTGACTTGAATTATCATAAGCAAACAGTGTGAGCCTGGGCTAATAAAACCCCATCTGTGTAACTTCATATCGAGGTAGTGTGAGGGCCGCGATAATGAATTTTGTAATATCCCACCGACAGACATCTCAATCAGACTCTAATCCCGTGATTTTACTACGGAATCACTGCACTTCCAACGGCTCTGCACCAAGACACCGACATATCTGCCTTAATGATGCAAAACACGACCAGCTTTACACTAGTGTATATAAGTGTAAAAATGTATATGTATATATATATATATGTGTGTGTGTGTGTGTGTGTATACACATTTTAAGAAAATCATATTTGTTTCCGTTATTACTGTGATTCATTTTGTTATTTACGTTTAGTTTGTTTTATGTCTTTAAATGTGTGTTTTCTGTGTGAAGCCCCTTCCTTGTAACATTGTCATGAGAAATAAAAACCATCATCATCATCATTATTATTATTATTATTATTATTATTAGTAGTAGTAGTAGTAGTAGTATTACATGGTTGTCTTTGCACTGTTTTTCTCATCCAATTAAGTGAGGTTTCAATGAAACGCGCGTCTGGAGGACACAGGTTTAAAAGTCTGAATAAATCAAACACTGTGGCATTTTTCTTTTTTCTTTTTTTTTCCCCCAAATGAAATTATTTCCAAGCAACTGTGGATCATCAGTGCGCCATTGCAGATCTTAATAAATGTATCTTAAATATCCTATCAGCTTTGTTCCAATTTCAAATAATTTCCAATTTCAAATTGGAACAAAACTGAATGTGATTTTTTTATTATAATTCGTTTATTATGCATGCACTGCAACACTCATCACATCAGTGTTGAAGATTAAGTGGCTCTTCTGTCTGTTTTTTACAGAAGTGATTTTCCTGACTGCCGTAATGGACTCCCACTGCCGTAAACTGGCCACCACCTGTGCGCAAATAGGTGAGTGAATGCATGTGAAGCTCTTCTGCCATTAGAAATATGAAAACTGAGTATTTGTTAACAGACCAATAAAATTTTCTATTTATTTATCTATATTTTTATTTTCACAACAAAGAATTGGCATAATCATAATAATATAATGATGGTAACAGACTGCAATAAAATTTCTATTTATTTATCAATTGATTTATTTATTTTCGCAACAAAGAATTGGAATATTCATAATACTGTAATGATGTTCATTAAAAATTGTGATTTACAATTGTTAAATGTCCAAAGTTACCAAAAAAACGAAAATCAAATTATCATTCTCTTACAAGACTTCCTAAATGACTATACAAATTAGCATAGAAAATAATAACATAAATTATGATGTAAAACATAAATCCCTCTATAATTCCATATCGTCATTAATTGTTGATGTGCGAAAGTCTGAATAAATCCAACGTGGTGCTGATCTAATTATTTTAAATTTCCTTAAAACGGGCTCAATATCTTTAATGACAATGCTTATTTATTTTTAGATTTAAAAAAAATCAAAAATATTTTGTGCTTGATTTAAAAGCGGCTTCAGGAAAAAAACGAATTAACTAAATTGTGTTCATGTAATATATTAAAATGTTTCACGGATACTGTTGGCGTCTCCTCACTGCAGTGGAGAGGCGGTGGGTCAGTGCAGCCGCAGGTTGTCCTGTCTTAGAGGGACACCTGGTGGTCAGATGTGGACCTGCAGCTTCGGTGCTGCACGGCTTGAAGCAGGCAGGTGAAAAACAGTTTCAACCCGGAATTTCAATAAGAATGACATCTACTTTATTTAATGTAATTAAAACCTATATAATATAACATAATTAGATTATATATTAAATAGAACATTTGCTTTTATTGCCAATAGAGTCGCCAATAAAAAATTATAATAAACCTTTTTAACCATTTAATAAGCTGTTCTTATAAACTATTTTTCCAAAAAACATTTTTGAAAATAGTGTTAAAGAGACAAGCAGGGATCCTGCGGGGCAGAGTCTGGGATTTGTTAATTATTCCCTGCTGAAGAGGAGGAAATTACATCAAGTCTTGTTAAGGGCTCGTAAACGGACAACCAATAACTATCATTTTGGTTCATTTAGCCTGAGGATGTCTGCTACAGAGTCATAATGACACAGATGCACATTGTGAACCATCACTGATTATGAATAAGAAGTAAAAAATAGAGTAAAAACAAAGAAAAGATGCTTCCAGCATCAACTCTGCTGTAATATATGCAGCGCTTGTTGGAAGTGACTCTGGGGAAAACTAAATGTATAATGAAAGCCCATTCGTGAGGAGGAATATACTAATGGAGGAATCTGATGTCTCTGCTTAATCCCATGTAAAAAGCCTCGTCGTCTCCCAGCTATATTGACTGAATTGCTAATTAATGGCCCTCTATGACAGAGGCCCGTTGCGCGCAGTAATCCAGAGAAGAGAGATAACGCATTCAGAGGGTAGAAATGAAGAGGAAACCGATAATCCACTTCAAGTTTAGTATTACAGTGGAGGGGAGGGAGAAAAAGGAGCATCAAACTGCCATGGGCGTGAAATATAAATATTTTATCTTGTTATTTTTCAGTGAAAAACGATTTTCTTCCGGTTTATTGTTCAGAAATACAGGATATTGCGCTTAAAAAATGCATGGATTATAATAAAGGTTATTGTGATTACAACTGAAAATATACCACTTTAGTATAATTAGTGCTGTGACTTACTGGCTCCTATACCTTTGATCAAGTGTGTGTGCTTGTATTATTTTTATAGCTCCTAACGACCTCTCACTCACTCACTCACTCACTCGTTTCTTTTTCTGGCCAAAACTCCGACCTTGTCAGGACCAATAGTCCTTACAGAGGCTGAAGTAGAACCTCATTTATTGAGGAACTGGCAAAGTTTGGAGCTAAGATTTGAAGTGTGGTTAATTCAATGTATAGCGTCCTTCAAATGATACCTGCGTCAGCCTCTGTGTGTGTGCTTATCTGGTATTCCTTATGTTGTGGGGATCTAAATCTGTTTACACAGTCACATTATAGGGACTTGACTTCCCTATGGGGACAAAATCAAGTCTCCATAACGTAGATTTTACGACGTGTTAAGGTGAAGACATGTCTTAAAGTAAGGCTGAGGTTAGAGTCAGGTTAAGGCTAGAGTCAGGGCACTAGTAATTATGGTTAAGGTTAGAGTAAGTCTCAAATAAATGAATATGGGTCAATGCAATGTCCTCTGAAGTCATGAAAACCAGTGTAAGTGTGTGCGAGTGTTGCATAATTTGCTCTGCAGGTATTTATAAGAGCTTTCATGGCATTAGTCCATTTCTTACCAGAAAGTGGCCACATGGATATGGGAAGTGTGTTTGACGATGATGATGATGATGCTGATTGTGTGGACGCCGCCTCCTCACTTTAAAACATGGCCCATGATTTCAATCACCTGTTACCCAGCTGACATTTCTCAACCCACAATTCTCCACCTTGTTTACTTTATTTCCGTAAAGCGTCCTGATCTTAAGGGAATTGTTCGTTTTAATTGCATGTCAGCTCAAACTCATTAAAAAATCCTCTTTCTGAAATTCGTATGCAAATGAGAGTCTTTTAAGATTAAAAGTGAGGAAAAAAAACACACACAAAACAGGAAAGCGACTGACCCACTCTCCAAACTGAGTCCGCGTTGGACACTGCGGCTCTGCCGGACTTGATTTAATGGCTATTTGAACGTTAACTGTGCTGAGGTCAAGAGGATCGCCTCATTTATGACTGGCAATCATTTCCTTCTGTATATCCAGGAACTGAAGGGTCAAATTTGGTCACGTCGTTGAACAAAACATTAATCTCCCTGTTGAGGATCAGACCCTGGAGCAGATTCCTCAACTGAATTAGACGCTTCTGCCTTTAAGCCGGGTTTTAATATTCTCCACCTTCTTGACTGTGTTTGAATGAAAACTATGTGTTACTCATTAATAGAATGGGAGATACATTGAGCTGCACCAGCTGCACATGAGCTCTTTTTAACATACTGTACATGTCTGCTAGTTAGCGTTTGACAGTTGACAAGTGCGCACAGACAGATTGGTGATGGGTTCCAACTCTGTCTTTATTCCCCGCCCTTTAATCACGTGTCTTTCCACGGGGCCGCGGCGCTCTGTGTTGTGTTTGATATTCAGTCTGCATCGGGTTTATATATATTATATATATATACATTTGCGCTTTCAGTACAATCCTCTCGGTGGCTCGTTTCATCCACACTGAGTCCCTGAGTAAACTGTAGTGACACAGACAGACTCAGACTCTGCTCTGGCTCAGTTTGAGTATGAATGGAAGTGCATCGTTTTGCTGGGCCACTGGACCCATGTCATAAAATGAGGCCAAACAGTTATTTTCATTTTTTTTATTATTTGGTCTTGGGCTGCTGAGCAACTGCGCCTCGGCGCGCCGCGAGTGCGCGGTGCGTCCCATCTCTCTTACATGCTTTTATTTGGTGGAGGAAAAATAAGCGCCAGCCCGCGGGGATAACACACTGGCAGACATATCTCGTTTCTGCGAGCTCCGGTTGGTTGGGCACACTGTCATATTCACATACATGTGCCTGTCAGAGAAAAAATGGGCGGGGACAGGGCGGTGACGTGGAGGTCTGGATAGAGGCGCAGTTGGATGAGCAGTGCGCAGGCAGGCAACAGCTGAAATGAACAGAGAGCGGTGTGGTGCGTGTCTGCCTCTGGATCTAATATCACCTACCTGTCCTTGTCACTCTGACAGTCAGCCAAGTTAGCCGCTCTTCGCCGCCGATGCTATGGCAACGCTCGATGGCCTGTTTTAAAGCTTTTATCAGCTCAAACACAAAGAGGGTTTCTTCACAAATCGCAAGAGGAACCGCGTTCCCGCTGCTGCTCCTGCTGCTCTCCGTTTTTGGAGAGCTGAACACATTCCGCACTCGGACTTTCAGCTTAAAGGGAACTTGATCTGCTTTTGGCAGCCAGTTGTGTGATCTTTTCACTCATGAACTCTATGAGGGAGCCATTAAACACAGACCATCCCCACCACCTCACAGGGAATAATAAACTTGCCTCCACGCACTACACGGCTCTGGCGATGGCCTCCAGCTTACAGCCGCTGCAGCGGTCTGTGGACTCTAAGCACCGGTTAGAGGTGCACACCGTGTCGGACACGTCCAGTCCGGAGTCCGTCGGTAAGAACCGTCCGATGTGCAGATGTTGCGATGCGCCGTAGATATCATCGCGGTGCCAAAACAAAAAAAAATGGCTCCCATGAATCAAAACGACGCGTGGTTAAATGTGCATGCAGATATAAGAGATTACAGCTGTCATTATGTGGTGGTGAAGCCCAAGTGTTGTGTAAATGAAAAGCTTTTCGAATATCAACTCAATAGTGTAAGATTTTACTCAGTTGGTGTAATTTACTCTTTACACAAATCCTAGAAGAGACAGTAAATATCCGGCAATTATTTTCTTTATAAATATTTTCTCATTAGAATAATAAAGTTTTTTTTTATGTTTTATGAATTTAGGATTTTTCACCTCTCTGTCTAATAAGAAAGGGACATAATATCAGACTGACTAAAGTGCAACTGCTCTAATCTTGACAGAAAAAGAAAAGATCCAAAATAAAAACGACGACTCTTCAGATGACCCGTCTAAAAAGAAGCGACAGCGGCGGCAGAGGACTCACTTCACCAGCCAACAGCTGCAGGAACTGGAGGCCACTTTCCAGCGGAATCGTTATCCGGACATGAGTACGAGGGAGGAGATAGCCGTGTGGACCAACCTCACAGAGGCCCGGGTCAGGGTGAGTAAGTCCCTTGGGTGTAAACACAAACAGTCCCTGTGTGCGTACAGTTTCCAGGTAATTCGTGGCAAAAAAATATAAATATGCCACATTTTTTTGTGATTTTTACTAAACTTTACGCACGGTTAAAATTACCATTAAAAAAAGCAACAAATTTAATTACATTGTTATATGCCTTTTGTTTGACTAAAGATAAGTACAATTTAGTGACAAGTCATCGGCAAAAATCTATTTCTGGCTCTGGATAGATTTTCATCCATTCAATTATTTATATTTCATGATGAAATACTTGTTTGTTATTCGCCAGTTAGCGTGCAATAACATAATAACGCATTAGTAACGTTAACAAGCTTAAGTCCATGTGTGACAGATACCAGTCGTGTTCGCTGGTTCGTGTGAAAGAGGTGCAAAGCTTGTATTTTGCATTTGTCGCCCTGGTGTCGTGTGATGGAGGTCAGTGTGTTTGTGAAAGCCTGCAGAGGAATACACATCCACGGTGCTGTGACAGATCGGTGTGTGTGTGTATTCAGCTCAGATAAAGACGGATTCAAAGCGGACTAATGAAGCCTATTTGGGTTCACACACACACACACACACACACACAGGACCCAATACTGTTAAAAAAATAATTGACTAAAGATTTAAAAAGAAAATTGAAATCTGCAGCTGTTACACGACATAAGAAAAATGTGTTATCCATGTTTAAACTATAATTACTAACGCTTTTTAATTTTCTTTGCAATAGGTTTGGTTCAAGAATCGGCGAGCCAAGTGGAGGAAACGGGAAAGAAACCAACAAGCCGAGCTTTGCAAAAACGGTTTCGGCCCGCAGTTCAATGGACTCATGCAGCCATACGAAGACATGTACCCCAGCTACACGTACAACAACTGGGCCGCCAAGGGCCTCACGTCGGCCTCCTTATCCACCAAAAGCTTCCCCTTCTTCAACTCCATGAACGTCAACCCCTTGTCCTCGCAGACCATGTTCTCACCGCCGAACTCCATATCCTCCATGACTTCCAGCATGGTGCCGTCGGCGGTCACGGGCGTGCCGGGCTCCAGCCTCAACAGCCTCAACAACTTGAACAACCTCAGTAACCCGTCTCTCAACTCCGGCGTGCCCACGCCGGCGTGTCCCTACGCGCCTCCGACCCCACCATACGTGTACAGGGACACTTGTAACTCCAGCCTGGCCAGCCTGAGACTGAAAGCCAAGCAGCACTCGAGCTTTGGATACGCCAGTGTGCAGAACCCGGCGTCTAATCTGAGCGCCTGCCAGTACGCCGTGGACAGACCAGTCTAATACCTACCTGCACTGCAAAAAATTATCACTCTAACAAGTCATCAAGGCTATTTAGTGACAAGTAAAGGTGTTATTGTCTCATTAGAGGGGAAAGGAAATCTAGTGGGGAGGACTTTTTTTTACTTTTACTTTTAAGGACATTGCTCCATCAAGTGGCATCTTCTTCGTACTAGTTTGCATCATTCTGGTTTTTATTTTACTTCAGAATGTTTCCATTCATTTACTTGAAAATGGCAAACATCTTTGGGAAAAAAAACACGAATTTGTCTCGTCTTACTTTGTTGCTAGGTTAAATTTTCATTTGGGGAGAAGATTACAAAAAATGGTTTGTTATGCTGATCATTTTTTGCAGTGTGTGGGTAATCACAAACAGCCGGCCACAGGAACAAGAGACTACTACAACTTTTTTTCTTTCATTTTTCACAAAAAGGGCACTAGAGACTGAACCACTGAATCAAACTCAGCTCCAGGTCGGAGTCAAACTGAAACAGGAGTTTTTAGGTTTATTCCCCTTTGATGGATCCAGCTGTTTCACACTCACACACATACACACACACACATAAACACACAAGACAGTTTCGTTTTTTTCCACAACCCAACATAAGATTTTTTTTTTCTCTGGTGGATATTTGGACGTTGATTGTTGACTGAAAAAAGGTTGTATATATATATTTGAATGATCATCTCCCGTATGTCGAGGCGAACGCGCTCTAACCCTCCAACTTTCTCTCCATGAGGTTCAATTTATCAACGCATGTGGACAAAAAAAAAGAAAACCCTGAAAAAGGAATCATGTTTTGCTTGCAAACAAAAAGGGAATGTACATACTAAAACGCACCAGTTGTGTGTTTCTAACATATTATAAATTTATTATTAATGTCTGTGTGAATATCGATTTAGAATAGCAATTCTGAAATTAAAAAAAAGAAGCATCAAAAAATGTTCCTGCGACAAATTATTTGGTTTTTGCTCTGTGTATACTATTTGGTACGAAATTATGTTCTTTTGTTTGTTTTTTTTTTCCATCCAAAAAAAAACTATTGTGTTTTATTTAATGGAAGTAAATATATTGTTCAAAAACATTCTGCTGCAGGACTTTTATTGAATCTCTGTGTTGGTGCAGTCCCTTATAGTGAAGTGCAAAGCAATGACAGTGTGTCTACAGCCTTTTCGATTATGTGAGGTACTTGTGCGGCTAATCTATAGAGGAAAACAATGGGCCGTTCCAATACACAAAGCGGCGAGATGCTCCGTCAGATTAACTGCTGAATACATGTCTGCGCGCTCAGCCAAGGAGCCTCGGCTGGTCACTGGTGCTTGAAATAACACGGGAATCAACAAACAGGAGTTGGACCACACAACACTGACTGTAGTCCATTAGTTTGTTTTCTTTTTTCCTATCTCCCTGGTTGAAGAGATTCTCCGAGTAGAAAACGTTAAGTAATTCACACTTTACCAAAATAATTTAATTTAAAGAATTATTTATTATGCGTAGCTGCGAAAAAAAAATTAAGTCACTCATCAATCTACAAAAGTATCTGAATTTAAAAAGTAAACATTAAAGCAATTCTTTTCAATGCTAAATTTGCCTTTACGCATGGCTTACATTCAATTGCCCTTTATTTTGTAACTATGCTCCTTATGTTATTGTGCGTAAATGCACCAAAGCAGCTTGCGTAAACACGCTCTCTCTCTCTTACACACACACACACACACACACACACACACACAGAGAGAGAGGTATGCGGGGGACGAGAGTGCAGCAGCAGCAGCATCATGGCTGCAAGCAGAGCGAAGACACCGGGGAGGAAACACCGCAGTACCACCCGCAATAAAGAGCCACGTTAATACATGGATATGTAAACAGAGTCTTTGCACGTGAGCTGTGTGCAACTTTTCCGCTTCTTTATGACCATCATGTGACTTGTTAAGTGTTCCTCATTACGCTCTGTGATTATATGAAACTTTTATGTTTTTTTTTTTCTAAAAAAGAAAAAAAGGGGGAAGAAACAAAGCGATGGCAGCCTGTTTGGAGCTGATTTAAGAGCTGATGTCATGCTGGTGTAGAGGCCTCAGGTCATGTCTCTGGGGAGGATTAGTATGAAGAGAAATAAATCCGAGTGTTTCTACAAACATTGTTAAATAACAAACACAAGAGAAACATCCTTATCTCTTATTTTTTACGCCGATTGTTCTGCTGCCGCCAAAACTCTTCTCTGTCCAGATTTAGGTTTTCCCCCTTCTGCCGTGTCACCTTTTGATGGAGTCGGTAGCGAGGGGCAATAATCAGCTATGACCGAGAGGATAAGCCTCGACCTAGAATACACTAGTCTGCAACCTCAATACACATCCACACAATCAACATGTGAGAACGGAGGATGACCCTGAGGAGAAGAAGGGGAAACGTTCATTTGGCTGAAAAGGCGCACAGGAGTGCACATCATCTCCTCAGCCTCTCCGCGCACTTCTTCTCCAGTCTGACAAGGTAAGAGCTTATTCAAGTTTGAATGGAACAACTTCACCAACTGCAGAGAATTTTGACTTATTTAATTTCTGCTTACAATTTATCAAAAAAAAAAAAACAATTCAGAATGGAGACACTGTGACTTGAACGTGAAAGCAAATTCACTTTAATTAATTGGAAATAATACATTTCCAAGCATAACAGTACATGTTCGAAACAAAGGCTCTTAATAATTCTCAATACCTGCTTCAAACCAAATGTATCATCTCTCTCGCCCGTGCTCGTGAAAACGCACGAGTGCACGTTGATGCGAGATTTGTTCCGCCTGCGGGATTGAAATAAATAAATAAAGAAAATAAAATAAAGAAAAAACAAACACTCAAAAAAACAAGGAACAGTCACACAGCTCCATGCACCTCCACTCCGAAGAGGAATTCAAATAAATGAAGCGAGCGAGTGCAAATATCCAAACATGTATCTTCACAGCACTAATCTAAATAATTAACAAGCTGTCAGCGTTCACGAGGAGACGCGGCGGGTTTAGCAGGAGGAGACGCGAGGAGGCTGCACGAGACAAAACACGGAGCGTATAGTTTTCTAATTACACGCCGATCAAGCCTGATTTTAAACTGTTGCATTTTATGATTTTTTTTCTCCCACAAGTTGCATGACATATGCATGAGACAGTGCCAAACACACACACACACACACACACACACACAGGTGACTTCATTCAAATTAAAGAAAAGTTTAATTTTCAAAGAACGTTCATCTCACACATTTACTTCCCGCACAACATTGGAATAATTTGGCTTAATTTAATAACACTGGATTTCCATGTGTGTGAATTACAAAATGCTTGCCATATAGTTTTTGTTTTATATAGTTTTATGTTTTTGCCACAAAAAATAAAAAAGCAGCTCAACACTACATTTCAATGGATGTTACCTATTTATATAAGGAAAGATGTTCTATTATTCCAAGGCCAAGTGCCACTTGTGTATGTGTGTGCAAATACCAAACCCTTGTGATTATTATTTCTTATCAAGCATATTTACTATACATTTAATATGAACTAGGTAACATTTTTGCTGTTTATCACTGAATTTTACAACTTGAACACGGTTTGCACGCTTGACTATGGTATCAAGACGTTTTAAACATGCTGATTATTTCAACAACGTCTCAAGAGAGATGTTTCAGAGCAAATATAGGATGATTCAGACACATTGTTCATTTTTGACTAACAGAAGCGATGCCACAGGGGAGAAATAAGATCAAATTGTTGTGAGATGAATGGTCATGCACATATGTAAACATTCAAGACTGATACAGTGACAACAAATAATCCATTTTAGTTTCCCACTTGCTAGATTTGGCTTCACGGCCAGAGCTTTAGTTTTGTTTCAGGGATGGAACAGCTGACTTCTTGTATTGATTCATGGAAAATGTAGCCTTGTACATCAATAAAGTAAAATAAACGATGCAATGTATCTCAGTGGACTCAAACTGAATTGACATGATATAATCATAATCAAATCATGAGAACAGATTCCCAGTCGTAGAAACTGACGTTTTGTTGCATTTTAATTTCAAGTAAGATAATTTTTTTTTTTTTTATAGCCTACATGTGTTCATGTCTACAAAAATTAATAGCAAAACAAATCTAGACAAACATTTCTTTTTTTGCATAGGAATCAATTATCAGTTAGACTATGTTTTCCATAGCAATAAAGGATAATGGATGCACAGAAGGTTTCACAGGCTACAAACGCACAACTTGTGTTTCCTGTACTGCTGTGGTCAGGCAGCAGAGAAGACTGCTCTGTGTGTCTGTGGGAGGTGGGCGGTTGTGGGCATTTTGGGGGGTGGGGGGTGTTTTGGCTCTAGACCAATGGTAGCCCAGCGGCCTCAGCTAAAGGTCACATGGTGTGACCTCACACATTCTCACCCTCACCTATCTGGCCTGAGGAGAGAAGTTCCTCCATAACAAGATGCATGACCGTCCACTCTCAGGTGAAGTCCAGAAAACTCACAGCAACTTTTGATCCCTCCAACCTTGCCACTTTGTTTTGATTAAAAGATGCAAGATCAATCGCTTTTTGTTCACTGCAACAACATTTCCATTTGTTTACACACCGCCAAAAGAAAAATGTACACCCCTGCCCAAGCTTGTGCTTTGTGTGAACAATATTGACTTGAGCAAAGGCAGAAAAGTGCATGTATTTTTTTCTCAATGGTACAGCTTATGAATGCTTGTATGTCTACATGTATGTGCGTGTAAATGTGTGCAAGTTGCGCGCCAGCTCGTCTCACAGTGGAGGCTTGGTGTATCTGGTGAGAGCGTGTGAAAGCAGATAATTTCATGATGCATGCACTTCCTGCTCACTGAAGTTCTATTAAAGAAAGATGAAAACAAAACACACATCTGAGATGAGATTGTTTTCTCTCCAAATCAATTTCTGCACATTAAGCCTGCTGGAAAGATCAGCAGCATGGCTCTGGTGGACCTTGAAATAGTTTGCGGTGAGGAAAAAAATTATCCATAAGTAGGAGCTCAGAATTGTTTTTTGATAGAAGAAGATAAGAGATATTCCTTGTTGGTTAAAAGAATCTTTATATTTTTGCATTTTAAAAGCAGCAAGCACAGGTATTTCTTCATCTTGAATCTGAAAAACCAAATTCCCACCATCACTCATAATAGAGTTCACTCTGAAGTGTTTGTGGGTCCAATTATTTTGCTCTCTGAGGTTTGATAAACAAAACGAACTTCAAAACCTGTTGGTTGCTCACACTAATTTAGAGCTCTCTGATTTGGGAATGTCGTCTGTGTACGTGTGTGCGTGTATGTGTTGGGTTATTGCTAAAGAAAACCTTACATGCTCAAACTCCTCTGGATAAAAGTGGCATTCAAGTGGTATTATGCAGCATTAAGGTTGACTTACCCAGCTGCAAGAAAAACCAGTAATCCTTTATTATGTTCCACATTGATAATGTGAAACATATCCCACATTTTTAAAGGATATCGTCTGGGGATGGGCAGGTATATCCAAATATTTGTTTGATTATAAAAATCCATCAGTTCATATATTAAAAAGAACATGTTTTAGCAGTACTATCAAAATTGTGCATCCATTACATCAAGGTGGCAGCATGTTTCTCTTCAGCTGTGAACACTGCATTACTTTCAGTTGCCAGAGTTTGTTGTCATTTTTCTTTTGTTTTGTTTCTCTTGAAGTGGAGAATTGGCCAAAATTGGAACACATGGCTAGCACTATGGCCTCACAGAAAGAAGGTTTCTGGTTTGCATCCTGGTCTAGGCCTTTCGGTGTAAAGTTCTCCCAGGAGAAGAACAAGGCTTCCTCCCACATGTAAAAAACATGCAGAGGTTAATTGAACACTCTAAATTTCCCATAGGTGTGACTGTGAGTGAATGATTGTTCGTCACAGGGCCAAAATATAGAATGGCAACCTGTCCACTGTGTACTCCGCCTTTTGCTTTATGTCAGCTGGGATTGGCACATATTTTTAAAAACAGGCAGCCTCCAGGGCCCAGCAGCTACCTAAAGTCTTCTTCATGCCTCTTCATGTTAACCTGACAAGTCTAAAGCTGCTCACACTTTAGCGTCATCCTGGTCAGACACCTTCAGTTAACACAGTCAGCCCAAGATGGCATCTCTCAGCACTGTTTTCCTTTGGCCCATCATCTGCTGTCATGTCTTAATTGACGTTTACCTCTGTTGGCTGCTGTCAGCCACCCAGAGTCTGTGTCTGATGAGCAGCCTGGCAGAATAGTTTCCCAGGCTCCAACCTAAAATAGAAAATTACACCTGAGAGCCCTCTGTTTGTTTTAGCTTTCTTTAATTTCATGTTGTTCTGTTGAATCAGAAAATGTGTTGGAAACTGTCTAGCACCTCCCTTCATGCTAAGTTTATGAGAGTTAATTGGCATGAATGAAATCCTGCTTATCTGCTCCGTCTTCTCTGTAAAGTCAGTGATCAGACAACAACCCATTCTTCCACTGCAGGAGCAAACTGTGAAGGGATCTCCTGCTGAAACTCAATGGGACACTTCAGACTTTTCTTTAAGGCAATAATTGAATGATCTGATTTCTGTGAGATCATGAAAATCACAGACAATGTATAAAAAAAAGCAAATATAATGGAAAATCACTGAGGGGGATAAGAGTTTTATGTGTAATCTAGGGCTTTGGAAAGACATCATTAGTTTCATTTGAAGCATGTTTTAATTTGAAGGTTTATGACTGGTTGTGAGAAGGTATTCATTCTGGACCAGCATTTTATTTTATTTTCTTTCAGCACTAGCTTAGTGATCACTTATTAGGCAAAGCAGAAGAAACACTTAGCTTGGTCTAATGTTTTTGGCAGCAGCTGCTAAATGTACCAATATGTGGTATATACATATACCAATTTTACTAGATAAATGTCAGACTGACTGATATGCAATGTAATTTTGGAAATGTGACTTGTGGGTTATCGTCTCCAAAATATGATCATTCAATTTTGGTTTAAGTGCTAAAGAAATTGCAGTTATTGATACTATGGAATCATAATACTTGTCAAATTGCAACAAATAGAATTGCAAAACTGTATTATCACCCATGGTGCAATCAAATCATAAAGACATATCATCACAGCCCTAAAACATACACACACCACAGTTTACAGGCAAAGTGGGACCACTTTACGTCACTAAATCCCTCTTAATGTCACTTTGAGCTCAAAGCTAAGAGAAGAAAATGTACTAAATTGAAAATGTGTGTTTTCTGATTAACGCTGTGTTTTCATGTTGTCCAGTTATGGAGGAGAAGAGACAGATGTAAGATATGTGCTGCAATATAGTGATGATCTTTAAACTCAACTTATTTTGTTTACCATCCTTTACCAAGTATATGCAGAAAGAAGTACGATTACAAAGGGAAGTACAATTCACAAAGGGACTAAAACATTTTTCTTTTTCTTTTTTTTTTGGAAAGCATGGCAAGCATTTATTTACCCCAGTGTCTACTGTTTCACGTTTGTAATTTTATGATGTTTTTATAAAAGCTTTCTATTGCTTTTAAATTTATGCAAATGTACTGTATGTACCTTTGTCACACTCCGAGATTTTTCCAGTGAAAAGTGCATTACATATAAAATGTATAATTATAATAATTATTATTATTAATAGAGAAGACGCTGTATATCTTTGATCATTTAATCATGTTGTGGTTGAGCAGCAGTTTTGCTTGTTAAAACTATCACTCAGAGGAAGTTTAACATTTCACTGACAACAAGTGAACTTTAGGCTTTGAACATCACATTTTTGCAGTTCTGGACTGCAGACTAGAACAATATGGTACAACGAAACAGAAACACCATTATTATAATGTATATTACCTTACATTTCAGTTGAATGATAGCTGTGAATAGGAGGAAGATGAAAGCCCAGCAGTGTCTTAACATGGTTCTGGAAATGGGAGAAAATTCGATCTATAAATAAATAGATGTCTGACAGGAACCAGCAATTATGTACATGACTCAGTGATGTAACTCAGTGCAGTGAGCATTCGTTTCTGTTACTGTGCATGTGACCTGAGATCAATAAGCTCTTCATCCACTCTTTCCAGTGCCTGTTGCAGCATGTGACCAACCTGCCGGCAGCAGCTTGTGGTTACTCAACCACCAATTACTGCATATGCCTCCATCAGTGGGCTGTCATGGAGCAGAACATAGAAGCTCGGCCTGCCGACTCACTGGAAGTTAGTTTGGTGCCGCTGAATTGTAAAACTAAATAAAAAATATATATATTTGGTTTGTTCTTTATTACAAACAGATGTTGCATTTTCTTTTCATTTTTTCAAGTCCAGTTAGTTAGTTTTACTCTCCTGTTGATGAAAAACAACTATTCTCTAAACAAAGAGATATAAACGAAAATGCCTCTTTTAGTGAAAACATGAATAGGGATGGCACAATACCATGTTTTAGTGTCTAATACAATATTACAAACTTGAGTATCTACCGATATCAATCTGGTATAATCATTTCGACCATTTAATCGATGAAATTTGTGCCATTTCAATCTATTTCAAAGAATAATTCTCTAACTGTAACAAATATTCTTCTCCCATAAATAATTAGACCACAACATTACTCACCTAAAATGCTGCTGCTGATTTTTTATATACATTTTTACATTCAGTGTATAGTAAAACCTCCAATAGGAATTTTGGATTGTACAAAATTAAATCTTTTTTATTCATCATAACAATTACACATACTTGCATCCTTGCTGAGATAAGAGAAGCAGAAAGGACAGAGTGGTTTTCATCGGTTGTTCTTGTTCTACCTCTTTAATGTCATAAGACAACAAATACACTCCATATATGACTATTTTTTACATGGCCAGCAGTTAAATGTAAACAATGAACTCGAGAAAAAAAAAATGAGGGAACACTCCACTTGGTGGCTCAATTCCACTTCACCCCACACCAACCTACAACATTTCCAACCCAACAATAACAGACGGCGTGCAGAGCGACTTACTGAATTCGATCCTGCCCAGCAGTGACTTATATGCTCAACCTATATGTCACAGATGGCAGGATTTCAGCGAGGCTGATATAGGAAATCCACTAAGAAGTATTGATCTTTCTAAGATCTGCTCTCTCTGCCTGATCTCCACAGGATCTGAACATATGCAGAGAGCTGGGGGGAAGAAGAGCTGCTAGAATCTCGCTCCACATTTACTGCTGAATCCTGAGGTAACAACATGCAACACTTTCACTGAAAGGACGTTTAACCTGCACCAATATCACATCCTGTATCACAGTATTAATTTAATTGTGTACAGTGTTCATAAACTGTCCCTCTGAGTCTGATTTGATGGCGTTTATATCCAAAAGCTAAAACATCATGGAAACCAGCTGACCAGAAGAAGACGACATTAAATGGGAAATAAAACAACTGAAGATCAAGGTGAAGAAAATGTCTTTGGCTGTTGAGTAATTAAAAAATACCACCTAATTTGAAAGTAACTATAAAAAGATTAATGACGATTATTCCCAATCAATAAACGACTTGTCACAGCATCTGAAATGCTACATGCTTCTTTCTTTTGTTTCTTTAATTTCCTAGATTTGGATATTAGCCAGCAATGAGCAGAGCTGACTCAGCATTGGTATCGAATACTGGTCGCAACTCCTGGAGGAAACAAAAATCAGACTCCAACACATCCGTAAAATAAATATAAATATCGCACAAAGGTTGTCATGTGATCAGAAAGTGGGTGAACTGCAATTACTTGGTCAAAATAAATTAATAAAAATAAATAAATAAAGATCTTTTAAAAAAGAAGCAGCATTTTAACGGAGTCATATTGCTGATTTGTCTTTCTTTTATTTGTTACTCAGTTTCAGACTTAGGTAATTGAAGCGTCTGGTTATGGTTAAAGGGTTATTAAAGAAAAGTTAATGCTGCCATTTCCATAGACCTGCCTGGGAGTTTCACACTTGCACTCACTGATTACATGGCAGTGTGGACACAAGGGAAAACAGACTTAAGCCACAAAACAAAAAGCTCAACTAACAGAATCTATGACTGCTTAAGTCTGCAATAAATTAAGAACAAGTTTGCCACTTTTCCTGCAGGAAACTGAATTGTATATGTACCAAAGCTCACAGGGAAAAACTGCAGTTTTCAAATGTATTATTATCTTATTTTATCTTAAATCTTTCATTCAAAATTTGCTACACAAACTTGCCAAATAAGGCAGCAGGAAACCAGCAGGTGTCTAACCTTGTGAGATTAAAATACTGATTTTCTCTATGGATTTTGGTGTAGTAGAGTGGAAACTTCACTCTCCAGATGAAGAAAAGGTCTGACAGTGAGATTAGCTGGCAAAAACATATCTTTCAGCTATTATAGACATAAGCAGGTGTAGGTTTTATTAGACAAGCCTTTTGTGAAGTGGCTAAAATGTATCTCTTTCTTCTGTCCTTGCCAGCAGCCATGTTATCAGAGAGCAGAAGGGTTGGGTTTCCCAGGCTGCTCAGAAGCTGCAGCAGAATCAACAGTGTGCTCGGTGAAAATCAGTGTTGATAATGTGAATTATTTTCTTTTCTCCTTAGTTTTACGAGAGACTAATATCAATATAAAACCCAAAAAGGCGTCGAGCCACATTAGCCATGGTGCTGCAGTGCTGTTCAGTTGTAGGAGCCGGATGGCTAAACCAGTGCATACAGACAACTGTGTGAATCTCTGTGTGTGTGTGTCACCCTTAGACAGTTTTAATCTGTGATAAGACAGTCACGTCCAGCTTTGTCGTCTGCCATGTAAACTCTAATGCAAAGCAACCTGCCACCTACACCTCCAGTCTCCACGGCTCGCCTTCATTACCACGCACAGCAGGACAGCCGGAGCGCACTGTGAGGTAATCCCTGCTGGATGGTGTCACCATATACTGTCATTAATGATGCAGAAGCTCGTGCACTCCCAGGGCCAGGGATTGGCTGAGAGATTCTTGGTTACAGTGACAGTATTTTGGAGACCATAGCTAAAAGGAGGTGTTATGGTGGCTCATAGTATCATTTGTTGTATTTAATGGATATGTTTTTTTTGTTCTTGTTAATGATGTCATGTAGTGTGTCTTAAACCATCTTCTGCTGAGCAGAGAGGTTGTTCAGAAATCCAGTAGAGACAGTGCTCTTTGAACAGTTCCTGTTTTCAAAACGTTTGGCATTTGACAGCCTAAAACAAAGCTATGCAGGTCTACATGTGTCTCCTTTGAAAAGAGTATTTATCTGCATGTTATGAGCAGGAAAATGACTGTGGGAAAGTTTAATCTTAATTATTTTTAGAAGCATAAAGAGAGGGTGACACAAACAAATATTTTCATTATTGATGAGTTCCTTATTTTCTCTCATGAACTATTTTTATAAAATTTGAAAAACGTTAGACTTTTCCAAAAACAATTTCCTTGTTTCTGCTAATCACAGCAGGCCGTAACAGCTTCATTGTGTGACTCGCTGTGGGGACCCATTGCATTTCTTTCTCTTCAGTTTGAAGCATTGACCTAAAGATTTTCATGAAATTTGCTACAATTGTCATGTACTTACTTTTTTTTTTTTTTTTTAAACATAAAAATATATGTGTTAATTTATAAGCATAAGACTATTAAATCCCGAAAGGCTTGTGGGAAAAAACATTTCAGGCTGATAAATACAAGAAATTAAATTAATGTTACTTATCAGTGCTCTAATAAAACAATAATAAAGCTATCATCCATCCAGTCTTTTGGTTTATTTCAACATCATCCAGCAGAGGGCGCCAAATTAATTTAATGTATTTAAAGCTCAGTTCTTCCCATATTTCAATTATTTTTAACATGTGTCTGTGCCTGTTAAGTTTTGAAAATACACCTCACACTCACCATATGATGAAAGTAATATCTATGTGATTTAACAAAATTTTACAATCTCAGAATGGATGATCTGTACAGTTCAAGAATCACTGTAATCTGTAAGTAAATGCTCCCCAAAGTATTCGATAAATTCAGTAGTTAATATTAAACATATTTATATAGCATTACTTATAGTATATATAATAAGCTAAATGATTTGCTTCCTTCCTGGCATGCATCTTCGTTAGTAATTTCACAAAGCACTGATAGAACCGATATACACCAATCAACAAACATAATGAACAGAAATAAAGTCAAGTAGACATCATGAGGAAATAAAGGAGAATTAAAGGTCCCACTGTCCCTCTGATGTGACACTAACACTGGATTCTCCTCAATTTATGAGGCATCATGGCAGGTAATGAAGCAGAAAGGTCAGGGGGAATTTGTTTTTATCCGCTCTAAACCAATAGGTCAGATTTCCACTTTCCACACCACATCTCCGTGACCGCAGCTGGTGCCCTTTTGGTTAAAATAACACATTCACCTTGGCCACTCATACATCACATCACCAATTCAGCGTCCTATTGGCAATGTCACACAGACTACTGCTGCCGGGAGACATTATAGAATAGAGATTTACTGCACGGGTTTGTCTACAGCCGCAGATATGATATCACCTTCATGTGATGTAAGCCATACATTATGAATCCAATTTGTTTGGGAGAGATCTGAGGTGTTTGGAGTGCAAAGCAAATTGGCTGGATCTGCTGCAGGTCATCATGACACCACTAGATGGCAGCATGCTAGTAAATACGATGGCGAATTCACTGAGGAAGTTTGATCTTTTCATAATAAACTGCAACAGGAAACTGTGACACTGGACCTTTATCTCTCGCTCTCTAAAAAAAAATATATATATATATATATATATATATCCCGTGTGAAAGGTAATGTTATAGAATACATTTTTATTTTACTGACAGGATACTACATGAAGTTCATTGCGAAACCAAATACAACAAGCAATTAATAATACTGAACTATATTCCATCATCAAAAGTATCTTAAGGCATTTTTTTATCCTCTTAGACTGGGTCCCTGGGTCCCTATTGTTCTCATAATGTTTACTGATATTTCTAATGAACCAATTACACATTGCAGTGCTTAAAATTAATGTTTATATGTCACTCTAGTTATGTAATCTATTTAGATATAGAGTTACAAAGACAGAGACATGTTGACAGATAAATAGAGAGACACATATAATCACATGTAAATTTTACACTGAAAATTCTTTGAATGCATTCTTTCAAAACATTTGAGATAACACCAAAAACAAACCTAAACTATATTATCTAAACTATTTCCCATGTAGTGATTTCTTTAACTTTAAATGAATTATTATGTTAGTCCTACTACAACTTTTTAAATACTCTCTTCAGTTGGCCAGGATCCAAAAATCATAATCTAGCATAAAATGAAAGAGAAAAGTGATATTTAATGTTGAAAAGGTTATTTCACAGTCACGGGTGGTTTTCTGATTGTATCTGTATCTCTCATCTAAAGTGGCATCTCACAATATCAGCCATTTCTTTATGCAACCAAACCTTACTGCATTTTCTGGTTTCAAACACTCACTGTCAGCTGAAGCTCGGCAGGAAACCTTATCTTTTTATATATTTTGACACAGATGATACAAAACAAGTCACAGACCTCAAGTGGAAACAGGATACGATTCTGTTATGATGAAAATAAAGGGAAGGGTGTACTGCTGAGAGTGAAATAAATGAAGGCTGTGAGGTCAGACCAGGGTCACTTATATGGCATTTAATAACAAAGTAAAGTGCAGGTTGAAGGGTCCATTAAGTTCAGGGGTCCCTGAAAGGTAATGCTTACTGTAAGTTGAATCAAATAATGTGGGTAATTAATTACACATCAATGTTATCTAGACAAAAACAGACCCTGACAGGCAAGGTACTGCTTTTTCTTACACGGCCTGTACAAGTTTTAGTATTTGAGGAACACATTCATCTTGGACAATGCATGTTCTCCCCATGTCTGCGTGGGTTTAGACCGGGCTCTCAGGCTTCCTCCCGCAGTCCAATAAGACATGCAAATTTGGGGATTAGGTCAATTGGACACTAAATTGGACACTATGGTTTGAGAGTGAATAGTTGTTCTCTGTGTGTGGCCCTGCGATAGACTGGTGACCTGTCCTGGGTGTACCCCGCCTTTCACGCTATGTCAGTTGGGATTAGGCACCAGCCCCCACCGCAACCTTCATGTGGAGGATAAAGCGTTAGAAGATGAGTGAGTGAGTGGGTATTTAATGCTCACTAGAGAAACTGGAGTAACAGTAACACGTTTTTACTCACGGAACTACTAAAAACATTTTAACTGAACATATAGTTTTATAAGTTAGACACCTACTACTTATTTCACTGACACTTATCTTAACCTGAAGACTTGAGACATGAAGGATCTGCCTTGATGCTACTTTTCTTGTTCTGATAAAACGAACATTCGCATGAATGACTTTCCCTACATAGACAAGAACAATACATGCACACAGCCCACATGTGCGTCCTCAATAGCACTTGAGATTTATGTGAAGCGGGGGGGGGATGGACTGGGATGATGAAATCCCAGGTGATGGTATAATACACCCAGTTTCAGCAGCAGATGATCCAAAGGGAGACTTTAAAATGACAGTTGTTAGACCGACAGATGTGTGGAGGGGTCACATCGCCTTGTTCTACAGATAAATTACACCCAAGAGAGCCGTGGGAAACTAACACTGCAATGATGAAATCAGAAAGATGGAAAGGTAGGGAAGCATAATTAGGTAACCAGGGAGAAAAAGCAAAGAAAGGTGCAGGAACAGAAGTGCAGCTTCAGTCAGTTTGGCTCGGGTGGGACGGATTCATTCCTCACAAGCCAACATACAATTTTAAACAAAAAAGTAGCACAGAGTCCACTGCCAACTTTTCATCATGATCATTTCCAGCCACGAGAATATTCCAGGTTAACAAAACAAGCCAGCAATCCATGTCAAAATTCAACGGCAGGCAGTGCAGCACAACAAACAATACTGGTTAGAGCAAACAATCTGCCCAGTGTTGGGCATCCACCCATTACTTTCTAGATAAATAATCATTGTTTCACAAGAAACCAGAAAATATTCACATTAAGAAGGTGACAAATCAGAAAACTTGTTTTAACTCTCAAACAAATTAATCAATTATCAAAATACTTAATTTGTTAAATATTTGGTTGAGTAATTGTTTCTGCCCCAATTACAAGTATTGGCATTAATAGTGTAACTGCATTTCTCAATAGCATGTTGGTAATTTTACTGTTTGTGAAAAGAAAAACTGTAAAAGAATGTAATAAAAACAAAGGAAAACACAGTGGCTGCAGCTTCTTCTCTTGAATCTTTGGTTTCATGAATACTATTTAATATTTAAAAGGATTAAAAAAAAGTTTTCAGATTTTTCAGCTTTTTAAATGTGAATATTTTCTGGCTCCATATAACAAAGAAATCCTTAAAAGCTTAATCATTTTTTGTTGAAAAACACTAATCAACATTTTTTTTGACTTTTTATGGACCAAAGGAGTACTTGATTATTGGGAAAATAATCAACAGATTAATTGATTGTGAAAACAATTGCTCATTACCTAATGCCAATTTAATGCTTTATTCTTAGTGGTCAACGTAACCATGTTACATGGTTAACGCATGTTAAGTTAAATTTGAATTAGAAGCTTAGCTCACTATATTTTCTCAACAGTTTGTTATGTAACCGTCAGCCAGCAGATGACCATGAATGTGGATATAATTTGTTACGCTAACACCATATACTTCTTCTACACAGGCCTATATATAGTTCCAATTACAAATCCACCAACCCAACTGCAACTTAACATACAATACTGACAACAGCCATTATACCCCAACATGATTATTTATATTCTTGCCTGTCTCTATCGGCAGCATGAAAGCATAAAAATTCATGAGGACAAATGAGATCCGATGAAGGCAAACAGCCAGAGGCCTAGTGAACACACAGCATCTGAACACACATGGATGAGACGGCATCATACAGCATAAAGCCAAGCAACTGCACATAAGTAAGACATCATCCCACAAGATTCGGACACAAAACAAAATAAACACAAACAAACAAATAAATCTTACTTGGTGAAATGAAGTGTCTCAGGGGAAGAGCTGCAGTTGTTTCAGTGATGATTCACCAAGACAAGGACCAGGCAGCAAATTTACTCCACACAGTTGTTCTGAAGGGACTTTTGGACGGTAAACTACCAGTCACCAGGGTTGTTAACAGTTTGGTTTGGTTATGAAACGTGTTATCCACATCAGCAGCAACAGGACACAATGGGGTTCACATCATTTAGCCAAAGTAGCAAACAGCGAACAGGCCATTGTCACTTTAAATAAAGCCTGCCGTGTGACTGCAGGAGCACACCTGTTTCCCCGCCTAAATTAGCCCCGCAATTTAAAGGGGAAGTCACCATGAAGCTTCATGAACACCAGGCCAGTCCGTCATTGGAACTGGTGGTGTTTTATTTACTGCAGTGAATAACTGACAAGGACCTTATACTGTAAGACAAGGCAAGTTTATTTATATAGCACTATTCATACACGAGTGCTCTACAAAGGTATAGAAATAGATTAAGAAAATCAGAGAATAAAAAGAGCAAGACATCAAAATGTCTCCAAAAGTGTAGTAAAAAAAGGCAATTGGACTTAGTTGAATTTCTTGAAGACGTTTCGCCTCTCATCCAAGAGGCTTCTTCAGTTCTGTTTGACTGGTGGAGAGTCTGGGACTTATAAACTCTGTCAGGTTCTTGGTCCATGGGGTGTGGTTTGGACAGGAAGGGGGTGTGAGTTGTTAACTAAAAGGTTAGATGAGTCGTTAAGTCGTCAAAGGGTTGTTAGATATTGGCTATTGTCTGATTTAGTCTCACCTGAGTCGTTAGTTATTGGCTATTGTCTGATTTAGTTTCACCTGAGTCATCAACTGTATTTGACTTTAGGTGTGAATGTGTGTGAAACCTCCTGGGGAGGGAGTCCAGAACAGCACTGTAGGTGGCTGATAGCTGGTGTCTTAGACCACCTCCCCCGTTCAAGGTTGGTTTCTCCAGTTTGGCAAAGATGGCTTCTTTTACTCCTCTTTCAAACCATCTGTCCTCCCTGGCCAAAATCTGAACATTACTGTCCTGGAAAGAATGTCCTGTCTGGTGTAAGTGTAGATAGACTGCTGAGTCTTGTCCTGAGTGGGTCTGTCTTCTGTGTTGGGCCATGCGTTTGTGGAGAGGTTGTTTTGTCTCTCCACTGTACAAATTGTTGCAGTCCTCACTGCACTGAACAGCATATACCAAGTTGGTTTTCTTGTGGTGAGGTGTTTTGTCCTTGGGGTGAACCAGTTTCTGTCTGAGAGTGTTGTCCGGTTTGAATTGTATTGGAATGTTGTGTTTGTTGAAAATCCTCTTAAGTTTTTCGGACATGCCGGCAACGTAGGAACTGAAGAAGCCTCTTGGATGAGAGGCGAAACAAAACGTCTTCAAGAAATTCAACTAAGTCCAGTTGCCTTTTTTTACTACACTTTTGGATACCATGACCTGGATGTGACTTCACAGACACGTCAAAATGTCACATTGAAATCAACATTAAAATTAAAATAGACATTAAAATCGTTAGTGATTAAAGTGATATTTGCCAGTGAAAGTGCAATTAAAATCCTAGAAAGAATTGATAACTAAGACAATTATTTAAGAATTAAGCAATAGACAGTAAATATTAAGTAAAAATGAGGGCTGTTTCAGATGAACTTGACCTGCGTTTGGCAAATGCAACAACAAATATTTTTTCACACAATCCTTTGAGAAATCCCAGCTGAACAGGTCACCACCTTATCACAGCACAACATACAAGTGAGGAGTCAAACAAGCTCCCATGCTCACATTTACACACCCATCTGAGTAGCCAAACAACCAAACCTCAGCCACACACCAATTATGTTTTACTCCTTAAACTTTACTCTTTACCTTACACAAACTGGTTTAAGGGTTCAAATAAAGTGATACATTTTCCCCATCTAGCTTTTCTGGGTTTTGTGCTACAGTGATCATCATTGTGGTTTATGGTCAACAGACTGTGGCAAATTACTAATATATTAACAGAAACTATTTTTAAACACTCAGAGTTCAGCATCTCAGGCCTTGTTCCAACTGCCAGAAAAACAAAATCAGATTTACATATCTAGATTTTATCCTGATTGGTTGTAAAAATCTGGGCAGAAAAAAGAGTCTGAACCCTGGTAACCTTTTGTAGATCAGTTGGCCATTTCTGGACAGTCAGTCTGAAATGATGTGATTTGAGCTTTGTTATTGTTTTTAAAGTATATTTGATTGGTCTGTGGTCTGAATGTAGTCAAAATTACAGCTAAATCATTTCAAAAAGAGAGTAAATATATCTCCCAAAATTAAATTGCATTAAATATTCTCAGAGAAGCTTCCCACTTGATTGCTCCTTACTTTTGTGAAACTTTTGTGTAGTTCAGATTTCTAACAAAACCCATCGTGTTGTGCATGCCTTTGAAATGTGATAATGTTATGTTGTTTCTTATCATATTTCATCTCAAACTTCCTTATCCACTTCACTCTCCTTGCCCAAACAATAATAGCTTTCATCCGCCCCTATAATTATGTCGTTTTGGTGACTGTTCAGGAACAAATAGGGGTGTGGTGAGATTTCGCAATACCAGAGAGCAAGGCTTGTGTATTTTTCTTAAACCAGCCACTATACTGTACTATAATTTGTTGTAGGGTGGATTATAATCTAATGCCAATACAAGACATTTTGAATAGGAGCAGTGGCTGTAGTAACAGTAGTAGTAGTTGTACAAGAAGAGGCAAAAGTACAAGTAATAGTAGTTGTGTGCTCACCATAGTATTGTGGTTCCCCCATCCTTGCAAAATTCTTACGTTTTTATAGATAATACAAGTATATGTTAGAAAATTACAGAATTAAGAACAACCTATTGTCTGGTCAATTGTATGTGAGGAAAGGTGATATGTTTGAATCAGAAGATTTTTGTGTCCAGAGTTTGTGAAAGAGAATTTGTGTAAAGTCCATGTCAAGTTGCACTGCAACCAGGACACATCATCAGCCCAGCATCTAAAGTTAAGGCTTCCAGAGTCTGCATATCACTGCTGCAGGTAAATAACCTCCATCCATATCTGAAGAGAGCATCACTGTGTACATCAGTGTTTCACTGCAGCCTTGAAGTTAATATCTAGGTGAAAGTTTAGTCCAGAGGCACAAAACTACTCACTCCACCTGTTTACCTTTTACCTGGATGAGGTAAGAGCTTATAATGGGCTGATAGAGCAAGGCAGTCTTTCAAACTTTTGGCTGACACCTAGTGATTGTGCAACAAAGTGGTTCATAACCAGGCTGGTAATGCTTGACTAATTAGACATTGTGCAATATACACATTGCTATAGAAATAGGAGACATTATGTACTTTGGAGTAAATTAATTGTAGAGATATCAATAGTTTTAACCGGTTTTACCGGATGTTATTGGAAAGGGATTGTTTGCAACTGCTTGTGGAATGCAGTTCCTTCAGTTTCAGAGTAGTTAGTCCAAAATATTATTTAATCTAAAGTGAATATTGTATGGTCACAATTTATCATCAGGCAGGCAACTTTTTTTAGTGTTTAGTGAAATGTCAGTGGAGAAAATCAATGGACATTTAATACCTTTGTAACCCGAGTAGTTATAAATGTTGTCCATCATTATCACAGAGCACCTTCTTCTTCAATTTAAGCTTGCTGTCTTGTGTTGTGAAACCATGTGTCTTGAATAGTATTTACATATAATTAGAAATTGAAATTGTGGCTGGTTTTTGTAAATTACAAGTCTGAACAAGCTGACACAATTTTTGTAATTGAGTTTAATTTTTGTGTAGTAGTAGATCATTGATATTTTTAATATATGAGGATTTTTTAAAAATGCAGTTGAAATCTAAGAGATTGCAGATTGCAGATTCTTTGTTTGATAATGACGTTAAATTAATGTGATTTTTTTTCCCTTCCTTCCATGGTCCAAGCATCTTTTGAAAATGTGCTGTGGTTATGAGGCTGATGCTGACAAACTGCTTAGTTCTCATGGATATGAAAAGCAGACAAAGATGATGATGTAAAGACTCGCATGTTGCTATTTTGTTAAAGTTCAGTGTTAAAATCTGAAGGGCATGCTTGCATGTTTGTGTACGTTCATGCATCTTTCCCCAGATTGACTCTCATAAAGTGTCAGCAGGGTGGGGGAAGATATAAAAAAATACACTGAGTGTGACATGATGATGTGAGTGGCTTATAATTCCTGTGGTACTGTTAAAAAGCTGTAGAATGTGAGTTTCCACAGCTGGTGTTCTGCGCATGACAGCAACATCCAGCAGGTAGCAACATTCTGAAGAAGATAAGATAGAGCTTTATTAGTCCCGCAATGGGGACAATTTACAGTGTCACAGCAACAAAGATAGTAACGATAAATGCCTATGGATGTACTAGAAACATGTCAACAATAAGACTATAAAAAGGTAAAATAGAATAAGATTATAGGCATTAAGTTATGACACACACTCTCTCTCTCACAGATGTATCTGCTCTGAATAGGATCATAAGCCTGGGACTAACCACAGCAAAAATCAGAAGGGGAGAAGAAACAAGGAAATAATAAACCAGGCAAATCACTATACACCAAATAATTCATTAATATCAACACTTTCCCACGAGCTCCTTCGTGTGATGACTGAACAAGATAAACAAGCTGCTGCAGCCCCAAGTTTCCTAGATGCAGTCTGGATCAGTAATTCTATGTTAAAACACAGATAAACTGTTTTAGACATAATTTACCGCAGCACTGTAGAAAGAAAAATGTCAGATGGCAGAGTGTGCCATCTGACATTTGGAGTGTGTGGAAGCCAGAGAGAGAAAAGCTTAAACGTTTTGCTAAGCACTGATCAGCTCAATGGAGCAGCCATAGACATGTAAATATGTAGAGAGGAGCATCGTACATCGACACCATATTGTGAGAGGCATTAGTAGAAACCTATTTTTATCACTGAGAAAACCCAGTCTCAGTACAATTTCAGTATGGTCGCCCTAACGCAGCCATATCTTTTACCCACGCCCCCTTTTGCTTTCACCCGAAGGGGGCGTGGTCGAGGAGAAAGTGACAACCAGGACGAAGAGCCAACGGCACTAGGACCCAGCGCGCGCCTTCCCAAGGAAGAGGGCCTAGGGCTCGTTCTGCCGGTAGAGGAGGAAGACGCCGCCACCGACGAGCTGCTCGCGCACAACCGCGAGTATCGCTAGCTTCTGACAGCAGCGCGAGCGATGCCAGTCTTTGGCTGCGTGGAAACAGACTAAAAAAAGAGAAGAGAAGCTCCTCTGCCGTGGCCGGGTTTTGTCTTCTTTCAGCAGCGTGAACACAGCGCAGCGAGCATGTCGGTGCTAGCTCTACAAGAGTATGAATTCGAGAGACAGTTCAATGAGGACGAAGCCATCCGATGGATGCAGGAGAACTGGTAAGGCTCCTTTGAATACAATCACAGTAGACTGTTTCCCGCTTCGAATTCACAGCGGGGTTTGCGTGTGAGTGTTTACATGCACCGGCATATTAAGCATCAGCCTCCGGGATTAAAACCCCGCCTGTATCCTGTTATATCAGACTATCAGTCCTTATCCGCAAACTGCAGCTTGATCCTCATAAAACGAGACACATCCACGCACGCAGGCCTCGACCCGAGTGTCGGCGCGAGCCGCTGTGTACACCGCTCCATCCGCTGTGAACATCACTGGCCGACGATTTTGTAAAAAAGGAGGATCTTTGTCCTTGATTTCCTGTGATTTACCCTCTCGACATCAGTTACCGCGACACTGTCACTGTAAAGGTCACCCGTGGCTCCAGCTGCCTCATCCATGTTGGACAACCACTGGCCCAGCAGGTTATCAAATTAAGGCTGATCACAGCCACGAATGACGTTTTGTCCTTCAGGAGACCTGATAGTGTCTTTTTTATTTCTGTTTAAAATGTCTGCAAACGCACTTTACCTTAAAACAAATATCTCAGGAGCTAGACCCTGCCATGTTTTGTAAAATGTATTCATTATTACTTATAAATTGAATTAGACCCAAATAAATCAACCTATCGATTAGCTTCATATTATATGTAACTGTAACAGCATCAGCATGTGCCATACACATCATACCCCAACATATGCCATACAGTAGTATAAGGCTGTAGCTAACTATTATTATCATAATCATTTAATCTGCTGATTAGGTTCTGAATTAATTGAGTATTTGTTTGGTCTATAAAATGTCAGAAAATGTTAAACATTGTTGACCGGTGTTTCCAAACCTGGAAATTATGTTCTCAAATGTCTTGTTTTGTCCATGTTTTGTCCCAAAACCAAAATTATTCAGTTTCAATGATTTGTTTTATGGAATAAAGAAACAACAAAATATTCACATATAAGAAGCTGTAGAATCAGGAAACTTGCTTTAATTATTGAAAAAACAGTCAAAATGATGACTCGATTACCAAAATAGTTTATAGAAGATTAATTTAGCAATCGATTAATCGAATAATTGTTGCAGCCCTACAATAGTGTAATCTCATCATCATATGACGTACAATATACAGTTTTTAGTGCATCATCTGTTAAAAGTATTGACATACATACATATAGTATGTTAAGTTGACAGCTTATAATCATACACTTTTTCAGATATTTAATATTTGAGGTATTATTTTTTAATTAGAATTCTGTGTAAGTGCACTGTAGTGCTACACATAAACTGGAGATTGAATAGATTATTCAGTAAATGTTTATTTAGCTAAAGCAATTTTATCAGATAGATGGGAAAAAGTTACATGGTCCAAAAAAAAAAAAATCCCCAAACTGGCATCATACTGTCTATTGGCCAGCAGCTGCTTCTAGATATCACATTCAAATCCTGTTAAATGTTACTCAGACCTGTCACAATATGTTTTTGTTAAGTGAAAATGATCAGAAAAAAACAAAAATAGAAATTATTTTGCCTGAAAAATCACTGAAGTTGCTGAGGACCTTGACTTAAAATTAAACTAATTTTAGCTCAGTCAGTGTTTACCTAAGGCTGTGTCTGCCACGCTTTGCACACACACTGCAATACTATCTTGGGCGATTATTTCACTGTTGCCACTGAGGTTAAGTAAATATTGCTCTGGTTGTGTACATTGGGACAAACCAAATCCCTCCAAACTTAGGCTGGTACAGTAAATCGAATATTAATTGTTCAGTATACTGTTCTATATTCGTATATAATCACTTTGATCTGTTTCAGTTTTTTAATAGTTTAAACTATCTCTCTGAGTCTTAGGCTTCTTAAATTTGAGTATTTTCTGAAATATAAAAAATAAATCACTTCAACTGATTAAGTTTGGCTTGTGGGCAAAGGAAGACATCTGCGAACATCATTTCATGGTTTGGAAAACACTGATCAACATATTTTGACATTTTTCTGACATTTTGTGGACCACATAAATCCTTAATTGAGAAATTAATCCATTATTAAAAAAATCATTAGTTGCAGCCCCAATCCAATCATCTTCTTCTTGGAACTGATGAATTACATTTATGGTTTCCGGTCTATGCCAGCATGATGCATCTAAGCAGAGCAAAAGAAGTCATGTATCCACCCAAACATAGGCTTCATTAGACATTCAGTGTCACTGCATCTGTGTTAAGCAGCACAGGATGAGCCTGAGGCTTAAGCTTAGCATAACATTTTTAACATAGCTTCAGAACACTCTCTGTCTCTGAGCTGGTCTCCAAACACTTCCATGCTTGTACAGTGAGACTGAGTTTATGTGTGCTTACAAGAGAGAGAGGGGAGGCAGCATGGGGAGCAGTGTGTGTGGGAGCTGTCCATCCCCTGGTACTGACAGCCAGCCAATCCCGTTCATCTTCTGATGTCTGCTGACAGAGCATCAGCCAATCACGTTCCAGCTGATCTATGCTGACTTCTCTGTGCTGCTCTTGTCGTGGAGGGGTGTCAAGGCGGCCCAGACTGTTGCTCTTGTCTGCAAGGTGGAGAAAATTTGACTGTATTATGATTTTTATGAAAGCAGGGGACTGTGTGACATGAGGCAGAAGCTGATGCAAAAGTGAACAAGAGTGAGGGCACATATTTTTGGTGTTTCTACTGCACATGGTTATATCATAACATTGTTGACTCCATTGTTTATTAACAAACTACTGGCTGGAAATGGAAGAAGGATACTTGGTTTGTAGACGTTTTAAATAATCAGACAGTAATACTCTCATAAAGCTAAATTTTATTGCATTTCTTAAATCTTATTTTAAATGTCAAAGTAGGAAAAACTCTTGATTATCTGAAGCATGTACTAGGAGAACCTACAGTAGCCTTCAGTTATCATTAACACTCAATGGGTGTTTACTTTGTCCATTGAAAACATTGTGGTCCAATACGGCGGCCTCTTTCGACAATAAAAAACAAATGTTTATTCATTCAAGTAATTGTGAAGTTAAAAAAAAAGTATATTATATTATTCCAATATAATGTTATATAATATTCCTTTTGTGCCAAATTGAAATGCTTTCATCTAAATCTCCCACATGGACCTTTTAGTTGAGCTTACACATTCCATCAATGAATCCAGTTCATTTACTATTCTTAGTTTATCCTGTGGCATTTCACCTAAATCTACCGCCACATCAGATTATGAAATTATGATATTTGTGACTATTTGCATTCCAGACCTTGACTTAATGTAACACATTTGACTGTGTGATACAGTATATATCTATAAATAAATAAAATGTCTGTAATAGCCATGGTTTTGCAGGAATGAATGGCGACTGGTACTCTGTTATGCGTTTTCTGAGATCTTGAAGCATAGACAGCTCAGCATTGTGAAGCAACAATAAATAACTACATGAAAGAAGACAAGGAAGAGGAAGCAGTGGACATGGGCCTAGAATAGATGCTGTTATTCAAGAAAAACCATCTGTAATGATCCAGTTTATAAGCAAGAATGCATGAGTCAGAGGAGCAACAGGACATTAATGTCTTTACTTTTTGAAGACATCTGTGGAAAAAGTGACTGTATTTTTTGGATATAACATTTTAAAAGTGTGAAAAGACCTTGACACTTTCCTGTTATTTTGGGGCTGTCAGCATCAGCAGTACTTAACACCTAGAACCCGATAATTATGTGCAAAATGAAGTCATGTACACACAGAACCTGATATTTCTGTGATATTAATAGTGTATAGTGACTCTTACCTTTGCACCTTTCACTGTATTAAACATTTAACATTCTTTAACTTAAGGATAAGCACTAGTGAAGCGCGGTACAGCTACTGATTGAAAAAAAGGGAACATGACTTAAATAGCATTGTTTTGCTCGTATTAAAGTTGGAGGAGAGGACATTTATAGTCAGTTTACATTTATATTCTTAATGTTCTGTGAAAATATTTAATTTTCCATCAAACATTACTTAATTATTGATAAAAAAAATTTTTTTCATTTATGTAAAAACCCATAACTTATGCCTTTTATTGTTTGTAAACTGTGATGTAATGTATATCCAGTAGCTGTGTTTTCAGCCTAAGTGTTAAATATTTTTGAATCCATCAAAATTATAGTGGCAGTATTATTATTATTAGTTGTATTAACTCCATTATGTGTCCTTGAGATATTCTTGCACTGTGTGGGTGCATTTAGTGTTTCTGTTTTTCTGAAGTTGTGCAGTTTACAGCGATGAGTTGAATTCTGCAGTTTTAAAAAGAAACAGTTTTATACTTAGATTTGTATGTTTTGCAGTGTCCTAAATCCTTCTGACTCTGTGTTCTCCCGCACACGTCATCACTTCTCATTATCATGCAGGTTGCTTGGAATCCGTGTTCTGTTTTTTAAAAAGCGTCTGGAGTAGTCATCATCCCCCTGGGTCTCTGTGTGTTTAATAGATCTCTGGTGGTTTTGCCCTGAATATGCAAAGTCTTAGATTGTTGCAAGGAAAATGAATAATGAAGTCTGTGGTTTGTGGTCTGGTGTTTAAAATTCTGCCTCTTGTGTATTCCTTTCATTTTTATTTTTGCTGTTCCTTTCAAGGACTATTATACTTTTTGGACCATCCTTCCATGGACAGTCTAAATTATTAAATACATATTTTCAAAATATCCTCTCTCTTCTAATGGAATGCAGTCTGTGCAAGAGAGTGTTTCTAAGTTAAGGTTTCTTTAAATAAAATTGATATTATTGAGTCATCTGTGGGTCATTTTCTTGATTAATTGAGTAATTGCTTGGTCCTTAAAATTATGATCACTGTTTCCAAAACCTCAAAATGAGGCGGTTGTCAAATGTGTTGTTTTCTTCACAAACCATAATAATTTAGTTTTAATGATTTCCTTGTTATACTATGAAGCATCAAAACCTAAAAATAGTCATATTTAAGAGGCTGTTAAATCATGGAGCCACTTTCAGTTACTGAAACCACTCAGACCTATTGACTTGATTATCAAAATAATTAATGAACATGTCAGTAATCAACTGAGCTGCAGCCCCAAAACCTGCTTATGGTTTTGGGCTTTCCATATTGCAGGCTATCAGGTTTGTCAGTTGGTCCCAAATTAGCCAAAAATAGCAAATATGAAAAAAAAGAAAAAATGTAACCGTTCATGGCCTGAAAGCTTTTACCAAATGTCTGAAGAAAATTTCCTGGTTCTTGATTTACACAGTTGCACTTTCACAAGGCAGCAGTTTTTCTTTTGTTTCATCTGGAAATGGAGAGGCAAACATTCCTGCTGTGTCAGTCAGTGTTGTCTTTACTTAATATCTTAGTATCTTATGAGTGTTTGGCTCTATAATGGTTCGAGGAGGGCTTTGGAGCTATTTTCTATGTCCATTTTGAGCAGTTGTGTACCGAAGATAAGGAAATAAATTTTGAGTTGCTTTTTGCTATTCATGAGTTACCTCAAGCAGGTGATTACAGTTCAAATGTGAACTTTACATGCCATGTTACTATAATAATACCGAATTTCCATAAGAAGTGACAGCACTTGTCACCTCAAGTGCTTAAACAAACTTTCTCACAGGTTGCTTACATCCCAGAGGCCAGACCTTTTGTTTTCAGTGAAAAAACATATTTGGGTAAAATAATGGAATCATCTTTGCAGATGTGTTGCTTTGTTCTTGTGACTGCTTTGTCTTAATGTCACATTCAGCCCAGTGGAGCTCATCACCTGCCTTTTAATGTACACATTTGATTGCTCTTTAATTAGTCTTGACGGTCAGGTTAGTGGGATTTGATGAGTTAAGGACGCGAGTCTCTCAGTGTCGTGTTACTTATTCAGCTGAACTGCAGCTCAGTCTATTGTCCCAGAGCTCTGTCTTTAGATGGATGAGATCATCCATCTTAAATTTGGAAAGAGGGTATCATTTCACAGATCACTACAACATGGCTTGGTGTTTCTCTTTGGTTAAATATTTATTCTTTTTTTGTTTTTTGCTGATTGAGGTTCCCTAGTGTTTTGTCAAGCTGGACTACACCCTAAATGAGATGATGATGATAATTATTAGTAATGTTACCGATTCTTGAATTGTCCTTGTCTCTATCTTCTTATCTTTTACTCTCTCTGTAATATTTGATGTTTTGTTTGTTATTTGCTGAACTTGTCTCAGTTTTTCCCTGTACAAGGTTTTTTTTTTTTTTTTTTGTGGAGTTTTTCCTCACTCGATGTGAGAGTCTAGGGATAGAGGGTGTCACTTGCTGTACAGACTTTAAAGCCCTTCGAGGCAAATTGTGTTTTTTTTATGTTGGGCTATAAATAAAATTGACTTGACTTGGCAAACATTTAATGCACAACTTAACAAAAGACGCACAAATCAAAGCTACAAAGTGTCCAGTTAAAAATTGTTTCTAGTGTCAAACTGTAGCTGTAGTATGAATGAGATGAAATCACATCATTTTGCCTCAATTGGCTTTTAAGCCCTCTCTTCCCATTGACCCTTGGTTTGCGAAAGAAACAGCTTACTATGTTTATATTCTATAAAACATTTTCATTTTGGTCAGTATTTATGCATTTCCTATTTAAGAAACGACAACTATAGCAAACATCTGATATATATTCATACCATTTAAGGAAATCATCACCTCCTGCTAGTAAAACTGCTGCTCGCTGATCTGTTCATTGCTGCTATTTGAACAAATGCAGCACTTTTTGATCATAATCAGTGCTAACCATGTTAACCCAGAATCCCCCAGGCTTGATGTTTTCTAAGCTGCTTTTCCTCTCACGACTGGCAAAGCCTGAGATGAAAGCATAATCTGGCTAATCAGAAAGAAATGTCTTCCTGAGCAGTTAATTGTAATTTCTGTTTTCATTTAAGTTCAGTGGAAATAAAAAAAATAATCATTTTTTTCCCTCTGAAATATAAGTATTACTTGTATCATGACAACTAATTATCCATGTCATAAAGGCAAAGTTTTAATTTTAGGCTGTTGATATTGTGCATGCTCCCTTACCATCTTGAATGCAGCATTCCTATTCTTGGGCACCTTTTAATCCATCAAAGAATTAAACTTAAGCCTGAAATAGCAAAATGTAGATAACAGGTGAAAATGTTTTATTTATGATTGTGATATGTCATATATAAAGGTCACAGTCTTACAAGGTCAGACTGTGTTTGGAGTTGAGTGCTGTTCAGTGCATATTTCCAACCAGCCATTTGTCTTTCTTAAACCTGATTGCAGATGTTCTTAAGCACCTGACTGGCTATAATAATTACCACTCAACAAAAGTACTGTTTCCTGTAAATTGAGATTGCCCTTTTACATTGTATCACCACTAGCAGAATGGACTAAACCAATAGGCTCTAATCCAGATGTTTCTGGAAACTTCTCCCTATGTGTGTTGTTTGTGTGGAGCAGCATCAGAGACAAATGATGATTTAAGATGACAAGAAATAGGCCTATCGCACTGGTGTAGTCTATGTGATGCGCAGGTATACACTGCATGCCTGCTACAAACCGGCCAGGATTTCCATGTAACCACTTAAAACCTGGTTTTATACATATCAACGCTGTTTTGGTCAAAATTTTGATCTCAGGCTTATTGTGTTTGCAAATAAAACATGAGGATGTCGGTCATATTAATTAAATGAATTAAATATATTAAGAGTTGTCCTTTGTGCTCTAACTTTGTAGGGATGTTGCTGGTGGTCTGACGTGAGTGCCTCTTTGAGTGTGTCATTACAGTAGACCACTCTACACTGTATTTGTACTTCAAAAAAGACAAACATTTACCTATACCTCATCCTTGTTTACAGTTGTTTACATAAGTATAATTTTTATATGGGAAATAACAAAAATGCAGCCCTTAAAATTGTGACGTTGAAGGAGACGTGTTGAAAATGTTGGCTGCATTTAAATTTTATGATGGTAAATGCTGAAAAACCATGTGATGTATTATTAAGAGGATTTTATCAGACTGTTTCCTGGGGAGTAGATTATTTCCTAATTACAGTAGTTCCTGGTCTAATATTGTGGTTTGTTGCTCATCCCACACTTTGACACTGCGACTCTGCTCGCTAACATGCTGAACAGTGGCAGTACCAAATATTCCAGTGTCCCACTCTTGAACTCGAGCGTGCATATGTTTTGCATGTGGATGAATCTGCATATGTGACACTGCAAACCATATGCTCTGCTGACATTGTTAAACCCCAGCTCAGGAGCCCAGACGTGCAGACTCATCCTCGCACTGCAAACTCAGGATTATGTGATGGGTGAAATCTCCTGGATCAGCTAATGGAGAGTCCTACAGCAAGTTTCCCAGCAGCTTTGTACAACACTGTAATTGGGGGAGGGGATGATTCGTCGCATCAACATCCTCAAAATAGGATGAAGTGTTTTTAAAGACAAACTGAAACAGAAAGTTCACACTTCTCTTATGATTTTCTTACACAATACCCGGAGCTGAACCTGGTGATTTACTGTAAATGTGTGGAGTATGTTTTTTCTTAGTCGCCTGGCAATCATTATTGAAGTTAGGATTTACGAAAAGCTTACAGCCTAGTGAACACTAGTTGTGGACTGGATAGTTTCTCTTTCTTTGTTGACTTATATTATTTACATTTGTCATTTGGCTACTTTTTTAGAAATCAGTTGAATTGCCAGCAGTGCAACTTAGGCTGTGACTAACAATTATTTTCTCCATTAATCCAGTACTTGTTGGGTCCATAAAATTTCATAAAATGTTGGATCAGTTTTTCCTAAACCTCAAAATATGTCTTATTTTGTTCAACAACCAAAATTATTCCATTTTAGTGATTTCTTTCCTCTTTTCTTTCCTTTATTATATGCAGCTCTTGCATACAATCCCAACTGTACACATTGATAATGACATTTTCTTTTAAACTTAATATATGAATTGAGTTTCAACAAAGTAAAGAATGTCACAAATAAACAGCATAAATGACGTCATTTATGGTAACATTTTGTTTCAGAACATCAATCAGTGTTAAATAAAATCATAACTGTGTTGTAGATCTACTAGATCTGTAACAATTATTTTATTTGCTTTGCGTGACATTTTGGAGAGATTTAGCTGGTTTGTGATCAGGCAAGAAGCAGAGTAAAAAGAATCTACTGATACTGTTACTACTTCATGCTGATTTTTATTTATTCTACCTTGGCTCACTTTGTCCAGCTTCTCATCACACTGTTGCAATTTACACTGTGGCACAAGCCCTACTTTTTTTTCCCCTCAGTTTCCAGTCTTTTCACCATTCATCAAATCATGATTTTGCCTTTTCTTCTGTCATTAGTGTCTGATGATCTTTAGTCTTTTGCCTTACTCTGCTAGACAGCATTGATGAAAGACACTTGTCCTCCTATTAGCAACTGCGCATCAAAGATATACCTGCTGTAGTTTGAGCACTTAACCATCTCACAGGTAAAGCAGAGATTGCATTTGAATTTATAGGTGATTTATTGCAGAAGATGTTTTGAGTAGTGTTTTGATAGAGTTGGATAATAACCCGAGTTTATAAAAAAGTACATTTGTCAACAGGTTTTGAAGCGGTTGTGCAGTTGGTGGCTCTCTGCTTTTGCTTCTCCTGGTGCTGAGAAGATTAAAAGAATGTGTCACTTGCATGATGATGGTGTTGAGATTGTTTCGGCACAGTGGTTCTCACAATTTTTATACCAGGTACCTAAGAAAATATTAAGCCCTTGAAGTAACACCATTATTATCGTTGTTAAAATACAGTGGTGTAAATAGGCTGAGCAAAATCAGCCACAGTCTTTTCACAGGAGGCAGATTTATTTCCAATACAATAATTAACTCTCTCATCTCATTTTCTTCACATATACTCAGACGTAAGTATAGTGAAATTGGATGGAGTGAAAGATAAGGTGGCTCGAATTATTATTTAATTTATCTTTTTTTTATTTGTTTAATTTTCTACGTACTCCGGTCAAAATGCCTCACCTCCTCTCTGATCACATACCTTGCTATACAGTAGAACAGTATTTCTGATTTTCCTTCTACTGCCACCAGAGGAAGCTCGCGTACCACTGGTGGACCATGTACCTCAGTTTGAGAACCATGGTAAGATCATCAGAAAATCATTAAAAAAAATAAAATAGACAGATATCTAATTGAACCCAAATTGACATTAACTTTTAATGGTAGTTCTTGGTGGAGCTGCTGTATAGACACAGGGAAGGTTGCAGGAAGGTTTGATGTGAGCTCACACTGATTGAATATTGAATGCATGTCCACATGGCTTGGCTTCAGCTGGCACCATCCCTCCCCCACCACCTCCAACATCTCACCAGCTTTGACCATGCCTTTGGGTTTCTGTAACCTTTTTCTTTCCTTTTTTTCCTGACAGCAATGCAATCCATCATATAAACGTCTATACTTCTGTAGGCTATGCACAGTGTTACCTCTAATGCACTTAGTCATAAAGGTAAAACACCATGGATGGGAAGTGGTATGGATGGGAAAATAACTATCTTTGAATGAGTTAATATTCAGTGACAACATCAGTATTCTTTGTCTCCATAATGGCTGGTAAACAAAACGACTTGTCTAACCAGTTTTGGGTTTTTTTTTACACTGATTCACAGCACAGTGTTGTGAGACTCCTAATGTAAAAGTACATTACCATAGAAATTTGAGTCAGTATCTGTAGAGATTTAGAATTAGTCTAACACAGATAGTGATTATGATGTTCACAGAGATGGTGTGTTGTGAATAAAGTGGCAGGCCAGTGTAGAGTTGCAGAGTTACTGCATTACAAACACATTACAAGAAGTATGGGTGTGGTTCTTGCTGTAAGCCCACGCATAGCTTTGGATGTATGCAAATGTTGCAAATGTTGACCCTTCACCCTGATCACAGTGATATGACAGACTGGCTGGCTTATATGGCTGCCAGAACATTTCTGTTAAAAATGGCTAATAAAGGCTAATAACAGCAGTGGTACACACCCGCTCAGGGAATTTAACTGCTGCTGTTGTCACCGTGCCCTGCTGAGGTGGCAAAACAAGATAGGATGGATTGGTGTTTGTTCAGTTTGCATATGTCATGGTTTCTTTGAGAAATATTTGCATTCATACCTGGAATATGTTAAAAACCCATCTGACCAGTATAGTGGGGTGCTTGTATGCTGTACTAAAACACAGGTGACTCAGAATTAACACTCGTATCCATTTATCAGCTCCACTTTTAGTTGAGTTCTTTCCACTGAATATGCCTTTATTCACTTGTTGTTAGTGTCAGGTTGTTGTCTGTCTAAAACCTCAAACAGCAGAACAAAAGCAACATCACTACTTCTACACAACTCATCCTATCCAGTGCTATTGTTCCCAGACTTCCCTGAACGCATCATGGCTTGGCCCTGTACACTGGTCTCTGAGAGCAATACTGTTTTATTTATGTTTGTCCACTTGTAAAGCTAAACCTTAGTTCATTAGTATATTTTCTCTTGCTTTTTTTGGCTGATGTTGCTCCAGACATTTACTCTGATCACTTTCCAATAAGACAAAAATGGTTTTGCTCTATTTTAATACAGCATTTGCTCCATCTGCTGTTTGCCCTACTCAGCATCTCATTTTTCACATCAGACCACCTGTGTTTCGTACCAGTGCTTGGGGATAAAATGAGCACATTTGTTCAGGTTTTTTTTGTGCCACCCGTGTGTGGTGATGTGGTACAGCGATGATCTCTGACATTTCCTTTATTGCTGAATAGAAGCAATAAGTGTAAACTGAAAGCTAAGCGTTTACCCTGCTGTTGGAGTCACACAGAGAAAATGATTAAATCATCATTTTTAGGTATTGCCTGAAGTCAGTAAAAGGAGTTTGCATTGTAAACAATATGCGGTGCTTATTGTAGTGGCACTGCTGGAAGAGAAAGAGGAAAGAATGAAAACTCCTTGAAGTTTTAGGATGGACTTTTAACTGATTGATTTTTTTTATCTTGTTTAATATTTTCATAAAACCCCTTCTTTATTTTTGCAATTAGCAAAACTATGATACATGTACAGGACATTTATATTAGTCATGTCTAGGTGCTTTGGGACTCAGTAACATCATTTTATATTGGTTTTTCCCATTTGTATGAATAGGTACACATGTTACAGCATCACATTGCCACAACTACTACTTCAAATTTTGCAGTTGAAATTATAAAAATCCTGAAAAAAAATTTTTTTTAATATGTTTACTTTTTGTGTTACAGGAAGAAGTCCTTTCTCTTCGCGGCGCTGTATGCTGCCTGTATCCTCGGGGGCCGTCATGTCATGAAACAGAGGGAGAAATTTGAGTTGAGGAAACCACTGGTGCTATGGTCACTTACGCTTGCTGTTTTCAGGTGAGAAAGAGTCAGGTTGCTGTTTATAGCAACCATTAGATTCTTTGCTTTAGAGATGCACCTAATCCTGCTTAGGTATTCAGACTGACTTTGTTATTCAGAGGGAAACGCAGTCATGGTCTATTTGCAGCAGCATATTTCAACACATTCCAAATCTGCAGTTGATGCTTGTTTGCTCCACTCTGTGTTGTATGGGACATACGGTTTTGTTGGAGACTTTAAATAACTTTTCAGATTTTTTCGCTTCTTAAATGTGAATATTTCTTGGTTTCTTTGCTCCAAATAACAAAGAAATCATTAAATTCGAATAATTTTGGTTTCTGAACAAAACAAGACATTTGAGAACATCGTCATTTTTTCCCCACATTTAACAGACCAAATGATTAATTGATTCATTGAGGAAAATAATGGTCAGATTAATTAATTATGAAAATAATTATTATTTGTAGCCTTAGTACCATATAAATGGCTTGATACCACTTTTTTGCGTTTGATACCGATTTCAAAACCTTGAATTCCTACCAATATCAGTGTGATACAGTCTTTAATAAGACATTTGTGCTGATACAGTATATTAACCACCTACCTATAACCATCCATTTCAAAAAAGATAATCCTCCAACTGTGTGAAAGACATTTTGTAACCCTTGGTCATGTTCTGGTTACATGACAGTGGTCTCTATTTTGAGTTTACAAATCATATAGTATTTTCCTTTTTTCTTTTTCCTGATACCTGATCCATTGATTTTGACCGATACAAGACCGATACAGAGCCTGGTATCGGCTCATCCCTAGTACCGTTACACTCCTACTATTTAGAAAGGGCCTTTGACTGCTGTTTATACTATACACATATTTAACTTTACAAGCTGCTCATGTCTAGTGGCTAGATGTACCAGATAATTTCCTTATAAATACTGATTCACTTTGTCTGCACTGTCTCTCTGTCTGTGTAGCATATTTGGTGCCATCCGTACTGGGAGTTACATGACATACATCTTGATGACGAAAGGGCTTAAACAGTCAGTTTGTGACCAGAGTTTTTACAACGGGCCTGTCAGCAAGTTCTGGGCATATGCCTTTGTACTCAGTAAAGCACCAGAACTGGGTAAGTCAACAACTTCTTAAAGCATGTCATTGATATTACAAAACACACTGTACTGTACTATAATGTGCCCTATTAAAACAGTCTGCGCAAATGAATAAGCTGCTGTTTTTCTATTATCCACTAAAGTTGGACAGTCTACTTGTACTTTACTACTTGAAGTGAAGTTTTCTGTTGCAAGTAGCTCAGACTTATTATTGTGTGCCTATTTAACACTTTAAGTATTTATTTTTTCTGATTTATAAGACCTGTATAGTTGAAAAATCATTTATGTTAGGCCAGCACTTAAAGGAGAGATATTTTAATGATTTAAATTAGGGCTGGATGATTTGGGTGAAATCTAATTGTGATTTTGTATTTATTTATTTTTTATAATTTATAAATGTATTTATTTATTTATTTTGCAAAGTTGCAATGTAAATTTTTAAGTCAGGCTTCTGTTCAGTATTCACTGTCATGTATTTAAAACAAAATGGAGCACACTATGAGGAAACCTTCAAAATATTAAGTTATTCTCTAATGCATTTCTGAAATTGGTGATTAAACAGCAGCATTTGGATACTTTAGACCTGCTTTAAGCTTTAGACGATTAATTCTTCATCCCTACTGTGTATACAACTTTTGCTGTCGTATTTTTATGATTTTAGGCAGGAACATTACACCTGTGCTGTGTGTGTGTGCGCCAACAGCACTTCTCCATGTTTGAGAGCAACTTGAATTGCAGCCAGGCATTTTGAATGGGGCCATATGTTGTAATAATCTTTTTTTCCCCCCTTTCTTATCCCTTTATTCATTCCCCTTTTGTTTACACCCCCTCCTCCTCCTGTTGACTCATATGTCCGCCCCCCCCCCCCCCCCCCCCCCCCCCCCACATCTTGCTCAACTCATCATCCTTCCAAACTTCCTCTTTCACACCTGTAGGTGACACTCTCTTCATAGTCCTGAGGAAACAGAAGCTCATCTTCCTCCACTGGTACCACCACATCACCGTGCTGCTCTACTCTTGGTACTCCTACAAAGACATGGTGGCCGGTGGCGGATGGTTCATGACTATGAACTACTTAGTCCACGCCGTCATGTACTCTTACTACGCATTGCGGGCGGCTGGCTTCAAGCTGTCACGCAAGTTTGCCATGTTCATTACACTGACCCAGATCACCCAGATGGTCATGGGCTGCGTGGTCAACTATCTGGTGTACTCGTGGATGCAGCAGGGTCAGGAATGTCCATCCCACATGCAGAACATTGTATGGTCCTCCCTTATGTACCTCAGCTACTTTGTGCTGTTTGTCCAGTTCTTCTTCGAGGCCTACATCGGCAAGTCCAAAGCAAAGGCCGTGGCTGTAGCCAAGAAGAGCGAGTAAAGAAAGAAAAACAAATGCCATAAGTATGAGAAGGGAGATAATGGGGAGAGGAGGGAGTTGAAGGTAAAGATATGGGACCAATCCTTTTTAGAAAGTAAGAGAAAAGTGGGTTTGAGTGATGGGAGTGGTTGAATGAACTGGACGGGTGTAAGGGTGGGGGTGGGAGGTTGAAGAGGGTGGTTGGTGGTTGTGCTTGAGCATTTTCGACTAATGTGCAGTTCTAAAAAGCTCTGCTGAGGTGATGACTCTGTTGAGGGATGCTGGGGAAGCCAGCGCTGCCATGATCAGAAGCCATCAAAAAAAAAACAAAAAACCCCAACCCAACATATGAGTAGTTCTTAAACCCTTACAGACATCCAATTTAACAAATGTCATCTGCCACAAGCATATGTTTGATATTAAAAAGAATAATAATCAGAACATATGAAGATGGATATGTAGTGTTAACTGTGGCCATCTGAGTATGTTTTTTGTCTTTCATCTGTGTTTTTTCTTTTTTTGATCTGTCAGAGGAAATGTTGGTGAGTGTTTGAAGCTGCTGTGTTAGTTAATGTGAACTGATGGGCTGAACAGCACTGTATCTTCTGTGTCTTATGTTGCAAAATGTGATATTTTTCTCAGGTCTTAGGTTATCTCTTCATATAATATGATATAATATGCATATCAACAAGAGGTAGACATGTTTGACATCAGCACTGATTTATAGAAATGGGTGAAATACATCACAGTATGGCCACATAGTTAAACAAACAAAAAAAGAAGAATGAATCTGATTTGTTTGACTGACTGATGATGATCACGCTGCACCTGGGCATGATGGAGACACAGATGCTGACAGTGCCCGACTCCACTGTTTGTCATGACTTTGCAGAAGTTGCCGACCACACTTGGAAAAGGACTTGCCGTTGGTTTCAATATATTTACTGTGTCCAAGCATCCCGACCAGTAAAGGAAAGAAGCAAAGTCTGTTGGACACTGAAAGCCCAAATGAAGGACAGACACATTTATGTTTAGCAAAAAAAGAAAGAAAGAAAAAAAACACCTCAAACATGCAAATTGTCCAAATCTGCTGTATTGACTTTAAAAATAGTGTGTATCATTAATGGCGTCTGTTGTGCTCTTGTGCATTTGCACTGTATCAATGTCAAAACCAGTTGTTGCTGAAAAAACTTAACGTTTGAACAAAGAGTGCTAAAATGTGACATGACTGTAGTGTTCATTCTTTGTCTCAGCTGACATACTGACATTACACAATCCTGCTTTTGCTACTGATCCTGAGAAGCCATTTTATTGGAGAGCTGGGTGATTTGCAAGGATTTACACTTTTACTTAGACCAGAGTATGATTCATTTTACATCCACATGCAGACAGCATGCTTATGCTTATTCATTCAGTGCTATGTAGCAGTAACTATAGATGGTTGCATTTCATACATGCAGCACATCACCGATCCACCAGAGTCACTGAAGTCAGTGTGTAAGTGCTGGTTAAAATTAGTACATATGCTGTATGTCTCTGCTAATGGGCTCAACTAATAACCTTACCACCCCAGAGATCCAACTGCAGTAACCTACAATCATATGCATTGTGCAAAATCTGTTGAACTGAAGGGCATATCATAATTTCTTTTTTTATCATAATTATTTCACAGAATTTTGAATTTCTTCCTGTGAATCATTATTTTTATGCATAATCATGGCATATATCGATTATAATCTGCCTTTTTAGAGAAATAAATTATCCATGTATTACACTTATATGCCATATCGTGAACTTGTTAATGACACCACATGTAGTGAAATAAGAGAGTTTTTATATTACTGGCAAAAGCCACTGCCTCACAACTCAGCAGAGGGCATACTTCCACCAAGGATGTGTGGAAATTAAATTGAAAAAAGGAAATTGTTTGATTACATCAGTTATTCTGTCAGGAGTCGTATTTAAAGATGCCTTAATCTGCATCTTGACCAAGGCTCGATTGCACCACATTTAAGTGGATTATTATTATTATTTTTTCATTATCTTAAAATTGTGTCATGAAAATTATAATTTCTTTGGTAGAGGCATAAGATGAAGATGGTCATTAGTGATTCCTGCTGCAATCTGCAGCTGATAAACTAAAATTGCTACAGTCGTAATAATATTAAACACGGTCATGGACTTACACCCTCATGACATTTGCAAATGGTAAAAGAGTTGATAATAATCTTTACTGCCAGGTTGACATGTTCAATGTCAATGCAGTAAATAATGTACATAATTCACATGATGGGAATAAACATGACATTTGTATAGATACCAGCTCATGAAGGAATTAAAGTAAAAATAATACAGTGTACAAATATGCTGAAAAAGCCATTAATTTTAAATATAAAACAATTATACACTTAGGGAAACAGTAAAACCCCCTGAATGTTACGGAGTAGAACTTAAATTGAGATCATCATTGCATTTTATTTTGGCAAGTTTATAGGTTCTGGTTTCGGTGTCACGGATTTGTCTTCCCACGTCATACCAGTTGGTGGCGGTAATAAACCCATGGGCTTCTCCAACCACCAAGAAAACCCTAAAAGAAGAGAATTGTTTCTGTCACCAAACATGCGGTAAGCGAGGGAAAAACGGCCTGGAAATGTTTGTGAAAAAGTCGGTAGCTCTGTTTTGTTAATATAAGTGAAGTAACACAGTGTTTGACGGAGGCACAGACTTGGCCTAGTTTAGAAAGATGCACCTTCAATAGTTTCCACAGTAGGTGAGCCGTGGTGTCTTTAAAATGCATCTCTGTCACTGTCTTTTTGCCACATGATGTGGCTAATTTGTTTATTCACCACCTGGTCATTTGGACAAAGAAAAAAAGCAACTAACACCTTTGTTTTTTTTTATCAGTTTTTATATCTGAGCCGTTTCTCTAAACCTAAACTTAGACCTAACCTTATTTACCGTCTTGAAAATCACTTAATATTAAATATGACTCATACAGGACGTGAGTTTCTGAACAAAACAATCATTACTGATACACCTGTTCCTCATCGTCGACCCTCAACAGAGAGGATTTCCTTCTTTACACTAACGCCATCTGCTGGAGGGAAGACAGCCAGCACCCAAATGTAAACTACGAAGCACAAGACACCATTATCATAATAGTTTGTATTCCCTGTAGTATTCTGGGTGAATTACAGTTCAGTCATTTTGAGCTGCCTCCACAATCCTCTAGTCCCAATACATATATATATTTTTTTATTTTTATGTTTTTTTTTGGGTTTTAAGCATTTTTACACTAGTTTTTATGAAGCTATATTTAGGTGTCCTACAATTTGTTTCAGTAACCTTTTTTGTTTCATTGTTTTATAATTGTCACCGTGAAACCACAACTGCAACGATTACTTTAAAAGGAAATTGGCAGCTATTATGATATTCAACTAATTTAGTTGGGGTACATATGTGAAATGTATCATATGAACTGAAGCTAGGTGGCTGATTTCCATCTGTAATGCTTTACAATACAATAGTTGCAACACCACTTATACAGATACAAGGTATATCCAAGTATATTGTGTAATGTATTGAATGTTTACGCTTTCCTACAACCTGATTCAGGAAAACAATTTGACCTAATGGTGATTGCTCATTGTCATTTGGGGGGAAAATAAGTTTTAAATCAAATCTCTCTAAATTTATTTTTCATTTCTGTGAAGATTCTCAGTCATCCAGGTCATGGTATCCAAAAGTGTAGTAAAAAAAGGCAACTGGGCTTAGTTGAATTTCTTGAGGACGTTTCGCCTCTCATCCAAGAGGCTTCTTCAGTTCTGAAGTTCTTCATTTTTCATTACAATATTACTTTTATTTGAAGTTGTAAATGAAATGTATTTATGTTGCTGTATTGGTAAGATTCACCAAAGTGTGTTACTGTGGAACTGTCAGCCACTTGAAGGAAAGCATGTGTCAGGCTTCAGACTAGAGAAGGGACAATTTCCACACTGACCCTCAGGAGAGAAAAGTACCAAGGGAGATTCCAGGTTTGAGACTTTCCCTCCTCCCTGTGGCACAAATAGATTCTGGCTCACATATCTTTGTCCAATATATGCATTAGACCCCCTCCACTTTTAGAATTTAAATCTGCCCAAATCCTATCTAACTAGTGTTACTCTGTCTTGCTCAAGAGCTGAGCAGACCAAATACTGACCTGAAGGATCAGAGCAAAGCCTTTGAGTGGGTAGCTAATTCCCTCTTTAGCCCTCATCAGCTGTCCTCCAGGCTGAGATGGAGAAGTGATGCAAAGCTATCCCCCATCTGGCAGAAAAGTCCAAAATTAGCTCTAGATGGAGTTACAATATCATGTTGTCTTTTTACGTCTTAATCATTTAAGAAGAAGAAGAAGAAGAAGAAAATTATATATTTGCAAAAGAGACAAGAGAAGTTTATTTTTGCACCGAATATATTAGAACTTTAAAAAGTGACTTTTAAAATGTTTATATAAGAGATTTTGTCCCACATTATACCACTGCAGACTCATGTTGTATATGCTACACATGCAATAAAGCAGAGGTCTCAAACTTGCGGCCCTTGGACCATGTGTCCCTTCAACCACTTTTATGTGGCCTTATATTAACTTACTTTTGTATGTTTTTTTTTTGTTTTTTTTTTAATTACAGAACAAGTTTGTGCCATAAACTATATTAGATTCTATAACTGATTGATTGATAATTGATTCTATAACAAAAGAAGTACTTTTATTTGGAAATTCTCTGAAATTATGTCACCAATATTATTATTGTGACAACATGACAGAATATTGTGTTATAATTGTAAGCTCATATCGCCTGCCTCTTCTGAGCAGTTGCTTTTTCTTAAAGAGTTGAACTTTTTTCACTTGACTGGCCCCCCACTGACCAGACTAAATGCTCACTGGCTCCCGGGTAATTTGAGTTTGAGACCCCTGCACTAAAACAAAGATGGGAAATGCATCTAATTTTTTCTCACTATGTCTTTGAACACTTTTGTAGGTCACAAGTGAAGTGCATGTCTCCGATAGAGTGAAAGCTTGCCTTAGGATGGTGAAAGGAGAGAAAACATCATTGATGTGCAAATTGTCTGATGCGAAGTGGCAATGCTGTACTGGTGAGTCAAATTTTCTTGCCCATGAAATAGACCTTGAAATAGAAAGTTATGCAGAAACTCCTCATGAACTATGGTGGAATCCAGTGTTTAGTTAGTAGATATTTTAAACTGACCTGTCTTTTTTAGATATCCAGAGTCCTGAACTATGTGTGCCCTAACATCAAAGGTTTTATTTTATTTCATTTTTTCTATTATAATGTTTTAAGAATCAGAATCAAGTTTATTGCCAGGTAAAGTTTACACAATACCAGGAATTTGTTCTGTGCCTTGGTGCACATATAGGATAGGAAGAGAGAGACAGAAAAATAATATAAGGAAAAATAATATAAGGAAACTAAAATAGAAATAGAGAGTGCCATATATATATATATATATATATATTTTTTTTTTACAAACAATCAATGCAATATGAAAGACAATATCACTTACAGGTGTTATAGAGCACACATTCTGAGTGGTTAGTGAGGACATTTGTGATAACTTTCATCTCGTCAATTAAAGGTACTGGATGCAGTCTGTAAATAATTGTAGTAACAGGATAAGTTAAGCAACAACCTTTCCAAATTTAAATGCACAAACTGTGTGTGAAAGAGATACTGTATCCATTCAGTGCTCTGACAGTTTTACCCCCACAAAACATGGTGGTGCAAGTGGAAAAAGTCAAGTCATAAACTCCCTGAAGGAGGTTATAAATATTGCCTTTATCAGTGTTATATATTTACAATAACATTTAAAACAATGCTGCTTCCAAGAATCCAAACCCTTGAGGCCCTGGTTACCCACAGTGTCAGTGACTCTATTGAACCCTGTTGCCCCAATTGAGGAGTAATACCAGATAAATTGACACTGGGCCCAATTTCATCTTTACTTGAAGGCTGAGCTGCTGCTGCTGTTTAGAGTGGTGCCCTAACCTATCTGTTAGCTCTAATGGAGGCCAATATATATAGATAAGTGTGTCTTGCCAGGAAAATCAATATCTATGTGGCCTCTGATGGTTTTCGAGCTGAAGTACTTTGTTTTCTGCCATTGCCTCGAAAAAAAAAAAAATGGGCGATGGGTCCTTCTATTAACAATTCCCAGTCAAGCTTGAGAGGGAGCTGCAGTGACTGAGACAGAGGCAGATATAGCAGTGGACAGATGGGGCTGGCGGTGATGGAGGGTGGCAGCATGGGTACCAGCACCACTAGAGCGTTAGATTTGGTGGAGGATAGAAATACATTGTCAGTGGAGCATGGGCAATAGCTTTGAAGAAGTATGATGGTGTGTGATGAGAGGGAGAAGGGCTATGAATGGCTAAAATCATCTTCCAATAATTCCAAAATAATGTCATTAAAAATGTGCAAATTTGCAAAGAAAATTTTAAGATTAAGTTGGAAAGATACGGTTCTCCCTCTCTGTGTTTCTGTCTGTCTGTCTGTCTTTTTGTTAATTGTACTGTTCTCTTTACACGCTAGAAACTTGGCAGGTGACTGACTATGGGCACCAGTGTGTGTAGTGCCAACTTTTTCATTGTTTGGATGAGCAATGCAAGAGATAGTGGTAGAAATGCGATAGCTATACCTGCTGCTATCACCTTCTTCTGATCTATATGCAGGTTAACATGGCAACATTCTTTTGAGAATGCTTTTGAGACATCAAATATGTTGATGCTACAAAAAACATTAATTTTGGGGATGAGCATAAAAACTTTTAGTCCACTAGATGGTGCCAAGTACTCACTCACACTGCAGCTGATATACAAGTATATCCCGATGTCAGTATGATTTCACAAATACTCAGTATATCATAATAATATCGCATTGTGCATAAAAATTCTGATAATGTCGTATCATGGTGTCTCTGGTGATTCCTAACTCTAGCTGTTCGCAGGTGATTTACTAAGTGTCTGCAGTGACATTGTTAGGATAAGAAATGCAAGGGAAGAGGTACATGTGGTGTTTTACTAGTGAAAATCAATGGAGGACAGTGTGGCACTGTTCATCAAAAGACATTTTGTGAATATAGTTTTATTGATGGAAATAAGAACACTTCATTTCACAGTTCTCCAGTTATAGTTTTTCCAGTTATAGGACATTTGTGCATAAAGCATCAAGGTAGTCAAATACAGTGTAAAGACAAATTCTTCATTTGAAAAAATATCAACCCTTTGTTTGCTTGGAGCAGGATACAAACATTCAGAATGCATTGGAAATACATACATTTCTTGAGCAAGATCTTGTGCATCTGTGCTAATCACTGAAACACCGTGCCGCTCTGGTAGTTGTTATTCTTGGCTAAATATTATCATATTGGTGCATACCACCTTACTGTGTTTGAATGCTCTTTAAATGCCTTTTTACTTGCTGTATATACTGTACAATAATTTATTGGTTGTGTTTAACAATAGATAAGTGTCCCTTTATAAATTAAACAAGAAGTTATTGCTTAGGTTATCTTAGAACTTATTTGTTCTCCTTAGATCATACTTAATAAAACAAGCTGAGGGCTATTATCACATTTAATAAATCAGATCAGATATTTGAAAAATGTCACTTTTTGAATGATATTGTGATAATAAATCAAAGTCAGCTTGGATTATAAGGCTGTATTTATTTTAGAGATGGTGGCCACCAGTCACAGTTATTCAGTGATAGGTGAAATTAGGGCCACAACAATTTTTTTATTAATCAATTACTGAGTTAATTTTCTATTTTGATCATAGATACATTAAGTCAGTTTGATGTGTTTTTTTAATACACGTTCTCTAATTTTTTAGTTTCTTTAATGTAAATATTTTCTGGTCTCTTTTCTCCATAGCAGAAATTATTTAGACTGATTTATTTTGGTTTGTGGACAAAACATTTGATAACATCATTAACATCATTTGGGAAACACAAAAGCCTATGAACAAACAACTAATCGATTAATCAAGAAAATGACAGACTGATAAATTAATGATGAAAATAATCGCTATTTGCAGCCCCAGGTGAACTATACTTAAAACTGTAGATTCAGTTTAATTTATTTTTAGTATGAAACTAGGTTTCTGTAAAGTGGACGCTGAAACACACAACACCCAGAGATAAATTTAGATCCTGGAATCTTGTCTACTGTACATTGATTAAAAGACAAGCTGAAATGCAGCCATTCTTATTACAGGATGCACGACAATGACACTGAACTTATACAACACATGATTATACGTATCTGCTGTAGAAAACCAACTGTAAACATGTACTGTACACAGCAGAATATTATGTTTTCAGTGTCAATTTGTTTGATGAAGAGTTTCAACACAAGTGCTGCATTTTGGAAAATAGCTTAATTAAAATATTGTTTTCTAATCTCCACTAATCATAATACTGTGACATCCGGAGTACACTGAATACAATAATCTACAGTTCAGTTTTCCATGAGCACATCATTTGCTGGGTCACTTTGCTGTGTACTGTAGTTAGTGTCTTAACTATATTTCTGTTGCTAACAAATACCAGTATTTACAAAACCATGTTGAGGCTCGTGTGTCTCTTTTTTGACAAATGGAGACCGGTAAACATGAATTTATGCTTATGTAATGACACAGATCACTTTTGTCAGCTTAGTCTCCAATCATATTAAAGTGTGCGAAGGTCCAGTGTACACTAATTAATAAGATCTGGTGAGACTGCAGAGTGCGACAAATGGAAGACTGCCACTCACTCCTACCGTTCCCAACCTCATCAGGCAACTACAGTGGCCTCAGATTACCAAAAAGTGTCATTCTTCTTCCTTTGCGGAGTAAGCTTTCACTTCAAAATATAAAATGGATGCTTCTAAGGCTATAAAAACCAAACTATTTTTATTTTAGAGCGATTAAACACTATCATGGTTAGTATATTTAATTTCTTCCAATTAACTATAGATGTTACACTCTTGGCTTTTACTGCTGGAATGGAGCTCAGCCGGCTCTGGGTTCGTTGTTTTTGAGAGGGCGGCTGGTTTGAAAGTTGTACAAGAATATGAGCTTAACAGTGACGGACATGAATAACAGGCAGCAGATTCATTGACCTCCATGGCAGCAGCCGACACCATTGAACCCTCGTACCCTCTGTTGTGTTTGGACAATGTTTCTGACTCGTCGGACACATGGTCATCACCTGATGTTGAAAAACATGCTAAAATTTAACAGCTAGTAAACCCCCCCCAAAACATCAAATTGTACTACTGGTACCTGTCTCTGTTGAGCATGATGGACACACAGCTCTCTCTGGACAACTTGTAGCAGAGAGGACTTTTCCTTCCACACCATTTTCTATCAGCATGTAGAACTGCAGGTTCAGAAAGTCATTCATTAGATGTTGGATGAACTAATTTTAGTTTTCCAATATTTTGTTTTCCAAATAGATGTATTTAATGTTGCAGCCATAGTTTTTTATTTAAGTAATAATATTTTAGTTTCATATTTGTTTTGACTTTGCAAAGTTAATTGGATTCAAACAATCAGGGCATAATTTACATTTTATGAACTTAATGATTAATTGGGAAATACAAGTAATGAGAGCTGCAATTCTTCTCCTTAAAACCTTTTCTGTATGTATTCATTGTGTTTTCAAACAACCACTGTTTGATTTCTTATAACGTCCAGATTCCAGAATTTAGTTGGACTTTGCATTACTTGATTACGTTTTAATTCTAGTGATGATGATTGTGGTCTTACCCGAGGCACGCTGGTAGTGGTGGTTTCTGACATGCTCGCATCTGTTACGCTGGTCTCACTCACATTATCCACTGAGGGCTCTTTGGGGAACAGTTTTCTAGTTCTGTATAGATGTGAGTAAAATCAAATTAAAATTAATTAAAATTGTGCCTCCTCACACTGATTCACCACATAACAGTAGACCCATTATGCATTTATTAATCATTCTCATAGGAAATGTAAAAAAAAAAATCTTTTTTCTACTTATACTCAAGTGTTATACATGAATTGTGTAAATCACATATATTAATATAAACTGAATTGGTTTCAGTTTCTTAGCTTTCAGTGTGTTTGATCTCTCTAACATAGTTGTCAAGCAGAGATCTAGTCTAGATTCTAGTCCACATGTCTATATTCAGAAGTCAGGATGATTGCTATGTTTGTTAATGTGTTGGAGGATAAAAAGAGATGGCGTAAGAACCAGGTTGAGTGTTTTTGGTCCACATGGCTGTTTGATTCATCACTTATTTGTGTGTGTTGCAGAGGAACCTAAACCGCCACACTCAAAAACTGCCCAAGTGCACTCGCACTCAAGTGCAGAAAGCAATTTGAAGCAGAGCTATTGGCGACCATGTAGCGTTTCCACTATGGCCATACCTCAGTGGCTCCATTTTGAAGCTGAGAGATGACCTATTTTTATGTGTAATTGCTGTAGAACAAGCTAAACCAAGCATGTAATTGAAAGCGTGCCACTTCCACAGGGGAACCAAGGCTGCAAACGATAGGATGTCATACGCGGAGGGGGCAGAGGTTGTGTGCTTTGTGAGTCAAAAGAGTGAAGAATGACAACAGCCTTGTCTGTAAGCCAGTGAAACAACCATAAAACAAATCAGCTACTTAGAGACAGCTCAGGTGGAAATAAAAGGGAGGAGGGGTGGCAGTATGTACTTTACGTATGCTCCTCACTCGCCTGGTCAGTCAGGGTTTCATGCTGCCATTGGTTCCACATGTGATCCGCTCCCTGACCCCCTGCTGTCATGCTGGGACACCTACATTTCACGGATCATGCCACTGTGGGTTTGATAGACACCTCTAAATTCTGCCAGCTCTTTCACTGTTGCGGCAGGCTCCTTCAGGCTGTGTGTGGTGCTCTGTTCTTCTAATGTCCAGAACAGTGAGCACAGCACTGCTCATGTTGGACATCGTTAGTGTCATGCATACATGGTACAATATCCCACGTTTCATTTTCAAAGCCTGTGGCACCCACTAAAATGGGGCAATTTTTATTAAAACCCTTTTATATTGTATTATTTTGGTATTTTTAAAATTCCCTATTGTTCTCTATTCAGTATTTTGTCTTTCCTTTTATTATTGACATTCCGTTTATGTCTGTATGTCTTGGTTCTTATGTCCCACTCTTTGCCCCCTATGTCTTCTCACCCATAGCAGTAGGTGACACAGGCAGCGATAGAAAGCAGGGAGATGAGGCCCAGCATACAGGCTGCAATGACCACATTTTTCCTTTTCTCTGTCTCGGCCTGTTGAAGCTCCCACCACTCCAAATCGCTGAACTGACAGCGCTCCCCCATGTATCCTGACAGGCAGCTGCAAAGACACAGGTTAAAGTTGAAGACATGTCCTCCTCCTTTCCATTCAAGTCACTTGGTCTGATTAAATGTGTTAAATATAAAATTAGATTAATTATGACAATTTTAATATTAAAATAATATACCCATATCTCCTGACATTAAATACTACTCTGTTGTCTATGGATTTCTGTAATCACAAAACTAACAGAAAAAAGTTTACAAATCATTAAGAGTTGTAGTGTACAAATATTTTGTACACTTTGTACCAACTATTAGTCAAATTACTAATTGAAATGCCTTTTAAAATCACCTGTTTCTGCTGAATATGCACTAATTATATTATTTAAGATCACTTTTGTGAAATGTTGCTCATCAATACATTTGAGATTTATTTTAATGTGCAAAAAGTATTTGGCTCAAAGTTGCATTTGTGTTTTAAAAGGAGACGAATTTGGAGTTCCCTCTCATAGTCTCATGACACAGACGCTCTAATCATGGAACAATACTGACACCTACTGGTTAGTTGTTATAATGAACTTAAGAGTGTTTGATGTCATTCCGTTGAGATGTGATTTGACTTCACATGAAGTTTGAAGAGGAAAAATAATTCTTTTATACAAACTTCATACATTTTTGTAACTTTGAACTCTCTTAAACAAATGAGTAGCAGCTAATGAAAGAACTCCTATACCAAAGAACTGGTATTAAAAAAAATCTGAAGTTGGCATGTCAAAAAGGGATCACACAAGAAATGATTCATTACTTGCAGGCATAGGACTCCATTTCAGGGAAGTAGAAGCAGATGCCCTGGTACAGACAGTAGGACTCGTGGGTGGAGGGGCAGCTCTCGAAAGCGTTGTTGTTGTGGTGTTGGGAAGTGACATCAGCAGGGCTACCAGTCGTCACCCATGATGACGTGGTCTCCAGCTCTTGAGGTGAAGGAATGGGGGTGTAATGTTGTGACAATTCATTAAATTAAGTAGCAAGATAGAATATAATTGTCATGGTTTCAATGTTTAATTAATTTCTCTAAAATCTAAAATAAAAAACATTGCTGTAAGTATTTATAAATGAAGACTGACCTTGACATTTGCGTCCATTTCCGTGATATCCAGGCTGACACTTGCAGAGATATTTCCCCAGTGTATTTTGGCACTCAGCGTCTTTGTTACAGTTGTGTGTTCCCAGTTTACATTCATCAATATCTGGGACAAAATGGGATAAAAATATTAATAACCTCTCACATATTACAGGTACTTATTTTTTTCCATATGTATGGAAACCAGGTTTGCACTATTCTAGTGCACTGGTGAAAATGTATTACTGTGTTTTATTGACTAATATAAAAACCAGCAGAAACTAACTGTAAAAAAAAAAAAAGAGAAAAAAAAAGTTCTTAGGGACCTGATGCATCTTATAATGCTTTATTTCCAGACCAGCTTTGTTTTTGTGAAAAGGTTTTACATCAAAAACTCAATTTCGCTCCATTCCCAGCACAGAGAACTGTGCTTACAATGTAGCCTACAGTTCAAAACCCTGCTACACAAAATGAGATAAAAAAAAGAGGGTTTCTGTGCTGGATCTAATCCCATGACCTTTCAGCAAGACATGTACAATATCTTCTTCCCCTCAAGACAGAAATACTCACCCACACAAAACTGCCCATCACCTGTGAAACCTTCTAGACATGAACAGGTAGAGCTGCCCGCCTGAATCAGGCACTGTGCATTCACATCACAGTGCAGGGAGTAACACTCATTCTGGTCTGACAGAGGAGGGAACATGTGGAAACATAACATTTACTTACAGGAAAACATTGCTCCTGTAATATCTGTAAACAATCGCTTTTCTTAGGTGTACTGTTACCTGAAACCATCTTGTCTGTGAACAGAGTCGGCTCGCTGCCTTTGACAGATGCTGAATCAGTGGATTCGCTGTCTCCAGATTCTACGAGTTAACATTACCATTAAAACATTGCCACTGTGGGTGCAGTGTCTGTACCTGGCATCATACAGCACGATGAATATTTACCTGCTGCTGTTCCGTTTGAAACATCACCAGGAATGCAGGTTTTCCCATCAGCTGAGAGGATGTAGTGTAGTAGACAGGAGCAGTGGGCAAATCCTAGCTTGCTTTCACACACTTGGGAACAACCACCATTCTGATGAAGGCAAACATCTGCCCCTGAAGACAAAGATTTAAAATTATAATGAGAAGCATCGTACATGTTTAGAATAGGTTGATTCTCTGTTTAATACTGGCTGTCCTTTGGTCTGAACACACTGAATCTATTTCCCATTTCCTAAATACATTTATCCAACTAAAAGATGTGTTCATATAACTTGATAACAACAACAAAAACAAATCAAGCAGTGTTAAACATTATTATTGAAGGGAACTCCTCTCTGCTGCACACCATTATCCTGTAGTTAAAATCAAAAATCCTCTCAATTACTGCACTTGTTGTGCATTGTTCTAACTTTAATGGACTATCTTATCAAAACATAATCCCCGTTGTCATTTTTTTAAATGTACCAGGCTTAGCAATTGGATGAACCACCACAATGGATGCCGGCTGGACCGTGTTGCCATGGATACTTTGGAGTTTCCTCCCTGTCCTCTTGTGTACGCTTCTCAGCTGCTGGTGCTCGCGATCTGAGATCCAGAGCCTGTCCTCAAATACCGCAAGGGCAAAAGGTCGACCTGGACAAATTAGAGTTGGGGGGAAAAACAGAGTTGACAAGGTGATATCAGGTGAGATTCTCTTTCTCTTTGTCCTATTGTTGACTCTGTGATGACAGCAAGGTCAAGAACCTTTAAGTGATTTGATCGTTAAGATACACTGTAATATATATATATAATAAAAAAAGATATAATATATTATCCAAGACATTTATAAGAGTCTTTCTGTTCAAGGTAATGCACCATTTAATTTTGGTTGCCTCTAATCAATCACTGTCTCACTAATCACTGTCTGTGCATAATGTCTGAAGCAAACCCACTATTAAATGTCTCTCTACATTAAATGTAGAGAGAGGAAGGAAATATTCTGTACTACCAGTTAGCCAGGATGTAGTCTTTTTTAAATTATATTGTGTTTATTTGTCACTAATGGTTTGCTGAGTGTTCTGCCATCAAAACTCTCCCTGTAAAGTGCAGATGCACATGGAACCAAATGAGACAAAAACACAAATATTCCCACGGTCCCGTGGTGCTTGAGAGACCCCTAGTGGCTGAAAATACATACTATTTGTTTAAGGCAATAGTTAAATTAACCAATTAATCAACACTGAATTAATTAATTAACAATGACACATAGAAATGCATGCTTTTAGATGCTTGCATAAATACTGGAGTTTTATAATTATTTTAGGGAAGTTTCAAGACTGTTCTATGCTATACTCAAATTTGTCCCCTTCTATGGAGTCTGCTCTTGGCAATTAAGGGTCATCTTTTGAAGTCTTACTTTTTGTTGTCAGATAGCTTCATTAGTGAGCAGGGGCCTTGAACTGCTGGGACAATACTGTATGTCATTTGCATGCTAGGGTCATTGTATTTATTAACCTAAAAATGCATATGAAACAAATACAGGGATTTGTTGAGTGCAGTGTTCCAAAAGAATGTTTGCAAGTAAATAAATCCAGGACAGACTATGACAAAATAATGTAAATAATTAAATGACAATACCAGCATTGGCTCCGTGCTAATCTGAAACCCTTGGTCTAACATGAATGAATACACCTGCATTAAATTAAAGCATCTGAACTAGCTTTAGTATGTTACTCTGTGTTCTAGCTTTGAAACTCTGTCTGTAATTTATCACCTTTACCTGTACTGTGTCCTTTTCATACATAGTTCATGAGGCTCTGGTATATCATGTGCTACTGTAATGATGTGGTTCTCTTCATGTTTACATTTGCACATTTAAAACCAGCCTCACCTACTTGGTTCTCTAACAGAATTCTTCGGCCCGATCCGTCCAGGGCAGCAGTCTCTACCCGACCGCTCCACTGGTCACACCAGAACAGATGATCCTCTGTAAAGTCGATGGCCAGGCTGCTTGGTGACACAAGGTTGGTGCTCGCAATGACAGTTCGGTCTTTACCATCCAAAGAGGCACTTTCCACCACAGGTTGGGCTCCTATATCAGTCCAGAACAACTTCCTCAAAACCATAAAGAGAAGTACTATATTAAGGCATAGATGTATCGACTTTATTAACCACCTTGTGTTGGATCAGCATGGATCATCATTCAGTCATTATTGTTTTTAGTGTGTTTTATAGTGTAAAAAAACAGTTGAACAGTTGGAAAATACACTGTTCTTTTCAAATCAAATTCATAAATTACAGTTTGCTTCAGTGGGCATTACAATCTATACACCTCTGTCCTCAGAGTTTTGGTTTGGGTTGGAGACAAAAACTTCTTTTCAGGCTAATTCACAAAGTCAATATCATATTTGAAGGAGGCGCACTCACTTAGCCAGAGGATGAACTGCGACTCCCCTGGGTTTATCCAGTCCTTTGCTCACAATAGTTTTTCTGTTTAGTCCAACCAAGGTACTAGATTCAACAGTAGACCGGCTGGAACACAAAAGCATAAAATAATACCAAAATGTCACATTTGTGAATGAATAGTGATACATTAATTACCTAAAAACACCATAAACTCTATTCCTGAAATGCATAAATTCAATGCATAATCTATGCATTGAAAGTTACATCTCAGTGGCTGATTGCAGTTCACCACAATAATATATATATATACTCTGTTATAGCTGTAAAAGAAACAACAAAAATGTACTCCTGCACACATCACAAACCTTTTATCAGTCCAGTACATCCTGCGGTTGACCCAGTCAATTGCCAGTCCCTCTGGAGAGCTCAGATCCTCCGAGACAACAACGTCTTGGGATTCACCATTCAGATTGATCCATTCAATTGTCTTTCGGCTTAAACTAGTGAAATACACCTTCAAATCACATGCAAACATTTTTTAAATAACAAAATATAATTATCCTTTAAGCATGAAAGAATAAAAACAGCAATCAGTGGTCAACCTTTAAGCGATGAAATTATACCATCTGTCCTCTAGATGTCAGTGGATATCACAAAATTTGTGTTAGTCATGAGGCCTAAGGTTTTCCAGTGCAACACAAATTCATCAAAAAAAAGAAATGACAATAAAATATTTAAAAATCTATCTTACTTTGTTCTGGACTGGGTCATAGTCCAAAGCTATGATTGTTCCTCTTGGCTGCTCCACCAAGATTAGGTCACCGGTGCCATCAAGATTAATTCTTCGTATATCAACTAAATTAGCAACCAGCAAGTAGGGAGGTGGTCCTGAAAAATGGTAGTATGGTGTCTTTTGATCAGTTGTCCTGCAGTGCATGTTAACTAAGTGAAATCTAGAGTATGACAGAGAAGGTTCTGTGTTTTCTCTGTGGACTCGTGTGCCTCAGCTTTCTGCTTTGCTGTGGCATGACTCACCAGTTGCAATGCACCGCTTGCCATCATGGTGGAGCTGGTAGCCAGGCAGACATTCACACTCCCACTTACTGGAGCTGATGAGAGTACAGAGCTGACTGCAGCCTCCGAGATCTGATGATGTGCAGCCTGCAGCAGTCAAAAGAAAACACAGATAAGCTGTCTGCCCTGAGAACAGACTAATGTGTTTACACATTTTAATGAGTTATAACACAGATTTTTGAATAGTTGATGAGAACCTCAATGACTTTATGATTTCATTGACGATTGCATTTATTTGAGTTCCAATTTTACCTGCATTTGTGTCTTTTGTACATTTTAAATGCAGCATTGTTTGTGTGTGTGTTGTATGCACATGGGAAGTCTCTAATCTGTCAGTCATTCCCACAGATGGGGTCAAGAGTCCCACAGATGGTTCGTGGGAGTTATTTCTTTTTCTGTTTTATTTGATTGCCAAATAAATATGCTGACTTATTTTCTAGCCAAGACTTATTTGTATGCACACACATCTCCTGGATTTGGCAGGTAATTCTGTTCAAAATAATATTTTGTGTGACAGAAAAATACTCAGACTCATTAATAGTGTAGTTTGCATACTTTCAGGATTTATGATTTATGTTTCCACTGTTTACCAGGCAAATTTAAGAAGTAAAACAAACATGCAGTTATCCATTGGTCTAATCCTAAATTTGAAAATTGATTTTAATGACTAATATCTGTTAGCCAGTGGTGTTAGGCCACCACAGTGTGACACTGCTATGTTTCAGGGTTATGTTAATACACTGAAAGACTATAAGAACATACCAGTACAGGCTCTTCCATCATCCTGTAGAACAGATCCCTCTGGACACACACAGACCTCGCCCTCATCTGTTATCAGACATCCATGGCCACACTTAATCATATTTCCCTCACATGGTGTGATCTCTGATTGGGAGAGAAAAATGTCTCGAAACACAGTTTTTTTTGTGACTGCTTGAATTCATAGTCATTTTGTACCATTGGTTATCAGAGTGAAAATAACTAAATCAAAGATTGCAGTCAAATTTTCCCAGTGACGGTGATGTAATGTTACTGTACATCACAGGTATGTGGTATCTTCTGTACTTGTGAATGTGGGCCAGGTGTGCACAGGCAGGCTATATGTTACAGATATCAATCTAATGTGAAATAGTTACATGACCTGTTGCTGTGTGTCTTACTGCTGAATTCTTTCAATGGGTAGCAAGTAAAATGGGTTCAATGGGTTGTTCAAGTGAAGTACGGTAGGTTTTTGATCTGTATGCAGGATTAAACACTGCTCATATGTATATTTTCTCTCAATGTAGTTTCATTGAATCATGAGCAAAAGACCAAAGCAGCGCTGCTGTAACCTTGTCCATGTAATCTCTGCCGCTGTCTCCAGTGTTGGGTCTGCCTCTTGGCTGCACCCTTGTTTTCTTATGCACCTTCTGCTTGTCTACTAAACAGCTTAGACTGACAAAGCTGCTGACCAGATAGTACGTTCCAATTGCAAATGCCACCTTAATGTGTAATCTTTGTGTGTCTCTGAACCTTTCCTGTTCTCTTGGCCTCAGAGATTAAAATGTGTTTGTATACTTTTGAGTGTTTTAAATTAGATTTAATCACAGCATAAATGTTAGAGCTTTTGACGCCACATTAAAAAACTAGTGGATTCAACGACAACTGTATTAAATGAATTGTGTGATAGAGCTTCACACTGATGAAGGATGGAAAAGCTGTTTAATTTTATTGTTTTGAAGTTGGGAATTTTGGACCTTAGGAAGTTGTTCTTACCAGTTTATTTAACTAAATATTTTTATGCATTTCCTCATGACTGCATGACGTTAGTACCAAAATATTAGATTATCTGAGGTATTTGTTCACTGAAAAACAACCACTTGTTATGCAGGCAGACAACAGAACAGCATTATGACACAGAGGGATGACCAGACACATTGAGAATTAAAGGTATTTGAAAAGACATATGGAATAACTGAATTCATAAGATAATTTGAAGAATAATATAGTTCCAGGCACCTAAGACACACCCCTAATCAAAACTGTGACCCTTGTCTTGCTAGATGTTACATTTGTAATTTATTTTGACAAGTCAGTATTCATTTTTAAATTGCCAGCCTTCAAACTGATATATTGATATATTGAGCAACTCGGCCTCAAGGAGTGTGACAAAGTGTCAGTGCTTTGACCCAAGTAACCTAACACACAATTGACAGTTCTCATACATCCAGTCTGTCTGGTTGTCTGTGACCCTGCCTTTTTATTGGCCCAGAAAGGTCAAGGTAGTGTCTGGAGGACAAATGCCACCTTTCATAGACCACAAAAAAGAGAAAAAGCTCTCGTCCAAAACCAGATACTGACCAAACAATGCTAGCATTGTCCGTTTTGGAATAATACCAACATGTTTCCTAACTCCCTTTTCTTATTGAACAGGGATTTTTGTATAGCCAGGACCAGAGTTTTTCAGAATTGCCCTTTCAAAGTAAATATTCTGTTTATTGTGCAGTCCTGCACTGAATTATACACAGTGTTTTACATCCAGGGCTGTAACAATCATGGCTGAATACCTGACAAATGCCAATTTGCATCACTCTTGGTTTGGGTAAATATCAGTCGTTTCATACAGAAGTGTATTGGATTGTTGAAGAACTTAAAAGTTATCTCTAGTTTACTTGTTGATTATTGACTAACGGCTGTAGCTGTTAAGTCAATTTACTACAGTTATAATGTAATCAAGCTTATATATAAATGCTGAAGAAAGCGCAATATGATGGAATATTATATTATATAATAAACATGATGAAATATATGGTTTAAGATTAATTTACTTTACCTCGACACGTCTTCCTGTCTGGTAGCAGGGCATATCCTTTTGGACAGGAACAAAAATAAGAGCCTGGGATGTTTTCACAACCAAGAGAGCAGCCATGGTTCCAATGGGCACATTCATTTACATCTGCAACATTTCCATAATAAATCAAAAACTTAATAAATAAAAACTCTTACTGTTAATTTTTGATTCTTTGATTTAATGGCGACAAACCAACCTTCACAATAAGTGCCTTGCTTACTGAGAGAAAAGCCCTCATCACACTGACAAACCCCTTGCTCAGCTTGATTAGAGCAAATGTTCACACAGTTCCCACTTTGTTTGTCGCAACCTGTTTGAAAGAGTTCTTAAAATTAGTCAGCCATTGTCACTTAATGTAAATGTCAAAGGTCCATCTCTAACCTTTAAATGACGATAGAGAATCTGTCAACGGCTGGTTGAGGAGATGTACCACCTTGATATCAACTGGGGATTTTGCCATTTGTTTTTTATTAACGTCCAGTGGCTTCCCACCGATGTACTTGTTCATTTGTTTTATAACCCGAGATGCAGCATCAGTGTAGTATAAGTACTCCTGAAAAACTGATATCTCCATTGTCTGAGACCTGACAAGAAAGAAAACAGTAGATCAAATAGAAATCGTATGCCACACTGAGTTCTGACTTCACACTTATATGTATATACAGTATATGTATACTGTAGATGATTTGGTAACAGAAACAGAAGGATGAGTAATTGCAAACGTACCGAAGTGGCTGATCTATGATGTGAAGAGAGTTTCCGTTGTAATCACAAGAGGCAATGGCACTTCCCCCCTGCAGACTAAACTGAACCCAGAACAGTCTTTTGTCTTGTCGGTCAATTGTTAGGGCTTTTAGTTCTTCTGATATCTTAATAAGTGTTGTTTTCACTTGCCCTGTCATGTCAGACCTTTGGATACTTGGTGTTGTTCCAGCAGACAGCCAAAAAATCAACCTGCAAAAGGTATGTTTGGAACTGAGGAAGGTAGCTTTGCAATGGTGTATGAAATTTCTTACATCTAGTTTCCTCTGCCATCCTAGTTTCTTGTTGATAAACCCAAATGTGGATTTGGAGACTTGTGGATCTTAGACCCTCAGTCAGTTTTGCATTTTGCATCGCTGTTAAAAAGCTATTTACACAGTTGTAACATAACAATAGAATGCCATGAATCTAAGATGAGGGGAATTAATGCCAAATATAATGACAAACATAGACATAATTAATTACCTGTTTGTGGGCTCAACAATAATAGAACTTGGTTGGATCAAGTGTCTTAAAAGAGTTCTCTCATTTTTCCCATTTAAGTCCATTGTCTTGATTTTTCCCTTTTCTTGACTGGCCCAGTATACAGTGTTCCCGATCCAGTCCACTGCAAGACCCGAAATGTGTTTGTCAGATGAGTACAGTTTCTGCAACACAATAAAAAAAATTGTTAAATAAATCCCAGCCCAAGGCATAATCTGTAAATAACAAGTTTAAATAATGGTTTAATTTATCTTGCACTTCATTGTGCATTCATGTCCAGAACTACACAATCACCTGTTTTTGTGCTCTCCTCACTGATGCTTTGTAGATGATCCCACTTTGTTTGTCAGCCCAGTAAACTTCCTCTTGCCTGAAATGAAAGTCGAGCAGTATAGAGCTTCCCACACCAGCCACAAACCTTCTGTGGTTCTTCCCATTGAGGTCCATCCGGTGAATGGCTTTACCATGACTGAATATCAGGAAAGGCTGTGAAGCTTAACAAAATCAAACATCACACATATTTTGTGAGTTGTTAAAATTTTAGGACCTTGAGGTCTCATAATGTTTTCTTCATTGGTTACAATTGTATGTAAATCATGTCCCTTTATTCCTATAGTCTATTGAGGGCTCACATTGAATGGGCATGTGTACTTGAGTTGACCAGTCAAATAAAGTGACTGGTAGGTAATTGACAAAAGTATTTATGACTAGTGAAATACCGTACAATTTCTCTTTTGTTATCTTCACTAGTAGATTTACAACAGCATTTACCACTTCGTTTAATTGCAAAGGTGATTTGTCTTCTGATAGGTCCATCCTTTATGTAAGCAAATACATGTCAGGTAGGTAGGTATGGCAACAAAAGAGGTTATGTAGTTTTCTACATTATGCAAGGAAAACTAAATCATCAGTGTAATGAAGTTCAAGGCAACCAAAATATGATTTCTTATTTCGCAAAAAACTCTTATTTTTGATGAAAACATTTAACTGTGATTATTTTTTACAAACCCCTAGTTTGCTCTTGAGACAGTTAAACTAGACAGAATTGCTATCAATAAAATGTGCACTGGTCTGTGGAGTCAATGGATACTTCTCCTAACTCCCTGGAATGAAGAAAATGATGAGTAGCACAAGACAACTAATATAATGAAATGCTTGGCCTTAAGATTGCTAAGAAGGCCATTGGTGTTTAGTTGCCAGGAAACATCCTGATGAATCACTGATTGATAAGTTCACAGGGTGGTCAACATGCTTCTTAACCAACGAACTAGTGTCCTGTCAAACTAACGTGTTCCATTTCACAATATACTGTAGGTATAGGGTTTAACAGCAAAGTGACACAAAAGATGGTCCTCCTAATGCATGAGTCAGCAAACATTACAGACATTGATGTGATCACTTACCATGATTTTATATCGTGGTAAATACTGGTCGGACATTTTGAGTGGGTACTTAAGATGCTAAGCCAGTTCACTGGCTTGGCAAATGTAATCCTGTTGCTCATGAAAGCATAATCTGTGGGTGGATTGTTAAACACTGAGCAAATAAGATTGACTGTAAATTGACTTGTATATTGACTGTAAATACCTAATGGTAATAAAATGCTTGTTGCTGCATAATCCTGAGGTATTATCATTATAAGGTGTTTGATAAACTGGGCCTCAAAGGCTTCTATGTATCTATTATCAATTGAGTTATTTGATTGAAGATTGAATCAGTGTCTGAAATACATATAAGCATGACATGTACAAACAGGAGAACATAAAGATCTGTCCACAAAGAGTTTCAGCATTAAATTCTGCTGCTCAAACAACCTGGTCATTCAGCTGTTTGATGGGATAAATGCTTCTTGTCCCCGTCTACCCCTGCACTGCCACTATATACACATACGCTCCCTCAATCAAATCTTATAGTATTGCCTGTTCTCAGAAGAAGGACACAACACACAATGATGTTGATTTGTTTTTGTTCACAAAGACCAAACAGAGGCAGAATAATAAAACAAAAATCATCAAAGGTTATGCAGTGGAGCTTTCAGTTATTATATCTCAATGCTTGCCCAATGCATCACATAAAATACCTGGCTTCTCAGGTTTATGCACAAGATTTGGAGTAGTGCAAAGTGAATTCTGTTTCTAGTGAGACATAATTGCAATCTTGGCACAACACGGAGAAACTGGAAACGAAGATTAAATGTCTCATGTCTCTTGTTGCCAGTCACATCATTGTTGTTCCAGTCACATCATTGGCTTCAGAATGTTTTTTTTTTTCTTGTTAAAGACTGGGTTGGTTGTCTCATCACATGTTCTAGCTAATTCTGAATAGAAATGATGATAGAGGAAACTAAATAGTGATAAGGATATTCCAGTAGCTGTAACAACACATTATTTCAACTTTTGATAGAAGTTATTTGTGGTTGTGCTCAGAGCTGAACTCTGCCCGTCTGTTTGGACATCGTCCACAAGCTTCAAATGATGTCCCTGTGGTATCCCACAAAACACTGAGATACACCCACTCTCCACAGGCTTGCTTACAATGTCTCTTCAGCACAGTGCATTGTACAGTATTTACTAATTAGCCAAAGCAATAGTTCAACTTGACAGCTTTAATATAGAGGTGCTGTCTTTAACTAAAAATTGTGCTGCTCGTCATTGAAAAGATCTTTTTTTTTCACAGTGGCATTTTTTAAATCACTGCTTATAATGTATCTTGTAGTAGAAAGTAACCCTGTGTCTCTTGCCAAGCACAATAAATCTATAAACTCTAGTTTAAGGATGAGAAGTTGACCACACTCAGCAGTATACCTAGTAGTATACACCTCTTTGAGCATCACTTCTGTCAGCGCTATAAAATGGAATTATCAACCGAGACTGGAAAGATTTCAAACTCACCCGCACAGCTGCTGTTTCTCCCCACTCGTGACAGGCGCTCGTCCCAGCATGTTGGTCCAGGGGCCAAGGCTCCTGATCTTTGCACAAAGAAAAAGATCAATGCTGCTGTGATTGTTGTAGCCAACATTATTCTTGGCCTCACCCCTTGCTTTAGGAGTTGCACTTGTTCAGTCTTTCTCAGGCATTCCCTCTTCCGGAACTGGTACACAAGAACTCCCCCAAATACAGCAACATCTGCTTATAGACTGTTGACATCTTTGTCCAAGAGTTCAACCTAGAGAGACAGTGGAGCTTTACATACCAGGGGATGTCCCACTAAGGGATGAGACAAATGTAAAACCCCAGTGAAGAGGTGGATGACTAAAGGAGGAGGGAGAAAGAGGACGATACTGTTAATACTGTATTTGACCAAAAGAGAAAAGTGTGTGGAATCCTCCTTACTCTCCACTATGGCCCCCAGTGTTCCAGTCTGTTTTGGAAGCAAAGATTGAAATTCCTGACACCCCCGTGGTAAATCTTGCACATGCTAGTCCAGCATTGGAGCAAGAGCTTTTTAAGTTGCAGTCAGTGTCTCGAGCAGAATGTGGAATATGCAAGAAATGAGGATGGGCTGACGACTGGATCCACATAATAGTAAATCTCACCCTCACCCTACCCCCTGACCCATGTCCTTTCTAAATTTGGATGATGTCTCAGCTTGAGACAAGAGTGTTGTGTCTGGGAGGGATGCACACGGAGATGGACATTCCTTATGAGGCAATCGGACAGGACACATGGCTAAAATATATGTTTTTAATTTATGTCATTTGCTGAAAACATTTAATACTAAATTATACTATTCATTGATGATCTACACTTACAGTATCAGCAGAATTAGTGCATTAGACATACACACACACACGGAATAGACAGTGTGTCTTGTGAGTGAATGAGATGCCAGTGTGTCAGACTGTCTTCAGTTTGGCTCCCAGTCATTAAAATTATTCATTTATAGAGAACGACGCAGGAGTGGACCCAATTATCCCTAAATTGTTTGTCTTCATTTTACCAAGAACAACTAACAGACAGCAGGAGTCAAAACTGCTATTCATACCATCCATGACTAGGATATTGTCAGCAACAACGTCACCACTAAGCTTGCAGAGGAAAAGCAGAGGGTTTATGTGGCTGAGACAGTTGCCTTGTCCCCTGACTTATGTTAGCTGTCTGAAGGGCACTGACCTTTTCCCACGATGTCACCCTTAGTAGATAACAATGAAAATGTTAATGCCCGTAATTTCACTTCAGGTGACTGGCGCACTAAATGACAAATGCTGAGGGGTTTGAATCACTGGGTAATGGGTGTATCTAGGATACAGCGAGAGCACATTTGAAATGCCACCTAGTTTCATTGGTCATTTCATATGGATGCGTCACTTTCAGCAACAAAGTGTTTGAGACTGTATAACTCTAGATTTAAGAGATTTGGCATATGCTGTTGCATATTTTGAAATATATATTACTTAGCTATACTGTATTGTTAAACAAATTTGTTAGTTCTTTTACTCTCACTCACTCAATTTCTTCTTTATCCTCCACATGAGGGTTGCAGGGGGCGCTGGTGCCTAACTCCAGCTAACATGGGGTGAGAGGCAGGGGACACCCTGGACAGGTCACCAGTCCATCGCAGGGCCACATAGGGACAAACAACCATCCACTCTCACATTCACACCTACGGGCAATTTAGAGTGTCCAATAGGCCTAATCCTCAAATCTGCATGTTCTTGAACTGTGGGAGGAAACTGGAGAACCCAGAGAAAACCCATGCACATACGGGGAGAACATGCAAAGTCCATGCTGCTAACCACTACACCAACCGTGTGGCCTCTTAGTTTTTTTAATCAATTAAAAATAGTACAACTAAATAGCAATAAATGTACAATAAATCAGTCAGTCAATAAAATAAGAATCAATTAAATTAGCAAAATAAACATTAATAAAGTTTTAATGGACAAAAGTCAAAAAATATATTGCTTTCTGTGCAGAATCTCACACTCCATTAGACTAAATTTTATATGGATCTGGTCCAGATTATGGACTAAATTTAACATGGGAAGTTGCATTTAACAAGTTCAGATGGGGAGATCTCAGTGACATCTTAACATAATTTTGTCACATAAGATACTGAAAGGTAAAGTAGTTAAAGTTCTATACAGATCCAGCAGACTTTCTGGATCTTAACAGAATTTCAGGTTTTGGTATGTAAAATTCAGGTTCCAAAGTGTTCCAAAGCGGAGGTCTGGCTTCTCTGAGTTCTCTTGTTTTGCTTTCACACAGAAATGAATGTAAATCAAGTGTATCATTTGTACCCACTTGCAACTGTGGCACAACTGAAAAAGAGATCACCTTTTTCCCTGCATATTTAATAGATACATTTTCCCATAAGGAGGACATAGCTCTGTGAGGCGGGATGACCATGGAGACAGGTGAGACAAATGGACAAAATAATTAATAAACAGACTGTCTGCCCAGTCACAGTTTATCATCAACAGCACAGTCCGTTGTTGGCTGTTATTTATTCATTTCTATTTGTTAAAACAGCCTGGCTGTGGCCATAATAGTAGCACAGCTACCATTAGAGATTACTTAGTGCTGCTAGCTCATGCAGATGGTAGCACAGAGGTATCCATGGGAACAGTTTTTCAGGTCCATCCATGGTCTTATCTGGATTTGCAGCAGTACCTGTTCATATGTACAGACCCAATTGACATGTCGAATATAACCCAGGGTATTTCAGGATAAACATGCCGAATTTTATTAAAACGTGTGATTGGTCTCTGCTCACTATCACAGATCATTATTTTATTAGTAGGAACATCGTGAGGCCTCTCTGTTAAGGCATATTCTTTCTGTCAGTTTGACGTCTGCATAAGCACTAGCTTTACCTACATTGTTTGAGGAACTACAGTGCATCCGGAAAGTATTCACAGCGCTTCACTTTTTCCACATTGTGTTATGTTGCAGCCTTATTCCAAAATGGATTCAATTCATTTTTTTCCCTAAAAATTCTACACACAACACCCCATAATGACAACGTGAAAATTTTTTTTTTGAGATTTTTGCAAATTTATTAAAAATAAAAAAACTAAGAAACCACATGTACATAAGTATTCACAGCCTTTGCCATGAAGCTCAAAATTGAGCTCAGGTGCACCCTGCTTCCACTGATCATCCTTGAGATGTTTCTACAGCTTAATTGGAGTCCACCTGTGGTAAATGCAGTTGATTGGACATGATTTGGAAAGGCACACACCTGTCTATATAAGGTCCCACAGTTGACAGTGCATGTCAGAGCACAAACCAAGCATAGGCATATTCTTTCTGTCAGTTTGACGTCTGCATAAGCACTAGCTTTACCTACATTGTTTGAGGAACTATAGAAATATGTTTCTTTAGAATTAAAATGATGTATTGTGTTGGCCTGTTTCACACCAAGGCATTGAACTTATAAACTAATATTGAAATTGTCAAATGTCTTTTTTTTTTTTTTTTTTTAATCAAAATGTCAGTGAAGCCAATAAACATGCGGCATTCTGTTTCACCAAGATCTAACAGTACTTTTTTGTCTGGAGGTGTGCCGGAAATTATAATCAGAGATGAAGCTTATTCTCCAAAGGAGAATATAGGGTTTGACTATAAGAAGTAAATGTGGCCAGCTAATGTAGAATAGAATAGATTTATCTATCTATAATGGTATTTTTATCTGTGTCCCAATATTGATGTCAATGTCATATTAAAATTTGTTTTTATTGCCCAGCCCTATTCATGGCAGACCTTTTGACTTTGAGCGCTAAACTTACATATGCAGAGATATCATGGCACAAAGGCATGACCTAAATGTAATTCAACATTTCTTTTTACAGTTTATTATTTAAAAAAGGCCTACAACTAATTGTATTGACATATATACATAAAGTCATAGAAACTGGCAATGATAACCATATTGTTGCATCTTCTGTCAAATACGTTGACACTGCTTTTATCTGCAGTAAGGCAACAATCAGCAGAATTCTGAAACGCAACATTGATGTTGTAATGTCGTGATGGGTAGTGGGTATAGTTTTTCTTTGACACATCACATGACACTTACTGTACATTTTGGCATTGAAATAACATTGGTCACCACACACAGTTTCTCTGTATAATACAAGTTATTAAGTAGTTCAACAAAGGTGTTGTGCTGTAGTGACAACTATTAAAATGTTTTCAGGAAATATAAGGCTCCAAAAATATATAAGGACAATAAATTAATAGCAGTCATTAACTGATCTTATTGGGGTTTTACAAACAGCATCCAGGAAATGTTTTCATGTTAACTGAGCTTTCATTATCCTCATAGAAATCTTAATTGATTTGAGTGACTGAAAATTAATGCATCAAGCTGTTACATTACAGCAAATCAGTGCTGTATAACCCCACAGATGTAATATTTATAAACCATTTATAAAGATTTACCTTTGCTTTTGTAGATAGTAGTATCAGTGTCATAAAAGGCATAGAGAGTATATAATATCTAATGTGGCATTTGGGAAATGGCCATGGATTCCTGATGTCAACAGAGATACTCAGAGCGGGAACTGTCACTCTTATAGGTCATCTGAGAGTCAATGCTTGACCTGGAGCAAAGCAGCGTTCGCTCTGATTCATGGGTTGGTCGTCTTGACCAGAGCTCAGTCGGGTGAGAGTTCAGAGTTCTTTGTTTCATTGAAATTGTCTCGAACTTAACATAGCTCTCTTTTTCAAGCTCCTCCTCATCTAAAGCTGTGTTGCTTCCTTTGCAGTAGAGAGCAAGAATCTTGTAGAGCAAAAGTGCAATGAGGGGCAAGATCAAAGCACAGGCAATACCACTTATGATCATGAAAAGCTGGTTTTGCCCAACATCTTCCACATTGTCCAGTGTGTAGAAGTCAGTGCAGGGATCTTTTCCAGCATCACTATCTTTGGCTATGAGACAAACTGAGTACCTCATCCCAGATGACAGTCCCTCGAGCAGAAGTTTTCCACTGCCAGCATTTGTCTCCTCTGTCCTTTTGGTGTCATCCTCACCATAGGGTGAATATACAACTGTAAGTGGGGCATTGTTTGGTAACCCATCTGCTGTCCAGAGCAACACTGCACTGTCTGATGTTTCTTCTACAATCTTTAGGTCTTTGACAGACTTTAATGCATCACTTTTTTTACTCTTTTCATCTGCTGCAAGCTTTCTCCCATTATCTCCTTGTTGGATCTTGGTTTGTTTGAAGGAACCTTTCTGCAAAACATTGTTAGGGGTAGTTTTTGGCTTTTTGACAGATTGTGTTGTTGATGTCTTTGGGTGAGCTGTGGATGTTACAATGGGAGAGACAGGAGTGTCTGTGGGAATCATTGCTGTGCCTTGGCTGGTCAGTCCAGTATCAAGGCCTAGACCCACTGTGGGGACTGTGGTACTGATGGTACCAGCAATTGAGAGTGAAATGGTGGCTTCTGCACTGCCAGCAACATTCTTAGCTTTGCAGCTGTAGTTGCCAGCATCTTTGTACAGTATTCCATGCAAGCTCATAATAGACCATCTGATGCCTTCCCCAGGTGACTCCTGAACTGTGGAGTGAAACAAGAACAGAAAGGTCATTACGGATCATGTCTTAACACGTCTTGTTTTAAATAAAGATTATGACCGAATGGTTCTATCTCTGCACAGCTTAGCAGTTCCTGCTCATCCGGCAGTAGATGTACACGCAATAGGTTACTAAAGATTACATAGAATAGATTTGAGAAACTTTCTAAAGTACTACATAAACTCTATAGAGCTTTAATATCGTACCTGTGTTGTTGACTAATGAGCCATCAGATTTAGCCCAGTAGAGAGCTGGTGTCGGCATCCCTGTGGCATCACATCGTAGGAGAACATTACTGCCCAAAGGAGATGTGATCTTAGTTGCAGAAGTCATGACTGATGGCTTTATGCAGTTGTCAAGTTCAGCACGCTGGAAAAGCACACCAGCCAGATTCTCCGGTCCACTACAGGTCAGGAATAAGTCCATGAATACCACTGGTGTGTCTGCCATTTTGGAAATTTCAATCAGCTTGGATATTTTACAGTCACAGAACCAGGGGTTATCTTGAAGGCCTGGAGGTGAAGAGAAGAGACAAATTATTATTCACTGCTGTTTTCTAGCTTTGCAGTGTTTTTAAATAGCGGTCATAAAGACAAAGTAAAGAATAAAAAAGTTGCTCCTTCCCCAGTTGGTGTACATATTATGTATTAGTTACATAAAATAACTGGAATACCTTATGATATATAGTCTGAGGTTAACTGCTCACCACTATGTGCACTATGTGTTAACTAGTTAAAACAACTGTGTTAAAAAACACAATTATGTGAAAATTCACAGAATTTCAAGCAGTGTGACAGTGAAATTCAAGAATTTTGTGAACCTATTCTGTGAACTAATTTACAACTTCCTGCTTCCTGTAAATACTTGCTGCGTAGATACAATATGCAAGCATATGTACCAGTCGGTGTATATGAAAGCCCTTTAAACAGATTAGTTTGTCTTAACAGTGGAAAAGCACCTAAGCTGCCTCTGGCCCTCCTCCAGTTTGTGGCAGCACTCTCTCCATTAGCCTCCCTGTTAGCATCAACAAAAATGGGTCACATACAGCACTGACACATTATGATCATGTCCTCATTTTTAACTTATCAGAAATATTTGTGTTGTGGTAAAATAAATATATCAATAATACTAGTGGATTATTGTTGAAAATCCATGTTTTTTTTAAGTTTAAAACTGTGCGTTTTAAAATGCATTTTAGGAATTTATGTAATTGTTAATTAGTACAAAGCAGTAAAGCTCAGAGTCCCAAGGAAATGCTTTGAAGATGTTGCCAAACAAACTGTGTGTGCGCGCAGTCTCATATTTTATTCCTCCTGCTTAATCCTGTCTCTCCTTCACCTACACCAGCAATTACTTGTGGCACGGATTAGCTTGCTTGCCCTTAGACCGTGTATTAACAATATCCCTGTCAGTGTTTGTGGTACACATACACTGGACACTAATTTACTCTTAAGTTAAAAACTTTGGTCAACAAAAAAGAATTTTAAAGTATTAAAACTGTATCAGGAAATATTGATGAACTGTTTTCAATACTGAACATAAGAAGGCTACAATTATTTAGTTTTTATACCACATTAAGTTCATGCTATTTTCAGAGGTAATAGGTACCATATATTACATTAGAAGACAGTGAAACCATCGAGTATATCACACTCTCTTGCTTCAAAATAGAAGCTCTAATGTCAAACCTAATTCTTTCAGCTGCTGTTAATCAATGTCAGCAATTATTCGTTGACTTTTAGATTAAAAGTATTATGCTCTGTTAATTACCTTCAAAAACTTTCAAATTTGTATGCACACATTTCAGGGTCATGTTCAGGGGTTGTTTGATCCACTGAATATGAACCTAGATTCTGCAGCCAAATGGAACCTTGCAGATAAATAAGGACAGTAAATTAATACTACAAATCAACAACACATTGAATCAGGTGATTGATCTGTGTTCTGGCAGTCTGTACCAGGGCAGGTTTGACTCAGAACAAGTCTGCTTAGATTAGCAGATGATGGACTGAACTTTGAAGTTTGAAGTTGAAGTTTGAGATGATCTTTTCTTCTTACCTAACACAATTTTCTGGGAGAAATTAGTAGAAATTGGTGCTCCATTAAAGGGAGGCCAGATATCCATAAGGTCAGAGGGAAGTGTTGATAATTTGTTGCTGGATAGATCCAAGTAGGTAATGTTGAGGAGGTAAGGGATAACGTCAGTGGGGACATTAGTAAGTCTGTTGTTGTGTAGATCCAGTGTCCTCAGCTGGGGCATCTCTTTCAGAGATTCCCATGGGAACATGGAGATCATATTTCCATCCAGCCTAAGCTCGTGGAGCACTTTCAGGTTGTAGAAACTTCCAGTGTCCACTGAGGTTATGGAATTGTAAGTTATCCACAGGTACCGCAGCTCCACCAGGTAGTAAAAAGCTTCTGTTGGGATTCTGCGAACAGCGGTTTTCTCTATACGAAGTTTAATCGTATCTACTGGGACGTTTACAGGGATATCAGACATGTCTGGGTCATTGCAGAGCACAGATCTGTGAATGAAAAATAGTAATAACGTCAAATAAACAAATATGTTTTTCAATGGATAAATTAAAATGTGGACATTTTTTCAGTAACAAAGAAAGTGATGTGTGAGCGGTCATTAATGCTTTAAAACACTCGTTCTATAAAGTTTGAAATATCTATCCAACATTTTCAGCAGTATGTACCCTACATTTATTAGTTTGTTCACCCATCAGCTCTCTATCATGATGTGGTTGATTCCTTTTCACATGACCCATGGTCTGTTTATAGGCCACTCCCTAGACTGGAAGGTCAAAGCTAATTGCTGTCATCATAAATAATGAGGTTATGTGGATTTACATCCTCTGTGTAAGGTGGAATACCTGATATTAACTTTAGTCATGGTAAAAGACATTCAGAAGTCAACTGCTCAATAAAAGATTAGTCAGCGTTTTATGATAATTAAATGGGGAGGAAAAACTTATTACATTTAGCTTTGACTGTTTTGATGAATGGAGCATCAGTATGATATTTTAGCACAAATCTGTTTTCTAACTTTCTTCATGAAAATAAGCCTACAAAACCAGATAGAGAGATCCATACTAATAAAACAAACTACTACCAGGACTAAGTTTAGTTGTGTCAATTAGGTCTTTCTCCAGGATTAAGGGATTGTACCATGCCAGGAAATGTATATTATGTCAACACAGTTCAGTTCAATCTCTACCGTTTACACTGTGGTGGATTTTAGATGGACTTGCATTTGTTTTTAGAGTCATCAGGATAATTAAACTGAGTCAATTTCCTCTATATGAACATTCATAGCACTTTTTAAGTGTACCGTCTTACCTTTTCCATTCAATAAACATGTGGCATACACCAGGCGGTCTGACTACTGAGGTACTTAGTGTTCATTTTTACCCAGTCTTTCAAATGAGTCAACATTAAAATCTAATTTACAATGTCGGTTCAGAATTAATAAGTAAAAATATTGTAGCATTTTTTTTTTCATTTATTTTCTAAGTGATGGTTTTGTAAAGGTGACCTAATAAGGAAAAAAAATCTTTCTAAATCTAAAGAAAGATAATTTTTTTTTTTACCTGGTTCCTGATCCATCAGCATGTCCATGGAAGACACATGTGCACTGGGATGGACAGAAAGAATGAGCCATACTGAAGCAGCATAGGAATACATGCATATAGAGAAGTGGACGCATGGTTTCGCCGAATGCAGCCAAACTTCTCACATGGAGGAGAGATCAGGAAAAAAGACATCCGGATTCGTTCAGAGCCCAAAGAAATATCCTTCCCCCAATCAAAATGTAAAGAATATAAAGAATAGAACCCTCACAGTCCATAAGAAACAACTGTACACAGGCTGCAGATCTAATTACAGTACAGGTGACCTATCAGATTCACAATGTCTGTGGGGGCGGGGTTGGGGATTAGTGGGGGATTTCTTTAGTTTGACAGGGTCACGCAGAAGAGCAGGACTAGTTGTTTGGACATGGAGCTAATCGGCTAATTCTGGTGGTTCCCCTCACGGGATTTAGCCGTGACTTTGTTAAGCCATTCACTTACCAATCACACCATTGTGTTTTCTAAGATTTAATGGATGTCGATTCTCTCACCTATGTCAAATTCACTTTAGAAAACATGACCTGTATGACCATTACCATTCTTGTTACATTATGTCCAGTCACCCTTCTTATGTAAATATCAGACATGTGGTTTTGACCATTTGCTGTTAAATTGCTTCTAAAATAAGAAAACTCTAGCTTGAGGGGTTTTTTTTTTATATTATCTCCCAAAATTCCTTTAATGTAAATACATTATTAAGCTAGAGACCATATGTATAAACTGTGAATGAGTTCTGTCTGGCACCATGGTGCAAAGTGTAATCTTGGACATGATTTGTTACCTCCCTGGACAGACTGGTGGCTTGGGGAAGGAGCCAAACCCAACCTGCAAGCAGATGACACTCTGCAAGTGAATCTTTCAAATTTTCTGCAGACATTGGTTTGGGTTGGACACAAGGCAACAGACTACTCGCATGGTTTAATACAGTTATACATTCATAACTTTACATCCCTCTAACCCTGATGCTATAGCTAGAAACATTATTCCTGTCATCTACATTTTGATTGTAATTGATTTTATGGTTTTACAAACACAACTTTAGGAGTTGGCATGCACGTTAATTCATCTATTGACTTATATAAAAAAAAAGGAAGATATACACTTTGTGTTTGTGTCACAAAATTAAGTCAACTACATCTCCTTGGATCAAATCTTATCTGCAAACCAGCGTGTAACAGAAGATTTTTGAGATATTGTGCACTGTTGACATTTGGATGAAACTAAAATTTATTTTAAAAATTGTGTATTGCATGAAATGTAAAATTAATAATGAGAAAATTAGATTAAGAATATTTCTTAAACAATTCAGCACTGCAATCCAAGACATTAGGACATGTTATAAAACCTGTTTGGAAACACAAAACGTATATACAGTACTGGATTAGCCTGAATAATGTGCTGTAATAATGGTGTAACTGTCCTTTACCATTATTATGGTGTAAGTGTCCTGTACCATTATTGAGTGTACTGAATGCTGAGTATTCTATATTATGTGCATGTCTGGTAGACCATTCATTTAGGAAGAAGAGTAAGGGAGACACCTAGTGGTTTGTATATAGTAGTTACTGATAAACATTCGTTTCTCTTTTTAAAACCCTAATCTAACGTTTAACTGCATATTTGTGCTTACAAAATTGCTTCATACAGCTGCTATTACAATACTAACTTCATAATACCATCAGTAGGGCAAATTGATAACAAAAATAAATGCACCCGGGTGACATAAATTATTCATTAACAAGTACACAAGTGAGTTTTATTTATGCAAGCAAATTTGATCATACAGGTCAAATAAGCCACCTCAAGCTGTTGGCACATGAATGTACAAAACAGATTCAATTCAAAGCCTGCTACTATAAGCATTCATTGTGAAAGTACAAAAGACTAATACAAGGAAGAAGCTGAGAGCATTTTTTCTTTTTTTACAGATCATTACAGATTAAGCAATGTTGGTATTACTTTTAAGACATGGTTGAGAGCTCATCACAAACTAAACAGACACAACTGAAAAACTACAGTCTCTAATATCAGTAGCATAACGCAGTAAGCATGGGGGGTTTATTTAGTACTGCACATATATAAACAAAAGGGTTGATCCAGCAAGACAGTCATAATTGTCAAAATAAAGACTTGTAAATAAAGTAACTTTTGAGTCAATAAGACTACACTGATGCATGTCCATGCCACGAAAAACATCTAAATTCACAGTCTTTACTAACGGTACAGTAATCCAACTTTGAGTTGAACACCAATGCGCTTACATCTAGAGAGAGAGAGAGCGAGCACAGAAATGGTCAAATAAGTGCATGAAACTAGCTTTTAGAATTACTGACAAACTTTGCCAGGCAAATGATCAGACAGACCATCTTCTGCAGTTATGGCATTGAGATGTGTAAGCAATACAGTTACTGTCATGAGCAAAATCACTGTGACACACACTTTTCATACATCTGATATTTCCACCAAGGAGGAGTGCCATCACATCAACAACATTTTACTGTCAGGGTTTCTTTTTTTTGTTAAAGGCTGCAAAGTGGACTGACCTACAGTGATTTCTTTTTCTTCTTCTCCCCTGAATTGTCTTTAAATGTCAGAAACATATAGGTATGCTTTGATATATCAGTATTTACAGTGCAGTGTTCTGCAAAACAGGAGTTTAGTACTTATAAAGTTCCTCTTTTAAGAAATTAAAAAAGTGGTTATGAAAGAATGTTTGTATGTGCTTTTGTTGCTTGTGATTCAAAGGCAATGGAATCATTCACAGTCCTAAAATACATTTAAATGGCAGGATTATCAGAAAAATAATTTATATTTAATCAACTTATCCACCTCTTTGATATCTATCAAAGTCATTGTTTCCTGTTTAACAGGCTTGGCACATCTAGCAAACATTTGTTTTGCTCTAATGATTTGGTATTTGTGTCGTGTTGCTACTGTATAAGTTCAAATAGAAAAACAGATTGAATTACTGTCATGTGAAAGTGATTTTAATCCCTGGGAATACTGGTATGACAAAGGCTGATGCTGCTTCCTATTGTGAGATTTAAAATATTTTGAAAACAAACCACCCGTTCACATACAGTACATAGTTCTTGAGGATGAAATCTCCACACACACACACATGCACACATGACATGAAAAGTGTGCTTGAAAACCCATTTTTAAGCCCCTGTTGACCCCCTCGGAAATCAGCAAAAAATAAATAATGCATTAGAGCAAAATGACACTTAGCATCAAATAAATCTTGGAGAAAAACAAATAGATACGCAAATAATTCAAAGTAGAAAATAAGGAAATACTACTGCTACTTCTGATTCTACAAACTGCACTAAAACTACTATTATTACTAGCACTAAGCGACTGGTATTCAATGATAATATCACTGCTGTAACGATAATTGTAACACCATCCATGAGAGAGGTAAAGGGGCTTTTTTGTCTGAAATGCTGATTGTGACTGCAGAGGTTTGAGTGACGTTTTCCTCAACAGACCACATTGTCATATGATGCACCAGTGACATCAGCAGTGGTGAGGGCCCTAGGTGCCATCTGCCCCTCCCTCGGGAGGAGAAGGTGGAGAGAGACAGGAAAACAGGATAGAGAGAGAGAGAGAGAGAGAGAGAGAGAGAGAGAGAGGCCGGAGTGGCAGGGCTAGGCCTCACGCTGGTCTTTATGTGTAGGCGTTGAGACGCTCCTTGGAGCGGGTGGAGTGGATGTCGTGAAGTTCCTGCTCCTCCTTTGACTTGATGTCCTCATACTTCTGCATCCGACAGGCGTCCTTCACATAGGCCCAGTTAGCTGACAGCACCATCAGGTAGTGAATCTGTGAGGAACATTAAGTATCAAAGCAAAGCTCATTTCAAACTTGCTCTCAAGGAATAATTCACCAATGTTAAATTTTTATACATTTTAGTTGTTGTTTTTCTCTTTTTTTCTCTCAGCTTTGTTATATATTGTTATGCAAATGAACACGGGACAATATGCTTTATCACAGTTCGGTTGCATCATAATACAATAATGGGACAGGTGTAGAAGTAAAAAAAAAAAATATATATATATCAAATAAGAGCACTTTGCCCACTCAGTGTTCACTGAGCTTGTGTGTGGCAAGAAAAGAAATGCTGGGCCAAACTGAACAAAAGAGCTACTGAGAACAGGACACAGGACAAAAGTGAGCCTTCAAATAACCCCGCTTCGACTGAGACTGGAAATTTACTTTTCAAAACTGTGCATTACAGAAAACACTGATAAAAACAACTTCCACACTTTTTTGGTATCAGATTTTCCTGTTCATCCAGCTAGTATTTTCCCCAGCCCTAAAGGAAAATGAACACGTAACTTTTATTATCATCTAAAATGCAGTGGTATTATGTCTCCAGTAGTCCAGCAGGTGGCAGCATATGGCTAAATGTGCTCCCAGACGTTTTCCTATAGGATCTAATAATAAATGTATTGTGCTTATATGGCTGAGGTTCTAACACAGCTTCTCTTTTCAAATGAAACAACAGTCGTCTTTGTTAGAGAAACACTGACACACTGAAATTTAATATTACATGGATTTCATTTTTGGGGCTGCTTCATTTTTTGCTTCATTTTAGCACTGACTCTGTTTCTGTCTGATGATTTTATGGTGTGCTCAGATGTTACAGTGCATCCATTGTTTAACATTTTCACTACCTTTAGCTGGAAATGTCCTGCAATAATTTGGACCATCATCCCAAACTAGAAACCCCCATCTATTTCCCAGAAAATGGCTCCTCGCAAATTACTGAGTGATGTTTGCAACAATTTCTGAACCTTTCTTCTCCCAGTTGCCATGACAACTCATTGACATGTCTGGCGCCTCTGAAAGAGGGAGGGAGACAAACCCTGTCTTTTTCACTGCGCCAAAATGCCTTCCATCCTATCTGCAGCTATTCTCTCACAGGAAAAACACGACACAGACAAAGTACGATGGAGCCACAGCAAAACACATCCATTTTTCTAGCTACAATAACCTCCCTCTTTTAGCATCTTTTCAAAAGCAAAATATTCCTGCCACTGCAGAGTATATTTGCTAACACAAAAGTGAAATCAGTCTTTGAAATACTGCATTGGTTACAGAAATAAATTGATCTGTAGCGCCCGTTTTTCCTTCTCCCTTAGTGCTTGATTTTAGAGAGATTTAGTCAGATCGTTTGTGAGGGAGGTGCAGCATTTATTGCTGTCTTACCATAGCAATGACGGCAGCTCCTGCTCCAGCGAGGGCACAGATGAACAGGTGGAAAGTCATGTCAAGCTGTAGAGGAACAAAGCACCGCACGTATTACTCTTCAGTCCTCACTGGACATACCTGTCAACCTGTTGTCATACCTGTTTTGGTTGAGATTTTTTTTACACTAGATACCCTTCCGGATGCAACCAATTTATCCCATTTATTTGGGCTTGTGGACCCTGGTGGATGAGGTCAATTTAGATTGTCCAATTAACAATTAGCAATGGAGATTGGGTACCTTTCTCAGGAATATCCCAGCGCTTGACCTGGTGGAGACTCAAACTGGCAACCCTTTGTTTACAAGCCAATTTTTCTTTCTGCTTGGCTATTGGCTGCCCATGAACCATTATTCATGGAAATCTGCACTATTTGTTCTAATATTATCTCTATTTATGAGAGTTTATTGGTGGGAAGTAAATTGTTACCCATAAGTATGTTTATATAAGTGTATAATCACTTTTTAAAAAATATATATATATTTTTTTCCTAAACTTTGATTAAGCATTTTATCTGCACTTCAGACAAGGGCCTTGCTTTATGGAGGCTGCCATGTTTCTACCACAGCTTGAATGGACAAAGCAGTTAAAGTTGAAGGCACCATAGTTCCCTGATGTGTTTGGGAAAGGGAGGAGTGATACAAAGAGCTGCCTTTTATTAGATATCACCAATTCCCACACACTGGCCCTTTAAATAGCAGACTTTATGATTGGATGTGTTGCTTTGCATACATACATACATTCTTTTGAAATTTGTATATCATCAATTCTCACTGTCAGCATTTTGCTGGTTTTTGCAGTGGGTGTAGATTTTATTTACAACATACATGAAGTTGATTAAGTAATATGTGTTACTATGAGTAACAACATTCCTTGTCATGCTGTATTTGATGACAAACATGATGATTTACAAGCATTGAGTGAGTGTTCAAGTGTACTGTGGTTTTATGGTTGAGGTAGAGTGGGTGTATGTGAACAGCATGAGATCTTTTGAATGCTTACTCAATCATCATCATCTTCGTCCATCATGTTCCTGTTATTTTAATGGTTTTCTTGTATTAGGAACCGGTCTAAAATTAGTTTATGGGTGTTTAAAAAAGATAAAATCTTAGTATTTCATGATCTCTGAAATGTTGATTTTACCATACCTCATTAGATTCACACATTTTGTAGAACTTCGCTGTTCCAGCACACACTGTTTTGGCCTCAGCAAGTGGTACGATGCCTGAGAAAACAAGGTCAACATTAAACCAAACCATAAATACCAATGCAGAGTGCTATGCAATAGAATGCAGACACAAAGCAGGCAAAAGGTGTTTAGAGTTTAACCCTAACCCACGCTGGAAACACGGTCATCGAGGGAAACAGCACAAATAATTGTTGACACTCAGCCAGTATTCATTTCTGCTGATGGCTAATGGACTGGAAGAGTTGGCAATAATTCCAGATTATGAGCCACCTACATAAGCTTATGATGTGATAGATGTTATGGACAAGTTTAATATGATGATGCTTTAATATTGCTGGTGATGATTAAAGTTTATAGGACAATATTTTGAGGAGAAAAAAGAAGAGCATCAAACTCAAACTGGGTCCTTTATCACATATAATACATCATTTCTTTGTAGTGCAGTGGAAAATGTGTACAACACAGACCCTTAATATTTGCAATATCCATCCACAATTTAATAGTGAGTTTCTTTTTTTTTTCTTTTAGCAGAAACACACTTAGATAAATGTAAAGGAGCGATATTCTACTAGATGAGTTTGGAAGGAACAACAGCAAGAAGCAGCAGGGGTTGTTAATAGTGGGTGTGATAATGAGATCAAAGCAAGTGAGAGCTTAGCAGTACTAGAGGGAAGAAATAGGAGTCAGAGCATCCATCCTTACCATACTGGCGTGGGTCCAGGCAGAGTGTGGCCCCCTCCATCATGGTGGCATTTTGGCAAAGGTTCCAGATGTTAAAGTATATGAAGACTGGCAGCGAGGTGAAAGCAGTCACTCCAAGCCAAGCCAGCATGAAGATGTATGTCAACATGATGAACTAAAAGAGCAACAGAGAATAACAGATCATGTTTAAAAATATTCATTCATTCATTATCTACTGCTTTACTCTCCAAATGAGGGTCACTGGTCACTGGAGCCAATCACAGCTGACACAGGGTGAAAGGCGGGCGCACCCTGAACAGGTGCCCAGTTCATCACAGGGCCAACTTACAGAGATGATCAACCATTCACTCTAATATTCACATCTGTGGGCAATTTAGATAGTCCAATTCCCCTCTTTTATTGTATAGATTTGGTGTTTTTTTTTTTGTTTTGTTTTTTAACCCGGCTATTGAAGTGCACAAACTGACACTTAATGACCAAGTCCTCCGAGGCCACTCCACACATGGCACACTTAGACTTTTCTGCAACCTACTCTTATTTTGGCTTTGGTATTACCATGAGCACGTCCCCACAAACTTAATGAAATCATTAATCACGAATACCATATCATGGCTTATTTCCTTTGTCCCCATGTGGAGCTTCAGATTGGCTGCGCAATTATATTCCCGTGATAATCTTGTTAGGATTTCTTCTAGCTCTGTGATCTGCTCCATATGAGGCTAGTCTCTGTTTTTTCTTTTTATTCTTGTTAATAGTCTAATATAGTCATGACAAAGAGTGCTTTAAGGCACTGTAAAGATGATCGAAGCCCCCATGCTGATCATCCTATTTTTAGGACACAGACTCAGTGCTATGTGTTGCTGCCATGCTTGCATCTTATAGGTCTTATCTGCAAACGACATGTATACAAAATGTAAAGGTAACTCAAACCCAAACAATGTATAACCCAGAGAAACCCCAAGAAATTCTCACCCTCTCAACATTTTTTAAGGGGCACTCCCTGGGAAATCACCTGACATTTTCTTTGAGTGCTAGTGAATACTGTGTGTGGGCACAACTCACCGTAAATCTAAGCTAAATTTGACATGTACTAAGGTATTGGTCATACCCAAGCGCTGACACAGCGTCCGCAGGTAGTAATCTTGAAGTCTCCATACAGGTCTTTAATGGCTCCACTGGTGAAGAAGCCTTCCACCATCAGCAGGATGCCGTAGACAAAGAAAGCTGAAGCAATACCGTAGATCACGTATTTGATGATGTCAATCCTAGAAAATAAATTAAAAAGTATGGAAAATTTGCACAGCAAGCTCCTGTTACATTTTATTTTCAGACATGTAACATTAAATTGCAATGGCACGAGTGGCAGCTGGTCACTCATAATAAATCTGAAATCCAGTTTTGAAGCCTCAAGGTTTGTGATTTGGCCAGAGCCATGTTGAGGCTTTGCAACTGGAAATTCACAGGCATACCAGCTGTCAGTCACCCTGTTGACCACTCATATATGCTGTATTTTATCATCTATTTTCCTTGAAATTGGAACATAATTCGCAAAATTGACATCATAATGATTGAGACTATCAACTACTGAGTAAAATAACTGATATATGTAATTATATTTGATATATACTGTTGTAGATCAAGGGAGAAGGAGGGTCATTTTCCCGAATGCAATCAACAGAGTCACCCTCTGGTGGCCATTGTGTGTATTTTTACTTTCTGATTGGCTTCAGGAGTAAACCTTGTCTATTATTCATATGCTTTATTGAGACAGATGTAAGGGATGCAGTTGTGGCTCAAAATTACATCTTGTTTTTAAGCAATCACCAAAGTAATGCAGTGATGCCTGTGCAGTGTGGGGAAAAAAAGTCTGGCTTTATTCAGAATATTTTCTAGCTTGTTCCTAAGGGCCGATTTTTTTTTTTTTTTGTGGACTTTTTATCTGCAACAGCTAATCAATAATTATTTTGCACCATCACTACTCACATGGTGAACACATCCAGTGCATCCACTGGGCTCCGTACCACCTCAAAATAGTTCTGGAGAATGGTGACAGTGCCGGACAGAGCCTCATGTCCACAGCCGCAGAACAGAGCCACGCCCGCATACAGTAGGATGGTGGCGATGAGGGATGGGTATGGAATCCCACCCAGGCATTTGATGCAGCATTCAAGGCATCCTAAATACAAAAAATGTATAAAGAACACACAACAATTAGTCAGCAAAGACATACAAGTTAGTTTTTTTTAAAATCAAAACTGTGGTGCAATTAAATTTTTTGGAAATGTCTCAACATTTAAAAAAACTTTGTGCATCTTTTCTCTGATTTTATACCTGCAATTATCTAACTGCAGAAATTTTCAGTGAACTCTTGGTTAATTGAACCATGCTTGTTTTGTCAGTGGTTCAACTCTACGGAGGATGTTGACATTTCATTCAGCGCTAAAAACTCTGAACCTGAGTTCTTCATAGTGATCCTGACCTTTCATTAGCCAGGGGCCCTTAAGGTGACTCATAACTGTCCAGTTTTAACTTCAATCTGCTGTCACACAGATTGCTCACAGAGAAGCTTGGTCTGTAAATACTGGTGCATGAAAGTGTATGAATCGCTTAGATTTATGAGTCTCTCCATCTTCTGTGTGTGTGAGAGAGAGTCAGTCATTTCTCACAGTAACAGCTACTGAAGTGGGATTTATTTCATATGGAAGCACAGAACATAACCAGTTTTTATGGGGTCTTGCAGTGCATTGCAGTATATTAACCACACAGGTACATTTTTCATACAACTTGTGAATCAGCATATTCTGGATTTATATTACAAGGGAGCACTGCAGCTTAAATGTATCAAAGACAAAACAAACAAACAGAAAATCCCCTGATCAGCAACATCACAGTCATGGACCATGACTGAATTCATCTGCATTCACTAACAATTTCAGATCAAAAAAAGACAGGTTTCATTTTCAGTAATTCACGACAAAATCACAAAGATAAAAGATTTCTGGACCGTTCTTCAAGGCTCTGTCTCTTTCATGGTTATCTCATTGTCTTCACCTGTGTTACAAAGAAAGAGTCAGAGCAAACATCCCTCCTCCTTCTCAGCTCTTTGCTATTGACTCTGATGTAAACCTGAGTAGAATACCAAGTAGCTGGTCTGCCTGCTTGGCTGTGCACAGCACTCAAATACTCGCTGCAGTTCCAACCATAGCCCAGACCTGTGTAGATTCACGCTGATGTAATCCTGTGTCAGTCTCTACATTGTCTGCTCTGCTTTCTGCTCTCCTCTTAATATTTTTGTCCATGAAGGGTTTGCTGACAATGCAAGGTGTTTCCTATTAACCACTGCAGCTTTTCCCTATTATATTCTGTTGAATAGTACCACTGAAATTGTCAAAAGCCATGTTATCAAGATCATCAGGACTGTTTCTCAAGAACTCAGGTGTGTAGACTATGAAATTTGCCCAGTAAATTACAAATGGGTGATTTAAATTCAATTTAATAAAGAAGTCTCTTTCTGCCAGATAAACCACACTACTGGCCAATCAAAAACAGGTAACACCATATTTGTGGTTTAGTAAGGTTTTTGGTGTTTTTGCAATATTTGTACCAGCCCAGTCTGTCACCTGAGAAGATATAATTCACAGTACACCTCACCTTTGGTGCCTTTTAGACTATCAGATACTTGCAGAGCCATCTGACATCCATTCCATGGAGTTCCACAGGCAGTTTCACTCCATTTCACACCTCCAATCCTGTCATTCTGACAATCTGCAGCCAGGACTCTGGATCAACTAGTAAAACTGGCCTTGCTTGGTGGCTCACTAATTAATTCTAATTCTACAAATTACATAAACAGGTAAATTATGTTTTGATATTTGTTCTTTCACTGTTAAAACAAATTCTACCAATTTATTTTTGTTCTGTTTTTTTTATATCCCCTCTTCTTTGCAACAGTTTCTGTGTGCATCACTTTGTAGATTGAGTATTTTTTCAGTATTGAAACACCACACTAACCCTGCTCAGCTGTAGAATATGATGGTGCACTGCTTCTAGTCCTGTTGAAGCTACAGTGTGGGAAAACAAATTTTGTCATGGTAAGTTACATCATTGAGACTGACTTAATTTGTCCTGCATCAAATTTAACTATATTTCTAAATATTCAGGTTATGATCTGCTCAACTTCAGCAGAATGTCACAACGTGGGATGAAAATATTATTTAACTCAATAAAAAAATCATAATCCTGACAATTACAGACTTTGTGGAGGTTTGGCACATCTTCTGATTTTACCCGGGCCTGTTTTCGGGTTCAGTGCCCACCAAGACAGTAAGTGATTCTGTCTCCACCTCTTGCCCCAAACTCATTATCCTGAGTTACCTTATCGCTTCAGGAAGCAGGGAGTGACAAGGTTTATTGATGCGATGGTGTTAACTGACAAGATGAAAGTGACAGAGAAGGCAGTTACATTTACTCACACTCTTGCGTCTGTTTAAGCCACGGTAACAACTAATTGTCATCAACTGTCATCTGCGATTCTTGGCAAAATGTTCTGAATCAATTCCATACTTTTTTAAAAAAGTCCTATTCGTAGAGTACAGTCGTATTTTCAAATTTAAATTTGTTGCTGCAAATGTTTGCAGTCCGACATGTAGGGGGCTGGGCAGCAGTGTAAATAAATAATGTCCTGTCCTCAATTAAGGTTTACTACCTCTGCATTATTTACATTTCTGCACGCAGATCAAACCGGCTTGAGGCGACATCTTGCAGTTCTTCATTTGAAATCTATTTTACTTTTCCCTGATGCCTATAAGTGTGACAGTCATAGAAGGAAACAGGAGTCATTTCTGTCAATTACAAATCCAATTAGCAGAGCTACAAAATAAATATCTTCTATTTTTGATTTGAAAGGTGTGAAAGGGTGTGTTTCCATGGAAACAGTTAAAGATAACTTTACAGCATAAGATGGCAGAATTAGTGAGTGGCTCTAATAAGAGTGATGTTTTATTTATTGTCTGCTTTTAATTTTGTGGAGGAGAAACTCCTCAGACCAAAAGACAAATATAAGGAAAGGGCAAACTCAATTGACCACACCAAGTGCAGGTTAATATAGCTACTTAATGATTTTAATGTGATGGTTGATGATGATTTTAACATCAACTTAGCAAAAGGTTATACGTGTTATCTCTTTTGTTGTCTGATATTTTTGTCCTCATAGCCTTAATGCTTTTGAGGGTATTTGATTTGAATTCAATGTGCGTCTGTAGTTTTTCACCACCGCTACATTGAGCAATGTTCCCTGTAGTTTCTGTTTAAACATAACTTCCTCTCATACCACCACCTCCTCATTTCCTCTCAGTAACTCTTCATTGATCTTAACTGACTTCTAGTTCTGGAGGGTGAAAAATGGCAAACGGTGGTGCAAAGCGACTTGGAGAGCTGCTAGATGCTTGATCCATAATTTAGAAGTGGCACAGAGCAGCAGAGCACAAGCCTGACTCATGTATTATTCATGCTTTCTGCTTAGCCCAACATTACCTGCAAGGTAAATAAAAGATCCTCAGCTTGATGAGGAGAATCTCTGATATTTGAATTGATTTACAACTGCAAGCGCATCTGTGTCTCTCGAAGCCCCCACTGACATGTCAGACATGTAGGGAATTTGGCTTAATTGACTTTGGCTAAGCTGATTTGAATGGACCAGTGGGAACAATGATGGGGAAGCTCATGCACTATATGCTTTTACTTGATCTGGTCAGAGACAACATAATATTGAACCACTGCATTGGATATCCACTTTATAGTTTAAGTGGCAAAGTGGGCAAATTAAATTTTTCTCTTCAGATTATTTTACTCTTTGGTTTTGTTTCTTTTTTGGGAGAAAATATTTTCCCCCACTGACTGCCTTTGAAATGAATTATCTCATTTTTAATATTTTATACCCCACACAAAAAAGCTTCTGTTTAAAAAAGTGAAGGGTCCATGACCCCAAACATTGTGCTCCAATCAACAGAAGGCGTCTCCCTATAATACAAAGAGAAAGGATGACCCCACCCCCCACCCTCGGCCCCTCCTGCCTCCTACTTCTCCTCCATCTGTCAGTGTCATATCCGACAGGCAAAAGGGAAGCACACACACATGCACACTCTCACACACTCACACACACTGAACACACCCACAGACTTTCACTGACCCAGTCAACAATAGTTATTATTATTCTACGGAAAGCCATAAAGTGCACTTCAAAAATGTGTCTTTTTATTTTTTGTTTGCTCTTTGGTGGAGATATGTTATGTCTTTCTTCCACATGATGACATAACTTTATTGATCTAATTTGAGATCCTGTGTTGTGTAATTTGAGATCCTGTGTTGTGTACTGTATAAGAGTCAGTAAATTCTCCATCTTAAATTAAAAAGAAACGCTTGATTCAAAATTCATCACCAGAATTTTTATGTGGCACTTTGCTAAACAAAGTGACAGACAAAGGCAAAAAAGAAAAGAAATGTTCAAGAGTAAATAAACAAAGAGGACAGGTGTTTGCACTGGGATGTTCAGTAACTCATAGATTGAAATTCGTGCCATCCTTGACATGATGCACTTTCTTTAACATGCCTGTGCCCAAGTAATGGGTCTGGATTGTATGTAACAAAATCAAAATATTCATTATTCAGTTATTGCTTCTTAAAGAATGTATTGGACTGTAGTGATTGTGTGTCTTTGTTGGTTCATCCCTAATTAAAATCAGTCATAAGGGGTGTTATGTTTTGTATTAGGTGCAGTTACAGCCACAGAAGAAATTATAAGGCTGCAGTGCTAGAGGAGGAAAATGAGCAAATTAAATAAAGGTTATGGCATGAAAGAGAATAATCATCTTGATTTAATGTGTGGTGCATAATGACTTGAATTGCACCACGAGACATCCGGTTAGACTTTATGCTTTTGCAACTACAGTTTTAAGTTCCTTGTTAGCAGATGAGTCTTGTATGGGGGTGGGGTGGCAATGAGCCTGGTCCTAGAGAGAGAGGGAGGCAGGGAGAGAAAGGGAAGGGAGAGAGATCTCAGTGGGGGGATGGTGCGTCAGCCTGAGAGTAACGGGCGTACACATATCTTAATGCTTTCCTATATTTAATGCGAAGCCCCCCCCTTCCCCTGAAGCGAGCAGGTTTTTTCAGTGCCCGCCCCCCAATCTCCTCTGCGCATGTTTAATCAACCAGTATGGTTGCCATGTCAACCACAGCGCAAAATCTGCGACTAGGTCGGGCACTTCTGAGCCATGACCCACTTACTGTATGTCAACAAATTCAGTGGAACAATAATGAATGAGACACTCCACACAGATAACCCCTTTGGGCAAAAAAGGACATTACAGGCCAGGTCCAAAAGATCAGCCGCTGATTTCCTCTCTTTATCTCTTTTTCGCTGAGGGATGGAAGAGGCTGAATATGACTGCGTGACTGCGGAACAGGGACGTGTCTTTTGTGTGTGCACCGTGTTCACTCCAGGAACTGCAGGGCAAATGTCAAAAACTCTGGAGCAGAGGGTTCGTTTACCCTGACATTGTACAGTTGAGTGTATAAGCAGCCAACAGGGAGTTCAGGGATTTAAAGCTACAGCTCCCAATGTATATGTCTTTTTTGACCGCCTGTCTTCAGTATCTGATTGAATCTGTACATTTGAGTTGGATTTGTACTTGACTGTAGGGCTGCAACAATTAATTACAACATTTTTTTCTAATCAGGTTTAAAAGTATGCCATTGCTTATAATTCTCATAAATAAGAGAACACACTATAAATCCAACAATGTAAAATTATTATACATTTCTAATGTCATCTTTTCTAAGTGTTCATCTATGTATTTCTAAGGGCAGAGTGATGATTTTGGGAGACATTTCAGAAAGTGCATCAGAGTTAATGAACACCTGCTATTTAAATCTATACCAGTGAGTCATTTCAGTGAGAACAATGAGGAAAAATCCTCAGAAGTTCTCCAGTAATAGCCCTAACAAAGAACAATTGGTGGAACTCCCCCGACCTGGACAAATAAGGATTCAGAACAATGAGGGGAGACAGATATGTGGAAAGAGAAAGGTTATGTTCTGTAGCTTTAACTCACTGTTTTGAGGACTTCACTGGACACAAACTCATCACTGATGTCTTAAACAGTATAACTAATGAGGGTTAGATACTGTTAAATGGCTCATGATCAATCCAACTGAATGACAGGGAAAATTGTATTTGCTAGGGTGTAAAGTCCCTCAATATTAAGCCACAGACTATACACATATTCAAATGTGACTAAATTATTTTCGTCAGATATGGTTATTTGCACTCCAGTCTGAGAGCATCATATCATTCTCCTTCCAAATTTAACATACCTGCAAAATTCACATATATGGTAGGAATTTTAAGATGTATGGAACTCGATGAGCCGGTAAAATGATTCTGCTGTCTACTGTAGTCATTCCATGTGACATTTTACTGTTATGTTGTGCTTTGTAAAAAATGAAATGAAATTAATTGGTTGCTCAGTATTTTACCGCTTGCACTGTTGTTAGTAGCCCGGACTGAAGAGTTTTGGTGTTTTGCAGAGCAGATTCTTGGCTCAAAAATAGCTGCCAATTGGGTAATTAATTTTTTTTTCCCATTCACTGACACTTAACAGAACCAGTGTGAACCTCATCTGCAGATCATTTGGTCTCTTCTTAAAGTCCATTACCCATCATGTGCTCATTTACAGAACTTGTCTGCACAGATCTGGCCGTTTCAGGCCCATGGTCACATCAGTGGAAACCTGCTTGGTTTTCTTCCTGTTGATCACGACCTCTTTGGCACATTGTGTGCACGCTGCTACTTTTGGCTAGCAGCTGAACTGAGCAGTGCCTACCTGGTGCGTCTGACTCATAATCAGAGATTTGCACCTTCAGAAAAACAAGACATTAGGTCATTAACATGCTGACTGCATTCACTGACACCTACAACTACACTGCGTTAGCAGTTCCTATTTTGGATGAAGTCCATAGCGTGTTAAATCAGCAAAACTGAATTGTATTGTTCTTTCAGAATGTGATAGAACATAAAGATAGGCCCAAGCTGACATTAAAAGCTCCTATAAAACTCAGCTTCCTTTTCATAAGAAAACAGTGGGCTTGACATTCATAAGCTTTTAAAATTGTTACGGTCATACAATGTTTGTGATTTAAAGCCATGGTCTGTAGGTCTACTGATGCCTGCCATGCAACTAATACGTCCCTCCCACTCCAATTTAGCTACCTTGTCAAAGCTATGCCCTTGAAACCCTGCAAAAAGTTGTCTAAAGTGGACATGGGAGTTTTGGCAGCAATTTCTCTGTTATTTTTCCTTGACTTGCACACTTTCTTCTGGCTCTCTTCTCTGCTTCAGTCATGTGTGCTTCTCTGGCTTGATGCTTGCAAACCATCCTATGTGACCATCAAATAAGATTATTAGTAATCTTTATTAGACTATTGTGTTGAGTCTTAATTTGCCTCACTTTTATCTTTAATTAAATGACTTCCTTCTCATCGTCCATTCCCCTGTGCTGATGATGTCAGGCTGATCTTCTTCCTCCTGGATCTGTATGTTCCTCTTGGCCTGTGACAGGTCAGGTCTTAGTGGCAACAGCCCGGATTCTCCTTGTGCCCACCACATGTGTCCAGCTATGGATTGAGCCTATGATTTTTCCTGTCTCTTTTTTAAGGCTAATATTTCTGGACCTCTCTTATAAGGTGTCTTATTGACCCTAGCTTTAAAAATTAACTGTGAACAAATGCTTGCTTGTATGTTCAGTGTCTCTGTGTGTTAAACTTCTGTGTGATCTTTGACAAACTGTAGCTTGCTGTGGGACGGCTTTACAGCTACGGAAACCTGTGTTGGACCTTGTCCTGCTTTACTTATACCTTTATTTAAAGCCATATTTATTGCTCTCACTGGTTTTAAAGCAGAGAAAAGCCTTGCTTGTTTCAGCTTATAACTTCTCCTAGGTGTGAGCCATCATTTTTACTCTTACATGATTGTATTATGATAGATGGGTACGAAATGAAAGTGACATTGAAAGAAATGTGAAAGGGCATGTTCAGTGCTCATAAGGCCTCATTAGAACAATTATATCAGTCATCTGTTGTCTTCCTCAATGCAGAGCTGTCAGTTTTTAAGTGAGTAATTTGATAAAAGTGAGCCCTGCATCTTCCCTCCAACACTTCCGTCTTACCTTGTGTCACGCTTGATCAATCAAATGATTGCCTGAATTACTGTATGATGATCTTATCAGAGCATGCTGATAATTAAACCCACTATGGGAGATCCACAGAGAAAATAAACACCACCCTCCAAAGGTTTGGAAAGTTAACTTTTTCCAAAGTATTTGATGTGGTTTGAGGTTAATGTGTACTAATATTTAGACAACAATGACAACAACAGTGTTAAGCATTTGAGCACAAGCAGCTACCCTGTTATGATTACTGCGGTATGTTGTTGTCACATCAAAATGACTAATAAAGCATAATGATGGCAGAGTTCCAAAGGGAATCTTTGACCACAGAAATAAATTAAAATCAGTTATTATTGTGACTGTGTCACTGTGATTGCTTGCCAGAGGGTTGTGAGAGGCTGCATGCATTTGTGATGAAACAGATTGAACACCAGCTATTAACATAACATAAATAAATAAATAACCATGGAGCAGCAACTGTCAGAATAAACACAGGGTATGTGGCAAATAATGTGTTTGTACACATTTGTCTTTGTTGTTCCCTGAAAGCAGTTTGACATTAAAGGATAAAATGGATTTAAAACCAAACTTTCTTCCCCTTTCTAGACCTGTAATTCAGTCAATCCTTTTTTCCCCCAACAAGCAACACAGAAAAACCATTACGTCACCCGCTAAAAATAAATAAATAAGGAAATGGCTGTTCTCTCATGCATCTTTTATATGGCTTATGCTGAGTAACTGCAGAATAGAAAAAAAAATAATGGCTTAGTCCTCTGTGTGCATGTTTTTTCAATTGTTTTAGATATTTAGAAGAAAATTAGCCAATTATGGGCCGACCCAGTTTGCAGTGTATGACTCCACTTACTCCAAAGTAATGAGACTTAATATACCTACTCTTCACTCATGTAAATGTACATGGCATATAGAAATCCATGCACAGCTTGCATGACTGCGTCTTTCAGTTGGGTGAGCATTTGAGGTAGTGGCAAAGAAAGACAGAGTTGGCTTTCTGAAGACGATTGTGTGAGTGCACACCTAGTAATGGCGCCCAAGAGCTATTCAATCCAAATTAGAAGTTTTTTGTTGAACAGCATACATTTCTATATAAAGATAATAATAATCTTACAGCAGTTTTAACAATACCTTTTAAAGAATGGGGTAAAAAATATCATCCCTGTCCCCTGAATGAAAATTCCTCTCTATAATAGATGATTATGCTTCATATTCTCACAAACCTTTCACTCCCTTCATTGCACCTTGTGATGCTCTTTTCCCCCACTTTCTCTTAATGTTTAAATTTGAATCTCTTCCTTTGTCCCACACTTGGACTCAGTGAACTATTCCTGTGTCACTGAAATGTCATCAGCAGGAGTGGGCGAAGAAAGAATAGATAATGACTACACTTGGCCAGTGCCATGGCAACTGTTTCAACTCATGTATGTGCCTGCGAGAAGAGCTAAGCTGCAGAGTTGAGAGACAGAGGAGGAAAGAGAAATATATGAAGCCGTCCCTGACACATGAAGTAAATCTACATAGGAGAGAAACACAGGAAGCACATATTTTCACGTATTTTCTCCATAACAACGACATTCCATTCGTCTATGTTCGTGTGTTGTTATGGGATAGATTTAGAAATTATAACGTCATTTATAATGCTGCAGTCCATGGGTAAACAAAGAAACACCAACTCCCTTTCTTGTGTCCCAGCAGTACAGTGATTACATTTATGCAGAGAAAAGGTGATGTTGGTGGGGGTGGAAGCATAAATAGCAATTGCACTTTGCACAAAGCAAATGCTGCCCCTCATCTATGAAACAATTGAAAACATATCAGCTCTTCACTAAATGTCGCAAAAAGACTGGGTTTTGGGTGTTTGGGCACAAAAGACAGATCCTGAGAACTGTTGGGATTAATGAGTGTAGAAGCTTGCTTTGCTTCTTCACTCTTCATGTCTCCCTCACAGTTGTTGTGACAGGCATGAAAACCGTATCAAACAAACAAAGACAATCCAGTCCCCCCTCTGAGGCAGTGCACACCCCTCAGACTACCCAAACAACACATGCAGACGTGCACTCCACAGTGGAGTGCTGATACTCTGTGGACAAAGGAATCACCACAAACAGCTGCTCCCCTGTTCAAAAAGGGAGAGGCTAACATTAGTGCATTTGTCTCTGCAGCAGCAGCTACCCACATGAGAGAAACACTTCTATTTTCCTTACCTTTCTGGGTCTGCCCCTCATCCATGTCCTCTTCCATTGTGCTGGTGCTGTTTTAGAGCAAAAAGAGATGAATGGAACAAAATGTTTGTTTGTGTTGCAGGTTCAAAACCTATTTAAAATAATTCTTAAGTGGTAGTCCTCAAAGCTCTTCTGCTATCTTCCTCTCAATCTTCACTTTCTCTAGATGCCACTACTGAGCACTGAGATTGCCTGTCAGCTGTGGTTTCTGTCAAGCTTGCGAGTGATGTGAGGGATCACTGAGTCTTTGTGGTGCTGTCCATTGCAAGCTGCCGTGGCAAGTGCTGAAACCTCCTTAGTCCCTGGCTCAGGAGGAGGATGGGGAGGAGGCGGAGGGGGGGTAGAGGAGCTGGATGGAACTGAGGGTGGTCTCTATGCTTTGCAGGGAAGTGCATTGTGTGACGCAGGGGTATGTCAGAAAGACAGGTGTTAGAAAAATGTAGGATCAAAATAGTGAAATCAGTACAGGATTACAGACTGACTGAATCTAAACCATCTGAATGTGACATGTTGAGGTACGGGTGTGTTCACTGGTGTGTTTTATCCTCACCCAAACCACTCCAAACACCCCTCACTCTCAGACTGAATGGTTAAGCCTGATGCCCCCCCCCCCCCCAAAAAAAAACCCCATCCCCCCCCCCAAAAAACAAAAAAAAACCCATCCCACCACCACCACAGCAGCGTCTCTACTGCATTAACTGAATCTTTCCTTTAAAGGGGCGGGGGGCATCTGATTTAAAAATGGTATTTTCCTAATCTTATTAGTCATAGGGATTTAATTATACAACCACTGAGGAGGTGTCATTGGATTGTGATTGTGTAAAAGCACACAGTACAAGTATGTTTTGGTGAATTTAAGATTTAAAATGAATGATAACATGCATGGATTGAGGTTGTAACAGCCAATGGGTTTTAATGCCCAAGATGTTTACACATACTACATGGTACACACTCTGCCCAACCTGACGTCACACACTCTAATATTATGCTTACAGTCTATAAAATGATGTGGGGCCAGTGTTATTACACATGTATTGGCCACCACAGTCCAGACCTTAAGCTCACTGAGAATCTCTGGGATGTGTTGGAGAAGACATTTCTCAATGGTCTGTCCCATAATAAATACAAGATCTTATTGAAAGATGTGGACTGAAAAAATGAGCTTATCAAAACAATACCATGGTGATTGTATGTTGATGTTTTTTTGTTTTTTTTGTTTTTGTTTTGTTTTGTTTTTTTGTGCAGAATAATTAATAGACCATTCCATACTGGAAAAAAAAACATAGAGGAGCTTCGTGGGTCATTGTGGGACACCAGGCCCATTGTTGTGTCTCTATTTGTAAGATCATAACAGGACGTTTGAGTGATTACTGGCATACAGCTGGTGGAAATAGTCTAAATTATTACATAAACATTTCTCACCAGATGTTTGTGGGATTTATTAAAAATGACAACTATCTTAGCTGTAAAATGAAGATGTAAGACTGATTGGAAGTATTTACACATGTATTTGGATTTGGATAACTTTGGGCCTGATAACCATCTTTGCTGAAAATCAGTTTATACAGTCAATAATTTTTATAAAGTCAGACAGCAGGGAGTCAGGAAAGCATGTAGGTGATTTCAGAGACCACTGTTTCCTCTTGCATGGTTGGGTCAATAACATTAAATTGTGCACTGTTGATCCTTTGTGGGGTTGATTGTTTTGTAATAATTTTCTCATTTTTTTCTTTGGAGAGTTTGTAAGCTTGTCAGCTTGGGTAGATGGGAGTATGGGTGTTATTGATGTTACTGCTCATCCTCTGAGAAAAATAGAGCACATGTGGTGAAGTTGTGCAAAAATGAAGAAGTATAGAAAGCAGTGTGGCAGTATGACAGATGCATAATATGGAATTCATAATTTGTCAATGCTTTAGTGGCTTAAATGCATGTGGGATGAATATAGATGGATGGAAGATCACCGGGGTACATTAAACTGCTGTGGGATAAAAATGTGTTATCTGAAGGAAGTCTGACTTGAAGTACAGACAGATGGAGGAATGGATGGATGAACCTGTAATGACCCATTTGGGGAAATGGAGTATCTGCTACTCCAAAGAACCTGGAAGGGAGTCAGAAAGTAGGCAAGAAAAAAGTTTGAAGACTGACAAAACACATTAGACTTAGATAAATGTAAACAATACTTGCGTGGAATGCATTGAAAGCAGAGTGTGTAATTGAACAGATTCAAACCATGTTGTCAGATATGGTGTGATAATTGATAGTGACAATTTGAAGCTATACTGACACACATTAATTGAAAGTTGTCCTTTCTTCAGCCTTTAACATGATTTTGTCATATATGTCTACCTGAATTAAATGAACTCTCACATTCATAGCGGGCTTGGGGACAGCACCACCACATCTTGTTCATGGTAATTGTGGTAATATTCCAAAATGAATGTAATGAATTATTAATGTTAAAAGTTAAGTCTTTATTAATATTTCATTTACTAATGTCAGACTGCTAATCATTTAATTATTTAACATTTAGCATTTTGGCTTAACCACTTGTATTTTGCAGCCTATATTTTTATTAGCCATGCATACAGATGGCACTGTTGGTTTGTCTGTCTGATGGTTAGTTCATTATGTTAATGCAGGTAAAGCAAGTGTAGCCTGGACTGCACCTAATTCACCTAATGCACCTTGCTCACCCTTTGCTTTTCTACAATAGCAGGGTTCTTACCAATGACCACATCTTGTCTTTAATTCCTGTAGTTAAACCATATTGGGACTAAAAGCTACTATCTCAAAAGCAGTGTGGCATAATTTGAGCAACTGTTGCAAGTGCTATAAACAAAAAGTACGTAGTCAAATTCACGTTCCTGCTCAACTGTACAAAAAATCTAAATAGTCCTATTTAAATATCACCAACTCAATCACTTAACAACATATGCTGTTTGTTTTGTCAGAGGGGAATAAATGTCAGGCAGTGTGAAAGGCTTTTTCCTGTCTTGGTAGTGACCCAAAATATACTAGTTCTTTTGTCCGTTGTTGTTTTTTTTTTTTTTACTTCAATGTAGCTTCCTGTTGCCGTTGGCCTTTCTATTGTGAGTCTTATTCTTGCAGGTTGGCTCTTTTTCTTGATGAACACCACCATTTAAAGGATAAATAATCTGCTGACTGTGGGTTGCTGAAAAGAGCTGTGCTTATAGAAACAGTGGTATACTTTTCCTTTAGCAAATTGTTGTTTTCTTTTTCCTTTGGCTTAATTCATTTTGAATCTGATATTTTTGAGCAAATGTCTTACTTTACAGAATAACAAAATAGAAAAATAACCTTCTCTCTCTCTCTCTCTCTCTCTCTCTCTGATAAATATTTATACTGCATGCAATTTCTAGAATTTAATATAATGTTTCAATATTTGTTTACTTTGTAGTGTTTGTATGTGGCACATGTAAAATATTAATTTACACTTCATTATATTTAGTCTCTTGGGATTAAAATATTAACAGCAATCTGGGCTTGCAGCTTACTTGTGATTAATGTTATTGTATTATTATATGAATATTTTTTTTTATTAATTTTTGATGCATTTGTGATTCGGTGACACCAGAGATTGAGTCATGAACCTGCTCCACCTCCTGAGCCAATCCACCCTTGTTTGCAATTAATAAATAAAAGCAAATAATTAGTGTACTGTAAATAAACATCGCAATCTGACATGTACTTGGCTTTTCACACATCTGTGTGCATGCCAACATGCAGACACACAAAGTGCCCCACCCTCGGCATAAAACCGCAGCCACAGACTAGCTTTCCCTGGCTTTGTTAATGGCACTATGAGATTTGCTGTGGGACGAGAAGGGGGATTTTTTTTATTTATTTTTTATTTCACGGGAATCCTTAGCTTACAAGCCTTCAAAATAACCCCCTCTGGCTAGTCATGTTACTGCCTATGCCTCCAACAAGGCGTGGAGCCTTCCTCCCCCTGCTGCATCCTCTCACTGTCACCACCACAGCTCCCTTCACTCTGTTAATATGGTCATAGGAAAAAAAACTGCAAATGGTGAAACACTTTCTTAGGGCATTTTAAGCATCCTTTCCCTCCACCATCACCCAGGCATCTCCTCTCTTCAGCACTATACATGTGGTGCATTTTCACGTAGATGTAACTGCATGTTTTATCAGCTTTGAATTAGCATGCTGGAATATTTTCTTTGTATGCAGGCATGCATGTGTGGTTTAACATCCCACGGATACTGTATGTGCTTATGACCAACAGAAGGAGCCAAAGAAGCTCACAGTTAGCTTATTAATGTATCCTGTATGCTCTCCGGTATGGCCTTGCTAGTTCCCATAGCAACCTGGCCTGAGATATTGTTCAGTGGGAGAGGTGTGTAGATGAAGAATAAATATAAACATCACCCTGTAACCCTGACTGGAGCCTTTTATGTGAAGCAGCCTGTTAGACTTATTATTATTAGTGGCTACAGGGTACAATTTATTCTGCATTATGATAAAGGAACAGAAATGTCTCTGGCTAATACACATTCATATTGTATGGTCTTAGATATTTGGAAAGATCCAATCAAGCCAAAAATAATTATCAAATCTAAATTCCAATGTTTATCTTCCTGTGCCTGCAGAAATCAACAGGCAGCACTCTCCATCTTAAGTGCTGGTGTGTGTTCACGCCTGGTCAAGCTGAGGGAATTCTAAAGACAGTGAAAGATTAAGGAGGTCAGGTTTTACAGCTCCTCTGAGGGAGACAGGCAAAGAGACAATGAGATGCTTTAGCTGATGGAAAATGCTCAAATCTCCTCACTAATGCAACTGTTGATAGTGTTTTAAAAACAAAGTGCTATGTTTCAATATTTTCACAGTTCATAGCACTAGATGTTGAATTATCATGGACTTATCCAGTGGCAGGTTCGAATCACATGGCCTGTTGAGACTGGGAGGATCATATCATCACAGAATTGTCCTATCCCTCTATTGAAAGCTCCGGCTCTTAGACCACACGAGAAGCCAGGCAGTCAGCCAGAAACACTTACCATCCTGTCATTTCTTTTTCACTAGCTTCACAGCTCAACTGCACTGTACACTGAGTATCCATGAGTGCTTGGAGGTTTGGGGCCAACAGAGTGATCTCAGTCTTGAGTGAATCTAAGTGGCTTTGGCACCAGATAACACATAAATAATGTTTATCTTGGAGAATACAAAAATAAACACAGAACAGAAAATACTATTTGTTTTGCCAAGATAAGTGAACATCATCATCAGTAGATGTGTATCACTTGTAGTTTATAAGAAATTCAACAAATTGTTGTATAATGTATACTGCATCAGCAGTAATTCATACCTATACACTCACTGCCCTGTACTCAGTGGTGTACAATGTGCAACTTTATATACAAGATGATGGGGAGACAGCCTCGAGGTGATCAGGACAAAGAGCACAACATATTAACGCCATTACCACTCACACACAAAAATATCTGTCTGTTATGAAATTCAGGATCCATTCACTAAAACTGGTCCCTTCTTAAAATTTAACAGTAGTTTTATAGCTGAAATATACATAAGGTTATGGTTATGTTATGTAGAAGTTTGCACTATGTAATGACCGGTGATATATAAAATAAAGAGTTAAATATTATTATAAGTTTACAGCAATCAATGGCACATAAGGATGTGTTAGCTGCACAACTGTTTAACTTTATCATGGGCCAAAGTTTCAATGAAACCGCAACAACTTTTACAATCAAAGCTGGTGAGTCATTATTTAGCATTGCTCATAAATATGCAACGCTAACAGAACTCAAAAATAAGAGACATGAATGATTTAGAATCAAGACAGGGAAAAGCTTTTAGTCCAGATGACAGTGTCAGTGGTTATTTTTAATTTAGGAATAAGCACTTAAGATTTGTTTTTGGCTATAAGGTGGTACCTACCACATAGATGCAATGAGCCAACATATATACAAATTTCGCAGGTGGTTGACTACACTGTCTGTGAATGGATATTGAGAATAATGCAAATTGTACATTGGAGATAGTAAAGGAAAGGGGCGGTGCACATCCAGTAATGGGGACAATAAATCTGAATAGCATTTGAATATTTGACTTAGTGACACAAACCTATTTTTATGTCTTAGTGAGGACACATCATTGACATAATGCATCCCCTAGCCCCTAACCCTACCCTTAACTGTCACAACTAATTACCATTACCTTAACCCTAACCTAAACCTATTTCTAACCCTAACCCTAAAACAATTCTTATCCCTGAAACAACCCTTTAAAGTTGTAGGGCCCAGACAAAATATCCCTACTAGGTCAAATGTCCCCACAAAGGACCTCACAGTGATATAAATACAAGAACACACAAATGAAGGATAAGGTGCATCAATATTTTAAACATAAACTGGTTTATTTCCTCTTTTTCTCAATGGCTCACCATTACTGGTGTTTATAGATTTAAAAACTGAGAAGAACTCTGCTCTGCATGACTCCAAGCTGCCACCTACTGGCAAAAACAAATATTGTCCAGTCAGAACGGTAGACTGACAGTAACATTACATAAGCCATAACAGTGATGTAATCTGCCTGTCAAAACCAGTTATTCTCTATTAAATACTTACATGGCATAAAAGCTACATTCTGAATTATAGTGAAAAGCCTTCTTTCACAACTGGAACACAAACATTATTAAGTATCAAAGCAAAATCTACATTTTTTTTCTGTTGCTTAATCAGGGAGCATCTGAAAGACTGATACTGAAGCCCTTACTTCTGTAAAAACAAAAAAACAGCGTCTTTTCTCCATGTTGACTTCAGGACAGTAGAAACTGGAAAATAGAGCTTCAAATTTCAGCTGCATTCGTACCAATAAATCAGATATGTTTTGTATATTATATATTCTGTGGTCTGTACACAATTGGGTTGTTGAAGATTTTTATTTCATTTGTTTGTTTTTGCAGAATTTGCAGCATATGATGTACTGCATATTTGTAGTACACTTCTGAGCCACATGGGAGAGCTCACTCATTTTCCACCACAGTCACATTTTCTGACATAATAACCCACAAATGAAATGAAATGAAATGTTTGGCTCATGAAAAAAGGCCCTATTAAAGACGGGATTACTCACTGTGTACTGTATATGTCTTTAATGACACATGTATTAAAGTTGATACTCATAGTATCGCTCAGAAATGACTCAAAATAACATCAAATCTAACAGAACTGACATTAAAAGCAAAGTCAAATGTTTTTATCAACAAAATTGCTAATCATTCATAATATAAATGTATTCAAAAGGTTATAAGTAAAACATTTTCACTAAATTGCCTGTATTAATGTGCAATTATCGAACCTAACTATGCACAGATGAATAATAAAATGAAATTGAGCTGTATTCATTATATTTCCCACTTCCATTCAACCCTAATGTGTTTCCCCTACATTCATTCAGCAGTGGTGAATCAACTCTAGATTATTAAGTAGCATTGCTATAATTTTACATGATCATTAATATCAATGTGTTACTAATGACGATCTCTTATAACTTGTACAAGTGAGCACCAAAATTAATAGACAACAGACAGAAAACAGCAACCATATTACTATGCCCTTTTAAAATTCTAGAAACGTTAACATTTTTGGACTACAATGCTGTCCCTCCTCAGTGTATAGAGTATGTTGATGGTTTCCTCATCCTTCCCACACTGTACGCTTCCAGTTCTTCTGCTTGGCAGAAATTGATGTTCCTCTGTCATGTGAATGTTCTGGTAGGTCTTGGGGGTAGTAATAAGAAAATGCTATACCTCACAGTAACCACAGGATAAATCCCTGCAAGTGAAAACTAGAGAAAACAGGCTGAGTTTGCTGTGTTGGCACCTGTGGAAACATGTATCTGTTATGATCCCTTTTTCTTGATTTTGTCCTCCTTAGATTCATTCAGTTTTTTCTCTGTAGTACTTCAAGTCACTCCTTTAACTGGAATTATTATTATTTATTTATATCTCCATGAGGCCTTCCCCATTGTAAATATTTCAGTGTCTATGACTTAAGTGGAAGATAATTAGCAGTATTTGTTTACCTGTATATGCCTTAAACTGCCAGATGTGTCTTTTATAAAAGAGAGATGCCCGTAGGACTAGTTTGCATATATTTGTTTCCAATTGTTTTTTTTCTTTAAAATGTTTTAAGCTCCCATTTGTTTTGAACTGTAGCACAATTTCAACCACTGCTCTGCAATATTTATCATGCCAGTTCTTTCCGTGGGAAACAATTCAATTTCTGTGGGTTTCTATGCAACAAACTACAATAATCCTGGTTCATGTGCTCACTGTGTATTAGACGCTGTACATGCATATTTGCTAGGAATTAAGCACATTTATGAATTCATACTAAATTATCTTGTTAAATTCTCTCCTGATAAACCACCACAGCTTGTGTGTGATGCACTGATTCTCTTTGTCTCATTTTCCATTTTGTCCTGGCTCCTTTGGGAGCACAAACACAGCAATGACAGTTTGCTGCCCCCTAGAGGTAGCTTTATTTTACTAATATTTAGGATTTATATACAGCAAGCATGTTAACTTTTAAAACATCTTTTAACTTTAACTATTCATCGGATATCCATGTTTGAAACGATAATATTCATGATGAATGACAACATAGAGCAGGGGTGCATAAATTCTTGGGCCAAAAATGAATTCTGTGTATGGGCCACAGGCCAAAAACAAACATTCTGTTTACGTCACTTTATATTTTATTGAAATGTGTCATATTTTTATTATCATTAAACTCAAATGTAAATGTCTAAAGCAATTAAACACTCCAGTTGGATGTGGTTCAACATGTGTAACAACCAGGAATGTACTTGAGACTAAATATAAAATTAAATTAACTATAAAATTAACTAAAAATGTGTATTAAGCAATAACATGCCCTTGTAACACTGTGCCTTTTAAGCAATTTGAAAGCAGTGAACTGAGCTAAATGTTTGTATTTTTTTAAAACTGCCAGTCCCTATCTACATAAAAGGCACACTGCCAAGGAATCGATTTTAGTGAAAAAAATAATCATTAAACTATTGAATTGAAATTTTCTTTTATCCATGTGACACTGCTCCTCACTCATGTCAGGAGCCTGCTGACAGGCAGAAACTCAACAGTACCTCTTATAAAACTGTGGTCAGTGGTTTTTAACTGTAGTTAACCCTTGGAAGCCATTGGGACATAAATTCCCAGCGGATGGGCCCCTGACATGTATTTTTTTCACTCAATAAAATATGTGTTCACAGGGAAAGAATAATGTATTTTGTAAGTCAGATATTCTTTTAGACGCTCACAACCTCACTGTATCAAGTTTTATCAAATATTTGTATGTGAAGTAGTAGAAAACAAGATGATATGAAATGATCTTATCAATGCACAATAGGCATTTAGTATTTAACTGAGATGATTCAAAAGCAATATATCAATACCTATGAAATGTTGTTTCATACTGCTACTCCATTCACATGCTCTTTTAGTTCATAATTTCTGTGTAACATTATTGCAGTATTATTTGCTATCTCAGCAATAGAAACGCTTGCTGCTGCACCCAGGTATATTTAATATTTCAGCTGTTGCTTGCATTTTTATTTTTTAAACATCAGAAATGCGGAACACAATTTAAAACAATTTTAATCCTTCAGTTGTGTGCAATGCAAAACATAGGATTAATTCATATAAACAGTGGGCTATAGAGAATGTCACATTTTATGCATTTAAAGTTTTCAAAGTGCTTCACTCTTATGTTCCTGTTGCAACTAGTGAGGTATCTTCTAAACACTGCAAATCTGTGTAGCAAATACAACCGTGTGTATTAATATGCTTTATTTTCATCATAATGTACCTGGGAAAAGGCTAAACCTACTTCACATTCATCCTGGTCCACACAGACACACATGGGAAGCAAGGTAGCTCAACACAGCTTGCAACTGTCAGCTACTTAGTGCACATAGACCGTATGTAAAAATAGATGCAGCCTTCTGGTTTGAAAAGTGAAGCCTAGGAAGTAGGATGCAAGTAACCGTTACCACCAGGGGGCAACTCTGCTGGTTGCAAAAAGAAGTCTATAATATCACTAAACATGTTCCTGTGGAATTGATGGTGTCTTTCTTCAATAGATCATGATGTCAGGTTTGTTCTGATTTAGAGGAAAATAGACTAAACAAAATGGCCATGTGATTAATAGCTAGTATTGTCCAATAGGTGCCTGATTGCAGGTCCTGGTCTGTCATGTAACTGACATGGCACCAGTCAAAAGATCTTGAAGCTTCCCAACGGGAGTTTGTTTTGCAACCACAAAACCACAAAACACTATGATCATCCTTTTTATACAGTCTATTGCACTGCACTGAAAAACAGCTAAAAGCTCTTTTTGTCATAGGCATCTTTTTTTTTAAAGTCCCATCAAGGCAGACAACTTAGTGTTTCTGCCTGTCATTGGTACTGCAGGTAGTTCCTGAGCCTGTTGGGCAGGGGAAGGTGGGAAAGGAGGTGGAGTCTATCTCGGCCAACACATTTCCTGATGCACTGGCGACAGACCTGGCTCAGGAGTTGTGGTGTAGCTGCAAACGTTTGACAGGACCAGTTAGGATGATTGTATGATTAATGCACTGACCAAGCCAAGAAAACAATAAAGTCAACTTGTACCTTCGTAGAGCAGCAGGAAACCCTCTGTTAGACTGCTGGGTGGAGCCACATCGACTGGCCTTTGAAACTCTGTGTTCCTGGCATTAATGTCTGCACCAAAATCCAGTAGCAGTTTCACAACTGCCGTGCAGTCTTTCTCTGCAGCGACATGTAGAGGCGAATCCAGGGATCTACCTTTCTGGACATTTGCACCTGTTTAAAGGACACACTTGTTTATCCCTTCATAACACAGTCCAGTCAGAAAAAAAGAAACTCAAAGCCAGATACATGTGGTTCATTGTTATCAAGAAGATGATTTTATTTTAATTGGTTGGTTGCGAGTCAGGGAATGCAAGTCAGCTATTCAGGACATTATGACTACACATTTTGTTTCTGCTATTTATACTTTTGAAAAACATTTTTCTGCAGTTTTTGCAGCCAGAAGAAGGAAACAGGAAAAAAAAATATTAGTAATTTCTGACAGCTTTACAATTATTTGAGTTAGTGACCAAAAAATGTTATAGATAACAGGAAAATCAGTGTTTCCATTTGCATTTTCTTGGGAAATGCGCATGTCCTTGGTTTTAAATGTGTACAGTATCTTTTTATGGTCTCTATATAATCTTTAGGAAGAATACATTTTAGAAATGAAGGAACTCACTGCTTACTGAAAATGTTTCTTTAATGTACTGTAAATGTGTACAATAATTGTTCTCATGCATGGTCTTGTGTATGTCCATTCAGGATGCATGCTTGGCAGTATGGAGATGTAAAGAGATGTACAGTGTGCCGTGAGCTGACCTTCCCTCAGAAGCTTCCTGGCACATTCCAGCTCTTGGCAGACACAGGCTGTATAGAGCGCAGTGCCCAGATGAGGAATTTCCATGTCCACATCTGCCCCCCAAGTCACCAGAGCCTCCACACAACCGTAATGACCTGGAAGTAATGGAGCGTGACAACAGTAATAAGGTGAAGACAATGTGAGATTATTCTCATGTTGGATCCTTTTAAAGTGTTGAAGGTTTGTTAAACCTAAAATGACACAAATACCGGTTGAAAGACAGGATGGATCTGTAATGGTTGGTTATAATGATATACTGAATCAAGTAAATGTAATTTCAGAAATTTTAATATCATAAGCAAAAATATAGCTGTTAGTGAAGTTATCTGTGACATCTAACTGCTATTAACTTTTACACTTTCATATAAGGAGTTAAATGGAAAACTTTCTGTTATATTTTTAAATCACTCTATTACACAGGCACAACTTTTCAAATGCTTGTCAACACAAACATGTAATCTGCCAGTCACACAGCACATACATTACATTAATGCATGTAGACATAGTTGAGGTGAGTGTCAGTGTGGGGGAGAAAGATTGTTTAAGTTACTTTGAATGTGGCATGGTAGTTTCCCAGTGAGCACATATAACATTTTTGATTTTCACGTACAACCATCTCCAGGGTTTAGAGAAAAAGAGAAAGAATCCAGGGAGGAGCAGTTCTCGGGGTAAAAATGATGCCCGAGGTCAGAGAAGAATGGTTAACTGTGAAGCTGATGGGGTTTCGGCAGCGGACATCAACAAGTTCCACTTCTGGCACTTTGAAGTGGCTAGTGAGTGTATGTTTTTATAATATACCTTTGCTGGTAGCTTCATGGATGGGTGACGGATGGTAAACAAGGCTCTGGGGCTTTGCTCCGTTTTCCAAAAGAATTTCTGTGCATGCCACACTACCCACTGCACAGGCATTGAACAGAGGGGTGACACCATCAATTGTAGAAGCATTGACCTGTGAACACATTTCCAGTTTATTGTTATTTTTAGGGTTTGTTCAGCCATGCAAGTTGACTAATAGCAACAGCCTGAGGGATCAGTTGAAGGGGAAGAATGTCTTAATAGCAGTACACTACAGCAGATGAATAGTGGAACACGGCTCGTTTGTCACCCCTGCCCTGATTTTCCCACCCGTGGAAATTACATTTGACCTGTGCATTTTAGCAACATTAAAGTGTCATAAGGCCAATATATGACTTACATTTGCTCCTGCATCAATGAGAGCTCTGGCACAAGCGACATGGTCTCCAAGACAGGCCTCATGAAGGGGCGTCACATGGTCTATAGTCAGAACATTCACATTGTGACCCTGGAAACCGAATCAAGCAGCCACAAACATTTTAGTGGTTTAATGGGCATTAACCTTTGTCAGCCTCTGTTGGTGAAGCCTAAGAACTGCAGAAATATTTATAAAGCTTATATCCATTTAAAAACACACACCCATCCTCTTTTGTTGTGATTGACAGTAATTGGTAAACCTATATATTTCTTTTTTTTTTAACAATTATGTCTAATCTACTTGCTTATTAAAGTGCAGATCATTTGTTCAGTTTGTAGCTAAAATATGTATTTATGGCCTCAAAACTCTACTATTCAAAGGAATGTAATTTAAGATGGTCTGTGTGAAGTTCAGAATCATATGTAAAACATTTTTTTCCCCTTTAATTAACCCCAGATGGCCCCCTTCAAACCTCTACTCCTGTATCTGACTGACTTTATTAATAAACCAATTTAACTGCAAAAGGAATAATAACAACAGACCCCATGTTGCAGTTGCACACATTCAGGTGATGAACATGTAATTGAGATTCCCTCACCTGTAAAATCAGGGTCCTCAGAGCCAGTAGGCGGCCTTGACTTGCAGCATCATGAAGCGGCGAGCGGTCTGCCCAGGATCCTGACACAGGAATAAGAATTCAATGTTTACTTTGGCTTGTTTTTTTCTTTTTTTCTATTTTTTTTTTAATTTAACAGTAAAAGAAGGTAAGACTAAGAACTTCTGAAGAACATCAACTTTCTCCATCTGCCTCACAGTAGTAAGAAAAGATATTTACTCATAATTGCTGAAAATGTTATACCTGTGAATTGGACTGTATACCACTGAAAACAATTGTCATATGCCTTTTTCCCCCTCTGCTATTCTGGTTCTGTAACAAACTCGATTCTGCAAAAGAATTTTGTACTACCCTAGGTTAATTATTTTTCTATGTTTAGTTTTAAAAGACACATTTGGATTTTAATATTTAAAATTTGATAATATTACAAATGTTCTTCATCAAATCTCAATTTACTAATAATGTTATCTAATACAGTCTTTTGGTTAACCAAAATAAATCTAAACAACAAACCAGCTTCATAGTTATGCACACATATTCATATAAACCATGGTCTTGTGTCCCTTGAGACATTCATTTAAAATTGAGAAAGTGGCTGTGGAGGTTTTTAAGGTATGGGGAAAGCAAAATATATATAAAATGTAATTTTGTTCAGCAAACCTGAGTCAATGTCCAAGATAACAGCCAATGCATTCCACACATTGTCATCATCATTTACCCCTTCCTCTATCTGAATCATAATTTATGATGACACTCAATCTATTTTTATGAAAACTTAGGCTACTTTTTCATGCAGCCTCTTTTCCTTGACATATATTGATTTAAATATGGTAACCAGCTACAGTCATTAAACAGATTTCTTAAAACAGGGAAGGCCATATCTATAGGACCATGACTAATAATACACTAATCTATATTAATTAATATTCTACAGAGTGGGTCCACTTTAAAACCAGACATTCCCTTGAATGATAGCTACAGATTATATTGTCGCCGTCCCTCTTCACCCAGAATGTGTCCTCAAAATGCCTGTTCCTAAGAATGTGGAGTGTTGTTTTGGTTGTCTGCGGTGTAAAAGGGTGCACTGCATAGTTGGGAATGGAAACTAGGGCAGGATGGGGGGGGGTGGGGGGGGTGTTGGTGGGGTGGTGGGTGTATCATGACTGTGTTCTATAAATACATTAGAGAAAAAGAGCTGCCAGCCTGCAATGTCTTCGTTTAGCATTGAATGCACAGAGCAGGGTTTATAAGTAGAAAAAAGGAAACCAGTCTATCATTCATATGTATAGCATGTGTTAATGTGACTACAATGAATGGCTCCTATAGTTGCCAGATTAGCAATGCAGTATTTATAGCTCATTTGTAAACATGGAAATTGTGAGTACGTGTATGTGAGTATGTGTGAGCATGGGGTATTTCCATTTGATGTGTGTAGGAAACAACATTAGTATTGTCTCTGACCCCGTGTGCCTGAAGTCAAATGAGCCTATTTTAAAGTTTGGTTACACTTTCCATCTAATATCTTAAAAGATAAAAACGTATAGTAGATTCTATAGATTGTGCTGTCAGCTGGAAAAAGGTGCCTTAAGAAAAAAAAAAAAAAGTCAGCTCTCCAATATTTTTGTGGTTTTCTGTTGAGTACTTACTGTGTTGTTGGCCATAATCATAGAACTCTGCTGATATCCTGGCTGCTTCTTTACGGTTCCCACGGACAATGTAGAAGTATGTCAGCAAGTTAAGAGAAATCTTAACAAAGAGCTTGAAGCAGAAGAGTGCCAAGATGCTGAGGTAAACATTGGACAACTGGGCCGCGAAGGGCTTGTTGGTGAGTTCCGCTGTTGAGTCTGGCATTTCTTCTTGCACGTTTACAGTAGCGCTGTTTTGAGGAAGGCAGAAGGATTTGATGCTACTCCAAAAAGCACAAGAGAAGCCTGCTTTTTTCTTCCAGGGCACTGACTGGTTGGCTGGTCCTGACAAAGTACAGGCTGGGAAAAAAATGTTTTGCAGCTGCTACTGTGGTGATCACAACTTCTGTAATGTCATTGTACAATGTGAGTGGGTGTGTGCGTGTCTGTAGTCACATATAGTTACACATAGTTCAGCACTTCAGCCACAGATGAGACATACAATACATATTTATGTGAACTTTAACCTATGATAGTGTTTAATTTGTGATAAATGAGCTGAAAATGTGTATTTTTGCATAATTTTACTCAAAGGAGTATTAAAATCTGTGTGAATTTTGAGCTGATTATAGTTTATGTCTTGACAATTGAGATGAAAAGACAGATTTGAACTTATAATACAGTTTTTGTGTTGATTAATTGATTTGAAAATCTTTAAACTTAATTTTTTCTTGGTTATGAATCATAACAGGACTAATTTGGTAGTACCGGATAAGGTTTCAAACATTAAACATTACTTTTAAAAACAGTCTTTAAATATTTGTTTGGTCCATCAGTCAACAGTTAACCCTGTCAGACTCGGCTAAATATACAGTATATATCAATAGACCTGGTGCTTATGAACAAAGAGAGCTCGTGACCCCTCTATTAATGTTGCAATCCAACATGCCAGCATCATTTCACCTAATGGATAACGGTGGCTAAACATAGCTCAGTGAATAGTTGCCTCTTGCAAATAATCACATCCCTGAGTTGACCAGTGAACATTATTAACTCTGTTTTCCTTATCAGTTTTATCTAATTTAATCTATTATTAATCTATTTTAAGCTTCAGATGGGACTCTTTCTTGGTACCATACTATTTTTCTGGCTTTTATACAAGTGCAACAAACTCCTTCTCTCCTTCCCTCTCGTGTTGCCCTGGTACCATAACAATCCCAGAGTCTACAAGGAAACAAGAGTGTAATGATGACGACGTTATCAAGAGCAGGAGCAAAGAGAATAAAGAAGCTATGAGTTTAATCTGGGTTAATTTATACTGCTGCGGCAGTTATATCCAAGTAACAATACATTTCAGTAGGATACAAAATATCTGTAAATTAGACTTAAGAGAAAATTCACAGGAACAAAAAAATCGCTTTCCTGCCTTCAAATGGTCGCTCAGCAGATAATGACATTCTAAGAGTTGACCGTTACATGTTGTTGGGTAATGTTATTATTTTTTTTCCCTTTGTCCCATATAATTTTAATGTTTTTTTTGTTTTTTTTTAATAGGGATGAAATAATTATTTGATCTATTCTTAATTTTCTAAATTATTCATTAACTACTTTGATAATCAGTTTGAGGGTTTTTAAAGAATCAAAACAAGCTTTGAGATTTTCCAGCTTTTTTTTTTTTTGCTCCATATAACAAGGAAATCATTAAACTAATTTTTAAAACAAAGTTTTTAAAAGATATCTGAAAACATCAACATTTACAGGTTTGCAAAAACACTGATCAACATTAATGGACATTTTATGGACCAAATGTTTACTCAATTAATTAATGATGAAAATAATTGTTAATTGCAACTCTAGTTTTATAGAATTGTAACAAAGAAAAACTTTCAAATCTACCGGCCATCATTTTTGCATTCCCACCCCTAACAACCCTTGGGCCTTCAATTAAACATGCATAATAGTAACAGAAATGACAATCGTTTTATTCATTTGTTTAATTTGTGTATTCATTTAGTTTCACCAAAAGCCTCTCAGGTATCACTGACTTGCTGCTGCAATTGTTTATTTATCAAGTTGATAATATATTGTATATTGTAAGATAAATGGTTATTCTGACAAAAATAAATAAAATAGATGAAGTTTTCCTTCTTCCTGTGGTGATGCTAAAACTCACCACTACACAAATTCTTCTATGCTTTGCCATCACGCATTCGCTAAAACTATACTCTCCTTCTGCAAACACCTCATTGTGCACCCTGTACCAGAACCTGTGTTTACACTATTTAACTCACTAGCTACTGACAAACCTCACTACAGGCCACGCCCCTTTACACAGCAAAAATAAATTCTTATGTTTTAACTGTCTTTGTTTGTCAAAAAAGTAGAAATTAAGCAATGCCTCAAAAATTGTTCTGAGTGAAACGATGTGACTGCACTTGAATGCATCTTAAAGTTACTTTAACTTTACATGGACTTTTATCTTAAACAGAAATATTAATTTCAATGTATATTTTTTTTTGCAAAAATCATAATATTCTTATTTAACTTATAAGAATTGCTTATTAACTTATCTTTAATCAGGATCAAATGCACAATGAAAGGGTTTTTTTTCTCTCTTTGCTGTAATTGTTTTGTGTGGTTTATTGTACAACCACAATTCCAATCAAGTTCAGACATTGTGTTAAATATGAATAAAAACAGAGTACAATGATTTGGACATCTTTTTTGACCTACGGTATACTCAGTTGAATACACTACGAAGACATAATGTTCAAACTAAGTCTTTTTTTTTTTTTTTTTTTTTTTTTTTTTTAAAAAATCTTATTTGATTTTTTTTTTTTTTGCAAAAACTCTCAGTGAATTTGATGCCTGCAAGAGAAAAAGAAGCCGAAAAGAAAACCTGGAACAGGGTCATGTTTACCACTGTGTTACATCACCTTTTCTTTTAACAACACTCATTAAGCATTTGGGAACTGAAGACACTAATTGTTGAAGCTTTATAGGTGGAATTATTTCCCATTCTTCCGTGATTTATGGCTCAACAGTCTGGGGTCTCTGTTGTCGTCTTTGTGCCACACATTTTCAATGGGAGACCGTTCTGGACTGTAGGCAGGCCAGTCTGGTACCTGCTCTTTGTTCCTACAAAACCACTCTGTTGTAACATGTGGAGAATATGTGGGAAAAAATTAATCAGTCTAACATTAAGTATCTTGTCTTTGTAGTGTATTCTAGTTCTAGTAGTTGAATATAGGTCGAAAAGTAGTTGCAAATCATTGTATTCTGTTTTTATTCACGTGTTACACATCTGAACGTCATTGGACCTGAGGGTTGTATTACGTGACCAATTGTAATTAGTCTGATTGTATTATGTGATTCATTGTCTCTTGCTTTGTGTGACATTGCAAATGGAGCGCTGAGAGCAAAACAGGCAAAATAAAGAGTCATGAAATGTTATACAAATGGGTCTAAAATTATGAAGGAAAACTTTTGCTTTCTCCGTTCTATTCTCAAGTTCTTAAAATATTTCTTTTCCACGTCCATTTGGGTAAGAATCTGAACTATTCTGCCAACAAGGCAATGAATTGCTGAAGGTGTAAAAAATAGAGAAGACAAGCCTGTGAATAATGGCTTTTTTTTTTCTTTCTTTCTACCACATAAATAACCTGAAGAGCTACTAAATCAAGAACATTACCTGTCAGAGAGACTTGGCCCCTAAGTTGGCATTACTTCTTAATGAAATACCTAACTGCACATAAAGTAGTTAAAATGGCTCCATCTTGAGCAGCTATATCAATAAACTGCTGCTTTTATATTAATGTGTTGGAATTAACAATCTAGTGATAAAATACATAGTCATATATCAGTCACAGTGGGCATTTATCGCTGAGAAAGAACTTTCACTTTTAATACTCTTTTGCTCATAATACTTTAGTTGGACATTCACTTATTTTAAAATCACTGTATTGGTATTTTTATTAAGTTAAAGGTCAAACATTGTAGAAAACTGCTCATATTTGATTAGTTTATACAATGTTTTTATTACAATTTCATTTGATGGACTTGTTTTCATTTTGCTGCTCCTCCATTTAACTTAACCACACCTAATATTTCATTTGTGTCGTTGCAGGAGGCTGCAAAGTGACATGCATACCTGAATGAAAGGCTCTGTATTTTTGTATCTTATGATCAATACCTTTATGGAGGTATTGATGAACCTTTTAAGTTAATGAACCTTTACAAAATAGCTGAAAATCTTTAACAATGTGTCCTTTAGGTGCTTCAGTGGGTGAAATACATATATTCACTCAATTAAATCTGTCCACTAAATCTGCACAGTCTTTGTTACGGGCATCTGTATATCGGCAAGTCACTTTGAACTGTTTATGTCATCAGAAGATGTGTACCTGCGAGCGAGCACGGACAGAGCTTCACACTTCTCTGGACCGAAGACAGAATGGCTCCCAGTCAAATTTGACCAGAGGGACAAAGCAGCAGTGGCACTGGTCCAGAACCAGCCAGCAGTAAGGTTTAAATAAAGAGATAATGATGATGAGGCTTTATTTACTGTGGATAAGAACATACTGTAGGGACTGAGACACAGTCAGGTGATGTTCAAACAATTAATAGTTATGTTTCTATCATAATTTGTGTGTTGGGGACGGGCTTTTTAACCTTGTAGACATTAAGTTTGGAGTTTCTGCAATACAAAATCAGTTACACTGAAGTGCTTATCTTTTAAATACATATAATCAAATGTCTGTTACATTCAAAGCAGTCAAATAAGTTCACAAAATGTTTATTAAGCTCTCTCTGTGTTCTCAGTATATCGGTGTTTAGGTCTTAGGTTGCCCAGTGACTTTTGTGGTGCTGCACACAGGAAACGGGTTAGTTTTATGTTAAGACAAAGAGGCAGCAGTGTTAATAAAGTGAGATGGCTGCAAACAGGTTGGAGTATAAAAACGAAGCGTCCATTTTTTGCCGCTCAAAGATGTGGATGTTCAGGAGCTTGACAGAATAAACATTTCTTGTCCTCGCCCGTGTCTGCACAGCTGCTGTGTACACACAAATGCTTCTTGAATCAAATTTGATAGTTTTGCTCGACAGAACTCTTTTCCGATAAAGGACATGGCTTACAAATAATATTGCATTGTTTCTGTTTATGAAGACCAAACTGAAGCAGAATGATAACATCAACCACAACAAAATCACCAAAGAGGAGCTGAAGCTTTAAAATCAAATGTATCCCTCCTTCATCTTTTTCCAGAAGTCCTCTATTTGAATCTTGACAGTGCCTTAAAGTGCAGATGCACCACCAGCTTCAGGATCATATAATGTGATCAGCTGTTGTGATAGCATAAAATAATGATTTGAAATTTATGGTTAATACAAAGAAACCTCCCCTAGTCAATTATAATGTGATGTAAAGCACTTTTGGTGGAATGGGGACATTAGTAACAGTAAAGGAGAAGCAGGTGAAATGATAAAGTAAGCCATTAAGTGTGGGTTTTGCTCAGAGAGGACCAGGGGACACGAGCAGGCACAGTGTTAGTGAGATGGAGCTGTTGCTTGTCCTCCCAGTTTCACTTTCTGCTCTTTTTGTCCTTTATCTTTCGATTTGCCGTGGGGTATGATATTTTTTTTTTACTGTAAAACTGTCGTCCTAAGGGAAAGACACAGCCTGTACAGGGAAAAGCTAAGGCATGGACATATATTTTACCCTCTTGAATTCAGGTTAGCCTTCCACACTAGGGAGTGCTGTCTGCACCTGACCGCACTCACCTACTGACTTGCTCTCCTGCAGTTTTCCTGCCCAGTTTAGCCCTTTTTCACAAACTCTGCCTGTGAATCTGCACGGGCTAATTTTCCATAAAGATAAAGATAGACAGAAAATAAAATTCAGTTCCTTGCATATAATGATATAAAATATTACGCCTATTGAGCCACTAAAATGCTTTTTGATCCTCTATTGCTTTTCATAATTCTGCTTTAATGACTCAAGTGCATTTTAACCTTTTCATCGATATAGCAGCGGGTCTCATTATTTTGTATACTTGGCATAGTTGACTGACTTTGGTTTCAATATTGATTTTAAGCCAGTGAATCATAATGGGCAGGGAAAAATACTGGCTTTTAACACTTGGAGCCAAGGTTTTCATTACATTTGTGGGAAAAAATGCACAGTATTTGATTTGCCTCTCAAAAAGCTGCACAATCTATATCAGATGCAACATTTGGTATCAAAATATCTCAAATAATCCTCAGCATTAAAGCAAAGGTATAATTAACTGAGGCAGAAATAATGGTTTTCCTCAAGAGGCTGTTCCTGTCAGTAGATGGCAGCAGAAAGCAGTTAGTCACAGTTTGTTCAGCCTGGTCAAGATAATCTCACTTCATCAACATGTACAGCATCCAGACAGTCACAAAAAAGGTCTGAAAATCTGCTATTAAGTCCAAACACAATATTATTTAGACCTATGTTGTCTTATGGATCAAATCTTGAAAGTCAATTTAGTTCCAAACCCCACTTAATATTGCATCTGAGCTCACTCACCTTGGGGGGGGGGGGGGGGTTGCCAGGTTGCCAGTCCACCGCAATGCACTAAACAACCCCACACATTCACACCTATGGGCAGTTTAGACTGTCCAATTGGCTTAATTCCTAATTCCCAAATCTGCATGTTTCTGGACTGTGGGAGGAAACAGGAGTACCTGGAGAAAATCCATGCACACATGGAGAAAACATGCAAACTCCATGCAGATGGGCCCTTGTTCCAACTGGGTCATGAACCCCGGTCTTCCTGCTGCAAGGGTAAGAGTGCTAACCACTACACCAACTGTGTGGCCTGCCTAAAAAAAAAAGCTATTGGAGAGATTCTATTGGACTATTGGAGAAATATGAATTACATATTTTTATTATGTTCATTTGGCTCGCAGGGGAAGTCAGGAATGCTGTCAGTGGAAAATACAAATTTACATTGTTGAAGTTTCCTCAAGCAGCACATTTAAATTTCAACCTTTCATTAGTGTTTTGTTTTTCCTCATTGCTGTAATGATACCTTTGCAGTGTGGGAGCTGTTGTGAATTTAGTGTGGTTTGTACCATTCTATCTGCCCACGTTATTGGAGGCTCACACCTGCAGCAGCTCAGTGTACAGCAGGTTCTGGACTGTTCCTTTAAAAACAAAGGGTGCAATGGAGGCTCTCCGTCCAAGGGCTCTGAGTTGGTTAAAACAGGTATGTACGAGTAAATGTGTGACACTCATACCTCACATAAGGCCTTCAACACATTCATGGGTCTTTTAACAGTAGAGTAAACCTTCCAGTACTTTAGTGCTTTAAAAAACAGTGACATTTTTTGTCCTTTTATAGTGCAAAAGGACAACTTTTTGGCTTAAATTGATATTTTGCTGCTGTAAACAACATTCCATCAGACTATATTTGAAATTGCCCTTGCATGTTTCAAATGTTCCTGAAAGTAAAGTTATCATTTGCAAAACCTAGGTCAGTTTTTTTGTCTTTTCCAATCTAATTTGAGTGTATTCCAGAAAATTATTTAAAAAATTTCAATTTATGTCTCACTCACTCCAATTTATGTCTCACTCCATCTTAACCTTATTTTGCTATACCATTGTCTCAAGTAAATGTGAGGAAGAGGAGGATGATGCTGGTTATCTTATTGGGAATAAATCTCCTATGAAAAGTCCATAGCTGACTTTACTCCCCTGTATTTGAACGTTTTGAGTACCATTGGGTTAATATGTACTGCAGAAAATAAAATATTTGTATAAGTAATTGAATATTTTTCAATAAAACCAATATAACTTATTAGTAATAATTATTTCGTTCTTAGAATTCATACTTATCCTCAATTTCTTTATATCCTTTAAACTGTTACGGTAGTGCTGCATTCCATTCCATTCTAAGTGGTATTTAAATAATCTTAAATACGATTTGAGTCAAAGTCTGGAGGAACTGCTCGGGACATGATTGTTGTCTGTTGTAAAAGTGGAAATGGAGACATTTTTGGCTTAAGTGTATCAATATGATGTTATTCTCTTGGCCACCAAGAAGCAGGTTTCATGTAAAAATTACAATTTTATTTACAGCACAAAGTAACTGTGTTGTTACTCATCTCAAACGGTGATGAGATCACCTGGTATCTATTGTGTTTTTCCCGCATGGGGCTACTGATTATGACATAACGTGACACTGTTTTTGAAGAAAAGTGCTCCTAGTCTTGTTACTGCTGAGTCATTATGACAGTGACCAAATAGAAACTGCGAACGACATGAACGTTGCCTCAGAGGACAGAGGAGGCCAGTGTTTAAGATCATGTTGTTTTCAATTTTTTATTTTTACAAATAAGGTAATATTGTTATTTATTTTAATTAGAGAGATGTGTAGTGGCAGTAAGCAGAGTAAGATTTGTGTTCTCTACTGTCAGAGATACAAATGAGGACTGTGCCTGTGCCAGGATTTTTCACAAACAAGATGAATGAATATTGTGCATTCACATAACAGTGAAAGTTGCTGAGATTAACATTTTTTCTTTCTAGACCAGAGTAAAACTTGTACCTCACTCTGAGTATCCCTACAAACCCAAGACAGGAGTCTTCCATTTCTTCTTTCAGTCACATGGTGTTGCTCTGAGGAATTTTACTGCACGTGACTTTGGGTAAAAAGACATGTTTGGCAAGTTGTTTTTCAGCAATAAGGGCTAAAAATTAACAGCACAGTTGGATGAAGTCACATGCAATTTTAATGTGTTTCTCATGAAGTACCAAGGACAGAGGAGAGGGGAAGGGGATTGGTCTTGTGCACTGACACGCCAGTGTTTACTGTGCCAACACAGATGGGGGTTGCTCAAGAGCACAAAAGGTTTTTGACCAAAGGTCAAATTGTTTTGGCGCAAAGGTTATTTTGAATTATCGGGAAGTTATATCATTATTTATATTGAGCAAAGTAGTGGTGCACATTTGTGCATAAGTAATGCATTTTTATTTTCATTAGCAGAGTCATTTTTTAAAAATATTACATATATTTTCTATTTTAATATGACAGTTAATGGAGTGCTTAATGTAATATTTTCTGTTCTTTATGTAGGTATATATATATATATATATATATATAGTGCTTGAGATGCAGGGTCTTTTAAATTGGTGAAAAAATATCAATAGAATCATAATTTAAAGTCATTTTTGAAGTTAATATGCTGCAATTATTAACCCTAATAGTCATCAGTGTCATGCTATACTATTAAGGTCATGCTGGGTCACTGAGCGCTTCAAGCTGCTGAAAATATACACTTCTTAGGGGTTATGGTGAAGCCTTAAACCTCTGATAACGGCCATATTTGCTGAAAAATACAACCATAGGTTTTGCACAAGACTAATCCCCACCCCAAGATAAATGGGGCTCTCAATATTCAATGAAGCTTTGGCACTGACAAACTCCATGGCCACAGAGGGGTCGCATGTCAAGAGTCTGGCACAGGATGGCATCATAGCTGTCCCTAGTGGTCTTTATCATCTGCTGAGGAAAAGATAGGATGGCACAGGATGTCTGCATATATGCAAAAGAGAGACTTAAAAAAGGTCCAGTAATTGTTTAAAATATAAAGGAATAGTTAAAACTGATCTTCCCTGTACAAAAATGTTAACCTCCATTTCATACTTGTAGAGTGTAGTCTTGTATCTAAACTGTAAACTCGTGACTTATGCCTCAAAAAGCTGTTAAATCACAAGCCCAAACATGCTACCCCGAGAGTACAGCTTTGTTATTCCGTTATTCAGTGGCCGAGAGGAGGCAATGATGGGTCAGCCGGTGGAGCGTGGTCCCCTGGCTGCTGTCATGGACACCATCAGCTGGCAGGATTATCTTGGAGGAGTCATCCGGCATCACTGTTCTAGCCAACGGTCTAACCATGCTGTTCTGGTCATTGATACGACACCACTGGTACATATTGCTTCCACATTTGTGCGAGACACAATTGGAAATCAAGAATGAATGGGTTGTTTGTGTATTTTGCTTGGATAGCAAGAGCTAATGCTGAAATATTTAGGTCAAGAGCATTTTGCAACTTCTGGGCCTGTGAAGGTAATTTAGAGTACAAGTACTGGGCAATATTTTTAGTTAAAAATATACCCTTCGTATCAGTTTTAATCACTAGTTGCAGCTGCAATAGAGAAGTGTCTCTTCCCTCTAGTTAATTGGTAAAACCATGACAGAACAATATATTTTAGCAAGTTAATGAGCGAGTCCTAAAGTTCTAATTTATTCTGTATAGCAACTAGGCTGCCGTGAGATAGTTTGCACTGGAAAAAAAACAAAAAAAGTTTTCATTTTTCAATTAATTTAATTTTAATTCAGTCATGGTAAAAGATGCCAGCCCTCATTTCTATAAAATAATTGATGGAAGTAGAATTGATATCTAATTCTGCTGCTGAAATATGTTTATAGCTCTAAGAGACAAGTTTAAATCATCTGAAGTTCAATGTTCTTTACAGGATTTACTCTGTGTAGATTTAACATATTTTCCTTGCCATTATTTCACCTTGTCCCCCCTTCTTTCGTGTGGTCCTCTTAAGTTCACAGTCCTCCGAGAGTAGCAGGGTTGATAGCGTGTCACGTCACGTGTGCCCTTCTGACATCCTGTTTCATCATTTCTAAGTATAGACGTTCCGATAATATAGACGGTCACCCTTTTTTTAAAGCAATATGTATATATATATACGCTGCTGTTTCACCTTTCAAACTTTTGCACTGGCTTTGTATTTTTGTCATCAGTATGTCTTCTGTCCATGACTGATATTTATCTCTTCATGCAGTTGACACAGTGGGATTTTATGTTCTCCACTAATGAATTATTTCACACACACTTGTTTGTTGACGTTACACAAGTATATAAGTGATTATGTAATGATTTAAACTGCAGAGCATCAGTACACAAGCACTATATAATTCAGTGCTGGAATACATGTCTGTCTTAGGGGACATTCTCTACTGGATTGTGCAGAATCCCTGGGGAAACACAAGGGGCAATGATGGTTATGTTTACATAAAAATGGGTGGCAACATTTGTGGTATGGACTTTGCCTCCTCTCATTTCCTGTTCATGTCTCCTTTTAGTTTGTTGATGTCCTCAGTATCCCCTCAGGGATTTATACAACTTTCTCTCTCTCTCTCTCTCTCTCTCTCTCTCTTTTTATCTTCCCAGGTATTGCAGATTCTGTGGCAGCAGTTGTTCCTCTAATAACATCATGTGTATTTCTGTCATTTGTTCGTGTCATACACTTGTGTGTGTGTGTGTGGGTTCACTGCTGCAAACTTGAAATCAGTCATCTGCCTTCAAACGTCACTGTAAATAATGTTTCTTTTTATTGAAATGTCACAGTCTTACATCACCATAACAAAATAAATCACTTCATGTCTTGATAAATGTTGGATCATAATTGAGCGATTAGGATGTTTACACACACACACACACACACAACCGTAAAACTAATAACATAAGCAAATGCACAGTGCAAAAATATGTATCCTATTAAATACATCAGGTAGATACACGTCATGGGTAATATAACTCAAATTTATCCATACAAGAATAAGCATTTATTGCATAAATACATAGAAAAATCAATGGAACACTTTCTAGAGCACTATACAACTACATTATTAACATTATGTACAGATGTGATGGCTCCTATTTTATAGGCTCACATGTTGTGCAGATTGTTTTATTGTGGACGTTGACATTGATTGTTTATACAGAGGATTCCATCCAAGCCACATTTAATTTGTCTGAACTGACTCACCCTCCGACACTTTCCCCACGCTGACATGAAAGATGATTCATTGATTGTGTGGGGAAAAAAAAAAAAAGTCTGCATTACCACCAGTTTGATCACTGCGCTCGCCGGTCCATTTATTTTCAGGTCAGTCACCGTGAATTTGCATAATGTTGTTGAGAAAACATCAAAGCAAATTTTATCAAGGAGCCATCTGCTACTGTTGTGACTCATGACCAGTCAAGATTAGACTTTAGAGCTAAACTGTCCACTATGGCTGTTCAAATTAATCTGATGTATCTCAGGTTTTCTAGCCTCATGTGACTAATGGACTAGCAATTACTTTTTTTTAAACATGATTTTCAGATATTAGTATTACATTTTTCTTTGCTTGACCATTTGTTATTTTTTCTCTATTTACATCTCAGACCACGTACCTCCTAAAACCACCTTTAAATGCTTTAAGTTGTTCCTCCTTGTCTCACATTTAAAGTGCACAACATTTGTTACTACCGCTGTCCTTTATAATACAATGTTATATTTTGACTTGTAACAGGATACTTCTTTAATGTCTTTCAGATGAGTGTGATGCTGCCTAGTCTGAGTCCTCACTGCTGCAGTAGGAGCTGTCGCAGCACTCGGCCATGTACAGGAAAGTGTGAACATTGGGATTCAGCTTGGGCACCCAGTGGCGAGGCACCAGGAACGTTGCCAGGTTGAATAGATCCACAAACACTTTGTAGCGGTCACTAGAGGTACAGAAAATAATGAACAGTGTAATATTTAAGTCATGTGCTCTTAAAATATAATTGAGCATCTGTTACAAATGTTAGTTTCTGAAGGACAGAAGGTAAAATTGAACTAATCAAGAACTATTTGCGCATTTCTGCATGGAATGACCATATGGCAGGTAATTTAGATAAGAACAAAGTACTGGTATCCAGTCCTTATCTAAATTAACTCTAAAGTGTAAATGTGAAGTGTTGAATCACTAGGTTAAAATCTATTGTACCTGACAGTAGATCTCAGGTAGTGGTAGCCAGAAGACCCTCCAGTGCCGGCTTTGCTGCCAATCATTCGGTGCACCATGCACACATGATTGTCTATAACAAAAGACAAAAAAAAAATAAATACATTCTCTTGTGAGAATTTGTTTTGGCTCTGCCTGTTTCATATCAGAAAAAATATATTTGATTCAGTGGAATACATTTGACTGATCAGCAGGCATTCAGGATGTAATAAGATTCTTCTGGCTTACTGAAGTTCCGTAAACTCTGAAACCCAATGGTTTCCTCTTGAGAATTGCTTGCCTGCACTTTTTTCTGTTCCAATTCCCTGGTGAGAATGTGCAGCAACTGGCAGAGTTGCACTTACATCTCCATTTTGTCATCAGAGTGTCAATATCCATGAGGGATGTGAGCAGCTGAAAAGGAACCTGGAACCTCGGCTCCTCCCTGAAAGGCAAGTGAAGGTTATTTTCGGGATCCATCTTACAAATGGTAGTGATTTATGTAAAAGTGTTTCTGGTTAGTGTTAATAGCAGCGTTAAAAAGAACGTGTGTCCCCTATACAATAACCACAATTCCATTAACATCTTAAACCCTGGAGTTTCAAATTAATTATCACCTTTCAGTGGCTGCCTTGTGTCTGTTGACTCTCACAAAGCCTTAACGAGCATCATGACGTAAAAACCACATGACACAGGTTCTAAAACCTGGTTTTAGAGACCATCTTTTGACAAATCTCTCTCAGTGACGACTGGTACAACAGCATCAAGTGTCTAATTGCTTGTTTTTTTACAACTAGGCATCACATGGCATATCTCTGCTGCCTAAGGAACCAGAACAATACTCGCAAGTGTAAGCTGAAAAACCCAACTGTACCAGTGCTGCTGTAGTCAGCAGCAGAACCTTATAAATATGAATCTGCAGCAAGCACAACACAAACAGTACATTGTGTTGACAGAGGTCCTCATGAGAATTTTAGGTAAAAAAAAAATGTTGATGTTTAAAAATGTTAACCTGTAGAAGAAGATCATCAGAGCACCTTGCAGAGCCTTGTACGACAGCCGCCTTTCACCTTGTGGGAAAACAATTGAAAACTAAATTAAGTCAAATTAATTGATGTATTTCGATTTGTGAGTTAAAACTTAAATGTTCAAAAACAAGTGTTGATGCAAATACAAAGCCCCTGACACAAGCAGGATGACATTCGATTTTTCAGTTTGGAGTGATCCTTTCACCTTTGCTAAGGAGATGGTCATGACGCTTTTCATCAAACAGAGAAGTGAAGAGCTCTTTCTGTTTGACCACCTCAGCCATCATTTCCTCCTTCTCCTCAGAATCTGTCATTTCCTTTAAAGAAAAAAAATAAGATTAAATAAATACAATCTCTTGTCAATCATCCATTTATTTTTTTCTTTTGGAAAAATAAAGTAACCTCTTACTTCAATTTTCTCTCTCTCTTGATTCAGCCCATCAAATATATTGATTTCCAGCTTTTCCCAGAAATTGAATCCATCCACCTCCAAACCTGGAGTTCTCTCCAGCCACTCCTGAGAACAGGTGAAAGAATTCTGATACATTTCTGCTCTGTTCAATAGCAAATGAGCTCATGTAAAGCAATATACAGTAAACAAAAAAAAAACATAGACACTGTGCAATGATGTAACCTAAATCCAAAAAAATGTATGCCTATATACAGGTGGTTGGTGGTACCTCGACTAACTTCAGGAGTGTGGGCTCCTGTTCTGTGGCGAGCAGCATCTCGCTGTCATGTCCAGTGAAGTTGTCCCTGTAATGTTTCCTGTTGTATGGGACCCTCTGGTTGTCTGGGACCCCGATTTTGTTCTCCAGGAGTCGAAACTGAAGGCTTTGGAAGCCAGAGGCTGGTGACAGGTATTCCCTGCACACAAGCACAAGTACACAACAGTAAGCACACATGCACACAGAACAGGCACAGTGCATTTCATGAAATTTTCAGAGCTGAAGAAGCAGAGATGTACACTCACCTAAAGTCGAAAAAGTCCAAGGGTGTCATTGTCTCCAACACAGAAAACTGGTCGACAAGCAGTCTGAGTATCATCACTATCCTGTGGATGCGAGTGTTGACTTTGAGCATATTGCGTTCGTCTCGTACCTGAAGGAAAAGTAAAATGTATGGGAGGATAATTAATAATCATAATAGGATTTCTAAGTGTATCCTGATGTAGGAAAAAAGCAATTACTGGAATGATTAGACTTTTTCACTTTTGGCAAAATTTTAGAAACCTGATTGACAAGTCAAATCTTGAATATTTCCTATTAAATAATACTTGTGGGAGATCTCTGCCTCTTGTAGATGTCCCCTCTCTGAATATTTATTTAAATGAGTCTACTCCATGACATTTAAATTGAAAATGCTTTTTTTTTTTTTTTTAACTGTAGAGGCTATTTAAAAACTAAATTTCTTTCTGTTTTTTACACAATGCGTCACTATGCTTATCACACAATGTTTTTTTTTGCCAATGAAGGAAAAATAAATATAATTTGAACAATACTTGAACTTTAGATCTAAAACGTGACTTACATGTCCACTGATGAAGATCTCTCGCACTGAATCGAGTTCAAATAACATCTGTTTGAACCACAATTCATAGGCTGGAATAAGACACAAGAAAGGATTATTGATTATAAAAATGTTAGTGTAACATTGCAGCAGTGTAATAAGCAATTCAGTAATACTAAGATAAAGAAAATGGTTGAAAATCACAATTTATATAAGCCACGTCACACTGAACTGCATTGCAACAACAATGTAATGTAATGTAAGTATACAAAAGAAAATGCTCTTTTTGTCAAAGAAATTATTATATTTTAAAGGTTCCTAACCAAGCCATGTGCAAATACATGATTAAAAATGTAAGTTTACTTCTGTGAGACTGGTAGAAGACATTTTAAACTCTAGAGAATTTGCTTTACCTTGATGGGTGACAATGAAGAGGTGCTCATCATGGATTTTATTACCCTTCAGTTCACTCTGCAACACCTGGCCTGAGAGTATTTTATCAAGCTGAGGTTTGGAAAGAAATAAACCATTTGACTTAAAAGCTTAACTTAAAAGAGTAAAATGCAAATACCAGTGCCAGTTTTTCTTTTTAAATATCAAAGTTCAAAGACTGCTGCATATGGTAGGTGGTCTTTTCTACCTGCAGGTAGTCCCCATACATGATTCCTCCTTTACTGGCCTTGTTAACTCCTGCCTGCGAGGCATCCTCCTCTTCAGCATTTGGAGGCTTGTTTTTGAACAACCTGCATTGCAAAGAGAGAAGGCCTTTTTATGTGGTGTTTTCCCTGGATTAAACTAGTTCAATCTTTTAAGAATGTTGTAGCCAAAGATAGAAAGAAACAGGAAAAATTAAGATGCCAAATGTAGGTGCGTACAAATGCCTCTTTTCAAAGTATGGACATCCACTCATGACTTGTCCAAATCAGTGAAAGTAAAGATGTGCTCTTCTTCCTCAACCAATATTTACTAAAATTGTCTTCACGTCTCTCAAGTCTTTAAATACCAGCCTCATCCAATCACTCATGAGAAAAACATCAACACATGATCCGCCTCTATTTGTCTTGAGTTTACCTTGAATGATGGCCTCCTTCTGGACTTTGATATAAAGACCACTTTCCAACTAACAGAATGCAAAACATCAAATACAAGTGCACGTATATTTTACTTTCATCAAGTAATCCCAGTGCCAGTAATTTCAAATGCATGGGATTTTACAAGTTCATTTATTTCTGAAGACTTTGTGTTTCTAAAAAATACAAATAAATCAAAATATATAATGAGTTTACATCTGTGTATGCAGTTTTATTTCACCATTGCTGTAAAGCTCAACTACTCACCATAGTAGGATTTTTGATTTCTGTTTAAATTACATGTTAAATGGACATGTGTTAACTATGATGACGGTAAGATCATTTTAAATCAAGAGCATCAACTGCTGACAAGGCATTTACAAAGTCATAAGTGTAAGCAAAGAGAAAGGTTTTGCACTCGGTCACAACTAAATGCTTAACAATAATCCACAACCTAACCCAAAACTAATTCTAACCTCATGCTTAAAGTCTTTATCCTTAAACAGTCTTTAAAATTTGTAAACACTGGCCAAATTGTCCTCACAGCTATAGGCAGAAAGACACTCACATACAACATTGGGCTCTAGTAACTTCTTTCAAACTCAGTACACCCTGAGAATCATTGGTCCTTGGACTCATTTGTAAATATTTGAATTTTGGTTAATTTTTTATTTCCTTCAGTAAACATTTTGGAGATGTTTGGTTTTAAGGCTATTGTGAAAGTGTGTGTTGAGTGCATTGTGGAGTTTCCCTAATGATTCAGTTTGTGTTGTGTGTGGAAGCTGAAATTGTCATCCTTTATTATCAACTGGCACATGCAGTTCTTAGGGAGGAAACATGTTTGTTTTCATTTGCACATGACCAGACTGGTTGAAATTTGCAGTGGCTTTCTACTTGTCCACCCACATCACAGCTCAGTGTCTCTCACAACATACATTCTTTTAAATAATTAACCAGTTTCCTTCAGAATCTACAAATCTCTATCTCTAAGTCTCTCTGAGATCATTAGCGCCCTTGTTTTCCACCCTCCCTTTTTATAGACCTTTCCGAGTCCCAGCAGCCTGCAAAACTGTCCTCAGAAGATCACAGGCATGATAACAAGCAGCTATTCCTGGATAGGGACACAGCATGAGCCTAGTAATATAAGGCAGCAGAATGAACTAGAACCAGACCAAAATGCTTTGTTCTTGTTCCCATTTAACCAGAATGAATGAGATGCTACTGACGAAAGAGCGAAAGAGGGGATAACATAGATGGAGAGGCTGGAGACCAGAGGAGTCCGTCGGGGTGAAGCTTTTGAAGCACTGACATATCTGTCCCTCTCACTGATAGGAGTCATGTGTCAGTGCACACTATCTCCCTGGTTTGAATGAGACAGTAGTTAAACAAAGCAAGGATATGGCCTGTTTTCCCTCTACTGTCATGTAAATTCTCCTTTGAAAGATAAACTGCTGTTTCTTGTCTAACAGCCCACGGTCCTTGAACTCTGCAATTAATCTGCAGTCAGTGCCTTCACAGAGCTTCAGCAATAAATGTATTTATTACACGAGTAAAAACAGAGAAAACAACAGAGAAATCTGCACTTGCAGAATAGAAATTTTCAATTGCTATTATTACTCTACATTATTTAACAAATCACCATTTAGAATGATTATTTCAAATTTGACATCCATGTAGTTTAAACGTCCATCTGATGATCATTAGATCACTTGATATTAAAGATTTGTAATTGATTTAATAATTTTAAAAAGGTTGTTTTGTACCACTACTATTTTTGGTGGCACATGTAGTAACCCCGTGTGTATAACACCTCATTGTGGTGTTTTTTTTTATTACTCCTGAATGAGCCTTTTATATTAATGGTGTATCCCATGGTGTGTCAGTGACGTTACCTCCATGTTGACTGTATCCTAGTTGAGAAGTATGAAGAGAAAAAAAAAGATGTTGTACAAAAATGCAAATGTTCACAACCAGATCTCAATAGAAAGGTTTTCATGTTGGGATAAAATCCTTTTGTGTTGAAGATCCTTGTACTTGACACTTTTTTCCTGGAGAATACTGCATGCACAGCCTCTGCAGAGAGGAAAATACAAATCTACTGTAATTTGGTATTGTTTTGTCTAGTTGGCGGAATTGTATTATGCAGTTAGGTTGAGTACAGCTGCTTGATTAATTGCAGTACAATGAAAGCCGGCCTTTCCATTCTTTATTTTACTTTTATTCATTGAATGCAAAACCATTCACTCCAGAAACATAATATAATTCAATAAAGGGCAGATTCCTTTGAGGTTTTGGGAAAGGGGTTATGAATAAACATCTACAGTATTTTTTCTGGTGGTACAATATGAGATAAAAGCAAAAAGTCCCTTAGTTGAATTTAATACAGTATACACTCTGTGACATTTCTCAGATTGAGTTGTATTTATTTACTAATTTTGTTGGTGGTTCTGTGAAGAGAAAGTCTACAGATTATCAGCAATGCAGAAATTGTTCTTATGGAATTCAATGGTACTATTTCGTTGAAAAAGTAGGTCTGGTTAAAACCATGGAGTAAGTTTGTTAACAAAGTAACATGCTGCATATTTGTTCAAATTTGTAATATCAGAGAATGTAAATTTAAGATTTAAAATGTGTGATGCTGTTGGTGAAGCGAACAACTAGACACTGTTAACTTATTTACTATAGGCTCATTAGAGAGCTCCAGCTGCCCGGGATGATGCACTTCATCATGCAATTTTTAGGATCACATTAATAATTTCTTTCATAAATTCAACTGTAATTTAAATTTAGTGCAGAATTTTCTTATCAATCGACTTGAGGCCATTTAATTTTAATTTGAGTTTGAGTGGGGGGGGGGCTTATAAAGTTTAATCTTAAGGCCATACTCGTTTTAGTCCCTTCATCCACTAGATTTGAACCTGCAGGACAAAAAAAATTGTAGTTACAGATTTGCTTCACTTCATTTACAGTCCCTTTGATGAGACGTCACAAAATCAATCACCTTTTATCAGCATGACATGGACCTTGAGCATCATACAACATATATATTATGTATAGCTGCCCTTTAATGCCTTAATGTTTGTGTGTGCTTCCATTGGACACTACAATTATTCCATACGTGATAATGTTATTCAATATGACTCTCTCTGTGTTACATCCATAAACTGAGGCTTGACTGAATGATGAAACATGCCTCTTTTTTTTTTCAAATCCGTTGCTCTGATGTAGTTATTGCATGCCATGTTTAGCTCTTTGATGTTCTTACAAAGTCGTGCCATCTTTTCTACAAGCCTTTGAAGTAGTTCTAGTTACACTGCGTAGTGAGGAGACATGCTGCTGCTTTGGCAGTGCCTACTGTGGTCACAGTGTGATACTGCAGCAGCACTGCGGATCATTTTCATATCGCTTATTTACCTATTCCATTTGATGTCTTTTTAAATTAACCTGGAGAATCCAAATGTGATTTTTAACCGCAAACCCTGACTCACTAATCACTGTAATTTGACCTAATTATTTGAAGCTAGAGCTTAAAGGAACAATGTTTTTTTCTTGTCTGTATGAAAAATGCAGAGATGAGTGGATTGCTACATGATCTACAGATCAACAGTCAGCTGGATGTGTATTTCTGAACTATGCACTTTGCACCACTAGGGAGCATCAAAGGACTTGAAGAGAATGAAAGATTTGAATGCTTCATGTTTTTTTGCAGAGCTTAGTTTGTATTTGAAAATGTTTCAATAGGACTTTTAAAACTTCTTGTACAGATTTGTGGAGGGAGTGTGAGATGTACATGTAAAAGATCACTGTAATTTAATTGTGAGGGAACAATACACAATGGCTTACATAGGAACTTTAATGAGACATTTCCATTATAGGATGGTGGTGAAATGCAAGAGTTTACCCAAAGGGATTCTGAGAACTATGCCATGTTTTTTTTTTTTGATGTTGTGCTGAGAAACATTCAAAGACATGTAGCTTTGTTGATCTCTATATGTCATAAAAAAAAAGTTTCTGACACAATATAAAGAATGTGTGGGATTGTGGAGCAAAGCAGGTTAAAAACAACAGCATAAAACAACCTTTGAGCATAGAATATTCTATCCCATTTGGTTTCAAATGCTGTTTGAAGTATATGATAAAAAAAGGAGTCAGTTTTGTATGAAGGAGCTGTTTTCAGCCTTACATTTCCATCATCTCAACTGTTCTGTGCTTTGATGAGTGAGAGTGTGGGGATGTTGATCACAACCCAAACATGATTTCAGAAATTGAGCTATCAAATGCTCTCACATAAACTTATACCTAAAACTGTTTTAGATTGGACTGCCAACTGTGAAGAATAGGTATTTCTGTAGCTGTCTCCATTTCTCCTTATTTATACTAAAAATGACATCAACATTTTCACATTTCATTTCTAAGCAGCACTAAAGCATCTGAGTTTGACTTCAGGGTAATTGTAAATGTGTCCTCTTGCTTAGATGATATTACTACCTCATGTAATGTCACTGATTTTCAAAATACAAAGGTCGTACATGAATTCATACTTGAAAACATTTGGACAATCTCATACATGTATTTTATCCTACTTGTTATCAGAGTAACCACATTTTGTCACTTATTTTCAATTTAAATTGGACCAGTTTATTTGTGACATGAAAACAAAAACAGACGACTGTCCAGTTCTTAAAAACAACACACCAAAAAGGACCTCCATATCATTTTTATCCATTAGTGCATTTAACATTCAGGAAAAAAAAAAAAAAAAAAAACAAAAAATCTCATACCTACCGAGAACATGGATGTGATCTATAATCGGATCCACTGTAACTTTGTTTATGCACCATGGGTTCATGAAATATTTGTGTTGATGAAATATTCATTGGACAGGAAGCCAGGTCAAAAGGCATTATGTCCAATAAACACTAAATTTAGTGGAAATAATAGTTGACTGCATGTTACAGATACATCACCACTTGTAAATACTTGTCACCACATGCACAGGTTTCTGTTAATTACTTGAACAGAGCATTGTGAAGAAGCCCCACCTTAGACACGTAAGGCGGAATGTAACTGAAGACAAAGCAATGCATGTCTGAAAAGTTAAAGTTAAAAAAAATCAATCCAATGGATTTTATTTTATATGTATAAACACAACATAAATTACTGATAATATGACTAGTACAGACATTTATTCAGTTTCTTAAAAACACCATAAAACTCTTGCATAATTTACAAAACATGGTGTCCCTGTGCTATCCAAGACACAGCTGTGCCTTTTTCTCCCCAGACAGAGTTCTTCATACCTTTATGGTCCTTTTTCCCCACAATGAATATTGGGTATTTAAACAAGGAGATTGTTTCTTTTTTTTAAAAGCATCTCAAGAGAATAAGACATTTTGATGTTTACAGTGCTAAATCTGGTACACGTAGTGACTGTTTGGTGACTTTATCGCTAATGTCAGAAATCTCTGATTTAAAAAAACAAACATTTGCTCAAGGACACTGCTCGCTGTAGGTGTGTGTGAACTCATGAGCCCTGGACTTCTAGAGAAGTGCAGATATGCATAATGTAAACATTTCCTTTGCTCTTATAATACTTTGTTCAGACAGATTTTTCTTGATTAAAAACAAAACACACCTAAACTAGCTCACTGTTTCCCCAAACACACAACTATTCCCCTGCTTGAGAGTCCAGAGTCCAGACGGATTGTGCTACAGAGAAACTGACCTGTAATTGCCATGTTAAGGCTTGGTGTAGTGATACATTTACTCTGTAGTCCCAAGGTTACAATGCACAGCATTGTTTTTGACTGCTTGTATTTTTTTATTTCCTTATAAAAACACATGGACACTCAGGATACATATCATTTCATTCGGTAGTACATCTCTACCAAGACAAAGTCTCTTTGGCAGACAATGAACCTCGTATTGTTACCTTTTTCCAATTTCACTTTGCCGAAGAAAGTGGATGTTATTCGCGCTGTCTGCTAATTCTGGGTACTGCTCGATTGAAAGCACGTAGTACCCATCATACCCCAAAACTTTCCCACTACTTAGAAGCTGCCTCTTCTCTCCCTCTGTCCAGGGGCGAACCCCCTCCTCGCCATCACGCACTCTTTGCTGCTCTCTTGCCCATGCTCCTGCAAGAGCACGCTGGCGAGCTAATTCAACAACTCGTGCTTTCTCCTCATCCACAGTGGATCCATAGCGAATATGAAGTGCTAAAGCCCCAGCACGAATCTCCACATCTGCAAAGCGGCGAGTCCGACTATCCATGACTGTGGTGGACTGGGAAACAGTCACATTGACACCATTTTCCAGAGTCTTGTGTCCACTAGTGAGATGCAGAGCAGCAATGTCAGCATCTGGAAGGCCTGGCTTGACAAAGTAGTGCGTGTCCCTTCCTTCTATAGTGAAGTGAAGGTCTTCCAGGTAGAATGCGTTGTTCAGGATGGTTGCGACCTTGATGCAGTCCTCACTGGCCACATTTAATGTGTGAGTGCGGATGCTGCCCTTGTAGATGGCAAACATAACGGCTCTTCCGATGGGAGACATTGCCGCTGAGAACCACAGCCAAGACTTTTCACCTCTGCGACCTCGACTGAGATGGACCTCCGGCAGCCGCTCGAATGACAAGAGAGAGTGCGCTTGTCTGGTTACTTCCTGCTGGACCCCAGAGATGGACTGTAGGAAAAGTGCAGTGAAACGTTAATGCCTGAACATGGCAGAACTTAACTCTCTAGGCTATTTAGAACCTGCTTCTGCTCTGCTTCATAGAGTTTTTCCCTCCCTGTCTGAGATAAGGGTGGTTTCAAGCTGTTCTCAAGCCAGAAGTAGAAAAATCCCTTATGACAGTTTCATAGTCATCACTTTTTGTGTTGAAGCATTGGACCAAAAAAGCATTCTTGGCATTGATTTTACAGTATTACTACTAAATATATATAAAGTTAGACAATGGTAGGTTTGTTCAGCTGGTAACTAAAAGAAGACAGTTGAAAGAGCACTTTGCTTATTAGGCATTTTGTTGAGCAAATACAGCCCAATTAAAATATGTAGTAAACCCAAAACAGCCAAATACTGGTTTAAAAAACGTATCTATTATCTGTAAGAAACGCAACACATTAGAAGACATTTTATGTTGAGTTGAGTTGATTTAGTTGTTTGATTTCCTTTCTTTAATTTATTTAAAAAAAATGCAACACATGTATAATGTACCCACCGGCAGATCATCCCAGAGTTGACTCTTCCTCAGTTCATACGAGGGCATGCTTAAATCAAATTTTGGCACTGGAAAACCAGGAATGGTATTGTGAAGATGAAAGCCAAAGGTTACAAGCCAGCTGTTCACATCTGTGCAAGAAAAGTAAATAATTAAAAAAAAAATTCCAAGTTACAACATGTTTATAAATAAATATATTGTTGCAAAAGTTAATGTGCAGAGATACTTGTAATAAAATGAATAATTAGTTAGAGCAATAACTGTCATCAGCATGTTTAACAGCGGTATCACCTACCTGCTACATATTCTCTCACTTCATGGACTCTGCTGATGGGGTTGTTATTTCTGAACATGTATAAATTAAAAGGCGCAGGCTCTATGCCAACTTTTTTCCAGGTAGATACATCTGGGACAGTCCACCTTCCAGACATTATATCATAATCTCGCTCCCCAAAGTGCAGCAGTTTGGTCAGGGGGTCATACAGTCCTCCATGAAACCCAAGCATGAGCTGGAAGTCAGGATTAGAGTCGAAGTAGATTTCCCCATATGCTGTGTACTGAAGCTGTTTGACCAGCAGTCCGTTGCTGGTGAAGACAGCTAGAGGTGTGCCGGTGTTATCGCAGGCGATGTAGAACTCCTCTCCACTGCTGATCTCCATGGCAAACAGATGGCCTTGGAGGTCATAGTAGAAAGACGTGATCTCTGAACTAGAGTGGTTGTACACATGTGTAATCCTTGCTGGGTAGCTTAGGTCTGCGTAGAAGTACTGCAGGTGTTGGCCCAAACTGGTCTTGGTGGACACTCTGCGGCCGAGTCCATCATAGCGATACTGAATGGTCCAGCCTCCGCTCTTACTGTAAACCCGCACCAAGAGTCCTTTGGAGTTGTACTCAAAAATTTCTGCTCCCCTCTGACGCAGAAAACCATCTTCATCCATTCTGTATTGAATATCTCCAAGGCGAGTGATGCGGTCTCTCAAGTCATAGCGCAGTGGAAGGAGTCTGGCACTGTTTCCTGCATTCAACAGGTGCAGATTTCCATTAAGGTCATATGTGTAGCGCCACATCACTTTCTCATTCAGGTATACAGTCTGGAGCTGGCCATCCACATCATACTCATAACTATACTTGGTAGTGTTGGCAAAGGGACCAATCTTGAGCTCTCGCTTTGTGACTCGGCCCACATCATCATACTGGAAAGTGATCCAGTACATGAGTGACCGAAAGATCTCATACTGGATCTCCTTGATGCGTCCATGTGCGTCAAAGTGTTTGGTGTAGGTCATGACTGCAGTGGAGATTATTTGATTTATGTCGTAGTAGATCACCCCAAACTTCCCAAACTGCTCAACCTTTCCTGAGATGTCGTCAAACTGATATAGATCAATGGGTAGTGGCGTTTCGTTGATGACGCCCTGCACGCTCGTGACTCGCAGACTGCTGTCATATGTATAATCAAAGCGTGCGTTAACCATGCCATCCTCACTGAATCGGAAAATCTGCCGGTCTACCAGGGGACCCACTTGGCGATACCGAATGGAGCAGATGAAGCCTTCATTCTGCAAGTTGACCGTCTTTAGCACACCTGCCATCTCATCATAAGTGAAGCTGACCCTTGTGCTGTCATACAACATCTCTGACAGTTTATTCTGCCTTCGGTACCTGTACAGGACCCTTCGTCCTGTGCCGAGGTGAGCTACTCTCAGCAAGAGGCCGTCTTCGCTGTAGTCCACAGCCACTGAAGCGTTGCTCTCTGGGGGGTGGTACAGGTTCCTGTAGTAGCCCACAGAGCGGATGGTCTGCATGGTGTAACGGGCCACACTTGGCATGGTGACAGCAGAAAGCCGGTCGAGAGAGTCAAAGTCAAATATGTACTGCCTCTGACTGTGGAGCAGGAGAACCATAGACTAGAGGGAAAAGAGCAAAAAAGCAAGTGTTTTCTTGAGATGCATAATAATTATGCATAATGCATAAGGAGTGCAAGCAGAGGAAGTAGAAAAGAAAAAATAAATAAATAAAAAAATGCACTAAGTAGCAGTGACTAGCTCTGCACTGCCCATTGTACAATCTAATAATATAGCATGGACAGCTTTAATTTTAAAGGTCTAACAAACAAATTAAATACTAGAAGATGCCATGGTGGAGTATGTTCTTTGAAATGCATTTAACTCTTTTATTAGGATAATTAACATTCATTTGTTAATTATACTAATTGTTACTTCAAATGGTTACTTCCCACAGATGTTTTATTAATTTACAGTATATGTAGTTTGGTCTCTCTTTTATAAGTCACTAAGTATAGTTAAATTGCTATACTTAGTCATCACACAACACGACAGTGTGGTTCCCTGTTCTCTCTGAGATCTTTTTGTTCCTAATGTCATTGCTGGCATGGCCTCCCCTCCTGGTCCTGCAGTGAAAGGATGTGGCCAAAAGTGGGTGGGAAAATCCCAGTCAAATTCTAAATCACATATTGAAGCATATAATAAGAGAGCAAAAATTACATAATTAAAATCAATGATGTGTGTACACAAAGTGGTGATAGAGGCGAAGAATAGCAAAGAGCCACACAGAAAAATCACACACTCTTTCCTCCACAGTAACACATTTTCTGTAAATTAGTGCATATTTAACAACTGACTAAATATAGAAGCAACACAATGGGCAAAAGTACGACTATGATTACAGTAATTAGACAACAGCAAAAAAGGATACCAATTCGGATATGTTCCTGTACAAAATGGACATTCGTGATAATTTTCACAGCAATTTCAAAAGAGGGAAAGAAAACAAAGGGAATTTGTTAAAATTGTAGGAGGCTTGTGAAGTGAGGACTGTAATCAGTGCAGAGAGCTGAAGGTGATTGAACTTCATCAGCACTTCATGCTGCACTAAACTCTAATTAAGTAAATTATAAAAATTAGGGTCAGCAGCTGGTTCTATTCTATACTGTTTTTAAGGAAGCATGCAAGAACTGGATTTGATGGTTGCATAACAAGACTAATGAAATCCTAGCCTATGTCGAGTGCCTAGTTGTTGTTGTTTTCCTATTTACTCAGTCGATCAAATATGTTTATTAACTGCTACTTCTAAATATAGGTTCATGGTGGTTGTGTGCTGGATGTCCAGGCTATGTTTGCCTCTGCTTGCTTTAAAGTCTGTCTCCTGCCTGAAACAGAGCTTAAGGTACAGCTATTGATGAACAGCAGAAAAACAGTTGACTACAGCAGGTTACAGTTTAATAATATTTCAGCTATCGCTATAATTTGCTCTGGATCAGAGCTTTTTTTCATAGCAGTCGGTATTGGCTTGTCATAGTTGGAAAAATACAGGTGTAATTAATAACACTCAGCTGTGTTATGTGCAAACATCCAATAGAAGGGCTTACTTAGAGGAATGCAGACATGTTAACACCGTGAAATGCACTTATGCTTTCCTTTAATGTTTGCAAAATATCTATTCTTCTCTAGTGAGTACATGTGGAGGTGCTCTCCTTATCTAAAGCTTGTGAATGATGCTCATAAATCTTTTATGCATGGAGCCGGTGATTATTTAAAAAATAAGTGTCTTCAGAGTGACCTTTGCTTCATGTCAGGGGTTTGATTCACCCTGTAGTGATAATGACCACCCTGCAGTACAATATATTTTGGATATTGCCTGCTGTGGTCATTTTTATTTTCTCACCTGCTCTAGGTAGGTGTAACTCCATATCTTCCCATCAGCAAATACTCTGGAAACCAGGCGGCCTTGACTATCATACTCAAGTCTCTCAGTAGTGGGACCTCTCTGCAGGGCACTAATTTGCCCACTACTGGTGCGGCTCACATTAACTGGCAGTAGCTTACTGCTGGGCACCCAGAGCACTGGGTGGCCTGCTGTGTCGTATATAATCTTCAAGAGGAACTTTCTGTGGTCATCATAAATCTTCTCCGTCCTGAGGGTGCGATCATAATCGACAGAAAGAATGTTCCGTCCATTCACCTGTGGGAAAAGTTTAGAAGAAGATGCGAGTCAGAAAACGACAATCACACATACTTAGCTACCACAGATAGGGGTGATAATACTTTGCTGTTCAGTAACACTAAAAGAGATATTCTTCATTTTGATGCCACTTTGCTTCGTATGCCAGGCTTTTATAAAGCATATTCACGGATTTCTACTACAGTTGTCACAGAGATTAAAACCCCCTTCACGAGGCTCTTTAAACTGCGAGACACTGGCAATTGTTCAGGTGAACATAAATCACTGCCTCCTAAATTTAGTGGGGATGAAAATTACTGTGAGGCAAAGCAACCACCCAAGTTAAGTTCATAAAGTCGTGTAAATCATAAATCTGAGTCAGATGCTAGGAAGAAATAAGAACAGGAGAATTTATCTCATATACTGGAATAATGATCCTCCATGTTGCAAGCATGGATCATAGACTGCATATAAAAGCTGACTTAGTCTTTCTGTTGCAGAATGAACTCCCGTTTGAAGCCTCCAGATTTGACTGGCTCATTGACAGTTTCTGCAACACAAAATTCATAAACGTCACCTGGAACCAGACAAAACAAGCTGTCAATCACACTGGTGTCCATTCATATGTGCAGTGCTTTATCATCTTTTTTTTTCCTCTAAATAGTAACATTACATTTAGGAACAGCTGAAACTATTGACTGAAACCATTAACCCCTTTGTAAAACTTCATTATAAAAGTGAGAATTTGGATAATTTTCCTATAGACTTACAAGTTCTTTTTGCAATCAGTTACCCCGTGACTAACTGCAACTTCCGTCCTACTTCCCAGGCTTCAATTTTCAAGCCAGAAGACTGCGCCTATTTTTATATGCAGTCTGGCAGACACATTATTGCTCTGACTATCATTTTCATATTCATCGAAGATAAAGAGGGGAAAAAAAAATCAAGCATACCCTAAGTTTGCGTCCAAACACAATAACTTTCCCTCTGGCTTGTTCTTTGCGGAAGCGCCACTCAACCAAGTTCTGCCCACTCTCCCCTGGCAAGCTCATGTTGCGTCTTGCTACAGTTGGGTTGGCAGCGCCGGCCAGGATGTGGGGCTCGGTCTGGTAGTGGGTGTCCATCCCGTTGGCATAGGTAATCCTCAACGAGTTGTCAAAACCAACCAGGTAGCTACTTCTACACTGGTCTGTGAAAAAGTTTTATAACACAGAAAAATAGGTAATTACACATCAAAATTAAGGTGACCGTTGGTTTTCTGAGCATATGCTAGTGTTAAATCTTTAATAATTGAAAGTCAACTTTGGAAGAATTTGTGACATTTAATTGTTAAATAGAAGATTGTGACAATTGAAGGACACCACCTTTCACCCCTCTCTTTTTCAAGCACATCAGGAAACTACGTTACAGATTTCAAATTAAGATGGAGCATTACGATTGTTTGCTCTTTTGCTCTACAACAAGAATAAGAAATTTAAGATATAAATTGCTTACAAAAAATTTATTACATAAGAAATTTTTTATTGACAGTCAAGTATAAACCCTGGCTCAGATGTGCTACATAGGGTATAAAGAGTATATCCCAAATTGTGGCCTTTACTATGTGAAGCTGATTATTTGTTCAGCCATAAACCCCTGTCGCCTTTGTATATCAGAAAGAATGTTGTTTTACTTTATTAGCACCATGGCTGGTTTGTCCATTCAGGGCTATTATAGAAACAAGATGGTGCAAAATGGCGATCTCCATGAAGAAAGGCCCGTGACTAAAATACATATAATAGCCTAATTCTGAGGCTACAGAAACAAAAGTTTTTATTTTAAAGATATCATACACTGAGGAAAACAGACCTATGGGTAGTGTGTACAATTTCTGCCAATATACCCTGCTACATTTTACTCACTGGACCTTTAACTAGACCATCTGGCTCTGGCCCAGAGTAGAAACCATTTAGACACAAGGTTGATAAGTCTCCCTGAGTCGCAAACCCACACACTGAGAGAGTAATCACTTACACTGTCGTCTGTCAGACCCTTTGAGCCGTAATGATACATGACTTAAGCTTACTCAACATTGCCCGTGTGACCCCGACACAATGACAAATAACGGTCTACAAAATAGCGTCAGGAAGATAAGTGCCATTTCCTTACCCTGAGCCAGAGTGTAGAAGGCACGAATGGTAGAGCTATTGGTGGTGATGCTGATCTCCTCCTCTGTTGTGGAGCTTTCTATGTCCACTGTCAAAGCGCTATTGATGTCCGCATACAAGTTATTCACCATTCCAGTGGGGAACGTCACATTCATTAGCCGTCCTTCACTGTCATAGCTGTTTGACAAAAAGAACATCAAATGACAAAGCCTTGATATGTATGAGGGCTATCATAAGCCACATTGTATTCAATTATCAGCTCTCCTATACTTGGTGTGTAAGACCATCAACGTTATTGTAATTAAAATGTCATTTTCTTTCTTCAGCACATGAGCAAATGGATGTCAAGCCAAATCACAATCCAACTATTTGATAAGGAAGAATGACACATCTTCCTCAGCTATCAGTTTTATACACAAAACCACAGGCTCGTAATGAATGAAATTATTTGGATGATTGATGTGTCACTGTAATCTCAAATGATTGCTTTGCTTTTTTTGTTGTGTTAAGGATATCATTCATCGTGTAATGTGACATGACATGGACTATTATAACAATTCAAATTATGAGTTGGCCATTTTGTTAAACTTTTCTATTTAATGTATGCATATGAATGCAATATGCTATTGTAAACCAGCACGTTGCCTTCTACATTACTTATGGTTTAATCTAGGGCTATGATGAAAACAATTTTCACTATAAATTAATCTTTTGATTGTTATCTCAATCAATCAATTAGTTGTCCATAAAGTGGCATAAAAAAGCAATCAGGGTTTCCCAAAAACCTTAATATAATGACATCCTCAAAAGTCCGTCCACAAAGCAAAAATATTTATCAAAAATGTTCACACTAATGAAGGTGAAATCAGAAAACGTGTTTTTTAGATTGAAATCTCTTTCAAACAACTAACATTTACCAAAATAGTTAACTTATAATTTAGTTATCCATTAACAGTTGATTTATCTATTATTTTTATTGCATCCCTAGTTTAATCACATACAACAATATCGGGTTTGATTAGATTAATTCTTTGAACTTACTTTGTTTATATCTAGTTATCAAAGTCTAACTAGGTTATTGTACAGATCTAAGGCAAATTTCTTAATAACATTTCAATTACATGTTTGCCGATAGGTACAGTTACCAATTGCAAAACAAACTTGTGCTGAGGTTTGAGACTAGACAGAACACACATAGCTGACATTTTGTGTGTCGTGTGGCTTAAGGTTGGATATTAAAATTAAAAACAGTTCTATAAGATAGTAAAAACTGCCTACTCATCTGTAAGAAAGTTTGAGTATTTTTTTTTTTCCATTCCTAAACATAATATTATCTGCCAGAATGCTAAGTGAACTTTCCAACATATTTTGCATTAGTATGCAGAAAGTAGGTGTGCTTAATTTATGCAATGTGCTGGTTCCAGCTGCAGAGCAGCCTAAATGATGATCCTGCCAGCCTCCATTATACTTACTCATAGAATGTTGTCCAGCCAATCTCTGATGTCTTAGTAGCCAATAGGCCGTTGTTACCATGGTAAGTGAGAAGCACCAGCTCCTGGCCTTGTGTTGTCAGAGTTTTCAGTCTGCTATTGGTGCCCATGGCCAGCCAAATCACCTGGTTGTCAGGGGCAACAATGCGCACCGGCATGCGGTTCGGATCTCTTCGGATTCTCAGGGTGTTGCCACTGCTGTCAGTGACAGCTGTGATGTCATTCTCGGTGCTGTAGCTGAAAGTATATTTCAGGTCGCCTGTGAGCAGACTTGCAGTGTGTTGGTGGGTGCCATTGCTGTCAAACATGTACAGCTCCTGTGCGTCAGGGGAAGCTACCTCATATGTACCAGCACTGGAAGTCAGTGTTGGTCCATTTTTATAAATGGCCCGGATGCGGATGTTGCCCAGGTCTGCCACGTAAAGTGTTCCATCTGGAGCTGCCACTAAAGAGGAGGGAGCATTGAGCCTTGCATCTTTAGCATAACCGTCTCCTGTCTGGTAACAATCACAGTTGGCATCGTTCTTGCAGTCGCAGTCAGAGAGGGATCCGGCCAAATGCGTTATCTCTCCATCCACAGAAACCTTCCGGATCCTGCTCATCTTTCTCTCATCTGTCTCTGCTATGTAGATGGCACCGTGGAAAGACAGGGCAATGGAAACAGCAGATTCTAGAGGGGTCAACTGCGCTCGTCGACCACCGGCAATGCCGCGGTCCAGTCCAGCCAACGGGCAGTGGACAGGTCGGCCAGCTGCAATGCTCACTTGACCGTTCTCTGTGATGCGCAAGACTATGTTGTTGTCCAGGACATACAGTGAGTTGTCAATGGGGCTGACTGCTAGGTCTGTGGGCCACTCCAAAATCACCTGAAATACAGAACATCATGAGATTTTATTTCCTGGCCTATTCATAACCTTTATTTATTTCTTTAATTCATTTTTTTAATAGTTAATTCCAGTTGTGACTGAAACACAGTTCACTGGGTGTTAATCAGTGCAACAAACCAAATTTGCATCAGGTGATCATCTAAGATAAAATATTAAATGAGTATTAAATGACTTTAAAGTAGTAAAGTAGGCCACTGTAGAAATTGTTTACATCAGCGATAGCATGCATTTTCATGCAGAAGTGCACTATGTAGGGAGGCGGGACATCCTTTCATCCTTATGTAGAGGCCACTGTAGCTCCTAGTGCATGTGGGAAAGAGAAGGGTGAGCGAAGTAGCCCTCCATTTATTGTTTGTACAATATAGTCTCGCCATAAGATGTCTCTAATATTTACACACTGGACCTTTATTTTTTTATTGTAACTGTCTTTAATATGACCCTAATAAGTTATTTTCTGTGGTTAAAATGACAATATCTTGATGATTTATAGTAGATGATCATTAGATGTGGTAATTGCTTCCAGTATACTAGTTCATCTAACCTAAAATGGGCCAGAAAGAAAAATAAAGAATATGTGACGTTAGAACCCTTGAGTTATAAGATTATCTCTTATCTTAATGTTGTGCTAATCCTTGTGCTGGTGCTGATTAATAAAATTTAAACAACAATTCAGACCACATTTTGAGTTGAGATTATATCTTTCCCCATCTTGCTGTCTCTCCTTTACAAAAATCTAACTTGCGAGAGAGGTTTGAAGGATCTGGGCTTTATTCCCTGTGCGACTATAGTATAACTACAAAATAACCTTGAGCATGCACTTCACGCCTCCCTGCACCATTCGTGCTATACTAACTGGCGCTGCAACCTGAGAGAGAAACTCTCTATGGGAAAAGGGGAAAGGGAGGGGTCCGTATTATGTATATTGAATTAAATCTAGTGAAAATAATTTCACACACATTAAAAAAAACAAAAAAAAACAGAGAAATATTTGAAAATTTAATAAATTAGTAAAAGTACTATAATTAATAACTACTGTAGTCTACCTCTGCCTGTTTTGCTATAGAGGGCAGAGGCTGTCAACTAAAATAACTCTGTCATTAAACTGTAAAAGTGCTCCTCAACATTTCTCCTCGGGCTGATCAATAATAAAACATACTGCTTTTGAAGCTACTGCTAGTTACACTGCATTGAGCCAACTGTCTACAGAAGCTTTCAAGCCAAAGGATCATACAGTCTCACAGAAAACCATGTTTTACCAGCTCAAAGTTAATTAGCAAAAAAAAAAGTGACAAGATTAATCCCTTGTATTCAAATTCTGTTTCCTCCCCCTTCATGTTCACCACCCACACATGTATGACAGAGACTTCTTTTTCTTCTGTTTACAATGAAAATGTTCATACGTTATCCTTATTTCACCCCCTGCTCTTTTTCCCTTTACTGTTTTTTAATTGTTATCAAATCTCTTGAAAGGACACGGGGATACATGTCTGTCAGAGTCACAGGCTCTGACTGTTACAGTTCTTCCTATCAAAATGCCTTGTTTGCACGCTTCCTTTTTTGTGAGCCGATCTGCATTAAAACAGAAATCTAATTAAAATGTAAATTGGTTAGTTAAAAAGCAAACAAGGAAACAAAATGGCACATACGTGAGAGGTGGGAGAACCTGGTCCTGTGGCAATTTCATTCTCAACAGTCAACACACTTTAAGTCTCCATTCAGCAGAAAAAGTATATTGAAGACATCCCATTTCATAAAATAAAAATCTTTTTTTTCTTTTTTTCTTTGCTCTTATATTTTTTTATTCACCCTTAAGAACTTCTCAAAGTCTTGAAAGTCTCAGAAATAAGGAGGGATATTCACATAAAGCACAGGGAGCTACACGGGAAGAAACCTCATTGTAATGTAATGCTACAACCGATTGTGTAAGGAGAGGGCTCTTCTTTTCATGCCACGTTATTCACAGGTGCTATAGATGGTTAATTGTGTTGGTCAAAGCCAGTTGCTGCTCAATGAGAGGTTTTCATGCGAAGCAACAGAGCAGCCACAGAGTGCTGCTTCATTACCATGTGCGGTGTAAGTGTCCTCAATCCTGAGAATATTCTAGTGGAACGTTAAACACAAATTCCGCTCCAGCCACATCAAAACAAGCCCCCCAAACTGAATAATTATTCTTATCCTTATTCTATCCTTTCCTATCATCTGCCATGACCTGAAAACTCGTCACTTCAGTAGACACTTGATGTCTCCACTTCCAGCCTAAATCACATCTTCCTCTCCTGGCACATATTTTCCTCCTCTACTTTTGGAGGAAATCCTCTGCTTCTCTTTTCCAGCTGAATCAGGATGGGAAAAAAAGGCAAGCCATAACACTGTATTTGTATTTTAGAATTTGGAACTTATTCCACTAATGTCTCTATTTTTTCCCAAATAAGATATACTTAATTAGTTGAATGTCATTGTTTTATTTAAACCATTATTTAACTCAGTGAAGTAGCAGTTTGGCCCTGGAAAAGACAGGCAATGCAAAATATTTAAACCCAGCCCTTTAAAGCAAATGCAGCTTCTTATCTTGAACAGTGACATTTGTGTACTTACGGTATATCCCCACTTAAGTGTAGAGGTCAGTATGTGTGTGGGTTTGACTGGTGCTGAATTTTACATGATTTGAAACCACATTTTAAACGATCACTTAAATTTTCGCAAGGTGATTAGTAACAACATTTTGCCGTGGGTTGACAAAGTCAGAAGAGGACTTAACTGTCATTGTTTTAGTAATAGTAATTCTTGTCTTTTTTAAAAAGTATCACAGTAAAATTAATATTGCAAGATGTCTTAGGAAAGTCACGATCAGATATTTTCACACCACATTATTCATCCCTCATGGAACTGCAGAGGGTTGTAAGCAGAGAGGACGCAGCATTGAGAAAAAGTATTTGCTGCATGTCTTGCTCTCACTCAAACATCACTTGCCCCTGAAAGATAATTGTGCATGAAAAAAATATGTGTTATTGCAAATAAAATATTGATGCAGTTATGTAACTCTGCATGTCAATGATGAGTCATGGGTGAGCAAACTGAAAGTGGGTTAGAGGGGCAGGGGGCACAAGGTGGCACTGTGACTGTGCTATGTGCTGTGTGTGTGAGCATGCAGGCTGCCGGGTTAGCAACCATCTGGCACATCTGCGTGTAGGTCACCTGATTGATGTCCATGCTGTTGTCACAGGTCAGAGGGCGCGCCGATGTCAAGTCATTGGAACCAAGGAATGTAGAGATGATGCCGTTCTGGTCCACCTTTCGAATTGTGGTACCGTCGACGAAATAAATCAGGCCGTTCTTGTCCACAGCGATGCCTGTTGACAGCAGAGAAGAGGGGGAATGTGAGAAAAGAAACCCCAAAACGTGATGAAGATGACAACAAAGTAGATATGCGGCATCTCAGCTTGCATGACTCAGTGGATGGAACACGACAGATACATGTGTCACGCTTGCCTTCCCATTATTCAGGTCACTGCAAAAAGCACACCTATCAATAATTCACATGCTGCTTTTCTTGTATTAAATAATTTCTCAGACAGAAGTGGGAAAGGCTGTATTCATATGGTCCAGAATATATGCACTTGCCACGTCTTGTAACCCCTGCTCTCTCTCTCTCTCTCTGTCCCTCTCTCACAAAGAAAAAAATAAAGGACTTTGTGAGGTGGGGTGTCAATGAGTGGTGCGTTTGGGAGATTTTTTGACAGTGGCAATCATCAACAATCTGCACACCATTTGAGAAATGAATGAGCTAGAGAAAGGAAATGACGGCTTCGGCCAATTTTAGATGAAAGGGGTGAACAACAGTTGCCATGGTGACAACTGTGGACTAAATTGTCTTGGTGATTGAGTGTCAGCTCTGAGTTGTATGTTCCAGCCAAGCCAATGTGGAGCGACATGCGGTGAGACTATTTTCTGTTCTCCACGTCGGTTCTAACACACTGAGACTTTGGCTTTATTGCTCAAGACTGAGAAAGGCTGATCTCAAGATCATGTACAGTTTTAATGGCGCACAGCTGAGCTTTAGGTTTTTTTGGGGGGGATTTAAATGTTTTTTATAAGCATCATGTTAAATTTATTTTTCAATTAAGTCTTTAAAAGCTTCTGTGAAAGGTGAGTGGTTTGGTTCGACCTGTGGTTGGGCCTGCACAGGGTTGCTATCTGCTAAAACATTGACGAGCTGAAGGACCCCACAGTGAAACCTCGGGAACTGGCTATTTGACAGTCTGAGATTCTCAGACAGATGAAAGGTGTCGCATTTGAGCAGAGATCGCCAAATGTCTGCGAGGAAGAAAAAAAATTGAGCCATCTGCTGTTTCTTCCCTGGTCTCGGCTTCCACCCACTTCATCATTAGCGATGCTCCCTCAAATTTCCTTCACTCAAGCCTTTATCACACAGCTGAAGCAGAGCTCTTGCAGTTGGCATTCAGAGTCGGCAACAACTAGCGCAAAGCAATTCATCTTAGCCTTTTCATCCAGAAGAATTGGGAAAAAGTGAGCAATCTAAGCCCAAAATGGCCATGTGCTATTTGAACAGTAAGTTGTGCACAGTTGCTGACATGTAGATGGCTGTAATAATAATAATAATGATAATAATAATAATAGCTTAATAATAATAGCTTCATGGGTGAAAAATCTTGAATTTTACATTTTTACAGTGACTTCCATCCACACTGAATATAGTAGGTTAAAATTAAATACATAAAATGTGTTAAATAGCCCTATGTTCCCGCAGATACCCCTGATCTAGAGTGGTCAGTGATATGGGTCACTCATTATGGGTTTCCATCAGTTTTTTTATGTGCAATATGGATTTGCACATTAAATAACCTGACTGGACACAGGGAGTGGGAGTGGAATAATTGACGAATCGATAAAAGATAGATGCAAATGAGTGCAACAGAAACACATTTATTGAATAAAGGAAGATGTTAAAAAAATAATGGGACTAAAAATGTCCAAATGGCCTCTGCATTTCACTGAACTAGAAAAATCACATGAATGCTGGAAGAAAGGAGATGTGTGGACTGATGAGGAAACCGTGACATTCCACGACACCTTTTGATCTTGCTTTGTGCTATTTATTTACGCCGAGTTGCACCTTCTTAGTGGCTCTCTGCAGACGTGGAACATGGTGAGTATGACCCAGCCTATATCTCAATATTTTATGTATAAGTGCACATTTTCTTTTACCTAATTTTTGGGAATTGAGTTAAAATTAATTGATTTTTTAGTTGTGTGAGAGTAAGGATAAACCATTCAATTATCCCGCAAGACTTATTCCAATCAGGTGCCAGAACTCCACTTAGAGGCAGTCCTCTCAGCTCATGGTTAGGCTGATAACATCACAGACCACAGTTTTAAGTTAAAACTAAAGCTATTGGTAGGCAGCAGCAGCAGCAGTGTACTGCCTTGATTTTTATTTCCTAGCTGACAGACCTACTTCAAAACATGAACCAAGGGCTAAATTTGTACATTAAAATCTGTACTGAGTCATTAAAATAATGGAAATCTGGAGGCTCAGAGTTGGCTCTGAGCCCCATGGGCACATTAATTTAAATCTAGCAGTTGGTACTCCTAACTGAAAATCCCATCTCTGTGTTACACCTCTCCATTAAGTTCAACATCTTCATCAGAATAAAAAGATACCTTTGGGTCCAGTGAGAGAAGCCTCTGGAGCTTTGCCTCCGTCACCACAGTGATTCTCATCAAAGGGCAGGCAGTGTTCACCGGTTCCTGCCACAACCTCTGCATTCGATTGCAGATCCTTGGTTCCGGTCAAGGTCTTTGGTCGGTAGATCCTTCGGGAGTTAGTGTCCGACACGTACAGCTGGCCAGTCACTGGGTTAGTTGCCAGGTAATACCTGTGTGCTGGGTTGTTGCTGCATTCAAGACAATAACTCAGTTATATATAGTCATTGCAAAACACTGAGGTTTTTTTTCTTAGAAATGCCACAACCGTGCAGCTAAACAGACCATTAACACTGCAAATATAAAACATGACCTAATGCCATAATCTCTGCGAAATACCTGGGGAAAAAACAATCTCCAAATGTCAACTTACCCCTAATGAAATTTAGCCTGATTTTCCTTCTGAATAAAACATTTAGTCAAGAATATCACCAAGAGTTGGTTCCACTAAATGTCTCCAGAGAGCTAACACTGTTTTCAGTATGCATTTAATTTGTAGAGAATGCTAACACAATATTCTGAGAAAATTCAAGGCAACATAGGGAGTTATTTAAAGGCTAACATTAAGCTCCTGCATTCCACTAACAAAATTAGAGAACCTTCTTCAGAATCACATATTGGCTTTAATTGGGTTCAAAGTGATGACGGTGAGTTTAAGCTGATGCTCAGTCAGGTTATTTTCTTGTCATTAGGAATGCCATATTCTAAAACACACTGTAAATGGTGGCTTAAATGGAGCACGTTCTCCTTCTTCCATTCCAATCGCAGCTTAAATCAATCTTATTATCAGTTCAATCCTTGTCATTTACGCAGATTATCAAGTGAAGAAGGTGACACTTTGGTGCTGACGACATCTGCCTGTCTGTGGAGGGACAACCAAATGCATCAAAACTGCCTCTGTTGTAGTTTATTCTAGGTGTCTTGCCACGATGACACACACAAATGTTGACTCACAAGGTAAAATACAATATCAGCTATTTTTGTCATGAAAAAAAAATATGTAGAATTTCCACAGCAGAAAAGAAAAGGGCAGAGCCTTTGAGAGAAGATAAGCGACACAGAAGGTTGAAGAGATGGACGTCAAACCAAATTAAACAGGATACCACTGCAGTGGGGGTTCCAGTTTACAAAGCAGAAATGACAACTTGTGTGCCAGATCATTTCATTTGTTATCACGCCCCTGTGGGGAGAAGCCTTTGGAAGTGGCAGAAGTGACTGGCTGATGTTAACAAAGTGCAACAACTAATGACATTGCATCTGTTGCTGCTTCTCTGCGTCTGCCTACTTATAAAGAAATGAACCCATTTTAAATCCGAGCGAACGTGTCGTTAGATTAAAAGTCAACAGATTTCAAAACACATGATTGACTGCTATTTAGATTTGAATAAAGTAAATTAAAGAATCATTTTCTGTGGTGGTCCTTTTGAAACAAATTCAAAACTGACAAACTATTGAATTAACCTTTTCTATTAAGCCAGTGTTGATGCATAGCAGGTGATTAAGTGTCATTAAAGAGCTCAAAACAGAGGCTGTTAATATGAAAAACAGCTTGCTTTACAGTGCAGTCGTAAACATGGCTTCTCTGGTTGCACTCCAGCTTAATGGTACCTCAGTCGATACTGGTTGGCTTTGGAAGTAGGATAATGTGACGGCAAAATAAATGTGGCAATGAAACATCTTTGTAAAATGATGAAGATGGAGTCGTAAAATTTGACAGCCTTTATGAGTCAAAGTAAATGCCCCAAAATAGATGAATGCAAACAAGTTCCGAGAGAGAACTTGTTTCTCACCAAGACGAACATAAGTAACTCTTTTTTTATTTTTTTATTTTTTTTACAGTCGACCTGCAGGGGGTGGACGCCATAAATGAAACACCTGCGTGAGATTATGCAGTCTCATAAAACAGTCGCGCAATAAATAAAACCTTTGTGAAGCTCCTGATGTTAAGTTAGTTGCGTACTAATTTTTATGGGAAGTTTTAAGGTCATTTTACCTGATATTTTATTTATCTATTTTGGCAGCTTTTTGGCAGATTCAATGAGAACGTAGCTGCCATTTGACCAACAGATGAAGGGGTGACTGGGGCTTTTCATGTGTCCTCTTCCACAATCTTTTATTGAGTATATATTTAATTTTTATCAAATTTTGCTCTGGCACTTAGAAGCACAATGGGTAACATTTAGGAGGGTTTTTTAGGAGAAACTGAATATACTACTCATGATTATGTTTGCATAGCATACAAATACTAAAAAATAAAAACATTATTTTATTTTTGTATATGTATTTTAGGCATAGGCTTTGCTTAACATCTTCCTCATACGTCTACAGCAGCCCACAAAGACAAACCTGCCAGGGCGTGCATTTCGCATTTTTAAGCAGAAGATTACTAAGCAAATGAAGAACCCTGATGCCTAAACCAGTGAAGAAAAAGTACGAGATAGTAGAGCAAGTTGATACATGAGCTCTTCCCATTCTACTTACTGCACAGTATCTTTTTTTTTTAATGTGCAGAAATTCTTTATATATGAATGTATAATGTATAAATTATTTATGTTACCTACTTTACAATTAATGCTTTTAATTTCTGATGATCAGAAGCCCCCAACAAATCCAGAATCACACAGTCCTCCTATCAAACTGCTCTTCCCAGGTCTTTCTGTTTCTATTCTTTACACCTAACATTGAGTTTGAAGTATTGTTGTTAGTCCATAATGCCAAGATTAAGACATTTTTGGCCTACAGTCTAAGCAACTTCCTAAATTTATGTGCTTCCTTTGATCTAGAGCAAACAAACAAATAAAGAAGTTGCCTCCTTTTAGTAGTAATCCATGTAGGACTCACTAAAAAAATAAAATAAAATACAGGAGCAAACATAATTCACATCAACTGCCAATGACCCGACATGTTGTGGTCATCTATCCTGCATCAGCAGACCTGTACTGGCATTAAGAGGAATATAAAAGCAAAGTTTCTCCCAGTGACAAATCATGGTGTACTCCACTGCAGTGGGAGGCTTTATTTTCTCAGGGGGTCAATTAGGCTTACAGGGCTTACAAGAAAATACTGATACAGGCACTAATCAAAACTACCCTGCACCTGCAGCTTGAAGTCAGTGAATGGGAGTCATGTAGTAAAGGAGGGAGTGGAGGGAGCTGCTCTGACATTCATGAAACAATTCAAGCAAATTAATGTTGATTTTAAATCCCTGCGACAGAAATGTATCAGTATCACGTCATTTTGTTGTCACACCAGAGACGTTACCTTGATTGCCAGCTTAATAAATTTATTCCAGTTACTCTGCGTTTGCACCTCGGGCACTTACGGTCAAGTTAATCATCAGGACAACCCAAGTGCCAGCAATCTGCATCGTCACTCGATGCGATGCTGCTGTTGTCTTAATCATGAATACAAAGCAGTTGTGGAAGCCCCTGCGGATAAGAACATCTGCTGAACCCCATTACTTGAAATGTAATTATAAGCTTCCTGACAGTAATGTTAATTGCAGCACTGTTGTGCTGGACTGCACTTTAATGTATACAATGACGGTGGTACTGTATATTTACATTAAGATCTTTTTATGCAATAATTAATTTTTCAAATCTGTTCCTTTGTATGTTGAAGCATTGTGTGAGTAATCACACAGCACAGATGCAAACTGTGAAAGACGGTACTCTGCTGGTGCACACGTAATCAACCTGTAATTGGTTTGTTATAATTACACGTGGTAATCACTGGTGTTAAAGGTGAAGGTGAAAGAGAAAGAGTTACTGATGTGTTTATGAAGCAGATGATAAAGATGACGTGTGTGAAGCAGCAGAAAAACATGCACTAAAACAATACACTTACCTGTGTCTAAAGTCTTTATTTCTATGTCAGGATTGGGAGGAAGCAGGAAAAGAGAAGAGTCATGATAAAGACATTTGCAAATGTGAAAGCGATACTTTTTATTCCTTTTGAAATCACAGAGAATTTGCAAAGCTGTTTTTTTTAAGGACCAATTGATATCTAAACCGCTTCGGTGACCTTTTTTTCTCTCCACATGACATAAAAGCTCTCCTCAAATGAAGTCATATACTGGCTGGCTGTAGTGTCAGTCATATTACCCATAGACTATGTACAAAAAAATGGACATAGACTTCTGGTATGGAAAAACTGAAGCAGAAGTAGCAGTTAGCCACCAGGGAGTGATTATGCCGGCTGCAAAACAAAGACAGTGTGAATGGAAGTCTTTAGGAAAATGAGACTAGTCCATATATATATATATATATATATATATATATATATATATATATTCAAATTTTGAGGAGAAATAGACAATAAAGAATGGCAGATATAAGTAGACACCAGTCCAATCACAAATCGTGAGGCTTCACAAGATTCAGTTTTGCAGCCAGAAGGCTATGTCCATTTTCATATCTATTTAGGCTATTTTAGTCTATGGAAATAAGCCACCTCCTCCTGATTTCTCTGCTCATAATTTCTGCAGCTAGTTATTCTTTTCAGCCAGTCAAAAAGAATAACTAAAAACTTAGTTTGTTGACAGCATGGGATCATGGGAAGTGTTGTCTTCCCACCAATGCTTGTAAAAATCTGTCAATACGACTTGGAAGTTAAGTAGCAGAGACATCATTAAAAGGTGGTTGGAAGCCCTGAACACAAATATAGATTTCTATGGTTTTGGAAATGCCTTTCATTGTAAGGTTTACACCGAGTTATCCTATACATGAGAAAAAAAATATATCTTGAATCTTATGTGATGCAATAAAAAAAAAAAAAAACGGTGTGGAAATATCATGATTGACAGCTCAGAGAGACTCGAGATTGGCGGAGCATGACCTCGTCTTGTTCCTCAGAGTGTCTGGGGCAAGAAAATACAAACAAACTCAGAAAGTCAAAATTTCCCCCTTGAAGAGTAAACACATCCTCCAGAGAAAGTGGAGAGGTGGGACTGTGGCCGAGAGATACAAACCACAGAGAGGAAAATATTCCACTCCAATCTCCAGTCTCTATAAAAACCTCATTCTGCATTACCACTCCTCTCCTCAATTTGACCACTCATATTGAAGTATTGATTCTGCCGTTGTTACATTCCCCACTAAAAGTGGACTTTACACTCGCAGCAGTTGATCGAAGTTGACAGAGTCCCACGTGAGACGTGTTTTTTGCTCCCGCACAGAGACCATGCATCATGCGTGCTACTGAAATCTGTTCAGGGTGTCATGCAAATATAAAACAAATAAACAGCAACCAATGAAGATACAGTATATTGTTTAAAGAAAGCATGACCTTTTTTCCTGATATAACAGTTTAGGTCTGTATTACTACGTATTGCCTTGTCTTTTTATGTGAACCTAAATTTAATTTGCAGAACAGAGGAGAAGTCATCATCGTAGTGTTTTATGCATCTCTCCTTGTAAACAAAGTAAAATAGGTGCTTGGAGACAGAAAGCATTTGTTAAACCGTTATTTATCAGAGAATGTGTTGCTGAGCATGCATGCTCCTTAGCAGGAGCAGCATCTTGTTTCCCGTTCGTGCTTATGTAATCTTTCCGATGCTGGAGTGGCTGAAGCCACTGTGCAGGTACATTAGCAGGTTATTGAGAAAAAGGATGGTGCTTTTTCCCCTCCTAATCAGTTATTCAGTGCACATCTATTACTGTAATCTTAACATTAACGTGCACACAACAGCGACGTCAAAATTGTGGCCACTTACGTACCTTCGAGGCAGTCATATGTTTGCCGTCTATGCGTCTCATGTAGGAGAGCGGAATGGAGTGTACATTTAATCAACACCTGCTACTTTGAAACAAGCCAACTGGCCAAGTCAGAGTCATTGCTGAGAGAAGCCAAGTTGGCATGAGGGTGTAAATCATCCCAATTACACGCTGAAGACAGGATGTCTTTCCTAATTATGGAGATGGATGGGGAAAGGATTTCAGATTTCTATGGGCAGAGTATAGATGTGTGTGAAGGGGAAGTCAGTCCACTGTGCCATTTTATTCTCTCTCTCCACAGTGAGGACTAAATGCAGAGATGAGTTCAGTTTTTTTTAAATGCTAATATTAACATTAACGGTGTCCACATCACGTTACACATCATTTGAATGATGAAATACAAGTTAATAAAAATAACTGTAGAAACACAAACTCCCATTAAATACCTTTAATCTTAAAAGCCTTTGCACATCAATGTTAATGCAAATAAATGCCCCAAAATTGGTGAGGGATTTTGCAGAGTCATTTTACTTAATAAAAAAGAAAAAAGAAAAGAAAAACACTCAGGTGAGGAGAGCTTGCATGGTCAGGAGCTTAGATTTTACCATTTCATTGCTACAGGCCCAGCTTTTGGATGTCTGTCAAACAATTCAAGCTACATCAGCCAGTGACATTCCATCGCTGATGTAAAGTTTACAGTGACTAGATATGGGTTCAAAAATATTATTAACCAAAAAGTGTCTGATGTGTAAGGGCTTATATGTTAAAAAAAAAAAAAAAAAACAGTTAAGGCACAATTAAAAGATAAAAAATAGCCTCTTTACAACAGGGTGTTGAACTTACCTGAGCTCCATGATACTTGTGACATTGCCAGATGGGAAGATGCGGCGGATGTAGTTGAAATCTCCAACATACAGACTTCCATCGATGCCCCATGCCAGAGCCACGGGCGCCAGCAGCTTGTTGCCTTGGGCCTGTCCGTTACAGCTGGGGCACGAGATGCTCCTGCGGCGCCCGTTCCCCATGACAGTGGCGATGACAGGAGGCTGGAGGGAGATGAACTGGTTCTCCCCACTGCCTTTGTAGAGAATACCTGTGAGACAGTGGTTCAGTTACTCGCAGGTGTGAAAGCACGATGTATTTGTGTCACCGCTCACAGATAATGGTCTCATTATTTATCCCTTACTTAAACTCAGAGTCTCCTGAGATACATAAAAGACAGATGCAGAGGGAAAGGCGAACATAAAATGGTCTACAGTCGATTTAAAAATATATAATATGATAAAGGAAAGGTTTGACATTTTTGGGTTCGAGACTGATTTGCTTTCTTGTAGAGACGAGGGAGAGAAAACCGATGCCACTCTCATGTCTGTGTGTCATGAATGGAGTCAGGAGGCAATCAGACTGGAAGCACTTTTTTCAATCCATATGCAAATACTGAAAACGAACGAAAATCCCCTTTTCGCAAAAGAACAAAAAGGACATGAAATGAACAGAACACTTACGACTCTTATACTTCTGTAAACTTTTAAACGTAAGAGGGGTGTGTTATTAAAAAGCACCTTACACTCCATTCTCACTAGTCAAAACCCGAATCCCAAGTTTAAAGTGGTTTTTGAACAGTGGTAAAGTGTGTGATTGGCCTTCACTTGTGGGTCAAACAACCCTGCAACACATGCAGGCTCTTTCTTTGAACAACTTGTGCTCAGGATTATTTTTGCAGTATTCTTTTTTTTTTTAATTTCTTTTATTTAATTTTATTAGCAATTTAAAGTCCTTCACTTGGAGCTGATGTTGAACAGAAACTGAATTAAAAATGTAATAGTAATATTGTCACTGAGCTCCTTTGTGTCTTTTTTTTTTTTCCTTCTTTTGTGTTTTGTCACACTTTACGCACGGTGGAAGAGAAACAACTGGCAATGGAAATAATATTACTGACCTCTTTTTGAGTGCATTTACCCAAAACCTTGGTATAATTTTATTGGTTTGGCTATGGGTTCTTACATATACAGTTGTATGTGTATTATACTCATTTCTAAGGATATGTGAAAGAGATTTGTTTCAAATACTTAGATTGTTAACTATTAAGAAAATTATTGTAATATTATTGCAATATGGAAACAGAAGAAAAGTTCAAGACAGTAAGAGGAAAACATTTAATTATAACAAAAGAAATAATGACTGTGTGCGGTGTGGGGTGTTTATAAAACCTTTTCAGTGTGTTTACAATGATTTAAAGATTCAAATGGTGCAGAGAGTAGTTGGCAACAAGAAGACTATACATTTAACTGTCATGCCTTAATAATTCAATCCAGGGCATTATTATAGAACCACTTCTGTGTGTTCGAGGAAAGCTATATATTATCTCAAATAATGTTCCTTTTTCTTGACAGTTTTTCCCAGGTGAAGTGGTAAACCTAAATATGCTGCAGTCTACCTCAACATAATGGTGCATGATTCTTTTTCTTTTTTTTTCCTGGGTGGCTGCATGGGTGGGTGCACTCTTCAAAGCAGGGGAACACATCAAACAGGAAGAAGTGCTTGCTAGAAGCGCTTAATTATTCACATCCAAAAACTTGTCTGAGTTCACACTGCCTCTGTCCTAATTAGCAGATCTGTGACACTACTGAACGGCCACATAATGTTGCTCTCCCACAGCGTTGTCCCACAAAACCCCCTGCCATAACCGTCCACGTCCATGTGAAATTGAGCGTGCAGCCGTGCCGCTTGTCCCCTCCCTGATTAGTTCCTCTCATTGATTTAATTGATTGAAGGGCAAAAATTCAAATGAAGCCACAGTCTGGCAAGACACTTGACAGGACACTCCGACCAATCCGACTTTTGTATCCAAGAGCGTTACACAAGAGCCTCTAACAAAGATAAATAGGTCTGGGGGACAGCTTTATGTGTGACGCCATCAAATGCGCGACCTTGGGACTTTAATTGAAATGTGATCCATGTATCTGCTCACTGAATGAAACGCACTGTGTGATGAAAACTCTCAGCTGAGCTGCACCAACAAACAAAGCTGCAAAATAACAAATAGGCTGTGTAAACTGACTCCATTTTTAATTGCTGTTTGTGTAATAGCTTATTAACATTTGCAAAAAAGAAAAGACAAAGCTCTTTCTAATATCAAAAAGACTAATGCGGTGTGTTGGACGTGGATCAGTTGCAGCAGTGCAGACATCTAGCATTTTGGCAGACGCTCAGCTAAGGAAAAAACCCCCACTAATTTCTGAGGTCATTTTGGCAACATGCCATGGTCCTCTCTGTTTACACTTCCCTCACAGTTTACTGTACACTCAAGCCTTACCATAGGCTATTAGACAACAAAATGGAATGGAATTAATGCACTAATCAATAACCTACCCCTACATTTAGTACAGACACTCTACTCTTTCAGTTAGATTTTCTTACACACACACAACCTCTGCCAATCGTCTGTGGAGCAGCTGTGGAGTGAATGAGAAGATTACGGCTCAGTTTTTCCCTTCCCTCAAGGACACATGGCCATGACACATGACTGCTGATGATTGTTGCAAGGATCAAGCTTGTGACGACTCAGCTGGAGAGTTGCTCAGACGAGGACTTTGGTTTCAGACTATACCCAGCGCCACAGGGTCCGAAACAGGGGAGAATCCCAGCAGTGTGCGAACTAAAATGGCTTCAGAGTCTTTTAAAGATGTTTATACATAATTTATACTCTGCTCAGAGTTTTAATGGAATCTATAAAACTGTAAATAAAACTTCCCTGAAACAAAATACCTTTTTTTTTTCAAACTGGCAAAGTAATTTTTTCCTGCACAGACTAAAACAAGCCAATGGTCCCTTCAACAGATTTTGCAGAGGAGACTTCAAGTAAAAGTGTGGCAGCTGAATGGATCAACAATTAGGGACATGTCGGTACATTGATTAGTAAATGAATGTGGAGGCGTGTTTCAAGTTCTGGAAAGAAGTTTTTTTTTTTTTTTTTTTTTTTTTTTTTTTTAAATCACTGTTTTGCTGGAGAATCTGTTGTCTCTCTCGCTCCAAGATAACACTGATAACGATTCATCCTGCACACAGACTGCAATGTAATATAACACTCAGGCACAGTCAGACTCTTGACAGTAGTGGGTAATTTGCCAAATAATAACAGAAAGACAGTGAATACTGAATACAAATGTGAGAAATGTGTGGAGAAGAAATATTTCTATAATAGACAATAAAACTGAAAATATAAAGGTGGAAGAGGGTGTACTTACAGGAAAAGAAAAGAGTGGACATGACTGCTGCTTTGGCATAATTCACATACCTATACTTCCTGTGTATAGGACTACATTTTTCACTTTCTCCTTTAAATATGCAGATTCACTCATTGAGGACTGTTTGTTCAATTGATTCTTTTCTCAGAATCATGACAGAAGATAATAATTTCTTCTGATAAAAGGCTAATTTGAGTCATGTAGTGATGGGTAGGAAAAAAAAAAGGCACTTTAATGTCGACATCACAGCTTCCCTGATGATTAATGGTACAAATGCACGGCTGAGACTCAACACCTGAAAAGAAAAAAAAAAAAAAATGCAGCGCCCTGAGCAATGTCACCTTGGTGACACATTGAGAGTACAGAGATTGGTAGGGGAGGAGCAGGAGTGTCTTAATTGCAACCCGTCCTTCTTTGTTCTCCTGCACCGTGTCACTCTCCCAGCCACCGCACAGGTTCTCACTGATTTGCTATGATAGAGGCTAAGTGGGCAGGAAACATGGTTCTTTAAGTGCAGCATGTGTGTGAACAGTTCAGTAAACACACTCTGAGATACCAAGTATCTGAACTCAAGCTGTGTCCAATAAGAAACTGTTATGTTACATGAGATAGGGATGAGCTGCAGATCGGTGGGGGTGGGTAAATTCACTTGTAATGAAGGAAAAGGAGATGGGGTGGGGGTGAGGGGGTTGGAGGGGCAGCAGGACATGGCCGAAGCACAGATACCAGCAATTTGTCTTATCTAGTTTGACAGGCTTTGGACTGTGGAGATAGAAAAGGATGCCGCTTTTGCTCAGGTCTCGGGGCACAAGCGATGAGAGAAGGAAGTCCTTAGATGTATGAAGTGATGTGAAAATAAAGCACAAGTCACAACAAGGAGTGATAGCAAACATCTGGATAGCTCAACTTGTATCTGCAGAAGCCCACTACTTGGTAACATGTTGAGTGAAGGCATTAGTCAAGGTTTACGGCATGAAAGAATCAATAGTGGAGCAGCAGTGAGTGCAAGCAGTGATATTTGGATTCATCTTCATGCCGACCGAGGATATCGAACTGCATTTGTTGCCCAAAAAGCCCACATGGGCTATAAATCTCAAATGTCAAAAAGTGGCAGTATGCAAGACTGAATTATTCAGTTTGGACTGAGAAAATGCAAGCAGATAAAACCAAGCGCGTACGCACAAATGCGGTAGTAAAAATGAAAATGTGTGCAGGGAAACACAGTTTAGATTACAGACTGGGCTATGAAACCTCAATATGAACATAACGGAGCTTACAAAAGTCAGTACCAAAACCATTTCACAGACTTATGGAAGACATAGACTGTGGTTTGGACAAAAGATGACCAATGTGAAAGATATGTGATTGCATCCTTATTCTTGGCTCCAAAACAGTGAGAGAGGGTCGGAGTCAGTGGTTGTCACATCTTTGTGACCAAAGAGCAGGGACAAAATTCTGACAGTGTCAGATATTTAAAATGAAGTGACTTATATCCAGTTTTTTTTTTCCACTGATGTGACTCAGATCAGATTTTTTCAGGGATTTGTAAAAACAGAATCTGTTTTGTGCCAGTTCAGTTTGCCAGTCTGGCCATGCATGCATGCTTTTCTAATTGAACACAAAGAGAATGCTGAATTAAATATATTTATAAATAAACTGTAAGCTAAGTTTGCATCCCTCTCCTTATATACATTTTCAAATGACACCTTGTCTAACATGTCTTTGAATGTACATATGCTGCTCGCATTAAATTAATGCACAAATCAATAACATACCCAGTGATGATTCCACATTTAGTACAGACACTCTACTCTTGCAGTTGGAAGTTTGGGTCCAGTTCCAGAAGTTTGGGTTTGACTTAGTCTGAATTTAATTTGTCAATATATTGTCAATCAAAGTTTATTTATTGGCCACCATTGTTGGTTTGATAATAGTTGAATAAAAATAACTTGCATATAAATTCCTCAATTGGAGAATGATTTCTATCCCTAAAAAAATATGATATTAAAGTCCACTACTATTTATCAGTTCTAATGTGTTCCTCAAATTATCATTGAAGCTACATATGTCTGTGTCTGGTGGTCTCTCTCTCTCTCTCTCTCTCTCTCTCTCTCTCTCTACAATCATATTTTTAGAGATTTCAATAAACAATGATTCAGTATCATTTTGATCATATTTGATGGAGAGATAAGATCTCATCACAACATGCTGAATTTTATGCATGAACACTGAAACCTAACCTCTGACTTTATCCATAGTATCTTATGTAAGCCGCGTTTCTCGTGTGTTAAAGCAATTACTGAAAATTCATGTTTTAAGAGAGAGAAAGAGAGAGAGAGAGAGAGAGAGAGAGAAAAAGTGCACAACATGGTCATAATTGTTTAGTGGGCTGCGAATATTGTGGTGCAATAAGGAAAATATATTTTACTTTTGACATTCTGTATAGTAACGACAAGGACATAAATTGGAGTTTGATGAAAAGAAGTTAATATCAGGATCAAAATTTGAATCATGACTAGTTTTCGCTTTATGATTCAAATCAAATGGATTAAAACAATTCAAAAGCTTAATTTGGTCTTTGCTTAACTGTTTAAACTGTACCTGATTTTTCTCTTTTATACTGACTTCACTTGGTTTTATCATTGGTGCAGCTGATGTTGTAGCTAACTTTATTAGTTCCATGCTGCTTGTCATAAACTTTGAAAAATCCACAAGCCTCATTCTGTAGGCGCCTTTAGACAGCTTACTGTCTTTTACTTGAGCTAATAGGATTTTAGCATGAAACCCTTTTGGCAAATTGATTAAGCTCCTGTCAGACATGGCTAAATGAGACAGAACAACACAAGTTTGCTGAACTATTTTTTGCTTATTTATTTATTTAAAATTGTCAGACTTCGCTATTTATTTTAGGGTGAGTGGAAAAGTGTTGAGCAGCCTTTGGGCAGCTACACCATTTTCAGCACAAGAAAAACTCTACACCATCTGGTTGAGGATTTATTTCTGTCATCACTGTGTCCATGATTTTTCCTGCACACTAATATCCAACTGAATATGTACCCAGTCACTTCCTGGTTTTCAATAAGCCAGGCCGACTATTTCTGGTCAGCTGTTAGCCAAGGATGCAGAGATTTTTTTACAGCCGATGTCTGCAGAAGTTAACAAGAATATTATAGAATTTGTCTACTGCTCAAATTCAAATGCCTTTTTCATTTCAGGCCATGTTTAATCCCTGAGGGCTAACTACTAAAACTTAATCGCTGAAGCTACCTAACAAAGTCCACGTTTCCCCATATGGCACTTTTCCATTATATACAGTAGTTCTAAGTGCTACTTGGCTCAACTCAACTTCATTAGGGATAGTACTTGGTACTTGAGAAAATACTAAAATGTGACATTAAGAGACTGTTGACCACTCACTGACAGTGACTGTCGTCACTGGAAGAGTCATGAGCGTGAAGACTTGAAAATCCTGAAAATATACGTTAATCTCCAACATTTAACAAGCGAATCTTTAAAATCTCATTATTTAACAGGTCTGGCGTATTAAGTGACAGCACTGCTGAATACCTGCGATCGGAGACGGAGCCTGTGCTACGGTCATGCAGGAAGTACTGAACATTTCGGTGAACAAATTTTTTTTAATAAACTGATTCTAATAATTCAGTACAAAGAAAAGAACTGCTTTGACTAGCACTACTTTGTGTGGTGTATGTCATGGCAGTTTGGTGCAGTGATGCTACGATGACCCCGCCCATGTTGAGGAAGAACTATGATGTAATGGAAAATGACGTGGCTGATACCAAACCGAGTCGAGTAAAGTGCTTGAATGGTATAGCGGAAAAGTGCAATAAGCAACAGCTGACCAGAAATTAAGGAGCTGCCTTATATTTTAGCGGAAGTTGTGCATGTAGTCATTTTTTGATAAAACCCAGTCTGACAGCTCAGCTCAGTTGTCTATATGATGCACCATTTTAGCATATCACACATGCTGCATATATTTGTTGATCAAAAAAAAAATATCTCAGAGCTACAACTCCAACAGCGATGCTGCCACAGTGATATCTTTAGAAATTGGGTGTGCTATAGTTTGAGACAGGTGGGATGAAACGCAGTGCTTGAGCAGCAGTCAAGCTAGAGGCACATTTCTGTGTTCTTTTGCACACGTTACAAACTTCCTGTTCAGGATGCCTTGACAGATTGGGTTCGGCAATGGGCCCCTACAGTATGTCTGCTCCTTTAATGTTCAACAAAGAAACAGGACAAAGTAGCATCAAAGTCTAAACAAAGTAAAGGAAGACTCACTTTTTTTCAGAAATTGGTTCTCTGGATGTTTTTCAACAACCATATTTGACAAAAGGAAGTACAATCTCTGAGATGTGGCAGGACATGTGCATGCAGACTGCCTGGATCATGCCTATTTGTGATGTGAATAGCTATAAAATAACACAAGCCTAAAGTAGGCTGAAGTCCTACTTCCTTTTTGCACAATTTGCAAAAACTTCCCTCGTAATAAAACTGATTCCTTGTAAAACACAATGGACCAGGCCATGAAGACACTGGGAGAATCGCCAGATTTATGCTTGTTGTCAGGCAGTTATAGAGAGGGATATGTGGAAGGCTCTAGAGCATATGCAAATAATTCAACTTTTCTTCAGGTCAGTTCAGAAATTGTGACTGGTCAGCTGAGCTTGTATGTCCTCTAATTTGTTTTGATTGAGAGAATATATTAAATTTTCAAATCAAGCAAAAGCAATTCAATATCATTGCTGTGCATGCACATAAAGGCATAGTGCTGCTCTCATGCACAATTAGCCCCACAGACACTTGACTAGTTTGCAGTAAACCTCATTAACCTCTTCAACCTCACTAGACCTACTGGTGGTGCCTCATAAAAGACTTAATCCCACACCGAGGTTAAAAACTCCCAGTATTTTATGAATAAAGTTTGTCTTTATCGAAAGAAAATAAATGAAATACCAATTTAAAGTTATTTATCTATCAGTTGCACAGAACTGAAATGCATCAGTGACACAGTAATTACTGGCAAAAGCCTTTTACTGTGAGGCAGCTTTATGTTGGTGCACACTGGGGTGTTCATAGCTGCTGAGGGCCAAAGTGTTGCCTGATAAAAGCTCACCCTCGGCTGAATTTACTGCAGCTGCTTCTTGAGACACTGACTTTATTTTACAAAACACAGCAAAGGGGAGTGAATCAGAAAAACCTGCTATGCGAATATTGTGACCTCAGGGTGCATGAGTACATAAATGTAGGTACATAATACCACTCTTATGAGACAAAGCAAGCACAAAGGCATAATAGCTCATGTGTAACATGTATGAGGTCGTATTATCTCCTGCACTAATGACGGTATTAGGAATATTTCATCATTTTGCACTTCACTTCATCACTTTTAAATTAAAGTGTTGCCTTCCTCAGCGGGACAGAGTTGGTTCCTCATCTTTAACATGCTCAGCATATTTACATGACAAAAATAATTAGGCCTTGTTTAGACTGCAGCCCAAATTTAATATGTAAGCATATCTGATGATCTGCACGTGTCCATATTGACATTGTCTAGTCTAGTCTTCCACATGGATTTCTATAGTTACAGGCCAGGCCCTGGAACAACAAGTATGTTAAACAAAATGTTATTGTTCCCATCATTATGTACTTGGGTTTGCATTTTTTTTTTTTTTAATTTGAAGGGATCAAAGCCACATTCTACGAAACCCCCACTCCTCAATCCTGAGTGATAAGTCTGATATATGTAGAAGACGCAGAGACTTTCAGATTGAAACATATCTGTAAAATTCCGACCAGAATCGTAGTCTAAACTTCCTCTGTATGTGGACGTGTGTCCAGACTGCCAAAAATATCAAGTGACATACAATCTGGAAATGCCTAAAAATTTAATTTAGCTGCAGTCTAAAGAAGGCAATATTGGGTTAGTCTAACTAAAAACAGAACTTCGTACTAAATCGAATTTCTTAATTTCGGAATAACACACCTGGATAATGTGATTGGTAGTCAAATTGACTACTATATATGCACATTAACTTCCTAGTTTTCAATAAGCCAGCCCGATTATTTCTGGCAAAATCTCAGCCAAAATGCAGAGATGTTTTACAGTCACAGTCTGCAGAAGTTACCAAGAGTATTTACTAAAGATTTCTAGGCCGTGTTTAATCCCTCAGGGCTTAACTAACTAAAAGAAAATGTAAACAGTGTTTCATTTCGGAAGTTTTAATTGCTAACATTACCTTACAAATTCCAAGTTTCCCCCCTTAGCAACAACTAACTGGACGTTAAGGAGCTGGCTAATATTTTAGCAGAATATTCGGGCATATCGTCAATTACCACTGCATGTATACCTTCGGTCAGAGCAGAGTCGGACTCATGTTGGGCTCAGCATTCTGCACGAGCCACAGTTCCCTCTACTGGCTTCAACCCATAAATAATTGAAGACAACAGCGACAAACACGAAATTCAGGTCAGTAAGTTTTTTTGGACTGACAAAGGAAACTATTTTATACTCTGTTAGGTTGGAATTTTTTAAGCTCAGTTTAAAGAAAATAGCCAGACACTGCCTTTAAGACAACAATCTGACTCCATCCATCCATCCATCCATCCATCCATCCATCCATCCATCCACAATTGCTAGCACTTACAAAAGGTTATATGTAAAAAGAAAAAAAAAGACAAAGAAATTAGCAGAGACAGAAAAAAAGGTCACTAAAGAATCTATCTATAACTCAAATCCCTCCATCCATCCATCCATCCATCCATCCCTCCATCCATCCATCCATCCATCCATCCATCCATCCGATGTTTCTAAATTAAATTTACAAATCTTGCATTGGAATTAGCAAAGACAAAGAATAAGAAGAAAATCCCTGAAAACAACATCCAGTCTGGAAGTTACAACTGACAGCATAAGACAAATAACTCCGCTGAAGGCCATGACTGTAACCTCGACTATCCTCAAGATGAAAGGGACACAAATTGCGTTGGACAACTGGAACAACAATTGCGAGCTGGAGTGGATTTCAAGTCAAAACAACGGCCTGGCAAATTGACAGTGCACACTACCCTGAGGCCTACTTCTTATAATTGTGGTCACATTACTGCCTGCACAGTTAAAAATATAGCACTGAATTCTCCAGATTACAGTGTGACCTCCTCATACAGTAACTCACCAATGACTCGTGCTGCATGCACATCATAGTTTCATTATGCAGATTTCCCTTTCTCACATATCTGCAACCGCACGACATACAGACACTCTCTTGTCCATTTGTTGTACTTAGTGATTAAAGCAGATCTGGCCGATGACAGAGGAAGAAATTTAATTTAGTTTATTGAATTAATGCAAGAATTAAACATGATTTCTGTTCATCAGAAGCTTTCATGAGCAGCCAACGGGCTGTCTTCCTGAAATAGCTGAGTGGTGTGGAATCGTGGCGAGCGCTGCGCCCTGGTGACTTACTCACTGATTTATTCTATCATTACTGTGAATGATCAGCCCTTCAAAACTCTCCTCTATTATCTCCAGATGGGATGACAAACCATAATTCATTCTGATTCAGATATTTATAAAGGTGATTCAGGGTAAAAACTACGCTGCTGTAATCCTAGGAGTCCACGTATCTCTGCTCCATACTCACAATCATATATCGTATCGAGGTCGACTGATTGAGTGTTTTAGCCAATAAGTAGGTTTCTGATTCATTTTACAACCTATTGATATCGACAGAGCCTTTCTCTGATGTTGCTCCAAAGTTGCTCTGATGTGGCCAATGGTTGTGCTGCCATCCTAGCCTAACCTGTCAGACCCACACTTCTCGTTTCACTCCAGCAGGCTTTAATAGTGAAGGGCTCATTACTGCCACTTGCAGGTCAGTCTCAGACATGGCTCATGTTAGTCAGTGTGTTTTGAGAGGCGAGACCTTTTTCATCGATCATCCCACTAGTCAGAACGGGCCCAATTAAGAGGGTTTGGATCTAACGGTGGTGAGCTGCATATTCGGGGGCGATATGGTTGTCGTTGATAATGTGACCTGGGGGTCCCCTTCATTTCAGGGCCCCACGCATTTGCCTGGTATGCCTGTCCTGTGGTGCGCCTCTGTGCATGGAAGCTTCACAGCCACATTTGCTACCGGCGAGTAAATGTGATTTTATTCCAGTGATTAATAACAAAAAAGTGTTTTAAGATTCCATGAAATGAAACAATGAGGACTGCTGTCAGATCTGAGCAGGAGCGCTAAAGCAAGTTTATGGCATATTGAGCTTAGAGATACATTCAATTAACCTTGTAAAATACTTGTACTGATGCATTCAAAGAACGGTCCACTTAACAACACTTAACTGCTGCTGCCACCTTGTGGTAATAAATTCATAAATAATTAGGTCAGTGGAGAAGTATGGAAATACACTTATTTTGTCAGTCTATCATTTATAAAACAATGTTTTGTTTTGTTTTTTAAATATTTTTAATACTGTTATTGTAAATTAAAAGAACACCATGACACTGACTGAAATTGTTTCAATTTCTTTGAAAATGCAGAGTGGGAGCTATTAATTAATTAACTGACTTTTTTCATCATTCAAAGTAATAATAATATATAATATTTTCTCACCGTTCTGGATGTCGAGTATGTGGTGTTTGTCTAACATCCACCCTCCCATGTTGGAGGCATCCAGTTCGAAGCCTTGTAACATTGCTGTTCTCTTCTCCCAGAGCACCACATCAAGGCAGGACTCGTATTCGTACCCCACCGACACTGAAAGTAACGACAGCAGAGGCTTACAGTGAGCCAGGTTATGACATCCTTACCTGACACTTATTGCAGCAATGAGATTTGTGCTCTACAAGACATTCAGCACACACACCGCGGCTGTTTTCTGTATTTGCTGGTTCGTCTTTCTCATTGACTCTGTAATTTTCTCCAGCTGGGATGATTTCAGAGGACCTGTGGGGTTTCTGGGTTTCACCTGCGCAGTTTGTATTTTATGTGCCCTCCTCTCATTTCTCTGTTTTATATTGTGTAAATGCAAATAAACCACAGTGCGTAACAGTGTGCAAAGTGGCATAAATTATTTAAACAATAAAAGCTCAGATGGAGAACATTATAGTAAATATAATAAACTGTGATATAGTTACAACCATAAGCCATGAGAGAATCTTCTTTTACTGTCAGGGTTGTGAAATGTTCCATCATAATGTGTTAGCTCCACCACTTAACAAATTCACACAGCCTTTGCTGACTTGTGTGCAAAAATGCAGGTTAATGCAGGTTGTGTGCAAAAATGTGCAAGTTAAACAATGCCAGTGCATACAGTTAATTATATGAACATTTTTTTTTAAAACTAATTGATAAGGAATGTTATTATGTAAGATTTGATCTCCACGACAGTAGTTTTATTATCACTTGGGTTTGTTCTTTCAGACCACAGCTTTGTAGGTTGTACTATAGTTCATTCAGTGTGCCACAACTAAAATAGTATACAAGGGAAACAAAGAAGTCAGCAAAAATGCAAAGGCTTTGAAAAGTAAAGAAAAGCACCTTCAGGATTTCACACCACTCACTTATTATTTATTTCACCTGGTAATAAAAAGTCCCAGACTAAATAATCGTCAGTCTTCAAAAGTTCAACCCAGGTTCATTGTCTGCAGGTAGTGTATCCCGCAATGTACATATCTTGTAATGTACATATGTTTATGCATCATCTTAAGCCGGCGCCTCACTGTGGGAAACTCACCCACAGCCTCTGCCAGGCCAAAGACCTTCTGGTTGTAGGCGTCTGTTTTATCCCAGATGAAGGTGTAGGAGAGGTCAGGGAACGCAGGGAAAGACTTCTGGAACTGACGGCCCATGACAGCCACCATCAGGTGCACCTTCATCAGGCCGAAGGGTAGACGGTCCTGGGTCAGGAGCACCTTGAGGATGGGCTTGTAGCCAGCTGCCCTGGAGCTAAGGTAGACCAGGTTGAGGTCACTGCCTGGTATGGCCACTTGCTCATGAAGGACCTGATGATTTTAATTAGCAGTCAGTCTGGAGCCAAGTACACACAGTGTGAAGTACACACTCAAGTAACAGGAACAGCATGACTTTACTGGTATTTAATATGGAGCATGACTTGTATAAAATATTTGTGATGCAATGTATAGTGTCATATAATTCACAGGAATTCATTATTGTCATGTAAACGTAACTTTATTTTATAATTATCCATAAAGACGTACCTGCTGCTCTACATTCTGTGGAGTCAAGAATGAGACAAGCTAATTTCTTGCAGATTAAATGTGCAGAAAAAAAAACATGCATTCACACTCACATCCACACCTACAGGTGTATACGAGAGCCTCTTAATAACCTCAACTCAAAACAACATGTCTGTTGAATGTGGTGGATGAAAAACCCATAGAAAACCCACACAAGCTGCTTTCAGACATTACACCGAACATTTCCTTCTGAAGATTCTGTTGCCAGCTCTTTGGTAAAATCTCCACTTAATGTCTGAGTGAGATCATGTGACAATGTTGCGGGAGAAACTCCAGTTTTCAAATCAAAATTGCAAAGGCTGCAATTGATTACAGACTGTGACATAAGTGAACGCCATTACTTTTTCATTGTAAGAGATCTTTTGCAACATGGTCCAGTTATGTAAATTAAAAGTATGTTGCAGCTATATATCAACCTTCCCTTCCAATGTGTTGGAGCCTATATATAGTAGCGTTCAGTTAGCAACAAAACTCAAAGATGCTTTAATTTGTCAACTGTTTGTCAAATTACTACTGTAAAATAATGGTGGCCTCCAAATAGAAGGCTCATTCTGGGGTACAAAATGTACAATCAGGTGATTGTCCATGTATTGAATAGTCTAGCAGCTATTTTATCTTCAATTTCTGTCACCTATATTTTAGACTTAGACACATGTACAGCATTTATAATAATTGTTCTATTTTTTGTCTGTGTTTCAGGTAATACAAAGTAATTCAAACATTTCTACTTTTAAGTAATCGACTGCTTTTTTTTAAAGGGTGTGTCATGTTTTAAATGTATTAACATTGTGAGTATTGAAGGGAGATTCGACTTTTAAAATTCAAGTCCAGTGAAACTGAATTCACGACATGTCAGAAAAATTTGATATTTTCCACAAATCATTTAGCCCTAAACTCCAGTGAATCAACAATAAGGGGATGAGCAAGTGTCCTGCGTCACCCCCTCACCTGTATCCTCAAGAGTCCTACTCTTGTGAACGTGTCTCACCCATTCAGTTTCCTGCTGCATTCTGTCATATATGAACAGATTTTGATGGACATTACCTGGAGTTCATGCCTGAAAACAGCTACAGGCACATGGAGAACATGCAAACCTCACAGAGGAACACAACTGTCAAAATGGGATTCAAACTGAGAACCTTCTTATTGCGAGGTACCAGTAATCACCACGCACCTCCTGCCCTCTATAAAGTTAGCCCACAGACCACATTACTCTTCATGCAAATTTAAATAATTAACAATGGAATCATTTTTTGTTACCTGAGTCTGTGAGGATATTTCAATTTACGTGAACTACCTGACTCTACATGAGGGACTAGTCGTTCCACCCCCCCCCCACCCCACACACACACATTTTTTAGTTTTAAACTGTTCAGTTTAATCAAAAGTTGCACATTCACATGATTTGAGCCAAATGGATGCAAACCAAATCCTGAGGCATGTAACCTCAATGTGATGTGTCCTCAGAATTTATCTGTGTTGCTGTGAGACAATTTACGGCTTAGTATTTGGGGAGATGCCTGAATTCAATCACAGCTCAAAGGCAAACAAAGAGGGAGAAGCCATGGTAAAAGGAAGATAACAGCATTATCGTTATTCTTTATTCATGTATTTTTTGACAGTGCAGTTTCAAATGTTGCGATCAAACGCTGGTTGAATTATTTAAGGAAATCACTCAAAGGAGAAATCTGGAATTGACTACAAAAGCCATTTTATGTGGTGTCCTTATGTAACCTTTTTTTTTGTTTTCCCCAGTGGTCTCACCTGCGTTTCAGGGATGATGGGACTGTCCTCAGGAGAGGTCTTGTACAAAGTGGAGAGGGGTGTGGCCACGATAACTGGGTTGGGTCTGAGCAAGCCAGTCAGGTAGCAGCTGGGAATCTCATTTTCCTCCCGCTTCATCACCACCGTGTCCATCACATGAAAGACGTTCCAGGGCAGCCACACTGTGCGGTGCAGCGTGGGGAACGGGGCGCGCTCGTAACTCAGCGTCAAAGAAGCACCGCCATTGGCCAAGAGGTCAAACCTTAAAGTATCATGACACGGAAAAACAGTGTAAATGAAAAATAAACAGGGGCACTGGATAAACCGTACATTTATTAGCTATGAATAAGTTTGATTTAAGAAGTGTCTACAGAAGCTTTCAGGCTAATACAACCTATTTTCATAATGGCATGATGACAGTTAGAGGTGCAATGATTATTTGATAACTGATTGATAACTAAATTAATCAATTAGGCTTTCAATTTTTTATAATCAAAACAAGCTGTCTTATTTTTTCAGCTGCTTACATGTGAATATTTTTTGGTTTCTTTGCTCCATATAACATGAAATCATTAAAACTGAATAATTTAGGTTTATTTTTGTGACAAGACATTTGAGAACATCATCATTTTCAGGTTTGGTAAAATCAGATCACAATTTTGCAAGATTTTCTGACCTTTTACATAACAAAAAAGTACTTGATTAACTGAGAAAATAATCCATAGATTAATCAACTCTGAAAATAATGTTTTGTTGCAACCCTAATAACAATATAAAGAATAGTCTATTGAGTAATTGCTAGGATCAGAGAACATAATTGTATTAAAACCAATGTATTAAAATGTAGGAGCAATTTGTTAACAACCTCACCCAAAAGGCTGGGAATTATACAATTGCACAAGAAATGTGGGTACACACAGAACTACTGCAAAAAAAAGTAGGCCAAAGTTAATTCAGGGAGATGATTAGTGAACTCTGGTGAGGATTTCTTTAAAAGTTGTACAACTATCAGAGTACTTCTGCTTTTTGCCCCACAGGACTTCGCTAAAACAAGGCTGTCACACTTGTGTAAAGTGTTATTATTACCATTAACAATGCTGTCCAAAGCCTAAACTGTGATGATTATTGTCATTAATAATGTTTTTTTTATTAATTTAACAAAGAGGACAAAGCAGCAGTGTGAGCATTTATTTCAAGGTGCTTTCTTTTTTCAAGGTGGTTTCCAAGTGAAAAAAGAACTTTCCCAATCCAAGTGCATTCCCTCTGTACAGCCTCCATATATTATCATTCGGTGAAGCCAATTTATGCCTTTTGTTCAACCAGGCATAGCATTAAGAAGACACTTTCTGGCTGGAATTTGGTTCAGGGTCTTGAATCTTGGGAGATTTCTCTGGTGAAATGGTTTTAATTAGTACAACGTTACTCAGGGAAAAGTTACTGGCTTGGAAATGAAGGGCGAGTCTTTGAAGTGCTGCTCTATATAATCGGCGAACTCCACTACCCAGGGGGTAAAGCATCTGTGTGGTGGTGACACTGCAGTGTGTTGCATGAAAACACACACCAACTGATATGACAGGTTTACGCACATTTCTCACACATGAACCCTGAATGACACACACGAACACACACATCCAAGCTGTGCAGCTGAAGTAAAACAGCTTCCTTTCTCGAGCTCCCTCCACTTTGGGGGAGATCACAGCTGCAAGAGGCCGAGTCTTTGATGCCCCCCCCCCTCTTTTAGCACTCTGAGCAGATCTGTTGGCCGACCAAGGGTGATTATCCTTGACCATTTATCACATTTCTCGTCAGAAGAGTTACAGGGCAGAATATCTGAAGAAATCTGTTAATCCTCAGCTTTCTCAGGACCTTCATAACAACAGCTGAGCATTTCTCTGCCACTCACAAGCCTTTTATTCCTCCTCCTCCACCATCACATGAACGTGACCTCTGTATGCCGAATCTAAACACCAATGTGGTTTACAATCTTGGGCAAAACATCTGCAAAACGAAGCTTACGCCTGAAGTGAATATCTCCAGTAAAATATGTGACATACGTTTGTCTTGTATGTATTTGCACTCCCATTATTAAGGACCTGTCTGTGGTAATAGCAGGAGAAGGTCAGACAATAATCCCATGTTTTACTACACTGCGGGCAGATTGATTCTACCCTCGCTGATTCAATGCATTTTAAACAGCCTGGTTCAAAATGGCCTCCACCACTGTGACATTTGCATGAGGAATTGTTCCAGGGTAAAATGTGCTGCTGTTTCGATTTACTCTGAATGCATTTGGATAACGGCCAACACGACTCGCCCTCTTTTTCTGCATTGTTCCATCCCAGTCGTGTGTGTGTATATCATATATATATATATATTTAACATTGGAAGGGTTGATCCTTGAGGGATAAGCTGCCTGCAAAAGGCTGCTTATGTTTATTTGGATATGTAAATGTTCATGAATGCAGATGCTGCATGTGGGCATGTAGAGGCTTGCTTACATGCCATCTTGCCGTGTGACGGTGTAGCCGTACTGTGGGTAGTGCAGAAACGACACGTTGACTCCAATCAGCGGTGTCCCATCTCCCGTGAGGACCTGACCCCGGATGACTGATGCCAGGCTGTGTGGGCAAACAAACACAGAAAGGGCTGAGTAAACAAACAATGCCAGCCGGCATCAGCAAGCGGCCAAGGCATGGACGCTGCTAACAACTGTCATTCCTCTGCCAGCGGCAGGAGCAGGGAGGTATGATTTATTGACCATTACAGACACACACACGCGCACACATGTCAGGGGGCTGTTAGTCATGAAAATGCCACCTCGCAGAGCAACTCCCTGCATCTGTTTATCGCTGTTAAAAGCCAGTAATTCAGAGAGATGAGGTTTTCAAGACATGAAGGACTGCATAATCTTGCACATGTATTGCACCATTTATATCACATAAGTACCAAGACATTAATGCTTTAACTTTTTTTACCCTCTTGCTTGCAGTGTATTTCTATAAAAAAAAATATATGCAAACATGAGATGCCACATGAAAAGTATGTAAAGCTCTTTTTTAGCCAAAATTAAATACATGCAGGTTTTTATCTACTTTGGTGGAAATGCAAGACCTTGTAGAAAACACCAATTTTATTTTTGGCAGCAATGCAAATTCCTGCATCTTTTATGGTGCATGCCATTTTTTATTGACATGCCATCTTGTCATTTTCTGTGTCCACTATGACAGTGTCCCTCTTCCTTAACTTGTTTTCTGTCTAATGCACTTGTGAAATCACATTCATACACAAATCCTTGTTATACCTGCTGCTTTTAGTGTGAAAGAGGCCATAAACAAAGCGGCAACCACAGTGATGTCAATCGGCTAGATTAAGAATTTTCATGTGGAAGTTTGCAGACCTAAAACCAGGAACCTATTGGATGATGGAAGCTGTCAGTCACACTCATATGTGCCATGCTTTATCATTAATTTTTCTCAAAATAAGAACAAAACTTCCATCACGTTCTATAGAAGAAAGTAGTGACCATTAACACTAACTCAAGAAAGTGCCATTAATTGACTGACACTGTAAATCAAGTGAGAATACACAGTTTTTTCAGAGATGCCTGTGGTGGCTTTTTAGCTTCAACGTGTAAAACGAAAAACATAATTCTAACCATAACCCCAAAATCATGTCTTACCTCTCAAAAGGCCCTCCTAAGGGGTCACAGAACTTGAGGATCAGCCAAAATATCCTCACATTTCCCAAAAAGTGTTTTGGTCCACACAAAGTTACTCATACAAAAACACACAGCTTACTGAGTAAAGTCAGTTTGGTAAATGAAGTGCACAATAATATATAAAATATAGCAGTAAGCATATCAAATTTGGTTAAGGAGTGAAACATTCACAGCATCATCATTTTGACCTCACTGAAGCAACAATTTCCCCCAAATATTTTGAGAGGTTGTCATCCAGGTTTTATGATGACGATTATTCATAACAAGTACTTTAACTTCCTTTTCTCAGTGTCATCATCGAGTCTTGTGCTCAGCGGTTTGAAAAATATCTGTGGTGGAAAACCTGTGAAGAAAGATAATACATCAACAGGAATTGTGCTAGGACAAGCTCCTCAGCTCGGATACAAATATCCTCTTGATGTGAGGAAGTTGCAAAGCTCAGCGGTTGACGTTTCAAGAGGCACCTTGTAGGAATTCAGAGCAACAAAATGCAACGCTGGAGGCAGACTGTCACAAAGAAGAAAAATAAATTCAAAATGGGTAGGAAAAAATGGCAGTACTGCAGAACAAAAAACTTGCCACATAAGTTTGAAAAGGTGAAGTCCAAAATATAATTATTAAGATATCATTATTATATAACTACATTATGATTAATATTACTTTACCCAGTTACATGATACTTGGTTGCTGCATTACTAAATAATTATTAGTTTTTTGCCCTTTGAAGGAAAACTGTGAAAGGTGGAAGGAACAAATTTATTTGCTTTAAGAAGCTGCCATGTTTGCAGTTCTGCACTTTGGTGACAAAATTGATTCAGTTCCCAAAAAAACCCAAAAGATACTAATTTTAATGGTGAATCATGAGTACCACCATTACTATATGCAATATGTAATAAGTAACTTATTACACTTCCCGAGTGACTTATTCAACACTGACCACAATAAAATGAAGAAAGTTAAAATAAGTTACCTTGTTTTTGTACATTCACATTTGCTGCCTTATATAACTCACCTCCTACAACTGGCCAAAGAGCAGTGCCACCACAGCTGGTGGGAGCAGGTTAAATGCTTCACTTAAGGGATCCTCTGAGCTACACTCCAGCATTGCAAAGCATTACTCATTCACTTTTCCCCACCCACCCAGACTTCTCAATCTGGCAAATGGATTTGCTTCTGGTCAAAAGCCTCTCCACCTTCAGCATCCCCTTCCACCACTTCTGCCTAAAAAGCTGTATTTTCTTTGACAGTTTTGCTTCATAAATCACAGACATGAAAGGGATTCATACATGATTAAAACCTCAGATATCAGCTGCGATTATTCAACATGACTGCTGGTCCTTAAGGTAAAACATACCTAACAGTGCTTCTTCTTTCTGTATTTATAAGTGTGAGGTAATTTTTTTTTTCCCCCAGTCCTTTGTTTGAAAGCAAGTAAAAGCAATATTACTTCATCGCCATTTAGTCATCACCCATTTCTCAACCACAGACCAGAATTTGTCTGCATTTGTCACTGGTTGGTAAAAGATGTCTCATTTTTGCCATTTCCATCTCCAGATAGTTTCATATATGAGGCAAGGATGATCAACTCCTTTAGTATCTCTTATTTCCCTTGCACTCCACGCTGCGAACAATCATCTCATCTTCCATCCTTTATGTACAATACCAGCTCAGGGTACAAGGTGAAGGGTCACACTCTTTAATCTTTTAGAGGCAGACACATGCAACAGGAAGCAGAAACCCCAAACAAACAGTGAGTCAAAACACCTGCTGAGACCCAAAAATTAATCATACAATCCCTGCATTCTTTTCTGTCATTGTTTCGGGCAGGCAGAAGAAAAAACACCGCCTGAAAACCCAATGGGAGACTTATGTGGGGACATGCGATATGGTGGGAGGTGGCAGGAGGAGGTGGGAGAAGAGAAGAGCTGTAAACCACAACACATGTTTTATTCTCCACACTGTTCGAGGGACAAATTTACAGCCGAGTTCTGAAATCTGACCGCATGCTAAAATAGGCTCACTTTTTCCTGGCTGTCTCTCTCTCTCTCACATCCACACACATTGTCTTCTTAGAAACAGAAGGAGAGGAATGACCTCTAAGTGTTTCCCATCCCTGCACCGTTAGACATCAGACACTCAACAACTAGGCTAACAGTCTCTGCTGCTGTTGGAAGTCTTGATGCTCTGCTGGCATAGATCCAGTGCTTCAAATGTATACTCTGCAAAGGCTGTCATAAATTATTCACCTTACACTCTCAAGTGAACGTTTGAAAAATATGGGTCTCCAAAAAAACTCTGCCACTCCTAAATCCTTCTTCATTATCTAGTTTATTCTAGGGAAAAAAAAAAAAAAAAAAGTTTCATACATGTTTGTGCTGATGAGATGCAACGATAATTTTTTCACATTTAGTTTCGTGCATGTTTACAGAGCTCAAACAAGACCACAATGTTTTAACAACCAAACTACAAATCTACATGAAGAGTTTAAAAAGCAAATGAATATTTCGAACAAGAGAGCTAATGCCTCTGCCAGACATGAAATCGACAGTAAGCTGAAGACAATGAGGAAGGGGATTACCCAGAACCTGGCTGGGGGGGAATTACCTCATTCTATATTTCCAGTAAAGCATGCTATTTACATAAGGATTACTTTAAACTATTGGAGGAAAAAAATATTCCCAGGGCCTTGTGCACACAGTTGGCAATCATTTTCCTCTCCATCAGCCACAGAACAAACTTACTTGTGATTCTGAACAAGTGTTGACTGGTTTTTGGGTCATTTTAAAGGCTGTAAAAAAAAAAAAAAAAAACAGTTCAAATAGTACTTGTACTAGTACTCTTAATAGTAATTTAAAAAGGTGTAAGTGCTTTCTGACTGTCAGTATGTTGGTTAATCTACCACCACTGAATTGCAGTGACATTTTCTGCAGACATTCATTGTTCCCCTTTAAACAACGAGGTTTGACTTTTGCAGTTTTAAGAAAAATATCTCAACAGCTTCTTGATGGATTGACACTAAATTTGCTATATATATATATATATATATATATATATATATATGCTGCCACTGTCAGTGAAATATATTAACTTTAATCACCGCCATCACATATCCCATAATACCTTTAGTTTGTCGAACTTGCGCTACAAAGGGTAGAATATTGCTAATCCCAGCTTTCAACAACATGAAACAGTTATTGCACATTAAACAATAAAAACATTGTTCACAGTCAAAGACTCTTGGTTAAATTTTAGAGTGGATTAGTAATTAATGTTAAACAATTATACAGTACAAGGGAAGACTTTGAAATAATTTAATAAAAAGATATTAACTCTATTTTGTCATAATGATGTCACTGTGCTTTTTTTTAACCACCATGTTGTTATCAGATCATCTTTAATGATTCTGTCAACTTTAGGGAAATTTGCTCAAGGCCTGAATACTGGGCTAATGAGGCAAAACATGTGCACATTGACCTTGGCTTTTGACCAATTATTAGGCATGCCATCTTTGACTTGAAGCAAAAGTTGTGCAGGATGTAATCACATTATCTCAAGGTCCTGACAAATAGTGTAAACAAAACATAATCCTTTTTGTCGTTTGATCACCAAAAACTAATCAGTTTAAGTTAGCGTCCAATTAAAGGTTTGAGCCAAATGTCAAACCTTTGACCACCACAATCCAATCATTTTCTCCTTAAAGCCAAGAAAAAGTTTCTACCAAATTTGAAGGAATTCCTGGGGGTGTTTTTGAAATACAGTGTTGACAAGAGTGGGGCAGACAGACAATCTGAAAACATAATGCCTCTGGGCTCCAGCTGTTTCTGCTGCAGAGGAAACAACGACAATAATAATAAAAGCTTGCAGCAGTGAGTGAGTTTTTAAAACCACTTGCCAGTGTAACTGCAAAGACAAAGAGAAGTGAGACCGTCAAAGTGGCTGCACAAACAAAGGTGCCTCTCCCTCAACTGGTAATGAGACAGCAAACAGTCGACGTGATCCAAATATTTAAAGAGCTGTTGGTATTTCATTAGGCTGCTTACCTGCTGTTGAATGGATTATCCCAGGGTATCACATGACTGCCGCTGGGACCAATCAAAAAACTGACACGGTCATAAAAGCTCTTAGATGTGAGCTGGGCGGCTGAACTCTGGCCCTGGCCCGCGATGGCAGTGGGGTCAGGTGAGCCACGACAGTAGGTCTGACCCTGGCAAGACATTTGAGTGCAGCAGTCTGGGTCCATGCAATCGACGAGTCCATCTGGAAAACAGAAGAGGGCGGGGGGTTGGAGGATGAGGTGGTGGTGGTGGGGGTCAGTCGAGACAGGGAGGGGAAGCTTCGTTGACCTGGATGCGTTAAGATGTGTCAACGGAGATGGGTGAGCAACTCCATTACTCTATGCACACAGGTGTGACTCCTAACATGACCTTCAGTTCATTTATGAGGCAGCAGAGATTCTCAGCTCGCATGGAAGTATTGCCTGTTGAAAAGTGATGTCACCGCTTTATCTTCCACATGAGTGTCGCGGGGGGCAACTGGAGCCAATCCCAGCTGACATAGGGCGAAAGGCAGGGTACACCCTGGACAGGACAACAGTCCATCATAGGTCTAACACATACAGTAGAAACAACCAACCAATCAGTCTTACACCTACGGTCAATTTATAGCGTCCAATCAACCTCTGCATGTTTTTGGACTTTGAGAGGAAACGCAAGTACCTGGAGAAAACCCGCACACATGGGGAGAACATTCAAAATCCATGCAGAAAGGCACTTGTTTGGACTACATTGCAAACCCGGGACTTCCTGCAGCAAGGCAATGGCGTTATCCACTGTGCCTGATGTCACCTAATATGAACTCCAAAATTCTGGTTTCGTTTATCAGACTGAGGATCAGTGAATCAAAATGTACTGTCTCGTGTCTTCATATAAAGTCAGTTTCCATTAAAGTTGGAATATTTTTTTAAAAATAAGATTAAAAACTAAAATCAGTCACTTGAATTCACCTTTAGGTAATAAATGAAAGGTCACGGAAAATATTGTCAGTGTTTTAATGTTACTATGTCAGTTAAACATTTTGAAACTTGTGCCTGTAACACACTTTACCTTCACTTAATAATACTTCACCACATTCACATCACCTTTTCTTTAAGTTACATTTACATAATTAGGAAATTGTAGATGTTCATTGTTGCAGCTTTGCAGGTGAGATTTTAAAAACATGGGAGACCACAGACACAACTTTGTAACCGGTTTTAGATAATTTAGACTAGATGATGCACTCAAGACACAGGACCACACACTTGTGTGTGTGTGTGTGTGTGTGTACGTTTTGTGCTGAGAAAAGCAAAAAAAAAAACTGTGGATCCAGTCATGCTGAGAAGATGGAATCAACTTTGATTGTACAAGTTATGGCTCTAAACAAAAGTATGCAACATCTATTTCCTGGTCAACTTGCTCTCATTTGATATTTATGACTCTTCAGTCATAAATATCAAACATGTGCAATGCTTACAATTTGAAATCAGGAAGACTCTCATGAGACCAATTGTGTCTGTGAACCCCTTATCCAGATGATCTGTTCAATCCCACCCTAAAATTGGAAGGCACCCACGATTGTTGGAAGGACCAGATTGGGACCAAAATCTGGCCAATAATCCTCCAGTGTGGGACAGGCTTTACCAAGTTTTGTACAAAGTGATTTGGAACCAACTTACTCTTGTTTGTGAAACCTCCTTCAATACCCAGTCTTAATACCCTCACCTGCTACAAGTTAAGATGCAAAATGTGGTATTAGTACTTTAACTCTTTTTAGTCTTGCAAAATGTTCCAACTCTTTTTTAAGTGTGTCATATTGTGTTTTTTTTTTTGCAAAATACAACAATCTTTGTCAGTGAAAAAAGAGAATATTTTATTTGTTAAATGTAGGTTCAAGTAAATAAATGACTGATTTTGGTTTTCATTGTATTGAGTCGCAATTGTTTGGTTTATATTAAAAGCACAGTGTTTAACAATCTGTTCAGCTGAAACATCTGCATATTCTTTCCAGTAATGTTTTATGTATGATTGATTTGTTTTGTTTGTTTGCGCTGCCACTGAGGAGCCACATCAAAGATAAATTGCTAACTGGCAAGATAAGCCAAACACACACACACAAAGTTTTACTGTGGAGCTAAAAGACAATTTGTAAAGGGCTTTTATTTCTTCTTACCTCCCTCGTTATCTTTGCCGTCTGAACAGAGTGTTTCAGTCGCTACATCGCATCCCAGCCCTCGCCATCCTGACTGGCAGATGCAGTGCCAGACATTCTGGTCCAGGACGCACCTCCCGTTGTTGTTGCACAGTCCAGGGCAGCCGTCTGTCAACACAAGACAAACACGTCAAACAGCCGAACAAATTAAGAGCCAGGTAATGAGGAACAGGAAGTGGATGGGGTACGGTGGGGTAGAAGACAAGAGCAAGGGGGGCATTTGGAGAGGACGTGGCAAAAGTGATAAAAGACAGTACCGAGTGAACATACAGTACGATACATCTCTGACAGGACTGGTGATGTGGAGGAACATGTGAGGAGATACAGTCGTTTCACATGAGTTTCGGGAGCATGTTTGGCTACAAAGTAAAATGAACGGAATAAAAATAACAGAAAATGAGGAAAACCTGCTGAGCTGTTCATGAGAAATTAATAGGCCAATGGAAGAAAACCAAATATGCATGCTGAGTCAAACCCTCATGGCAACTTGGGGTTTATTTTTCATGTATAAATCAAAGTTTGAGTGATTCTTTTTTAAGTTTACTTGTAATTTTTGAATTAAGGGCTGCCTTGTGGTCAAATTCACGACACTTTTTTGCATAGGAATTAAGAGTGAAAAACATTCTGTGAGTTCAAAGAGGGTGCAAATCAGTTGCTGTCTTTTTAATCATTTCTTGCCTGTAAATAATGAAAGTAGGAATAGCCCATTGCAGATGTTGGAAAACACTCATGTGAAGTAACAGCAACATCAAAGGGGAACAGAGGAGTGCACAGTATATGTAAATAGGGGAAGAAGTGTGGGAAGAGGAGGGAGGATCAAGAATCTCTACATTTACAGAAAACAGAGCATTTGCTGCCAGATCGCATTCCTGCTAGTGGAGGGTGAAGACAGGGGAGCTGAGAAATGACTAAACCACACCAGTTTGGGGCGTTTAATCTGGCAGACACATTTAATTAAGACAAGAGGAGGGGAGTTAAGGGTGAGGGTGGAGGAGACCGTGGAGTCTGGTGTGAGACTGGTTAAGACGGACAGGAGATGAGGGGACATATCGGAGGGGGAGCGGGATCACAGCAGGAACATTATGATCGACTCTGACATAGAACAGGTGTATAAACGCCGTGCTAGGAAAGACAAAGAAAAGGGAGGGATTGTTTGTGACAATCTCCCTGGGAGGAGGGGGGTGGTGGTGGTAGTGGTTCAGTTTACCTTTATATCCTATCTTGACTGCTCCTATTACACGACCGAGGAAGAGGGAAACATTTGGAAAAGAAAAATTACTTATTTCTGTGTTGGTAGAGACCTAAGACCGACAAACACATTTACTTTATTGTAACTTGCAGGGAAGAACAGAAAAGTGGAAATGTCTGGTGACATAAAGTTGATGTACCTGCCAACCTTGTTAATATCTGAGGGAAATAAGCTGTGCAGGAAGTTGTCCCCGAAAAAAAAAAAAAAAAAAAATTATCTTTGGCTTTGCCACGGTTTAATTCCTGCCCTAATTTCAATCTCTCGACTGCGTATGCAAATCACAGGCGTTGTTGTGGTGAGCCGAATTGCTAATGCTAAGCATGAGTGACTGGATATGACAGAGTTTTACTGAAAAACAGGAAAGCTGCACGCTAACCCATTATTCCATACATTTTTTTTCTTCTCCCCCCCCCCCCCCCCCCCACCCCAAAAAAAAAAAAAAACAAAGTTAACATTTTAAAGCAAAATAAAAGTGTTCAGCTGGATCCGAAAAAAGAAACATCTTGTATGAAGAGTATACATCTTAAGCAAGCCGCTTTTTTTTTTTTTTTTTATTTACCTGATACTCTGGAATCCAGGGCTATACATGTAAGCCGAGAGGAAGTCGGAGAGAGAGAGGGATAGGTGGGCAGACAGGAATACAAGACATAAAATAGAAAAAAGGTTAGACAAAGAAATGCAAACAAGAAAGTGCAAGTAGAAAGCTAATTTGAAAAAGAAAGACAGACAAAAATCAGATAGAGAAGCTGCAGATTTCAGAGATTAGATTCACCGTTTAGAGGGCAAAAATGTGTGTGTTAAGACTGCTGATGTTAATTAAAGCAGCAAGTGATTAATCAGCATAATAAACTATCATGTGTTTTTTTTTTTAGTGCTTTTTCCTACTGGATGGTGATTACAGTTATCTCCATAGGAAGTAAATTAATAAATAAATTCAGCATCTTGAGCTTTGTAAAATATTCACTGTTAGCACTCTCCATCTGCTTGGTTTTGCCAAAGCAGACAGGCTAATGCAAAGAGAACACACTGTTTCTCTTCATATCCGAGTGTTAAAACACTCCTTTTTTAAAACTATATGAGCCACTTTCATGTGGTCCCTTCTTCAAAACATTTTACTGTCTTCTTGTCAGGAGATATCTTGTCTCACCCTCACTCTAATATGGACGCATCACAAAGCAGAATGCTAAAGTTCATTTTTTCCCCTTTTTTGTTTTACTTTCAATTTTGCTGTCGGCTCCACTCCAGTGATTTCAACAACTGTGCGGCAGTGAAGCAGCAGCACACTAAAACAAATCAAAAACACCTTAGCGGTAAATAGCAGTGCTGAGAAAGCAGAGACAATGGGTTAAGACTTGCATATAAAACAGGATCTTGATGCATGTGACAAAAGAAAGGCCAAGGAAGTCCTCCATTCAAGCTTTGGCCATGTAATGTGATTAAAAGGCGCTTTGTGCAAATGGCAGTTATTCAGGGTTTGAAGGACAAAAGAAGCTCCTTCTTCTCTGAGAAAAGGTAATTATTCATCTCTGTTGCATCCACAACAAGGAGTTACTTTACGTCACAGGAGCCTAAAGGAGGAGAGCAAGAGGGAAACTGATCTTTGCACAGTCTGCCAAGAGAAGGAGAAGGTTAATATGATCAGGAATGTGACCCTCACCAATGACACCCTCACTCCCAACATCGTCTCCCCTCAGTGACAGTTCCAGAGCTGCTGATGAGAGAACATGTAACTGCATAATTGCTGTGCAATAGCTTTGGAGTGTGACATCTTTGTTTCTCCGAGAATAAGTCGTCACTGAGCATTTAGAGATGACACTTGGAGAAATGCTGTTGGACGTGGCGTGTCAGGGTTTAACTGCAGGACCTTTGACAGGGGGCAAGGTGTTGAGGGGTTTGGAGTTAGAGGTCAGTGGTAAGTGACATCTCAGAACTCATTATCCTCATTAATGCCAGGTGAAGCACTCCCATTTCACAAAAAGATAACCCAACCATGCCTTTTCAGCTCCCTATGTACCTGCCCTTGACTTGCTCATACAGAGGCATCACTCCAGCATTCTGAAAGGTTGAATATCTAAATGGATGATAGAAAAATTACAAAATTGATGTGAGGTGTTGCATAAAGAGCAAGATTTTGAATAGAGCACAGAAACACTGAAGGCTGGCTGCCCAAAACCAAGGATATTTCACCTTTTCTCACTTCTTTTCAGTGGAAAAGATGCTTTGTGATGTTGTCTTTTAAATGTTAATTTACAGCATTTTCATATCAAATTAATTTTCATTCAGCTGATCCCCATTGACAGAATTGAATACTGGCTAATCTCATTTAATTCACATTTGCACATGCTGGGGAGCTCTTGCCCAGAAAAACTCACTCCCCAAGAGAAGGTGAGTTTTAAGAGCAACAACATGCATTTGCTAACAGAAACGACACTTAATAAGAACAGCAAATAATTAAAAAAATAGCTGAGACAAGTTTTTCTTATTGGTAGAAGTATGTTAACAATTAAAAAAAAAATAGCAACAAAAGATTATTGCTATTGCTATTTTCCCATCATTAATGAAGGGAAGCAGCGTGGGATCTTGGGAATTGCTGTCTTTTTTGTCTAACTTGACTCCCTTGTGCATTGGAGCTTTAGGGAGAGAGTTTTGAAAGCTGAACATGCAGAAAATAGGTGGTGAAAATACAGTTTATCCTCTTTCATATAAAGCACTATAGAAAAATAGAACATGTGTTTATTAGTATAGTACAGTATAGTATAGTAGAGTACAAAACACAATCACTGAAAACTGGTGGGGTTGAAATACAGTAAGGTAACATAAAACTAAAATACTCCAAATTAGTTCTAAAATACTTCATTTCAGCAATTTTTTTTTCAACAAATGCAAATGATTAAGTTCCACAAAAGCAAACAAACAAAAGATATCAGAGGATGAAGATGCTGGACTCAATATTTGATCTCATGTAATTGAACTGGAAGAAATATATGTGTACTTCTATACAATGCATATATGATTAGAAACTGCTCATTACTAGTTGGTCACGGAAATACACTTGTTTGGTTATAGCATCACATCGTGGCCTGTGTTCCTTCGACAGATGCTTGAAACTAAATGCAAACTACTGACAATCACATTCCAAAAGCAGCATTTCAAGCGTGTTCATATAAGCATTTCCTGTCATCTGTGCTCCCTTGTCATGTGCGTGTAGGTGTACAGTGTTTGTGTGCGTGTGTGTGTGTGTGTCATAGTGGCTCACCGATGGTGCAGTGTTCACCCGTCCAGCCTTGGTGACAGTCACACTTGCCCTCTCGGCAGATTCCGTGGTCGATGCAGCGTGGGTGACAGTCCCTCTGCTCACATTCTGGTCCTGTCCAGCCTTCCTCACACTGACACATGCCGCTGATGCATGAGCCGTGGGGACCACAGTCCACCACACACACCTCTGTCGCAGAAGAGAAAATCCATGGAGATATGAAGCTTCTGATTTTGTGAAAAGCCTTCTTCTTCAGGTTTATCTTTGTAGTTTGCAAAGCTGCATTTTCAACTCAAGAAAGAAAAAATGCTCTGCTTGCCTCTAAAAAGTAGGTCACTATGTTTAATTGTGAACCAAACATGCTTTAACTCCTATTAGTCAATAATTTTATTACATTTATCATTTACGATTACATTACATTATAATATGTCATCATGATCTATCAAAACAACCTTTACAAGGCATCATTTTACACAGAAAATCCCATGCATTCGCAGATTACTCTTCTCTCTTTACTTGCATTACAGTTTTTGTTATAACTAAGTGTCGACTGGGACACGGCTGACACACAAACTGACAAAGCACTGAGACTCAGTTGAAAGTAAATTCCCAATTAATGTTCAGACTATGCAAATAGAAAAAAAGGGTGAAAAATGCAATGAGTTCCTCTAAAAAAATCATATAATCATGATATATAGTGGTATAAATTTTATAGGTTATAATAATAATAAAGTGCTTGATATTAAATTTGTAAACCCACTTTAAAAGAACATTTGTTGGGATTCACACTGAGATAAAACTTAAAGCAACGCATCAAAAACTGTGCTCACTGATGCGTGTTTTTATGAAGGCAGATGGAAGACATCTGTCTAACTTTACATCCATCATTTTAAACATCATCAACAACTTTACTTTTATTTTCTTTAAACCAAATGTTTTCCATCTGAAATCACATCAAATCTTCACAGGAAACAGTACTGTGAATATTCTACGGATAAACAACCTGGAATAATAGAGGAGGCATTTTTCGAACACAAATTTTCGACACACAGATATATCATTTTGTGGTTTTGAATGCACTTAGAGTAATGTTAAGGGTCAGTTTATTTTCTCATGAGTGCAGAGGCCATAAAATGAAACAAAACCTTTTATTACTTAAGAATAATAAGACATTGCAGTTACTGTGCATCTGAAAACTTCAAAAACAGCTCATCTTTCGATTTAACACATCCTGGGAGCTTTGAGTGCCAGGCACGCACAGGCAAGGGTTGTGAATTTGAACAAGTTCTCATATATCTGGACTCTGAGAGATGTCAGAGCGACATGTTTTCATCAAGTACAGAGCAGCTGTGAATCTGCGTTATCTTCCAAAAAAAGGGTGGGGGTGGGGGGGGGGGCATGGATGATTGAAACCATGGGTGGTAAGTAAATCAGCCTGTGCTGGGCTAAAAGTGTCGCTCAACAAGCTGGGGCTGCTCTTGTGTGAGAATAAGAAATGTTCGTTTACTGGAACCGAGAGCTTCTCTCAAAGCCTCTGAACAGAGGAGCCACAAAGCTTTCCACTGTGATAATAGCAGTCAGTGTGCTGGAGGAAAGCAGATCGACTATACCTTCAAAGCTTATGTGACTAGATGCTGCAAATTATTATTATTATTTTTTTTTTTTTTTACTATAACCCCTTTACTAAAAAGTTTGGAAGTCTTTAAAAAACTTGGTGTAGCCCATAGGAAAGCCAGATTAGCTGGGAGACATGATTCTGCCAGCCAGAATGTATGTATGAGTCATGGATGAAATTACTAATATCGTTCATGTTTTTTTCTGATAATTTTTAAAGCCAGTCTACTACCACTGCTTTACTCACAGTCCCTTTTTTTAAATTGAGGTTCTTTTTGCTGTCCATTTCCAGCTCTCTGAAGAGAGTTTTTCTTCGATTGAGAGACCTTGGATGGTTCTGATTAAGTCAAGCCGACACTGTAGAATATTAAACAAGCCTCTGGAGGGGAGTCATTAGATTCCAAAGGGTTACCTTCTTCCCATAGAATCCATGCAATCAATTTTTCATTAGCGCAAAAGTGTTTATCTGCCTTTAACATGCCCCTGACTTGAGCTGGATAGGGGTTGTGGGCGGTCGATTTATGCTATGTGCTTGTTAATTAAAGTTTATTTAATTGAAGAAGAAGCACAACATTAATTAAGAAGGAAACCTCCAACCACCCAGGTGGGTAAACCCAACTTTTGGAATGCATCAAGGCTGCCCTTTATCAGTTCTATTATTGACAGGCCTGAGATGTCTTGCTGAGTGAGAGGACTGTGTCTGGAATTTGGAAAAGCTTTAACTGAATAACAAATTGCCTCCCTTTAAAAAGAGGAAAAATGTGAGATGCTACACACAACACACAAAAAAAAGACCCAAACAATCATTCTTTCTTCCTGAGTTCGGACCAAACATGCTGCTTTGAAAGGTCTGCACTCGCATCTATCACATCAAAAAATCCCGTCCAGCCTCCTTATGCTTTAATTTTTCAATTGAATTCCAGCCAAGAGAAATATATTCCACAGCCTTTTAACTGACAGAAACAAACTGCAACCATTGCTTTTAAATGTTGGATTCAACTAGTGCGGCCAATGTTTCTCTCACACAATGACTTTATTCCATGAGGAGGAAAATGGTGCATAAATAAAACCTGAATCGTAGGCACAGATAACAGATGGGAGGGGCTGGCATTTGAACTAACATGTCATCTACGTGTGTCAAATACAAAGCAGGCAACAGATGAAGAGACTCTTCTGGCAGCACCTGGGAATGTTTATCCCCTCTTCTAAATATACATATATAAGGTGGGATAAGATTTTAGATAAGATATATAAACAAATCTCTAATTTTAAAGTTGTGTCTTCAAAGTGCAACATCACATGAGGCCTAAAGGCTTTGGCGTTAACATATTCTCTTCCTCAAACCAACACATGCCACAAGTGTTGATTGCAAAGCTCTTTGGGTGTGATCACACTCACAGTTTGATTTTATTCACTTTAAAACACAACGAGGCGAATGCATGTTTGTTATTTAGGTTCAAAATTCAAACAACTCAAAAGTCATGTGGTTTTTGCAATTTGCTTAAAGGCCCAAAGTGTCAAAATGAGAGACATCTAACAGTGAGACTGCAGATTACAAAAAGAGGTTTTTGCGTATGTCATGGAATGATGTGGCCTTCACATACCAGAAAATATATACATTTCCATAGTAAGATTCAGCAACAGTGAAATGCAAACTCTGGCTAATTTGTATGTTTAAGCTGCTGTGAGATCATAGAGGGGCAGAATGACGGCCCTTTACATAAAAAAAGGCTTATTCTAAGGCTATGGTCTGTTTGAAAGTGATTATACCATTATACAAACATAATGTTACACACTCAACCTTTAATGAACCAGTGATGAGATTAAACAATCACGTTTTAGGTCACAGTTGCCACGAAAGGTCATCCTTTCTTGAGTTAGGGCTTGTAGGGTATTTTCTTTTCTAATTTAGCTTCTCTGGTAAATATTTAGCTAACAAAAAAGAAAAAAAAAAAAAAAATGCATGAAGTGGCTACAGCTGAAAACCAGACTGAGGTTTGGCATCAGTCTTTTATTTAGTTCAACAACACTCTCTGAGCACGAGTGACTCCTGCTTATCAGATGTCAACATCTGTCTCCTCACATGTGAAAGCTTCAGTTTTCCGTTTTATTTCCCGTTGTCAGCTCACATTACTTAATTTCCTTCAACTTGGAAAAGAACATGAGACCTTTAATCTTTATTCACATCAGGACAGATGAAGCATATTACTTCAGAAGAGACAGTTTGTATTTAAATGCTCAAATGTGCTTATTACTATAAGATTATAATAACAATACTTTCTCGTCATTGCACCTTTTACATTTGTGGAAATGCTTTGTCTTCTGTAATTGTGATGTAGGGGACATGTAACCTTGCATTCACGAGGCACAGTGCTGACACTTTTGTAATATGCAGTACCATAGCTCATTAGCAGAAAAAGTCAGGCTCTCATTCATTCGCACACTCTATGAAATATTAGGACATCACAGATTAACTGGTCTCCTTCAGTTGCACCTGTATTAGTCAGTTTTGTTACAAATTGTAATACTGTGAGAATGTGGGGGGAAGAAATGACTGTATGTGGAAAATTATTTAAGATTTAAACAAGTAAAGTTACCCTCATGGCTTCTTAATCAGCATTCTGTGTAATACAACACAAATTCTATGTGTGAAAATAAATACCGGTACATCTGCTGTTCATGTTGGAGAAACTTCCCTAAAAGAAACTGTTTAAAAAAGACATTATATAACTGACTACATTGTTTGAAAGGAGTTGGAGCAGGACAAATAGCACAGGTCTAATAGCAGCAGTAAATGAAAAAAATAAATGAAATTCTCAAACATTACAGCTCTAAGTTGCTTAATATGTTCTTTAATTCTTATAAAGCCACTGTGTGATGTGTGAATTTTTCTTTTCACCTTTTTCAATCAACAAGAACAAATTATATCAGGATACTTGTAATCATATTAGAGCCAAAACAATTAAGTTGATTAATCTAGTTTTTGAGTTAACAAGCAAAACATTACTTGTTTCAGGAATTTTAAGTTCCCTTTCTCTTATTGATTGATTCATTGTATACATCCATTTTGTTTATTGGGAGAGCACAAGCAATTTCAGGGCATTGTGAAAGTTTGATGAGCATTTTTGGCATTTAATTAATCAATTAATTAAATGAATCACTTTGAAGCCGTGATGTGCATGAAAAAAGTCTACACACAGTTGCTCTAAGTGATGAAAAGGAAGTGAATTATGTTCTTACCGATGGAGCAGTCGGCTCCCGTCCAGTTGGCCTCACAGATGCAGGTTCCAGAGTCGGTGCTGAAGGTGCCATGACTGGAGCATTGCTCAGGACAAGTGCTCTTCAGGATTTCACAGTTGATCCCGCCCCAGCCTGGGTTACAGTGACACTCACCGTGATGACAGGCTCCGTGCCCAGAGCATGCCGGGTCCATGCAGTCCACTGAAGAGCAAACAAAGCGAGCACAATGGCGATTTTAAACAGGATATCAAACCTACTTATTCACTCTGGCTGTTTCAACTCAGTTAGGAGCCAAAAAATCACTTCTGGAGAGGAAGTGCTTCAGTGCCAGATGATGGCTGGCAATTTTGCAGTGATCAGTGGCGGATGGTAGTAATTTTCTACCCCATGTTCAACCATTTCCTCTACAGCACATTATAGTGTACCACCAATACACTGAAAGCATAATTGTACCCCATAACTGGCTCCAGAAAAAGGAGTACAATTAGTGTCTAGACAGATATAATCAATTACTATTAACAATTTACAGATCAACTAGCTGAACTAGGTTCATAATTAGCAATTATGACCAGTATAATCAATCCATTACTAACAGGGTGCAGTTGTGTTTTCTCTGGATTTGATTGCTATGTGCATTTCCATATGTGCTTGGACACAGATATTGATTACTGACATGAACCAATTTGTCACACTGGAGTCCTTGCATGAAAGTGTGAACTAAAACAATTAAACGTCCGCCCGCCCATGTTTCCTCTTTCAGATGGTTTCATTTCAAAGAAATACCTGTGATACATTCACTGATGAACTCCGTATCCTTTTACATGTGAGGTCACCGCCCTGCACATGTAAATCTGAGCTGATAATTGCTTTTTGCCTGCATGGGAATCAATAACGTTAAATGCACTGAAGTGAAAGTGGAGGAGGTAGACAAGAAAGAAGAAGAGGAGGCAGGCCTTCCTCAATAAACCGAGGAACAGATGTCACTGATGAATTGATTTTAACAGGTGTCTTCAACTGTGGAGGTGACTGCATCAATGGGCTCTGAACAATCTGTTCCACTTTGCATCCTCATGTGGTCTAAACACCAAGAGGGAGTTAATTGATACACATGGCATCAATAACAACATCCAAAGCATTATCTGCTCAATGGAGGTGAAAACACCAATTGCTTCACAAATGGACTGTGTCACCTCCCCCTGAGATTCAAACAGAACTATGTTGCATCTTATTGCTTCAAATCTGAGGGGGAAGAAACTTGTTTTTTCCCCCCCTTTGGTCTTTACCTTGCTCACAGTTGGTTCCTTTATGGCCAGTGTTGCAAACACAGTTGCCCGCCACACAGAGTCCATGTCCCCCACACTGTGGATCAATGCACTGGGAGGCAGGGACGTCACATTCTGTGCCCTTCCAACCACTGTAGCACTGACAGCGCCCCCTGGTGTACTGGCCATTACCGCTGCACAGCACTGGACAGGAGGCTAAGGAAAAGCAAGTTTAAAGAGGTCATATGCAGCTGCTACGTTTTTTTTAAATAATTAAACCCAGAGGAATGTTCTTATTGGCTTTCTTACAAATTGTATGTGTGAAGGTGGAAACCACTTTCTCTCAGCTACATCGACTGGATTCGTTTTAAAATGCCTGTTCACCCACACATGACGTACAGTGTAACGGAGATTAATTCTGAAAGGAATTTCTTCTTTGCTCCTCAACACATTTAAAAGCAACAGCCCATTTGACAGGTTTCATCACTTGCTCTCTTTTTGTTGTATTTAAAGTACTTTCAACAAAAAGTGTGCAGATAAGTCAGACAAAGCAAGAACATTCGTTCATAGCTGATACTGGATTTTTAGGGGTAGATATTAACACAGAATCCCTAAAATGTAATAAGCAGCGTGTGAGTCTTTCGTAAAAAAAATAATATAAAACATACACAAAAAGGGTGAACTGTGCTGGACACTATTGCTTTTTTAAACCGGACAAAATAATTGGACAAAACCAGCTGTCAATCGCACTGGTGACCACACTTTGTGCTATACTTTATCTTCTATTTTCCTCAAAATGCGGGCATTATTTACAAAACAAAACAACAAAATGTTGATCAATAATAATTAAAAAAAAAAACAACATAAGCTAACAAAAAGAGGATAAAATTATTTTTGAAAATGTGGGTCAACCAACCTTTTAACATCACAGAATAAGAGTTAATATGCAAGATAAAACATACCTCTGGAACAATACGGCCCAATGAATCCTGGGAAGCAGTGACAGGATCCCGCAACACACTCTCCATTTCCATAACAGTTGTGAGTGCACTCCATGACAGATTCTGTAAAGAGAGGAGTAGGAGACTCCAGCTATAAATAACCCATCAGATCATCATCATTTTATACCAAATCTGAACTTCCTTTCTCAACAGAACATTTGATAATTATAGAGTTAGAGAAATTCTGTGAGAGAACTAGGATAACAATTTTTTTTTTTTTTTTTTTTTTACCAACTCCCCCTAGATGAATCTGAGCTTTCTCCTACAATTGCTTATCTGTAATACACGTATCCGATATGGCATAGATTACAGTGACTTGTCCAAGTCCCACTGAGGTATAAGCCACCATAACATGTATGATGTTGTTCAACTCTATCCATTTGAGCCATGTTAAGTAAAACCCACACAGACATTTTATATTACACCAAATAATTCAATTTCCCTGACACAAATTCCTTCCCTCCTGCCCAACCCCTTGAATGACTGATCATGCCCACACAAGCCTTGCAATCTCCCAAGTGTTTACAGCCAAAATCCTCTCGGAGTTGAAGTTAATCTGACATATCCTGCACATAGAACTTGTGTCCATTCAACAGAACATTGCTCATAAAGGGCAGCCCCAAAAGACCGGGGCCCCCTTACTTTGATCAGCATTATGAGGGCAAACTTTTTGTTATTACTCAGGATTGCATTGGATGTTCATTGAGCCAGAGTCGGACCCAGGCAATTTTGACCTCACACATCGATACCTTCATATTTGTACAGGCGGATCAATGGCACTCCCCAAAGGAAACAGAAAAACAGAAAAAAAACAACCCTCAACCTTAGTGATTCTGCTACCTCAAAACCCACAAAGAAATTTCACAGACTTCAGAACAGTGAAGAGGCTGTTTGAAGGGAAGGATCAATGTTGTGTATGGTCTCGTATTATAGTGTTGGGCACAATAATTCACAGCCCTCCAATGGAAAAGTAGATTTGCCTCCTGGGGTGGGGGGTAAGGGGCTCCAACTTTGAAAACCTCAGCTTTCTTGTGAGGCAGCCACAAATTTCTGTCAACCGTACTGTTTTGTCATTCAGACACAGCTGATTTAAAGGAAATTGAAGACTTCTGAACATGTGATTACGCATAATTTCAGCCACAGTCAGCCACTGCAGCAGATGTGCTTCACCGTACCCTGTATGATGGTGTTATAGGACACTGTCTCCACGCTCCGCCCGTCGTTATAAAAAGCCAGGTGCCACACGCCCGAATCCAGGTACTGGATGAATCCAGCTTGGTGGACAGTGACTGGATGATCCAGCCGAGCCTTTGTCTCTTGTTCACTCAGACTTCTGTGCTCTTTGGCGATGAGTCGGCTGCCGTCCAACAGCTCCACAAAATCGTACTGCAAAACAACACCAGAACAGATTCCAGCAGATGGAGACGACTCTTTATTTAAATGTGGGTGCAATTAAATCACACAGTAAAGAGGCCAGAGAGTTCAAAAAGTTTATACTTTCTTCCGCTTTGTACACAACTTGTAATCTTTGTGACAGCCTGAAAGGAATTCTTCACAGTCATGATTCAAGGCAGAACCAGAATAGGTTGTGCATGCGGCACATTTTTGAATATAATAAAGTAGAATTCTTTTTTTCAGTCGCAGATATTTGAAGCTGGTAGATATGATAGGAGAGTTGTTTGTACACTCTTACAGCTGATACAGCTCAGGAGCAAATGCACAAAAAAATCTTAACAAAAATATAGTGTCAATTTATATTAGTATTTGTTGAGTTAACATGTCTAATAAGGTTCATAATGCAGACACTTCAAATTCTGTGTCATTCAGTGCTGATGTAACTGCAGAAAATAAGCATGAAAAAGCTATAAACCTTCTTCAGTCATATACAGTACACACAGATTTTTATTATATTTTTACAATTATGACAGGCTGTGAAAAATGTTATATTTTATATGTTTCAGTGTTGTCCACAGAACAAATTCAGCCTGTGGGTGGTAGTGGTGGTGCACACACATGTATGTGCATGTAGTTTCCTCACAGGCACAACAGAGCCAGAGTGACAGGTTCATCACCTAGAGAGGGAAAGAAAAGTCCTTGTGTGACAGAGAGGCAACTCTCTCGGCTACAAGCAGCTAAAACTATAGCTAACTTTCGATTACCTGCCACACTGTTAAAATCTGATTGATAATGTTGGAATTACAGATCAGATTTGATGGTTCACATACATAACTACACGTGTCTTGCATCTGACTTCCATTTGAATGTGCCTTCTCAAATAACACACGTGCACAATGACAACTTTTTTTGCATGCGTCATCAACAACAACAGAAAATATATTTGTGAGTCAACTTGGCATTGAAGTGTTAGATTGGTCAGCAGTTGAAGCTACCACAGCACATCTGTGGGGGACATTTTGCTGTATAAGACGACAATCTCCTCCAGTGTCAATGATGTGCAAATGTGCAAAAGTTCAGAAAGCCAAATGGATTCTGATATAATCATGCTCACTCATGTCACATGGACAGATATCGATATAGATATGATCTAGGACCACATACACAAATCTAGTGACACAAATCTAATTTGAACATTCGAATGTCTGTGAGAACACTGTGAGCACACTGTGGAGAAATCTGACCTGACATGTCAATGGAAATGAGTCACTTAACTTCAGTGTACCCTATGATGTTTGACTGTTTACATAACTTTAAGGAAGAACTCTAAGTGGTAGGCCTGCAATTAAATTAAAGCAAATACCAGTTCTTAAGCTCATGTTGTGCATATATCCAATAGACAGCACCAAATACACAGTGCGTATACAGTATAAAATTAATATAACATGAATTATATAATTTATTTAATAAATTATATTTCATTCCAGTATTCTCGCTGGAGAGATGCAGGGACATTTTTTTTCCCAACAAACACTGATTTACGGGGTAAAAACGAGTACCCACTTGTTTCATAAAGCAGCACATCTGCTCTCGCTGCACCTGCTCAACACCTGAACCTCGTTTCTGAGTGGAGCTGTAGGGTACAGAGCACTGCAGCAGAAAAACAGTGCAACACACACCAGCAATCCCCAAACAAGCAATCGGGCGGAGTGAGTGCAGCAGCACAGCAGATGCAGACAGATCCCCTGGCTGAAGCCGTCGTTAGCCACACAGATGCACTGAGCCTGCAGTGAAGACTGGGCTGCTTAAGACAGTGATGCATAGCAACTGGCACAAAGCTGTTTTCTAAAAGATTTAAATCCAATGATGTGACTGCAGAGAGCTTCAATTAATTAGCCATTGATTTTTGTTACTGACACACATCTTCATTTGTTGATTAAAGACTTTTGAGTTTTTAATTAGTCATATTTATCATATTAATTTGGACTAAAACGCCTTGCCTTTTTAGAGGCAATTCAGAGTGATTGTTCTTAACCTAACTGTAATTTCCCCCCCTACAGAGAAAGTTTCATTGCAGGCGACAATAAACAAGGTGCTTTAAAAAGCAACAGCTGTAAACATGTTTAGGGTGATTAAGCGCTGAAAGAGACATGGGAAAAGTTAAAAAAAATAATAATGTAATTTTGTTTATAAAAATTATAAATAAAATAAAGATGTAAATAATTTCTCCATAAAATGAAAACTCAAAGTAAAGATTTGCAATAACTGCATTATAGATAGATAAATCCTTAATCTCCAGCCCTGTATAGCCTTTTTGCCTCTTAAGTTTTTGTGAAGCATGGCAGCTCCCGTCAATCTGATTTCCATCAGCTGCTGTCAGTGAAAAAAAACAAACAAACAGAAAACATGACAAAGACAGAAACTTGGCAACAGGAGATATCTTCACAGAAGCTGTCGGTGTGCTATAGGACATTGAACCAGCATTCATCAACTTCAAATGAATGATGTATACGTTTGGCAACAATTTGCTAACACAAATATAAAAGCTGCTTGGCCATTTATCAGTGCTTTGTATTTCACATCTTGTTATTGAGGTGCTCTGCTCCCAAGTGGCCATATATATATCAAGAAATTGAGTTCTAAATCAGTGTGTGCACAACATCCAGCTTCACAGGAGCACAAAGGACTGAGAAACAGTTGAGAGAGCAAGACCCCAAAAAAAAATAAAAAAAAAATAATAAAATAAAATAAAACAAGATTTAGCTTGAAATGTCTGGAATGTGACAAATATGGACTCAAGCAATCTTTCAGTTGATTGCAAACAACAGGAGAGAGCACATTAGGAGGGGGCAGAGAGAAGTCAACACTGTGATTTAAACCCCTTTGAGTAGATCAGGGGGCAGAGGAGGGCTATTAACCTGGCGGAAGTTGACTTCTTTGTGTTGCTGGCTTGAGGGAGAAGCAATAAAACAGTTCATCCCACAAGCCTTGAACCTCCAGGCCAAGTGCATACATCTCGATTAGCTGGTGTGAAAGCACCCAAACTCATCTCAATCCAACAATACCGCTGAATAACAGGCAAGAGACCAAGCGTGGAGAGACTGCAGGATGCCTCATGGAGAGAGGAGGAACACTCAAAGACTGCAAATTCCTCAGCTTTTGGACTGAATGAACAGAATCTTTTACTTGATAACAAGTGAGAACAAATTCCCCTCAAGAAAACATGACAAAAGTTTGCTTCCTCTTTCTAAGTTGTTTGGTTTGAATCAGCACAGGCAGGCACTCAATAGCAGATGGAGGAAGTCTATATTCAAGAAAGGTGGAAATGCTCTTGTCTTGTCAAGCTGTGAATAAGGCTAACAGTCAATTTCTCTCATTGGGGTCTTTCATGCTCACTTAAGTAAATGCATTGATTTGTGCCCACGGTAACTGAAGAGAATGTAATTTAGAGGTAGCCGCAATGGACACAGAGACCAGCATTGACAAGTTTGAGTGTCTGTGTAACAATTACCCCAGACATAAAAGTGGTGTCTTGTTAATTAGTACCCTTTGGTCTTAGATATTGTAACGCCTTTCTTTTTCCAACTTCAAAGTGCAGTCCAGCTCACCTGTTGTCACTGGCATCGGACTTTCTTTTATCAAAGAGTGGCCCTAACTGTCTGCACTTGAGTGAAGCCCATCTTTACTGAAAGAGAATGTCAAGGAGGTGAAGCTAAGAGCTTTTTCAGTCAAGTGTGGGGGAAAATGGCCATTGTCTGAGTGCCTCCATCACCATCACCAGGCATTGGACATTCGGATCCGGAGAAATGTCATGCAAGTGACACATCATGCATTTTGGAAACACTTCAGTTTGCAAATGGGAGATATTTAAGTGGAAGCCAAGGAGAGTGCAAGCTCACACACAAGCAAATCAAAGCCATGCGGTGAATACTTAAATTAAACGAGTGCCTGGTTACAGTGCTTCAATGAACGGAATTTAAATAGGGGATTTCTTATAGCTACAGAAGGTTGCAAGAAATATAGTTGACAGTTGAGTCTCATTAACACCTCTCACCAAATGAGCTTGAACATAGTCACTAGGTTTATGAGCAACAGATGACCCAAGGCAAGCTCATCTCTGAAATTCTCTGCTGATACTGAAACATATTTTATCGCCTTTACTGTCCAACTGTCTTTACATTTTTAGGGTGCTTTGCACTATAATCATTTTTTTACCAATACTAAAATAGCAACCATCAGAGAATTATTATCATCCTTAATTCATCGCAATATCTTTCTTTCCCCTCTATCCAGCTTTTAAGGAAACTGCTTTTATTCTGACCCATGGTCATTGTTGTGCTTTTCCATACTTTATAAGTGGATATGACTAATTGTTATTAAAAACATATATTAATTTAAGCTAAACTGCCAGATGTTTCCCTTTGGATTCACCACATAAAGAATTTCGATTTTAATTGTTTAAAAGTTTTCATTTATATTTAGTTATATTCGCTGATTTCTTACCATTTGTGTCACAGAGGAACAACATAATAAGAGGGCACCCAAGTCTGAATCATTGTTGGAAATGTTAAGGATAATCTAAATATACAAGTTGGCAAAATGTGAAATTGTGTATTTTAAGATTTTCATACTTAGTTTAATTATTTAGTGATACTGACACACACACATACATGGTTTAAATGGATAAGGGTAATACTGACACTTCAAGCACTGTTCATAACTGACCAGGTATTAATGACAGGCACAATTTGGTTAGGCTAAGTCTATTCATAAAAATTTGGCTTATTGCTGTACCTGAGTGTGAGACGGAGCAAGACCCTTTCGCCCATAAACTCCTATCAGAGCGTTCTTCTGTACCGAGATGTTGAACTTGAGAAAACGTGATTGGTCCATGTTGAGCTGAGATCGCCAGAACACACCTGGTGGGACGTTCTGACCCACCCTTTTCCCAATGTCCACTTGTCCGGTATCGATGGAGTTGTTCTCCTGATGGAGCATCGTAGCTCTTCCTGGAAGACCAAAATAAAGAAATGATACACACCACCACCCACGTTACGTAAGGTGATGTTCTAAATCAGTCATCACAGAGTTTCTCATTCCATCAGCTAAAAGCTTTCACATTCATCTAAAATACAATCTTGGCTTTTGTGCAAGTGGTTGATCTTGGGTTATCTGTTAATGCTGCGTTCTATCTTCTGCTTTTCACTGTAATCTGATACCTTTATTCTAGCAGGGGCCCTACAATACGATAGTCATATCTTTTCCAAATGAGTAGTGACTGAGCAAGACAGGATTAAAAGTAATGGTTCCCTGTGGTCCGTGATGCACTGCTCACTGAAAAAAATGACCACATATAATTGGCTTTTTATAAGACTTGAACAGGCAGCATCTCCCATTTTTTCTCTGGTCCTGGTGACTCATATACTAAGGCTTCATATCAGATAAGGCCTAAATGGAATCTGTCAGATATAGTGAGCGCTACCATTCTAGAGCAATAACAGCAAATCAAAACAATTTGGCGAATGATGTCCTTAAACTGTGCCCTTACTCTGCCAAAAGATGGAGAAACAACTAGTTTTAATATGGCTCATGCTCACATGAAAAACTGTCGCCTGCAGGGTGTTATTACAAGAACAGATTTTCATTGTTAAAAAGAAAAATCTGTAACGTGCTTTAAAGTCATTGCTGTCCAAAGCTCTACTGTGGAGGGAACACAGCTCTTTATTTTACTGTGGAAATGACTTTAAACTCGTTAGCTGGAAGATGCAGCGTCGTCCAGAAACACAATAACAAATCAACCTTTGCTCCTGCATCTTGTAAGACGTATTTCAGCATGTGGACTTGTTAATACCATGGCCGTGAGTGTATCTGTTTGTGCCAGACCTCAATTATTTGCATGCCTCAGTGTTGTGTGTGTGTGTAATGAGGCCATTACCTGTCACTTTAGCTTCAGTCAAAGTGACGACTGGAAGCCAAGTTTACCTCTGGGGAGAATAATAGCCGGCTATTGATTGCCTTTAAACAGTCCAAAACCTGCCTCATGCTATCTTAATTAGCAGTACTTATGAGGATTTAAATCTAGCCGAGTTTAAACAATTGAGCGTTTGCCTGGCCCACTCAACTCAATTAATGCTTCCGTGGCTGTGCATTATAAACACAGTAGTGTGCTTAAAGATTAATTTAGGTGGCTTTTGCTGTAAAGGTGAGCTGGCAGGGCCCGGCTGCTTGTTGTTAAATACACAATATGGTCTAGAAATGATGTTTAAGCAATACAAAGCTGTCTGGAATCAGTCAATTAATATTTACAGGGTGAATGGGCTTAATAAAATGTAAAGCCTGACTGAGCATCAAGCACTGAACATTTCACTTTACCATCCTTACACTAAACAACGTCAGACAAACATTCAACACCAATTATTTTCATTTCTGAAAGGAAAAACTTAGCCCTGATGGAAAATAAACAATGGTAAAATCCAGGACTCACAAATTTATTAGAAGAATAAAAATAGGGAAAATAGATGAATAATTGTTCTTAAACAAATGTTAAATAACAGAAGTCTCTCAGTCTCAGGCAGTGTTGTGCCAGTTCATGGCTACACCATCATGAGTGGTGTCTATGGAGATGTCGCGCGTCGATAGACGCTATATTATTAAAAACTTTTCTAGTAGCGTAAAATTTTTTATCCAATGAGGAGCCAGAACTCTACAGTTAGGCCAGTTAGGCCATTTGTCTGTGAATAAGTCTCTTCCTCCACCAAATGTGTTTATGAGACAACGAAGGGAAGAGGACGCTAATGACAACTGACAGGAAGTTATTCCAAAGACTGACAGCAGCAGATTCTTTATTTCCTCACCATCAGCAGCCAGAGCTGTCACTGTGCTCGACTGAGTGGGCCCCATCTTCCCAATTCCTCCATTTTCAAAAGCCAGCTGGTTGTCCAACTCTTGGAGTTGCCAATTGAGGCCGAAAAGGTGCATTGCTGTGAAATACACACACACACACACACAAAACAAATGCGCGGGTTTGTAAGACTGGATGAACAAATAAGCAAATAGTTGCACAAAAATAATCAAGCCACTTCAAGCTCAAAAGACCAGTAGGCTAGATCCAATATAGGCACAAAAAAAACAAAACAAAACATTTTAATCTACAACATTTCAGTTGACGTTTTGTATTTTTACAGCTACACTGTCATTGGTGGCTTTTGTGTAAAAACAACACTGACAGAAAGCATTCAAAGCCACTTCAATCAATACTGAGGAACCATGTTGCTCTTGCATGTTCGTTAATGTGCCACACAATCAGTTGTTGTATCAAGGAGAATGGCAAGCAGGGATTTCTTTTTTCACACATTGCTTTCACTTCACACAAACAGAAGAGAGCAAGTCTCAAACTTGCAGTCTAAAAAGAGAAATAAGAAAAGAATGGACACCGTGATACAGTAGAGCTGCATGAGTCGGAAAAAGTGAGAGAATTAGACAAAAAGTGATAGACTTTAAAGAACCAAGTAAAGGAAGTGTATTGAGACAAACAGTCACAGCAGTTGGAGGGAGTGTGAGGAAGAGGATGCTGGTTCTTTAGTTGTCTTATGTAACTAAACTGTGTGGTGCTTTCATTCAGCTGACCTGCTTTATTTTCACAGCACTGGATTCAATCAAGCTTTGTTTTGTTGTTTTGGGAAATGAGGCACTTCTGTGTGTGCAGCAAGACGACCAATCTCCTTCAAAGTCACCAGCCAGGGAACGTGCTGAGGAGGCATCTTGATTTCCAACTATTTGATCTGTAGGAGGAAGTTTTCTCTATTGCACCTGTCGCTCTCAGAAAGGATGGATATTGACTATGGGAAATAACTTTAGAGGCGTGTGTGGTGCCAGAAAGAATATCAAATGTAGAGGAGACGAAAGGATGGATGGAAATCCAGTATGGACTGCGTATCATTTGGAAATCAGTTGTTTGTTTTGTTTAAAGCCTGCCAATGATGATGAACATGCACATGACCCTGGCCTTAGTAGATCAAAGGAACAGTTACTCCATAGCCTCGAATTCCCAACAAAAAAAAAGCAAATTTGGATACTGAGTGACAATTTGGGGCCACTCAGTATATCCAGAGACAGCATCAACATCACTATCAGCAGCAATTATTGTGGCTGGTGAAGAAAAGGAGCAGCCCCACCAGCAAAAGAAATTAATGGTGACTGGTCCATCAATATTTCTTTTTCTGACAAGTCTGGCTTTTCTGTGCAACCACCATTCTGACAGGACTCCCACATGTGAAAACCTGCAACATTGGTGCACTTGTATTTTTTTCTGCATCAATTTTGTTTTCTGTTGCTGTTGATAACATGGTCAAAAGGAATTACAAATCGTTGTCCATCAACACCAGAACATTTTCAGACAAAATGTACTTATGTACTATTGACAAAGACAGACAAGAAGGAAATATGCAACAAATTGTCTCTAAAAATATACAGTGTACACTCCTTGGCCTATTTGGAGCTACTTAGAGTGCTTTACTTGTTTATATTGTAAATTCCTCTTTATGTTGACAGAAATCACTGATTGCTTTCAGTGGGTAATATTTTCCAGGTTCAACAGTAGATATGTGAGTCTGGACCAAAATTATGGGCTGACTGGAACATTTATTCTTAACAACTACAGAAAAATAAATGACTTTGCAAACTTTTCTTGTCTAAAAACACCTTAACCAGCTCATATCCTTGTTTAAGACTGGTTCATTTAGCATGATAAATTCAGTGATACCCTACAGCTTTTTACTGTGCTTTCCCGTCTTCAAGTATCATCACCTTCCCAGGTCTATGAGAGAAAGCTAATTGTGTGTGGCAGTGGGCTCTCATGTATCTTGACACACCACAGAACCACAGAGTGCCTTCGTCTCTGCTTTGTACACCAGGTCCTGAATCCCCACTTATCTCATCAACAAATTGCTTTGAGGTGAAACGCTCTCAATTTATGAATTAGCATAAGTTATTCCTGCAGCACAGGTCAGTTCAATTAATATTTATGGGCTGTGAGAAGTTCTCTTCCAGGGCAAAACAGTGAAAAAGCTGGCTTACCATCTCAAATGTCAAAATTGGCCTCGTGGAACACCTCCACTGACAGTGAATGGGAAACTGAATTTGTAAGTTCACAACACACTTGTCTGAGCTCTGACATCTACATGGTATTTAGTGAACAGAAGCACAAACACTTCTGCCCCAGATAATCCCCCTGGCTACTCTCATATCTTGTTCACATCTTTCTTGGTTGGTTTCTGGAAAACACAGTGTAATTGTGTAACAGATGACTGGAAAAAATAAAAAATAAATAAAATGGATTAAAATCATTGATAGCTGTGTTCCCTGATAAAATATGCTGATGACACTGTTCTGATGGGCATCATCACCAAGAATAATTGGTCCACTTAACAGAGAGAGAGAGAGAGGTGGCCCATCTGGAGCCAGAGTGTGCCAACAACAACTTGGAGCACTCCAGCCTCAAAATTATTGAGATAAACATTGTTTTCTTTCTGAAACCTGGCTGCATATCTTGCCAGGAACTTCCCTGGGGGCTGCAGCTGAGAGCATGACTTAAATGTTCCTGTTCTGTGGGACAGTGTTCTCTGAAGCAACACTGAGACTGTAACACTGGGTTCATTCTGTTGGCCATGTTGTGATTAAACAAGCTTGCTGTCTCCTTTGTTAGTCTCTGTTGGATTTCTACAGATTACACTGTATGCATCAGTGGTAAGTGATGTCTGGTAAAGTTGGCCAAATGCTAAAGGATAACTGGGCCAAAATATGGCCTGATTCATCCATTCTGACAATTGTGGCCTGGCCTGATTTTGCTGATCAGAAAAGATTATCTGGCCAAATGGTCCTGTGGTGTGAGGGGTTCAATGTGTCACTGAATAGATTGGAGAAGCTCAGATTTCCACTCATAATCGGAACATTTGGTTCTAGTGGTGTGGAATTAAAGCTTTCAGTGAGCTATGAAGTCCACAGAGGAAACAGTTTAAATGGCATGTGTGTGGTCAGGCATCTCGACCAAAATGTCTAATGTGCGAATTCTTACAATCCAAGTATTGAAAAATCTGTCACATTGGTTGTCTTGTTTATGATCTCCTAAAATCTGTTAAAATATTGACAGTCCAACTGAACTGGTGAGGCCTAAACCATCATGTCGACAGTTTCATGTTCACTTTGTTCAACAAAGTGAAACCAAAGGTGATTGCTGATCACGTTATATTCTCTAAATCTGCCTGATATTCAAACAATCAAATCAAATTGATTGAATGCATTGAAAATGCATTGAAAATGCAATAAATAAAGAGGAAAAACTAAATAAATCCACATCCTGTTTTCGCATCTCATCAGAACATCAAAGCTGGACTTGGCCCTGATTGTCCTCCCTATATCTGAACAATCGCTGAAATCCTTCCAATCAGTCTGTTTGCAGAAATGGAAATGGAAAGCCTCACCTCAGCACGTTTGCCTCATTTGAATTACAGGAGCTGCTGTTGTCAGTAAGCCAGGGTTTGGCTGTCTGTGACAGTAATTCACACTACAGACTTAAAAAAAAGTAGCAAGGTAGCAAGGAAAAAAAAGGACTTATATGCAATAACATCAATAACTACCCTTTTGTGTTTGTACAAATGGGACTGTGAAAGAGGGAATGTATGAAAGTGATTGTGCCATGTAGTTACTTGAGTCACTGTACCTGGCAGGTGAACTGGCGGCAGATGAAAGAGCAAGGAAGTGGTGGAAACACTCTGACACCTGAGGCAAGTGTCAGAGGGTTGCATCTGTTTAACACACACCCTCACACTGGTCCAAAAATACAAATCCAACCATCGCAAATGTCTACATTTTAACAAATTGGTGTTTGAAGGGAAGATAAAATGTGAATGAATCAGTTAGTGGAAGAAACTAAACAAAGGAGCTCTTCTGCTTATTTTCCTTGTGTAGGCATGCTGTAGCTGCCACTAGCAGATGCACAAGAAATAGTGACTGATTCTTGTGCACAGAGGAGCAGTTAAGTCATAAAATGCATGCACACAGTACTGTATATCCACACTAATTTTACAACACAAGATCATGAACAACAACAGGTGACAAAACAGTTAAGTCAATAAAGGGAATGTGAATATTGATATTGATATAACGCATTTATGACCTCTCCTCCAAGAGAGCAATACCCTCTCAATTCACCAATAAAACACAGGTTATAGGATCTTCCCAACAACGCCATATTTCTCCTTATACTACCGTGTCACATTTTCCCTGCCTCCAAGCTGGATGAATACTTATATATCCGCGCAGGGAGAAAGGCACAGTGTAAAGATTAAGGGCTTGGATGACAAGGGAGGGCATAAGGAAAGATGAATCTGTAACGGGTTTATTGCTGTGGTCAAGATTCTAAAGGTTAGCAAGAAGTCAGCTTTGACACATGCTGTAAAAAAATGCTCAAAATATCTCTCAAAGGAAATAATGCCCAAAGGAGGGGTAAAAGAGAGGATGACGGAGATAAAAGTATTTCCTGTTTGACAGAATGATCAAGTTTTGGTTCTGATATAACAAAGCGTTTGTGGACCAAGATCTTCTGTATAGCTGAAGTGTTTTGGACAGTTTCCCCTGTTATTAGAGTTCAGCTCCTCAACTTGTGTTTGATTTTGACATCGCCATCTGTGCTGGCCATTTGAACCTTCCTGGCTGTGTTTTAACAGGAACCCCAGAGGACATGAATTTGGCTGTCGTTCTGCGTACTGCGATCAGAAGTGTGGGAGTGATGCAAAAGCCCTGTCAGAGGGAAACAGACAGGAATGTCTTGTTGGAAACTGTACTCGACCCATGTCTGCATATCTGACTGAAGGTTTAGTCAGACAGCCACTACTATCAGGACATCTGCAATTTCTGCACAAAGAAAAAGGCAGTGAAATAGTAATTCTCCTTGCAGAGCAAAAACGTCATAAAGATTAAGAAGTATGTTAGCTCCATTCACTCCACACAGCTTGTCATTCATTTGTTCTGAATCACTGAAAGGCAACTCTATAGATTGTCTAATGCCAACGCAGATAATTGAGTCGTATTCTTTCACTAATATTGAAAGAGATGCTTCTGGCACAAAAACTATTAGTTCTCATGTGCTCGAGTGACAGCTGGTGCTGCATTTCCATGTCAAGCAATAGCAGCAAGTGTAAGGAAGTGATATTTACTCCAAAGCTTGGGTGTATATTTCATTTTGTCAGGGCCTCATAGACAATTTGCTTCAAAATCACAGTAATAAAATAAAATGTGCAAGGCTGGGATTGCAAGAGTCGGAAGCAAGGTAGAAGTTAAAAAGAAAACGTGGACAATATGCTAATTTGACTAAAGTGAGGAAGAAAAATAAAATGTTACTAGGTAAAAGAACAGTAGGAATTTGGTTTTGAACTGATGAGATTAAGAGATCTAAACAACAATGAAAGAAAAGAAAACTGTGGTTTGTGTGTCAGATTTTCACTGGAGAATTATCGGGGCCGAAAGAATTTACAATAATGACATTGAAACTTTAAAGAAATGCAGATATCTAACTATATTTAAATGTGAACGAGACAATCCCTGCACCACAATGAAAATAATTTGGATTAAACCTTTTAAAATTCACCTTTTTTTAATGTAATTTTCACCTATCCCTACTTCCAAATCTCTATTTTGCCAGTAGTTGATGAAAGAATACAGGCATTTCCAAATGCTGCAGCTGGAACTTTAATGTAGAAGGAAGTGTTGTTTTTATTATCCAACAGTCTGCACATGAAAAATATTCATGGAATACATTTATGAAAAACGATTTAGTTTCTTTTGATACAAGGACAATGAAGGATTAAGGAATTTAAATAATCATGCAAGTGACAGGCAATCAGACTTCATCAGTAATCAGAATATGCCAACTAATGTTTTTTTTTTGTAAAATGTCAAATCTAACCAAAAGGTATGTCGCATGTCAATTTTGACAAGTTTAATTTCCTCATGCAATTTGTTGCATTGCCTCAAAGAGAGTTGATTATTTATTACATAAGTATTATTGCCTGATATCACTTACTCAAATATCAGAGTTATTGTCAAGGTCAGTACATTATCAAATCTCTCATTAAGAAATTTATGAACAGAGGTGTTTCTATTTTGTGTTTCTTTTAAGTTTCAAAAAAAGAGATGAAGGGCAATCAAATCCAAATTATCGGTGTGAAAGTCAAGATGAAAGACTTTCAGATCTGAATTGTAACCTTAAATGACACATTTATTTCAACTTTTCTTCATCAAAGCCGTTTTAATTGCATTTAATTGTGCAATATTACACCATGATTTATTCAAAAGCTAAAGGTTCAATGTTTCCAAGTCTCATGAGCCACAGGAAAATTATTCTCACAGTGAAGTCTCCAAAATTCAAGTATGTGTCAACAAGCATTTTATGTAACTCATTTATATGAAAATGATGTCCCATAATCTCTCACGCACCGACTCCTCTCATCTTGTAAACTAGCTTTGTTTGTGTTTTGAGAGGCTATAATCAGTCAAAACTGTTCCATGATGTCCATTATGAAACCACATTTCAAAATCTGTTACACTCCAGAGTCTCAACAAAGCCTTACCTATGCAGTAGCAGAGAATGATGGACAGTACTACAGCTATGCCCACAGCAATCAAGGCGGTGCACTTCCAGGAGCAATGTTTAGGTGACTTCTTGAACTTGAAAGCCCCTCTAGACAGGTTGTTTCTGGGCAAAGGACGTGCTGGAGTGGAGTAGACAGTCCCTGTTGCCATGGTGTAACCAGGAGCTGCTGCACCGAAGAAAGGTGTCGTCCCTGTGCCCGTTTTAAAAAGAAAGTGCCTGCAAACGGGAGGGGGAAAAAATAAGGAGAAAAAATATTAAACAAACGTCCAATTCATCCTTGACTCATATAAATTACATTTTTATAAAAATAAAATTGCAAGAGGAAATACACATTTTACAAAATGTAATTATATTTTATTCATATAATTAGGAAATGGTCATTTACATGTTTAGTAAAGTAACATGTTATGTGTTTTTGCTCTTTGATCCACATTGGAGTAACTACAACCCTGTGGTCTGGTGTACAACACAAATCAACAATGAAAATCCAGAAAAGAACAGCACAGATGATCTGCCTGAGTGCCACTCCTCTGTGTATCGGACTTCAAGAGACACCAGGTTATATTCTATTATCCTGCATAATCCTGACATTGGAAGAGGTTAACAAAAAGTACCTCATAAAAACAATCATCTCCCACTTGCCCTTTTACAACTGGGCCTTTGCTAATAGCCCATTATACCTGGGGTAATTAAGAGGGTTTAATCAAATGCACTACGGAGTGTTCGTCCTATTAACTTTTAAACCCCACGTGAAAAGCTCTTAAGTAAATGAATTAAGCCTTGTTGCCACTCTTGCCACTACTTATAGATTAATACCCAAATGCCTCTAGGCTTATGGGGACAGCCAGGGATATTGGACAGCTTGAATCATGCACCGCAAATACTTTCACTCTGGTACTGTAGAATTTCACTAATAGCACTTTGTTCATTTTTGGTTAAAAAGAAAACATATATTACAACAATCTATCAGACAATGTTTTCCCTTTAATTTTGGTTGTGGTAAGAGCTCTTTTATTGTATGTATTTGTTTTTCAGGCAATGCATGTTACTCCTGAAGTTCCTCATCAGGAAGTTAAATAAAGTGGCAACAAATTTTGCATCTCTATCTGCTAGAATTTTAGATCTGCTGGAAATTCAAATGTGAATGGGTTGTCTTTTCATTGTTTGCTGAACTGCTTGCCATGAAATAAAGTATTTTGAATTGAACTGAATATACTCCAATGATCCTCATTACCAAAACAAGGGTTAAAATGAGGTGGGGGCAAAGGTTTTAAAACAAGCAATAAAAACAATCCAACACACATTTGGAAAAATAATACTTGAAAATAAAAAAAGAAATAAATGTTGGTGTTGTTCTTTCATGCATTCTCCAAGTCAAGCTTCATGTGTTCTGTGGATCCCAACAGTGGGTTGCTATGGTGGATGATAATTTTATTTATATTTTTTAAAATGCACAGATAAACTGATAAAGCACGTTTGATCATCAGTTATTTGTAAAGCATGTGTGAAGTCTCTGTGTTAGTTTTGCACCAAAAAAGCTTAAGAACAGCTCATTAGTAAAATAAGTGCAAAATAATTTGAAGCCGATTAAGTGCTAGAAATCCACATACAGTAGTTCCGTATATTGCAGAGGGTCAACAAGCTTTTAGGATGCAGGTAATGTTAAAACCTTTTGAACAAATGAAGTTTTCTAGGTAAATGAGGTTTAATGAGAGAGAAAGAAAAATCATAAAAGCATAAGGCATTGTTCAGACTCCTGCCCTCGTGCTGATATTTCAGCAGCTTTCCATCTCCTGTGAGGATATCTCTGAGGTAAAACCTCCTCTGATCAATTCTTGACTAAAAGAACAAATATCAAATTTGGATTGTCTGGCTCTTTGATGGCCCGATTGACACATGCTGCCACGGACAGACAGGCGGTTCCGTTTAAAGGTTACGGTATGCCACTGCTGGAATGACAATGTTGCGGGTGTCTGCAACACAGCAAGAAGCTTGGATTCCTCAATCTGGAACAATCTGTGCCTTAGCTGTGGTAATATGCAGTTGGATATGAATTGAGGTCAGAACTTGCACAACATAGGAGGCGGCAGACGTGTAGTCAGACACAAAGGCAAATAGACACAGCTATCTGGGGAGTTAAGTGTAAGTGGATGCAGTCTGATGAGGTGGACAGGAAGGGACAGGGGATGTGAGTTTGTTTATGAGTGTGTTGGCAAGGGTACGCACTCTATTTGAGGATGGTGAATAGCTATTGTAAGTTGCAGAGATGATCTGTAAACAATTTGTCTGTAAATAAGTGTCTCCGATCTTCCCGTGCTCTTATTTATGCAAAGATGTGGGAACATAATGTTCCCAGGGCCTCAAAGGAGGAGATGCCTGAACCAAAAAAAAAAACACCAAAAGCACTTTTGTGAAAACAGTACAGAACATTTGGTAATTCAGAAAATGATTCAACAAAATTATAAAAAAAACGTATTATACATATTTACATATATTAAATAAAGACATGTGTAAAATAAATAAAACACTGTCTTTGTACTGTGTGGCTGATTAAACAATCTGAATGTACTTATAAAAACATACAAGGATGCCAAAAGAGGTTCATTTTATTAGGTATACCAGTTCAAACAATTGTTCATGCAAATCTCTCATCAGCCAATCACATGGTAGAGACTCACTACATTTAGACATGTAGACATGGTCAGTCAACTTGCTGCAGTTCAAATGGAGGATCAGAATGGGATGAAAAAAAAATTATTAAAGTGACTTCGAACGTGGCATGATTGTTGGAGTCAGACAGGCTGGCCTGAGTATTTAAGAAACTGCTGACCTGCAGGCATTTTCACGTGGAACCATCTCTAGGGATTAGAGAGAACAGTCCGAAAAAGAGAAAATATCCAGTGAACAGCAGTTCTCTTGTTGATGCCAGAGGCCAGGAGGGAATGGCCAGACTGGTTCGAATTGATAGAAAGGCAACAGTTACTTAACACGTCAAAGCTTGAAGCAGCTGGGCTACAGCACCAGAAAACCACTCAATTAGTTGTCCTGTACATAATAAAGTAAACTTTATACACCTGTGTTATTACAATTATTTGAATTCCCCCTTACAAATGTAAAGTCAAAGTAAACTGCAGAATGTCTGTGTACTAATGTCTCACATATCTCACTCACTCACTCATTTTCTACCGCTTTATCCACTAAGGGTCGCAGGGGGCACTGGTGCCTATCTCCAGCTAACATAGGGCGAGAGGCGGGGTACACCCTCTCGCCCAGGTCGCCAGTCCATCACAGGGCCACATAGAGACAGACAACCATTCACTCTCACATTCATACCTACGGGCAATTTAGAGTGTCCAATTAACCTAGTCCCCAAATCTGCATGTTTTTGGACTGTGGGAGGAAGCAGGAGTACCCGGTGAGAACCCACGCACCACGGGGAGAACATGCAAACTCCTTGCAGAAGGCCCCTTGTTCCAACCGGGTTGTGAACCCGGGACCTCTTGCTGCAAAGGCAAGAGTTCACATATCTCACATTAGTCTTTTTAACTGATCTACAGTTTGTCATTATTCGGTTTGATTCTTGTGTTGGACGTCGCGCTCGTGACTCTTCCAGTGATGACACCCTATATCAATATTTTCCGGCAGTCTGACCATGTCACATTTTCCGCTCACCTTGCTTGGAACAAGGACGTACTAAAAATGGTACTATCCCAGGTACTATCCCAGTATTACAGTCGAGTCAAGCCAAGCCATGCTAGAACTGGATATTGGAAATACTTATACCAGACCTTTATTGGACTCTAAAGTAATGGTGTTAATGTTTTTTTCTAAAGAGCAGAATGGGGGGGGTTTTAAAGATGAAAATTGTGTTGGACATGATGAACAAACAATGGACCAATGCAAATGTCTGCAGCTATATGCACATCGGTAGATCGGCTGTAATTGATTACAGCCAGTGTGATGCAACAAGGCACATTACTATGCTAATCCAGTCTGCCCGAGTGATCGCAATGTCGTATGGTAGCTGCGACTGAGCAAGAGGGAGAAGGGAAAGAGACAATCAAGAGAGTGTGAGACTGTGAGGGAAAGCAAGCAAATGAATGGCGGTGTGTCAGTGTGATTGCACTGTGTTTGTGTGCACGCCTGTCTGTCCCATTGAGAAGCCTGTAACACAAAAGCAGCAGCCAGCCCGGTCTCACAACGGTGCTTGTCATCAGAATGACATTTGAAAACATCCTCACAGAGGACAAAACACTAAACACTGAGTGGGTGGATGTGTCTCCAGCTAAGCTCCAGCTGGAGGGGCTGAGAGAGAGCGTGATAGAAACAATGCAAATCGAACCCTCAGAATGCCCAATCTGCCTATTAGCCGCTGTTCTGTGTTAGCATTAGCATTTCAAGGTGAGAGCTGGAATAATCAGGCCGCTTTTATCTACTGTTGCAAAAAAAAAAAATCAAAAAAAAAAAGTAAAGGACTACAGATGTGGAGAGGCATCTCTGCAACTTGTGTTCACACTATAGCTGCCGTTGCCATCGCTCTTTCCCAGATCACCACCTGCCCTGTCAACAGGGGGCCTGCTAACGTGTACTATTCGTGTACAGCAAACGCTGCACATGTGATGATATTTTTGTTGCCGCTGTGCTTTTTTTGTACGATCCCGCCCACGGAGACAAACATGTTGCCATCTTGTGAGGCTCCCTTTGGGGGCTTAGAATGCTTGAACATGTAATGTATTGTAATAAACCAATTTGATCAGGATTGGCGTATGAAAACCTCAGCTGTTTTGCAAATGTGCTTTTTGTCGCCAACTCCCCAGTAAGTAAAGTAGTTACTGGCTGTCCTAAAAGTCACAAATGATGTCATCACCTATTTTGCATAATTGGCCCTGTGTTTGTAACTGTAATGGATACTGTAGCAGAGAGGAATAACGTTGTGTCGAACTTCAAATGAACTTTATTCTGTCAATTGTTGTGTACATTCAGTTGTCTCTTAAGAAATATAGTGATTTATTTCATAAAAAAACAGACTGGAATATTTTTAATTGAAAATATCAGAAAATACAATTCAAGTGAAGCACAGTGGTTAATAAGAAAATCTTGAGAGGTTTTATAGAGATAGATCTAAATGTCTGCTCTGCACTGTTGAATAGCAGCAAAGAGCAGAGCAGCTCTGCTCAGTCCTTTAAGTCCTTATATATATATACAATTACAACCCTACTCTTTTATCCAGACTTGGAACTGGCAAAAATGACCCAAAAGAGACACTCTGGCGGAGCTACTTATTTCAGAAGTATTATGTAGGTAAAAGCCAAAGTCATCTGCTCTGAAAGCAACAAATAGCGCTGCTGAACCAGGGAGGCCATCGAGATCTGAAAACGGGTCCCAAGGACCATCGACCAAGACAATGGACAGCCTATCCCGCACCTTCAACGCTGTCCTCCACAAGGTGTCAATGCAGCAGGAGGCATAGTCGCCCCCTGATGTTTGACAAACCTGTATAAAGAATAACTGAGCATGACATGTCACAGTGACATCATGTGTGGAAGCAACCTTACTTTACATCTATGACTAAAAGAAATTTTGGTATGCATTCAATATTAACAATCTAAATGGACCTAAAAGAGACAATAGAAAAAAACAGTGGAAGCCCAGTCTGGCCCCAAAGAAAGTTTTACATTTACGCCAGATATAGTGATAAAGTCATTAAATTGGCAACACTGCACACATTTCAGTTGCCACCATGCTTCTTTGTACCATCCTACCCACAGAGTTGAAAAAGTTTCCATCCTGAGTGGCCCCCTTTGGGTGTTTAGATTGAACATATGTAATTTAAAAAATGTAATCAGGATTGACATAAGAAAATCTTAGCTGTTTTGCAAATATGCTTGAGAGAGTTTTGGGAGTGTGAATCTGAATAAAGGGGGGACAATTTGATGGGAACATTTCCCGCTACAAGCAAAATGCATATTTAACCTGCTGCAGGTTAAAATTGTAATGTTTAATGTGTTTTTTTATTGAACTATTTAGATTACCTCTCACTATCCACCCTGTGTTTATGAAAGATTTTACATTTGCTGCCAAAAATCATCTGGAACAGATGCACTTCACGTTGCCAGCAGCAGCAACAATTTATACAGTATTCTAAAATAAGAGGAAAATATCGCAGAACTCTGGAATCAAAGCTGAAATGTGTTCTTGGTGCTAAAGATGTTGGCAAAATAAAAGAGAAAAGAGGGAAAAAGAAAATAAAAAAATACATCCCAAGGATTACCACCATCCATTTTGGCAGCTAACCCAGTCATTGCTGCATCACTGCTCCCTTCTATTCCAAACACCTCTTTGGACGGTGTCTTACACATGACTAATCAGTCCTCGTGCGATCCTGACACTGTGGCTGGAGTACAAAAGAAAAGTTCATCTTTTTTTCCCCCCTCCTCTGGCGTGAAGCATGTCTGTGTGACTCATGATTTACATGCACCTCCCACTCAAACAACTGCACACACAGACACACAGACACACACACAAAAACCAAATCCCACTAGGATTACCTCTGCTATTCTTTTTCACCCGTGAGAACAATTCCAACACATTTTCCATCAGGAAAATGTACTGTCTGAGGGACACTGCACCACATGATGACTTTAGTGCTGAGACATAATTTCATTTCACCAAAGGACTCCCTTGACACATGAATCCAATGAGGATTGACAGTACATTTATAACTGCAACGTGTGGCTGGGCAGGCCTTCAAAAAAACTCATTCTGAAATGTCTTGTTGAACCTCTCTGGATCCAAGTGGAAAAAAAAAATGCTGAAGTGGGCTTGAAGGGACATACATATGTAAAAGCAGATGCCTGACTATATCTTATCCACTGGAGCACTTAAAGAACGTATAGTTTGCGCTCTAAAGGACATTGATAAATCAAATCAAAATTCACACACACCGATTAAATCTATTCTACAAAAAAAAAAAAAATGTAGGCACCACTCAAAAATAATTACCATGTACATTCAGTGGTCTCTTAAGAGATATAGTGATTTATTTCATAATAAAACTGACTGGAATATTTTTTTTAATTGAAAATATCAGAAAATGCAATTCAAGTGAGGCACAGTGGTTAATAACAAAAAATCCTGAGACTTTCATAGAGATAGATCTAAATGTCTGCTCTGCACTGTTGAACAGCAGTGGACAACAGAGCAGCTTTGCTGAGTCCTTTAAGTGGAGTGGTCTTGGTTAGCGTAAAGCAGGAAAAAGAAAAGAAAAAATTAAAGATTTATGTTAGTAGACCGGATCATGTGGAAAAAAGCTAAATCTTGATTCTCATCCCATATTCATATCAAGTCCCTCAATGCTAATGTATTAGAAATGGGGTTCACAAGCTTAATCAGAAACAGATGACCAGAGACAGTCTCTCTGCCTCTGAAATGCTTCGCCCATATCAACACACACTTTACTGCATTTGTATTTTGAGTCTCTCACTTTTTATGGTTGCATTGCAGTGTATTCTGTTGTTTTCAAAGCTGGAGAAGTGATTTTTTTTTCCAGTGAACAGACATTTAACCATTTCTGCTTTGTATAACAGCCAAAAGGAATCGCCTCTCTCTGAACTGCTACAGATTACATTTTTTTAAAAAAAAAGTTTGTTAACTGCTAATACAACATCTCCAATTCTGTCTGTCAACATCTGGCTCAAATTTGTATTTTTACCTAGAAATCATGCATAAATATTCATAATATGTTCATAATATTCTTATTTATTATTTTCTGTGTGTTATGAATTTGTATTATTTTCAGTTAAATTCATCAAATTCTTTAAAATTATGGGCTTAAATATATTCTAAATAACACAAACATGACAACACTTTATTTATTTTAGAGGAGGCATAATTACAGTGGATTTTTATCACGGTGGATTAAATCACTTGCTGTGCTGTATAATATTAAATAGCAATTACAGAGGTCATAGTGGAGTGCAGCAATTCATTCATTCACCATGAAAGCTGGTATTAGTATTGGGTCAAATTCTCTGCTTTGAAAACCAGCACTTTATGGGAGGACACGCTCATATAATTCATAACTGTGAGTTTGTTAAAGCCACTAATTGAGTGGTCCAATACTACATTTACTGTGTTGAGTAAGAAAATAAAATCAGTGTTGATGTTGGAAATATAGAAAAGAATCACACCTTTGCTGTACCTAAGGCCACTTGTTTATTGTTTATGCTTCGCCAGGATGACCACCCCTGAAGTCAGCAAAGAAAATACATTCTGAAGCTTCTGCTTATATTTGCTAAGCTGGTAGTTTTCTTGACATGTGCAATTATTTGGTGAACTGGGTCTTCCCTTTTGCCCCCACTGGTTTGTAGCTGTTCCCTTTTCCCACCCATTGACGAGCACTTGATTTAGAGTCCACTGGGCAGATAGTGATTTATGCCTCAGTGATGATAGGTGTGTACATTGTGTTTTGTCGATGCAGCTATGAAGGCTCAAGGTCATTGCGCTGTTAGTATTCAATCTCAGCATCGACCCGAGAAAAGAAAAAAAACAATGTAACACATTTCGACTGATTCCGTCAGATCTTAAGAAGTTGTTACTTCATGCTACCAAAGGCACAATTCTCACACTTTACATTCATCTTAAGCGCCGAGAGGGTGTGTACATTGTGCCAGGGAAATATCAGACTCAAATGCAGTCATCTACTCAAGGCCAATTCTGAGTCAGGGCGCAATGTACCGCACTTCATTTGCCAGGTTATTTTGAGCTCACTGATTAAGAAAGATGTAACTGATGTTTCAGGAGGAAAACTTGGCAGCAGCTCTCACGGCAAGTATCTAGCACAGCAAATTTTGATATAATACACAGTATGCTCACCAAGATTCTTGTGAATTTATATCCTCTCTGACATCAATTGCTAAGCTCATTGATAGGCACAAAGTTCACTCTAATCATGTACTTTCCCACGTGTGTATATATGTATATGTATATGTATATGAATATGTATATGTATATAGCTCTATCTGATTTAGTAAACACCTCTTATTGTGGGAACACAAAAATAGAAAAAAAAGAGAGAAAACTTAAATATATATATATTCTACAGAAATGTTATGTATTTATAAAGCTCAGCAGTAACCACATCATGTCCTAACAATGGGCCTAACATTTAGACGCTTTAGTATTTTGAATCCTGAATGATTTTAATATTCACCACATTTGGTTAAAAATAGCTCATTAAACCATAAGTCTTTAAGATTATTTTTATTATGATTATTATGTACTTCTTAAAATCTACCACCTGCTTAGAATGCCAGTTAATAGCAGAGCCACCGAGATTCAATCAGTTGAATGAATAAAGGTCGAAATGGGACGCCTCAAAAAACACATTAACCATGTTAATGGATAAAACAGACAGTCCAATAGGAATGCAAGACAAATGACAAATTTGGTGAATTTCTTTTTCATTTGGCAGAAATTGATGATAAAACAGTCATACGTTTTATAAGTATACAATCACCTGATGGTGTGAATAGTTTTTTTTTCCATTACCCCAAAATAAACATTTTATATTTACATCAGGAGGAGGGTCAGTTCTATGCAGAAGCTGACATTTTGACCACTGTATTTTTACAATAATCCACAAAGGACAAACTAAACATATTTTGAGTTTTGATGTGAAGGCTTCATTGTTTTTCTAACACACATGGAAATGAAGGGTGAGATGAGAGATATTCAGCTGCAACAAGCAACTTCACCAGCAGTTGCTGCTAAATTGTACACACTGTATATTTAAATTAAATTGTAGATTAAACAGAGCTTTCTATAAACCTAAATTAAATTGCAGATTAAACAGAGCTTTCTATAAACCTATCACAGTTTGCTTACTCTTTCCTACTAGCTGGTTTCTCCATTTCAGTGTGAAAAGCCCTGTAAAATGCTTTGACATTTGACAACTTCTGGAATCACAAGTTTCATCCTTTGAATGAACTGAGATTTAATTAAAATTTCAAACAGCAGCTTGCCCTTTTAACTCATAAAAAGGCTCAAATGCTCATTTTTTACTTTCACATCATTTTGTTTTCTGTGCCAGTGAAGATGGAAACACCTGGACCTGACTTTCCTCATTTTGTTGTAGATCATTGAGGGTCACTCACCTGCTCTCCAGGGCCACATTGCTGCCCAGGACCCAGCTGTCCTGCAGCTGGACGCATTCTGCCGTACTCTGCAAGTCGGCCGCCAGGCCGGCTGTGGGCGGTGGGCTCGGGATCCTCTGATTGGCCAGTGAGCTGCGGCTCAAGGACGTGATGGACGGATGCTGCTTGTGTGGGGGTGGGGCTGGTGGGAGAGGTGGTGGGCCTTGTGGACTCGATAGATGATCACCTAAAGAGAGGCAAAGGTAAACGTGTAAGAATAAACAAGAGGTCTTACTTGTTTCAAAATCCAAGTGCATTATTCTTTATATTAAAAACAAACAGAGTTAGGAAACTGGATTGCTGAGCAGATGGGTAAGAATATGCATCTGCCTTGTATGCAAGACATGGCAACATGTGCACACCCAACAGACCCAGAAAAGTAAATACAACCAAGAGCAAGACATTAAAATGAGATGCAACCACTGCAAAAAGAAGGGGAATAAGTTTTGCTTTTATGGTGACACACATAATAATTGTCGCAAAACGCCAAACGGCTGACAGTTGGGTTCTCTTAAACAGAAGGTCACTTAGAGAGGCAGCTGTTCTTTTATGGGCGCTTAACGCAATGTTTCACGTTTGATTACAGCCAGTGAAGACTCTCAAATAACTAATGACCAGAACATCCATTAGAGCTCTGAGAGAACAGGTTTTCCAATTTCACACAAAGCTGTGTAATTGGCCCCCAGAATGGCATGTGGTGATTATCTATCCATCTTCCCTGTTTAAAAAGGTAAAAATCCACAGTGCTGACAATTGTGATTTGCTCCAATGAGCCCCAAATGGGTATCGTCTTTCTTTCCTCACAGAGGCTTAGAGAAGATTGCGAAACATGGGATATTTGTCTTTTAGGGAGCTGTTGTTGCTTTTTGCATTGGCAGCATGATTTTTTTAAAGCCCTAAAGGAGTTCAATTCCATCCATATTGACACTTTTCTTTCTCAACCTTGCATTAAGACCTTGTGGACTTAAAGCCAAGGACCAAAAATGCTCCCTGGTACTGGCTAAACAGAGCACTTTCATTGAAAGGACATTATTCATTATTTTGAAAAGAGCCTTTAATGACCATGCAGTTTTTGTCCTTGTCTGTGTGGTTCCACTTTACACTGTGCCCTTCTGTGCATGGAAGAAGCTGTTCAGTGCATAAAAATGAGCCATGAATTTGGTTCCGCTAAGCTACGAGGAAACGTATATGCCATTCACTGCGAGGACATCATTTCCTCTGCTTCGGGCAAAACCTTTAGGCTACTGTGCATTCAGCCTTTTGGCACGGCTGAAGATTACCTCTCTCGTATTTAAACTGGGATGTATTCAAAATATACAACATACTATAAGAAACACAGTGACCTGAATGAATAGAGGGAATAAAACTGCACTGCACTTCACAAGTTGAAGCTGTAATAAATTTTTAGCAGTATGGAGATTGTATCAGTCACTGCTGTGACTGATTACTTCAATTTTTTGTTTAAATCATACATAATGGATTTTACAACATCTGTTTCATCACAACAGAGACAGGCAGACAAACAGACAGCAAAAAAAAAAAAAACATAGAGAGATACTGTTGGCCCAGTACTGTTGAAACATGAGGATGTGAATGTTGTGGAGCAGATTGAGGCGTTACAAGAGTGCACACTGCTGGTGCAGAAAACCAATCTAAGATTAACTGATTCCCGACTGCAATTACACAGCAGCAGCATGTGGCTATAAATACCATAAAAGCAGAATCACCAGGAGCAAAGGAAGGCTGTTTTTTTCTTCTTCTCCTCATTTTTTGTGGACTGTGATTAGACTTTAATCAAACCCAATCAAGAACAATTCACTCAAAAACCAAACTAAACTTAATCAAAGACAGTCTGTCATAGTCCGAAACTTCCTGAGATCAACTGATGTATTGGCATTTGAAAATGATATGTCTGTCATGACATAGTGATAATGAATACAAGACATCCCACTCACCTCCTAGGCTACACAGTGAGCCCTATTAGAAAAGTGCTAAGTAGGCTAATAGAAATGTAGATTATCTACTGACACGGGCTGGTTTTACTTCACCTCTGGGCCTTGTTCCTCTCTATGAGCCCACAACAGCCACAAGCTCCACTTCACTTCCCAGCAGAAGGATTTTTTTCTTTTCAAATATCAGCACACACTCCTACAGAGAATGATATAACATGGAGGTAAGTGTACTGTTGATGGCCAGAAAACAATAACTTGAGAGAAAATATTTCCGTATTATAAAACACTAACGGAAAAAAGATAAAACTCCTAAGTCCATTTCAAGTAATGAAATTAAATTGAATTGAATTTAAAATAGGTGAAGCAGTCTCTTAAAAACACAACAAATGCCTCTTTCATGGGACACAAAAAGGCCACATTTGTATATTTGTTCTCCTGCATCATCATCATCTTATTATGATTCCAGCATACAGTCAATGCCTGTAAACAATTAGCCCTACATTACACATCACAAATAAAGATACACGACAGATACTGCACAAATCTGAATCATTTGTCTTCATGTTTTCATATTGATCTAATGGCATATTGTACAAGTGAACATCTTGATTGCCTTTGTTTAGCTTTGCCACTGCTGTACTGCTTATTTTTGAGAGCTTGAAAATGCAGTGCAAATGACTGACTCCAATCCCACAAAGGTATATCTGTTTGACGCAAGTGCATGATGGTTGGTGGGCTGTTGGAGCAAGCACAGAGATGAGTCACAAGCATATACCCTCAGTACCACAGCTTTATCGTCAATTTTGATTCAATTTCAGATGACTCCATGTGCTAAAAAGGAATGACTTAACTGTGGCATGAAATTAATCATGTTTTAGCTGAAAGTGCATGCTGAACACAATGTCCTCAATCAACAAAATCCTCCCAAAAATTTGAAAAGAAGAGAAATTTGACATGCAGCAAATCTGACTGCATGATTCCACAATGAACTAAGGGAACACAAAACTCCCTGAGCAGAATTAAATTCATTGTTTGCAAATAGCAAAATAGCACACAAAGCTTTTAGATATAATACTAAAAATGCTGTGTATCAGCCAAAAGGGGATGACATGACATGGTAAGTCAGGTTTATTATTGAGAGAGTTCAAGGGGCACTTTAAGTTACAAAAATAAAATGACAATGTTTACTAATGCCACTCATTTCCCAAAGGGAAAGATTTAGGAAAGGATTTACTTACATTACTTAGAGACATAGTGTCTACGTTCAGTCACTTGAAAGTTCAAGTGTGGATGCTCTAATACCAAGAGCAAGCTGAAACATAAGAATAACCATTGGGCTTTTATCTGCAGATCTAAATGGTCAAGGGGGCACATACCAGGTCAATAAATCTGAGAGGTAGGAGCATGACGCAAAAGTGAGCAATAAAATTAAAAAAAAAAATCAATATGAAATCTAACAGGGAGCAAGTGTAGGAGGACAAGTACAGGAGTAATTCTGAGTGGTCATGCCTCTTTTTCCAGGTAATATGCCAAATAGCACCACAGTTATACAAGTGAAGATGGTGGACTAAGTACTTATGAATGACCAAGAGCATTAAGAAAGTGAGATCAAAATCACATACAAATTTTTGTAACCCTAAACTGGAAGATAAAGCAATTAAAAATATATAAAAATATATTAAAAAATATTAAAAAATATATTAAAAATATATGTCTGACCTGATCATCAAAACAGGACTTTTACATTCCACAGTAATCTTTGATGCCTGCCTATAATAATATCACAGACAAACAATATTAGCTAAAAGAGAGCAGCTACCATAGCATGACCTCAGACAAAGTTGTGGGGCATGTATGATTCAATATCAGTATTGTCACACTAAAACTGATGATGAAAAATAAGTGACTGAATAATCAAGACAAGAGGCAGCACTCATGTAGAAAACAGAAGGAGGACAAGAACTGAGCCTTGAGGGACAACATGCAGGGCTGCCTACGTAATAGTCTACATACAGTAAGAGCCAAGTACAAAGGCTTGTTCCAACTTTAGTCTTAGATCTAAAAGTAAATCTTACTGCAGTCAACAAAAGGTCACTAAAAAAACAAGTGCTGAATGAGTATGAAGTGCTCTGAACCCAAATTGAAAAAACGGTTCATTTGTTTTGAGATCACTTTCTCGGAAACCTTGTAAAGACAGTTTGAAGACTGTTCTTAAGTTACTCCAAAAAAAGGGGTGTCCAAGATAGGTTTCTGTAGCAAAGGTTGAAATATAGCACATTCACAGCCGTCTGTAAAGGAACCAGAGGCCAGTGAGTCAATGTAAATATATAAAATTACATGAGAAATGATGTAAGATACCATGCTGATCCGGTTATTGGGATGTTGCTGTACTCTTTAACTGGAAGTTTATTGCTTTGAAACTTAACTGGAGAAATGGAAGCATCAGCTTTGAATTAAAAACCAACATCTTCCCTCTTATTTACAAACAACAACAAGCCAGTAAAAAGAGTTGGAGGCATCAATTGAAACAGATCTATTTAACTTTAAGAAGACTTGAGGTCCCCCTTTAGTCTGTGTGGATGAACATGAATACATGACATTTGGATATTTGGTTATCACATATTTGTTAACCTTCATGAATCCATAATTATCTGCAGCCTTTTGAGAACTACAATATGATTGTTCAGCGAGGGGAAGTTTGTGTTTTTATGTCTGGGAAAAAAACATTTTTATATAGAGGATGTGCAGTTTATGTGGGCAAAACATGATTTGAAGCTAATATTTGTCTTTATTCGCAGAAGCTTTTATGTGCAGTTCTTTGTACTCTGCAGAAAGGTTGCTATGTGACTACTCACTGGTTTCAGCAGGACAGAAATGACAATATTTATTTATTTCTTGCTTCTTTCCAACTCACACTGTTGACATATAAGGCTAAAGAATTTAGCTACTGGACTAACTTATATACACAAAGAAGCAGCACCTATGAGAACTCATATGAAATTATTTTCTTCACCTTAATGTGCTCCTGAAACCCCGACTTTGGAACTTTGAATGATTAAATATGCAACATTCAAAGGGTTTTTTATCGCCCCCTTTATCTTTGTCATCATGAGGTCAAGATCTAATGGTGCCATAATTGATTTTTGTTAAATTGGACTTGTTAAATAGTTTCCTAAACAAACAAGAAAGCTGTGACTTTCCCTGCCTGTGTTTCAACAGAAGCATCAAACTCTTAATTGCATAAATTGCAGTGCTTAAACTCAAATCATTTTAAAAGCCTGGGTAAATGCTGTGCATAGGTGTTTGTATTTCTGAGTAATCTAAGGCACTGTGGTTTTTATAGGGTCCAATTTGAGGTGTTGGTTTGAATCAAATTTGTAACCAACATTCTGAGCAGGGTCTCTCTATGATGACAAGCTACAAGTGATAAACTATACACTATGATGCACTATAATGAGTATAATTACAGCAGCACAGTGTGCTTTCTTTAAGTTGAGGTTTAAAAGCCACTGAGGCAAACCAAGCTAAAATATGTACTTTGAATTAGACTATCCACCACATCACATGTGTTGGATTGTGTGTGTTTCTGTAAATAAGCACACTAAACAATGCGCCTTTAAGAATGCCTGGCACTGTCTTCCACTGGGACACACAGGGAATTAAGATGGCCTTTAAAGTGCAGGCTCAGTGACTGGGAAGGCAGATAAAACAGCTGTGTGTTTTATGGGGCTCTGCTTTGAAATCAGATCAAGACGGATGCCTCCTTTGCATAATTCCTCAACATCAGCTTGTCATCATCTCCATCAGCAACATGCTTTAAAAGGACCTCTGTGATTAATACTTCATACCAGCGCTAAAATGACAGACTCATTCCCTTCTTAATGATGCTTGCAATATCTATGAAATGATGCTTTATGACGCCTCTGTGTTTTTACAGAAACACTTCCAGGAGAAGATGTATGCTCTTTGTTTCAGGTGCTCTAAGAAGTTGCTCTTCACAAGACACAAGTGCATTGGGATGTATGGTATTCATAAAAAAAAATGTAATCATAGTTTATTAATATACAAGTAAATGATATCGTAAATGCAACATTTGTATATGGATGTTCTTTTGACATAACTGGGTAGAGGCTTTCTCTTAAAATTCAAAATTCATCTTGAACCTTCATGATGTCACTTCTTCATACTCAGATGTGACCAAGTGAGTTTTCTATGATAGTCACTTCTTTTGAAAAATACACATTTTTCGATTAAAGCACTGACAATCCTTGAATACTGCGCATAATGTTCCAACACTGAGTCAGGACACAATTAAAAGCCGTTTCGCACTCACTAAACTTGGCAAGCTCAGTGAAAGCCTTTTCATATTCATTGTGCAAGTAGTGCAGCAAAAAGTCTTGTGCCATTTTACTCTCCATTAAGAGACTGATGCAAGTGCTAATGGAATCGAAAAGGGCATTTGCTTTGACTGGCTTGCCTTTCATCAATAGATAAATTGTGGTATGTGTGCATCATGAGGATTCTATATAAATAAGATCACATAGCTAAACGTATGGAGGCCACAAACTGCCGATTCCTTATTTGAAAAAAAAAAAAAAAATAATAATATTAAAAAAATAAATAAAAAATTCAGTGTAGCATCTCTGCAAAGCTCAAATTTCTGAGGACATATGAAAACAAAAAGACAGACCACGACCAAAATCCCCATTTGATTTCATATGAAATGAATAATGGATGAACTCCCGAGTAAAACATGCCATTTGGATGTTTATATATGTCAAATCAATAAATTAATTCCCATCAGCTTATGATTTTCTATTCAGCACAGCTCTGGTGTCTGGCTGAAGGCAGTGGCAGTGTTCCTCAGGAAAAGAAGAGCTCCTCAGTGAAAGTCTTGAAAGTGGTGTGAGGAGGGAAGCTGAGGGGGTGGGGGGCGGTGGATAAGTGTGACAGGTGGAATTGGGGACCAACAAAAAAAACTTGCCCTGGGTGAGTTTTGGGGATTTACTCTGCAAAAAGAGTTGGCAATTTTCAGGGGCTTGGGTTTTTTTTTAAAGGAGGAAAGAGACACTGAAAAAGAAGAAGCTGTGGAAATTCCATCAAATTTCCAGCAAGAGTATACTTTCACTGCTCTCACAGCTTTGCCCACTCTTCTCCTGATTTTCTATCAGTTCAAAGACATACATTTCTTTGGAGACATCTCTCTGCAGGGTAACCAGGATGTAACCAATATTTCAAGGATTACATAATCATTGCAGAGACAGACATCTTTACATAACTGGCATTCATCAAACCACATTTGATGCAAACTCTACACTGGCTTTCATTTATGTTGTGCGATTTGTAAAGTTAAAGCCCCGTGAAGATGCTCTGTGATTGTAGGCAGCCTCACATCACTGTTTGTCCATCTATCTCTCTCTATCTAGCTTGATCACACCCAGACATTGCTACAGATGGCAGATCATCATACAGATGATGACTGCTTAGCAGTTCTTTCTGACAGCTCTCCGATTGCATAGCAATTAGACTCCTTCTCAAAAGCTGCTTTGACAATTAGCCTGCTGACAAAACACTTGGTCATATTTATTCATGTGTAGACAGCTTTGGCTTCCTTGTTTGTTATGATAACACACCTAGATAAAACTAAGTATTTTTTACAGCCTGGCATTGAAAATACATGTTAAGAGTATTTGGTCCACAGGGAGATGTGCCAGTTCTCACTTTTCTGAAGCACATTTCACATTTGATTTGTGTACACTTCTTCAGCCACTCACCATAAGTTAATTTCCCACAGAGGTCCAGCAAGGAATTGATATTTAAAATAAGTATAATAAAAGTTGATGTTAACCCTTGTCAAAAGGCTAAGAATGCCGCACAGCCTGTTGCGTGTAAAAATTGTTTCACTGCATTTAATTTGAAGCCATGTTAAGTACAGTATATCATTAGATGAACTTCAAAACATCGAGAACCATGTGTGTAACTGACTGAATGAGTGAGTTATATATGATGGAAATCATCAACAAAACAAAAGCTGTGCAGAGGTACATTTTAGGATTCAACTCTTAAAGTTGGAGGATTATTAAAATCTATATTTTTATATATATATATATATTCAGATTATGTATATCATGACCATATTTAGACACATAGCAATATTAGGATTCATCTGAAGTTGTTTTTCCCGGTCCCTTCTGATCAGACTATATATTAAAGAATTATATGACAATATAAGGCGTGAAAAGACTGAATATTTAAAAAGCTGAATAGAGATGAACAGCACAGTTGTGTGATGGTTCTCTATTAGTTCATCAGCATTCCCTAGCAAATTGCACATCTGACCAACTGTTAATTTAATTTTCATTATAGCAGCTTTTAAAATTCACTGATTTATTATTATGGCTACTGTCAATTACATTGCTCATAATACTGAAAAAAATAATTTACCTCCCCAGTCTTCTGTCAGCAGCATTAATAAATATACAATCTCTCCCTGCAGTCCCTGTTGCATCAGTCATGCTGGCTACAAATTCTTGGCCTCCCAGTTTGTTTGCGCCCTCGATGTGCCGTTATAATCACTCTAGCAGCAGCCACCGGCCTCCTTCTGTCACTTCATCAACCCTATTTGATCACGGAGCAACACAGTATAAGCATCAATATCTCAAAACTGTACAATCCAAACAAATCACCAACCAGACGGTGGGAAATACACACACACAAATGTCTCCACTCAGCACTTGAATCTGCTATGAAAGGTTGTTTTGGTTTTCCTTTGAAAACATGTCACCAGCTTTGGATCTTTCGCATGTGCCATGTTTGAACTGAACTGGTTTTGAAAGGAGTCATTCATTCCATTTAAATTGCTATGGTGGCTGGAATGTCATGTGCCTTCAGTAACAGTTGGTTGTTGTGATGGTGTCGAAGTGAAGGAGACAACATGAATCCTTGGTTTCTTTTGGACAAGATTTTTTTTTTTTTTTCAACGTTCAAAAGCAAGCCGACAGATTTTAAGTGATTTATAGGCTCGCCAAAGTTCTGAGTGTCAGGAATAACAACAGAGCAGTGCTACTGAAGTGTGAGTAACCTAGCTGTCCATGGCAATATAGATTTGAATTAGTGAACAAACAAAAAATTGTTGCCTGCATCATCTTAGGGGTCACAGAAATGTGACATGTGTGCTCGGGGAGAACTATTCATGTGCCTCCCTATTCATTTACAGCTTGCTTCCCTAATCACTTGAGAAAATGGTTGCAGGAAAAAAACAAACCACTTATGGTTGTAGTGGCACAGACTCTTCCAGTGGCTGCTATAATTGCATTTCCTGTGAAAATCATTCAGTTTGTGGGGAGACCAAGCAAAGGAAACTGAATCCATGTACAGAAAGGAAAGTATCTTTCCTGATTAATTGTTGGCATATTGTTCTCTACTGGATGCACTCCACTCACATAGATGACAAATTTTAATTTCCTTTGTAACAAAACTTCAGGACGCAAATTAAACCATGTAAATCTTTTACACCACATTGATAGACACTGAAATCTCACAACACAAGAAAAAATATTCGGGAGTGGTTGATGTTATTATAGGTGAAGTGTTAGCAAAAATCTCTATTATTTAGCAATTATATACTCACATGCGTGCATTAAAGATTAAAAATCTATTTACACATACAATACAATTTACACATGAAATATAAAAGATGTGGTAAAGTTGGTTCTGCCAATAAAGTGAGAAAGTGATAAATATAATCAGTATTGGCTGTATGATTCTCATTATCAATTACTGGTATTGGTTAAGCTGCATTTTATGACTGATGTAGTGTGTTTTGGATTTATATAATATGATCCTTATCAGCTTGCTGAACAAGAATATTTTCTAACTATGTGGACAAAACAAGATGTGACATTTTATGAACTCTAATGGATGCATTTTGAAAATAAACAGATGAATTGATCATAAAAAAAATAATAAGCATTAACCCCACACAAAAATTGAAGTTTAAGTGAAATATGAGTCAGGAAAAAAAGGTTTAACAAGCTAAGACCAAAGAATTATTGAAACAATAATTTGAATGACAAAATCTTTTCAGGTCCTTCGAAGCAAGCAGACTAAATAGCAAAAAATACATTATAAATAAATAAATAAAAAATGGCATAATAAATAGTTTTTATAATTCTTTAAGGCACAAAACACATCAACAACACTAATGATGTTGTATGACAAGAACAAAGGCGTGTGTGACTTGTAACTTATATGGTACATGGTACATATTTTTCCTCACTTGTGCGCTGCCACCCAAGTCTCTTCACTAATGAACTACAACAAACAAACATTTGCACATAAAGTTCTCTCATCTAAGATTTCTCGCAGTGTCTGACTCCAGAGCTGCAGTTACAGCACGCATGCTGAAAATCCTTCTGCTTTCCTGAGGCTAAGGCTATCAATTGATACCCCACTGTTGCATTACTCATGGCCACAGAGCAGAGCACAAGACAGGAATAACAACGGGATGAATTGTTGGTTTTCTTCTCTCTGTCAATAACCTCAGCGGGCATAAGGTGAACTTTATTTGTGCAAGCACATGTTTGAATATACGGCCTGTACACATTACATGCACACACTTAAAAGCTCAGCCTCTGAGCACTAGCGGTGTTTTGAAATTTTCCATCAGAACACCCTCCGCTTCTCTTGACAAGAAGAACTAAGATGTAACCTGCCTGCCTTCTGAGGCTTGGTGCATGCTCAATCAGCAACATGATATGGCCCGGGGCTCAGTGCTGAGGTCACCACTGCAGTCTTGAAGACTGATCATGCATGAGGTAGCAACAGAGTGTTTCAACCCAATAATGTGCCAGGTTACCCATGATGCCTCAATAGCTTCTATTTGAGCTCCACCCTGAAGAAACTAAACTCAAACTCTGAAAAAAAATTGAACGTATCACAGCATTTATTTGGTCATGCTATGAAAGAAAAGAGTGTGTGTGAGGACCAATTCACTCTAATCAAGATGACTTTACTTTTGTCTGCATCACATGCAAGGTCTCTTAATAAGTGGCCCGGCATCACAATTCATTAGTGAAACTGGCCTTTAAAGTTTAATCTAATGTGCAGTCATTGTTAATTTTGAAAGGCATACCCCACTTCTACCTCAGGAGTGGCTCTCACACAAGTCTCACACATGTCTACAGCATGTTAATCAATAATAAAAGCAGTCAGAAATGTCAGACCCACTGTCCTTCAAGATCTCTCCTAATGCTCTTTGCTTGACAAAAGCAGACTGTGCTGCCTGCGTTCCAGTTTTCATTCACCTCAGAAAATACCACCCTAAGCCTCATCTGTCATGTATAGGCTCCCGCCTAACATTTCACTTTGTTTGGCAGACATTGATTTTTACCTCCAAGGTGTTGTCAAGGAGGCATCCAGCTCATACATACATACTTCCTCTGTTGTCTCTCTGGAGGCAGCTTTAAAAGGAATTGCAAGAACACGAACACACACAAAGGAAAGCTATAAGAGAAGTGAATATGTTTGTTGGTAGCTTAAAATACTGCCAAATCTGTTGAATGAAGGACACTGATGGGGATGAAATGTGTGAATGATAAGGCAGGGCTTATCAAAGCAGTGCTGCTCTCATAGCATATCCAAATGTGTCTTGTTCGTGCACTGAAATACCCTTAGAGGGATTCAATCCAGATTCAAATATACATTCTAAATATGCATGGAGATGCAAGCAGATAGGATGAGGGTCACCAAAGGATATCAGATGTGTAAGTGAGGAGCTATTGTGATTTTGCAGGTGCAGCCGGTGATTCTACTCCCAGACAAAACACTCTCTGGACACCAGACATCACTAAATTGCCTTGAATCTACTTCAGAGGATTTATCCAATCCCCTATCCATATGTTAGAGGTGTTTTCCAACACAACAAATCAGATAACAGCAGTTTATCAACTGTCTTACCAGACACAACCTCCACCCAACCGTGTGCACAAACACACACAGATGGAGACACACAAATTTGCAGCATATTTGGGCAATACTTTATATTCATTAAATGTCAGAATGAAATGTTGGTGTAAAAAAGCAACAGTATATCTTGTTTAAAAATGATTTGACACCAAAGAGACATGATTTATGATGTAGCCCCTGAAAGTAGCATCTTTACGAAGTGTGATAATAGTATAAATGGCAACAACCATAATTATAATGCAGCACACTTGCTAAGCACTTTTACAACAAGGTATGGTAATGAGGTGGACTTCATATATACTAAAATAAGCTATTTTTAAAACAAGAGTGCAAAATTGTACTTTAACAACTGTAAGTCCAGCAGAGGTTAATGTCATATTGAGGAGTTTCTTGACCAACACTGATGAACAGACAAACAAACATTATCATCAACAGTAATTTTCTGTTAAAAAAGACCTCAGAAAACAACTCTGGAAAATGGAAAGATCTGCTTTCTTTTCAGTGCAGCCGTGTATGAGTATGCACTCCCTCCTTCTCCTCCAGGTTCAATCTCAGCTCCATTTTGAAGTGAAAAAATAAGCCGAACAACAGTGTGAGCTTCTTGGTTTTTTTTTTCTTAAATGGACAGAGAGAGAGAGAGAGAGAGAGAGAGAGAGAGAGAAAGAAGGACAAGCAAGGCTTAAAGCAACAAGTATGAATCTGTTGTGCTTTTAAAAACATATGGTAAACATGCTGACAATTTATGAAAATGAAGTAGACCAAACAGAAAGACTTCATTATGTAGATGAACAGCGTTTCTTAAACTTAACAGAGCCAGGGAGAGGGGAATAACACTCAGAGGGGAAAAAAAAATAATAAATAAAAAATAACAATAACGAAAAAAGTATAAATGTACAAGAAAAAAAAACAACAGCGACCAAACTTTAATATGGATGAAATTAAACATTCAGTTTCATTATAAAACCTTAAATTTGCAAGACAAGAGAACTCCAGCAGCATTTGGCAAAAGAGTTCCAGACATTTTGTTTTGTTTATACTGCCATGTTGGCTGGTAAAGCTTAATTCTCCAAAAAATGAATGAGATACAGAGATTGAGAAATATATCACAGAGTTTGAAAGACTGAATATATTTGACCTTTATAACCCCCCCCCCTCCAATAACATCGTCACATTTCTGCAAAACTTTCTCTGACATTGCAGTTGAAGCATTTAAAATAAACAAGATAATAATATTCTAAGTAAATGGAATCTTTTGCTTTCAATGCTCACTTTAAAGGGGGCGTTTCATGGCAGCGATCCACACCCGCCACCTCTCAGGATCTTGGATGATCCCATAAAATGCTCTCCCTTTGCTAATCCCCGGCTGTTTCTGATATCAACAGCTATTCACCATCTTATAATACAGCTGCCATCTTGAACACAGCTGGTATTATTGCCTGGTATATAAAGTACATCTCTGAACATGAACAGTGCAGCTTCCTGCCAAACGGCATTGTTTTGATTCAGACAGTTGCATCACACCAGCTCTTTCATTTTTTTGTATTTTAAGTTTAGTATTTGTAGTTTCAAGCCCTAAACCCCTTTACAGCCATACATATTGGGCCTTTTAAGAGACAACATTGAAAAGACAAAGTTATCACAGCAAACACTGAAATGTTCTTATAAGTGTACAACTCAGTTTTTATCTTTTTAACTTATGCTTCAACAATGGCTAGTGTATATACAGATGTAGAGTAGAATCTGTGATGGGTTAAAGTTTAGACATTGTAGTTCCTGCAACATCTAAATATTTTGACTGTGCAAAAAGCTTATTTTTTTAACAAGAGTATTTACTGTTACTCACTCACAAAGAACATTAACTGAATCTTTCATAAGCAAAATCTGTTTTACTGCAGCTATTAGTATAAGTGACAAAAACTATCATTTGGGCTAATGGATGCAAATGCAATCATTGCTATTTAATGGCTTTGATGAGTATATGTTGAGTATATGTAGAAAACTTATCTTCTTAATGGATGTGAAACTGAGTCTATACGTATCTACTGCAGCTTTGTGATATCATTGTTTATTTTGAAACTTCAAAACAGCAATTGTACAGATAGGGTATATGCAAGTTAATTATCTTTTGTAAATGTGCGTTTGTGCAGGAAATGTGAGGATATGTGAGTGGGTAAAGCAGTGTTGCGTAGGCAACAGAATAGCAGGGAAGAGGCAAACGTCGTGCGACAGAAGCATCCATTATGTTTCTTCATTTAGCTTCTTTCATATGACTCCATGGGGCTGTGCAAATCTGCAGTTTTGTTGTTATGAACTATGCAATTTGTGTTACATGCCACAGCAGGCATCAGTTAGCACCTCTCTCACACCTCTTCATATGAAATGCATCAGATTTTGTTGTGCGCTGCTCAGCGCGGGATGCAAATTCATCATGACCACATTGAAAGAGAGGAAATGTTTAACACTGGGGAGCTTGTTTACCGCTCACCTGCTCAGATATCGCGCTTCTTGATTACAGAATGAAATGGTATTCATCACAGTGCTGCTGGATTATCTGCAAGAGGTACAGAAGGAGATAAAGGGTACTTTGTCTGGGCTGCATCTAAATTACACAACATGTGTAATGCAAAGCCCCACTTATCATACCACTGAATGCTAAATTAATTACACCTGCATCACTGGAAAAAAAGAAAAAAAAAAAAAAAAAAGGCAAAGGATAATGAAATGTGTTCATATCACATAAACCTCAGACACAATAGCCAAAAGGTCAAGATTTAAGACTCAAGCCTTAAATTTTTAAATACCTATGATAATAACATGATATATAATAAGCATTATCATGTCAGGGAAGTCTCTCTTTACAATTAAGAGACTGTGGTTTCTTATGTGTGACCAAATGTGCTGGTATGCAAGGCTTGGGGGTGTATCGTGTGTTTTCCCCACCCTATCTGCTCTCTCTCTCTTTCCAGCTACCCTTCATCTTTCACAGGTGAGTCATACCTGAAATGATCTGCACAATCTGGTGGGCAAAGGAGCGGACGAGAAGACGGCAGCATTTGGTCTCCCTCGTGGCCACAGCATTCTTCCCTACTTTGTCTGTTACCCGACTCATGCCCAACCATGTGATTGTTTTTTTATTTTTTTATTTTTAGTTAAGACTCGAGCAGGTTTCTTTGTGTTTTGTTTAAATTTTTGTACAGACAGTTTTATTTTTAGTTTGGAGGGAAACGTGGGGATGACAGCACACTGTGTGGCTGGCTTGGCATTTTTTTGTCCCTTTTATTATTTTTGGCCTGGAACTCCATCCTTTTTTTGTTTCACTTTGGCTGTACTATGCCAATCTATTTATACATCATTTAAAGTAAGGGAGGCAATGACTAAATAACACATTATTAATTGATTTTTAAATGAATTGATTAATAGATTTTTTTCTGGTTTCTTTGCTCTGTATAACAACTAAATCTGATTAATTTTGCTCTAAAACATTTAAGGACATCACTATTGTGCGGTTTGGGAAAACAAACTATCCATATTTTTTTAACATTTTCTGATATACTGTGACCAAACAAGTACTCAATTACTCAAGAAAACAATCAACATATTAATCAGTTATGGAAATAATTGTTAGTTTCTAAACTTTCAAATCAATGTGTGTCCAAATCATGTCTTCAGAAAATTACAGTAAACTGTTTAAAATGACATGTAAATTTTGTCAAAGCCGTAGGAGAGATGTTGATAGAATGTACAAAGTTATTGACTTTGAAAAGACAGACTAGATACAAAATCTAATGGCTAAAGCTTACTCGCACTTAACTCTCACATAACCACCACAGAGGCTGAAAATGGGAACACACTACATGTACTGGCTGTTTTAAAAGGTGCCTCAGAAATAGACTTGTTATATGGTTGTTATATGTGTTTTTCCATCATGTTTTTTGTCAAAAAGAGCAGCTTGATATTGTCATCAAACGTTGCTGCTCCGCCTCTCTGCAGCTCACGCAGCAGAACGTGTATGACTGTGAAACAGCTACCCGGTGAAAGACACTGATCATCTTTCAGATTGGGCTTAATCATGTTTGCTTTACCCCAATTAGATAGGGAGGGTTGCTGTCAACACAAGCCTTCTCATTTCTCCTCTGATGGTCCCTGCTTTTCCTCCTGCTCGCCAAATGGTAGCAGTAGGAGGCAAAGGATGGTCCTCATTCACACCCAGCTGAGTCACTTCACACGGAACACATCCATCAGAATTATGATCATAAAAATGCCATGATGAGATTGACAATGGAGACTGAGAAGTAAAATCCGAGACAAAATCATATGGCGAAACCATACGTTGGGGCTTTCCAAAACGGCAGCAGCTGTTTAAGTTTCCTGCATGGAATTAATATTTTATGACTACATGGTGTATTCTTTACTCTTGACCAGATTAAAACAAGGCATAGGCATATTGATACAGCTCAAAGCCACAGTTGGCACCACAGTCCACAGTCACGCTTGCTCTCAGTATCATGTTTCAGCCATAACATACACTCAATGTACTGTAACTATTTGCTTAAGTTTCCTTTGGTGTCTTGATAACATCTTAGCTCTTGGCCTGCAGAGCCCAGTATGAAGCTCTATCATGGCAAGATCCATTCTAACACAATATGTTTGAATAATATGAAAAGGATGTGTTATAGTTTAGAAAGTTGAAAGGGGGGGGGACAGATGGTATCTGAGCTATCATGTGCAGTGCACACATTCATTTATACAGACATCACAGCTATCCCCACACACACTCAATAATATCCCTCCTCCTTGTCATCATTACAATAACGGCCTAGATTTTCCAGTGAGTCATGATCATTCATCAAATGAAATCCTTACTCAACATACTGTACATGTAAGTGAGATGTGCTCTGTTTGCTATAAGACCCTCCACATGTCTTTGCAAACAACGCAAGACGGAATGTTGTGCCTCATCCTGATGTTTATTCAAGGCAGTGTCAATAATATAATCCCTATGATTTAGTTCTGCCACATTCAGACGAAGGCCACTTTGTCTCCTACATATTCATAGGCAGCAATATTGACTAAATGTCTTGTCTGGCTAAGTATACAATGGCAAGTGTGAAACAAGAGGATCAGTTTGTGTGAATATAAGTGGAAGGGAAATGCATACAGGAGATTCTGGGATTAGCTTTGAGAGCTAGTATGCTAACAGAGTGTCTTCAGTCAGGCCGGGACACTGGCTGATACTGAGGACTTACTGTAGCAGGGGTTTGGCAGACAAGTTAAGAGCAGTGTGCAGAGTTCCTGAGGAGTTGGAGGGACTTTAAAGTAGCCCATGCTGTCAGTGGCTGGCCACTCCAACCTCACACAGTAAATCATACCTGCAGCAAGCCAACCTGTGGTTACACTAGCAGTCGTGCAAATGGATGTTGGTAAGTACTGCACGACAGTCGCAGAGAGTCCCCGTGTTCCTAAACAGACAATGGAATCCCATTGTCAGGTGCTTAGTCAGATAAGGTCACACACCTTGGCGGGATTAGCGTCTGCTTTTCATCAATGTAATGCGTTAAAAACAGGTTTAGCAAATGTGTGGTGGATCAACCTATTTAAATGCTAAAGCTTTTTTTTTCTCTCTCAGAAGATTGGGGCCAAGGGCTAAACACACAGATAAACAAATCAGCCTAGCTCTAAGGACTTGGAAGCAAGGGAAAATAAATGAGTGACCTGCACACCCTTATTTGTACAGGGAATACTGTGGAAATGATGATATAGCTCGCAGAGTGGAGGTGAGAGCCTGATTCCCTCATTTGGAGTGATAATACCTTCCAATGTCAGGTTCCTTGGTTGAAATGACCCAACCTGAGGCACTTTGCAATGCTAAATATGCAAACAGGGGCTTAAGGAGTTTGTGATAACGGCAGGAGGAGTTGATTCGGAAATGTCACTGGCTCTACTTTGGACGTACAGTAACAATATGCGCTGCCACTGCTCATATGCTCCCCACAGGAGTGGTAGAATTAGAGGCTGGCTGGATCATGCTGGGAAGTGACATTACTCTTTGAGGGCAGCATAATGATCTCTATCAATCTCTTCAGTGTCGAGTCACATTAGTGAAATATCAGTGAGGAATACTGGAAAGGGGAAGGAAAGCGCCGAGAGACATCCTCCACCATGGCGGTGTGGCAATGCATTAATCACAGTGGCGGGACCCTCTCTGTGTCCAGGCTGAGATCTGTCAGGGTATAAACATGAGCCAAAAGAGATGCCACCGCTACATCAGGAAATAAGGAAATTTTGTGCTTGTGTTTCACCTCACTGGTAAAAAGTGCCAGCTTTCTCTTTGCAACACAGAACTGTCACAGCTTTTGCATTTCAGATGTATTTTTTTCCTCTCAGGCCATTTCAAAACGTTGCTGTTGATATCTTCCATCATCTTTTGGAGTGGATACAGAAGCAGGCGAGATGACAAAGTTGCCATTATTTTATAATCAGCCAGGCTCAACAAATATTTCATGCTGCAGATATTCAACTAAATCTTTCTTAACAAGTGGGGAAAAAAAAAATGCTGTGTTTCAAAACACATCACATCAGACATGCACCATAGCACAGCTGGATGAACATTTCAAGAGTTTCAGAGTTCTATATGAAGAGTAATCCCCGAGAACTCACAACATTTTTAAACATTAACTCCATCAATCTGAGTTTGCTCCATCAGTTTCAATTAGTGTGACTGTCTCGAGCTGCTACAAGTGCTAGCAGAGCTTGGAGGAAAAAAAATGGGACTGTTTTATTTATTTTTTTTTTCCAAAAGTCTTTCCATCTAATATAGCAGCACACATGTCAAGTGGTTTATGAAACACCCATTCCCTATTCCGCTACTGCCATCTAAATAATGAATACTGTGCCACTTGCAGCAATCCTCCTGCTGCCATCCCCAAAATAGAACAAAGTCAGACAGGACCCTCATTCTCTACCTTTCACTTTTCAAAACAAATACTCTTCATTCTTAAATATAAAATTGGTAACTGAACTTTTTTTTTTTTTTTTAATGGAGGGTTAATATTATGGTAATAGCATATTATTTGTGATACAAATTTCGCCTTGGTAGTAACAATGATGATACAGTGGGAATAAGTAGAAATATTACAGTATTCACATATTTTCAAAGAAATATTAGCTTGGAAATAAAAATAACTACAGGCCAGCGATAGTGTAATAACTTAAAACTGTACTGTTCATCTTTGAAACATAAAAACATGTCCAATGAGTTCGTACAATGATCACTAAGCCCACGACTTCCACACAACTCTCTCTCTGTTTCTCAGTATTGCTGTAATTAGATCAGAGGCAACAACATTGCACTAGTCAAGCGAGATGGAGAGGCAGAATAATATCAGCAGCAAACATCATCCAGAGTTCTTCAATGTAGCTTTAAGGAAAAAAAAAACACAGTTGTGAAACACAGTTAAAAAAATAAAAACATAAAAACATATAATCAAGTCCCAATTCCCAATCCTTATTGTCTTTCTCATTGTTACTAGCAAGTTATTACTCAATTACTATAGACTTTAATATTACAACATGTTTTATATATATATATATATATATATACAAAAAATGTAAATCTCTACCAGTCTAACCAGCTAATGACGTGCTGCACACATTAGCACACAAGTGTTGAGCTCTTGCTGTGATTCGACACTTCTCTCTACATCTAGGTCATGACATGAAAGTTTTGCTTAGTGTCCATTTGAAAGCAACATCAAAGAATAGGCAAGCCGGCAATTTCAAAAGGCATGAAGAGGCAACCAGAATGGTACAGTAACTACGAAGGGCACCTTTGGGCCTCATATGATGGATGATAAAGAGGGAAAAGGCAGAAAGGAGGAGGGACGTGGGGGGGGAAGAGCAAGGTAGGTGAGACGGGTACAAAGAGGAATTACAGGGGGAGAGAGGTGAGCTTATATTAAAGGTATCCTTAATTAGATGGAATGTTTGCCCTCTTCCACAAATTTCTTTATGTGGTGCCAGGAAAAAAAGACCAAAGCTGATGAGTCTGGGGAGAACTATCTGCCTAAGTGGCCTTTTATTGAGGAATAAAAAGCTCCTCTTTGCCTCTGTTCCCATCCACCACCCGTGATTATGGAAGATGTGAAGGCAAATGACAGAAAGGCCAAGGATTTCTGATGTGTCCTATGGTATGCAGATGGGATGACAGGCCTGGCATTTGGCAGATGAGACCTATGAACTGCCTTTTGGTGGTAGCAGCCCAGTGTAACAGGGGAACAACAAAGGGAGAATGGAAACATTTTTAACACTTACTTATTAACATACATCTAATACTTTAAACTAATTGTTTTGAAAGAATTCTAAAATTTAGGTTGTTATCCCTGCATCTGACTATAGTAGCTGTTTTGTGATTTGATTTGTGTCCCATGGTAATTATCTTTTTTTTTTTCTTTTTTTTAATTCTGCAACACAGGAAAAAAAGACAAGGCTTGGGTCAAAAATAAGTATAGAAAATGAAGTTAAAATTGATGTTATGCCCTAATGCAAAACAAGCTTATATTATACACAAAATTGCCTTGTTTTGGTAGATGCTTTATTCACAGTGGAGGAAAAAACTATCCTAAGCTGAATTCTCTCTCAGTTTAATTCAATTGTCTGAGGAGGATTGGTCTGATACCATATATGTAAACTAAAATGTTTTTCCCTGCACCTAACTGCAGAGGTCATTTAGACCCTTCAGTAGTGAAATTAACAAGATATTTTGGTAGAGGGTGCCTGCATAGAAGTTAAGGAGGTAGTGGCTTATTAAGCCTGATGTATTAGTCATTAGTAATAACGGCAGATCTCTGATAATACATTTTTAAAGCCAATATCTGCCGATACCGATATCATCCCAAAAATGCTGTGCATCCCTTGTAAGAAATGTGTCTTGGATCATTGGCTTCACGTATAGCAATGGTGTAGCCAGTATATTCACAAAATCAATTTAAAAAATAAAATTAAAAACCAAAATATAAACGGTGTTTACTGGAAACTGTGACACCCATACAATAACACAGCTAGTACCAATTCAACATTCATGTTATCATTCTCTGCTGACACTCTAAGGACACACTTTCACTTTCCTACCTGAATCACACTCATGCAGTCTTATGACCTGGGATTGTAGCAACCACTTTTAACAGTTGCTGGTGTACTTATTTTACATACATAACATTTCAGTGTCACTTAAATGAGACATGAAAGGAATGCCAGTGGCAAAACAACTATGATCATCGAAGCAGCTATTTTGGCGATGCACTTTCATCGAATGATGTGGCAAAGTTTGAAGCTTGAAGCTACACTGATTGATCAAGTGCCGTACTAATGAAAGCTTTAAGACTGAGGGGGATTCGATGGCTGCTAAGCTTTAACCCTGGATTTGAAAACAGCAAGGGCTGGGGATTGCTATAATAAAGCAGCCAAATGGCTTATTTCACCTCCAGCTCTGGTTGCCACCCACTGGCATCAGTGTTTTGATAATGATGCCCATAAATGTCCGCAGTAAACAGCTGAGGAACAGCAGCTCCAGCTCTTAGTTATCGTCATTACACGAGGCAGGGGTGATCATTACCTTGTGAACTCTGGTCGCTAGACAGCCATGCACTCAACTAAGCCTTGCAAATAAAAACAAATACAAAAAGTCTAATATTCAGTACAGTTTAAGAAACTTTTCTTTCTGTCTCATGGTTGTTTTTTTGATATAAGACTGCAAGCTTAAAGGTCAAATAAGAAGATATTGTGTTAAACATGCCTCATTTTAAATCACATGCAAGTAAACTACATTTATAATGCCATGATTTTTTTTTTTTAATTTTGGCCATTGTAAATTACATTTTTATTTTTTTTTAAAGCTGTTTGTACTAGTGTGCAGGAAACCAGTGACAGAATCAGACCAAATGTAGTAAAATTTCAAACCTTTAACAAGAATTTCCCAGAATAAAAACCAATACAATCCATTGCTACTTTGCATTGTGCTTTTTACTCCACTTTTTCAATGTAAAACTCCAAGTTACTTTAAAACTATACAGTATTTGCATATGAAACAGGTTGTTTGTTGTTTAGCAGAGACCATGTTTAATTAATTTACTGAACTTATCATGAATTATTATAAACATATAAATGTTCTGTTATAAAGTAAATTTAAAAAAAATGATAGACATTATGCAATGTATATAATAATCTGCGATTTGAGTCAACCACATTCAAATGTAAAACACAAATATTCAAAAAAAAAAACAAACAAAAAAAAAACTTTGATAGTAATAATAATAAATAGTAAAATACTGTTATGGGATTTCTGAAATGTGGTATATTTTGGTATATTTTTTGCAAACAAACTACAGTACATAGAATAAAAACCAATACAATCCATTGCTACTTTGCATTGTGCTTTTTACTCCACTTTTTCAATGTAAAACTCCAAGTTACTTTAAAACTATACAGTATTTGCATATGAAACAGGTTGTTTGTTGTTTAGCAGAGACCATGTTTAATTAATTTACTGAACTTATCATGAATTATTATAAACATATAAATGTTCTGTTATAAAGTAAATTTTAAAAAAATGATAGACATTATGCAATGTATATAATAATCTGCGCTTTGAGTTAACCACATTCAAATGTAAAACACAAATATTCAAAAAAAAAAACAAACAAAAAAAAAACTTTGATACTCAGTAATAATAATAAATAGTAAAATACTGTTATGGGATTTCTGAAATGTGGTATATTTTGGTATATTTTTTGCAAACAAACTACAGTACATTTTTTCTCTTAGCCAGCACTAGCTTTACCCTTACAGAAAATGGTGAAGGGTAGAGTCAATTTGGAAAATACATGGCAAAATAAAAACTGGAGCCTGAATCTTGAATTGGACAAGGTGACCAAAAACAAAATTTAAACAGCAAAGACATGTATTTATTTAGGGGAATTGGACCAACAAGCCATTGTAATATTGTTCATAAATCACAGTCATTGCTTTTTCTATACACAAATTACATTCAATAGCTTAATTTATGTAACTCAAAATAATCAATTAATTGTCACATTGAAGTTTTTCATTGTAATTATCTTTCATATTTTAATTAACTTTTCCCAATAGACACTGGTTAAAGCTTTAAGGTGGGCTGATTTCACATCCACATTATTTTTTTTGACTTGAGTTTTAATTAAAAACAAGGGTTCAGTGTCTCCCAGTTGACATCACTCTGTGGACAATTTCACACTCACATGCTTTTCAGAAACCTTATTAAGATTATTTTAGATGTGGATATGAAGATAATGTATGAAAAAAGAAAAACTGTCCCTTTTATCCTCTGCTCATGAAGCAGGTGGTGGGGGAGTGTCTGCCTTTAAATTTTAATGCGACTATCTACCTGTTGTAATATAATGAGTGAATGTGCACAACTACGTTACATGTAAATGAAATAGGCTATTTGTAGTCAGACTGCTTACAGTATTTGCGTATTCATGTATGAGTGTTTACTTGGAATTAATATGTATATGTAAATAACTAGAAATACACCTACAATGACCAACTGTTTAGTTTTTTTTTTACAAACTCATTTAACATGCACATATTGAAGTGAATTTAAATTCTAATTTAATATTCAAGAGGCCCAAAACATGTGTTGTGATGCTGCAACCTTGACATTTAATCTTTGGCTGCCCAAATTTTACCAATAGCCAGTGAGCCCAAGGGTCTAGTGTTTGTGCCAAATTTGAAAGAATTCTCTCGGGGCATTCTGGACATAATGCATTCTAAAGAGCACAAAGAGTCTATGAGGTCAGAGCAACCTTGATCTTTGAAAACTGAAAGCAATTCAGCTCATGTTAATATTTGTGCCATATTTGAAAGGATTCACTCAATATGTTGTATTAAACATGAATGTCCACCTGGACAAACCAAAATAATAATAAAAATGTTAGTTTTTTTTTTTGTTATTCAAACAGAAGGCAAATAAATCTGTGTTTACTAAATTTTTTTTTTTTTGAAGTAACCACAACTTTTTACATTTGATGATCAAAATCGAAACACTTCCTTCCTGAGTCCAAGAGAATGTTTGAAGGGATTGTCTCATAACCTTCTCTCTCCTTTTTTTTTTTTTTTTTTAATATTCAGTAACAGTGATATTTTACCTATGACAACCCAAATATGATCAGTTCATCCTTGAGTCCAAGTGAAAATCTGAGCCAAACATGAACAGATTCAATCAAAAGGTTCTTGAAATATTGGATTAAAAAGAACGGAGCAGATGCACCTTTGTATGTACAAGTTGATGACCAAAAACAAAAATAAATTATATTTGCCTTGATGGTATTTTTTGGATGATTAGAGAACTAATGGGATATTGAGGGAGTTTTCAGGATGTTGGGAATCACAACTGCTGATATAGCTCATTACTGGACACAAGCTGAACATGGCACAGAGTACATTCACAGGTCCGCAAGGAGAGATTGAGCTCTGTCCAATAAACAGAGGCAGTCCTCATCCAGACATTACATAAATTAAACAACAGTTCATCCTTTCATTACATAAATTATGGAACAATTGATCCAGAAACCACATCAGGGTGCACAAAAGCCTTTGTTGGCTAAATGCTCTTGTTGGCCCCGGCGTCCTGAAGTGTGTATGCCAGTAAGACTGAGAGGAGACTAAGACTGACAGTGCTGCCTGGAGAAACACGAGATAAGAAAATTAAAACAAAAATTACTCAGACCACTGTGTTAATGTGAATGCCGAGCAGCTGCAGTCCATCGAGAAAACTATGAATCAAAAGGAAGTCTGCATACAGTATTGATAGTCCATCAGCCCATTATGATTTATGATGCTAAAAGTCATTAATGCTATTTTGATTGCACATTTACTAAATGCCACCATTAAAACTTTGCCTCTCCTCTAGCACATTCTGTACCACTCCGCACATATGAAGGTGCATTCGCCCTCTCTCTCCAGGGACGCAAACCTACTTTTTCAATGTAATTACCACTGACACATATAAAGATGGCTGAATCACAATATACCCACCTCCTCAGCAGCATGCCCACCCCCTCAATTACCCCTACACACTGCTGCACAGGCAACCACTGCAGGCAAAAGTCGGCTATAGCACAGCAAGACTGCAGCTTAAAAATCACACAACTGATGGATGTTAAAATGAATAAATACATGCAAAACATAATTAATCATCCCCCACTCATGAAGACAGGTAAAAATGTAACTCCCTCGCTCAACAGTTCCCCTCATGGCTTGGAGAAAAACTCATTTTGATGCTTCATAAGGTGCAATGCACACACAGGGAGAGGCTCATAGCATTTACCAGCTTGTTTTTACCTGTCACCTGTAAATGTATGTGGGAAAGCCACTGTATGACCCTTTGTGGCACACATATTTCTGTGTTGATGCATCTGCTCAGCTTACATTGGCCACCACTCACTACATACCAATTACTCTTTGTCTTTGAAGCTATTGGTCTGCTAAGCACTTCAATCCATCTCTGTCTCCGAGACCATGACGTCAACCCAAAATGATTAATCAAAGAGAAGTCAACGACCAAAAGCAACAACTCGGGTACCCCCGTTTGCATGCGTTACCCATGATGCTTCATGGATGTCATGCTTAATAGTGAATGTGTAAAGAATTTCTACAAAACAGCAGCAGCCTCTTTCAGAACACAAGCAAAGAAAAAAACAAGTGTAATGTCATATCTCTCTGATGCAGTTTAGAAGGCTTTGGGCAATATACTCTAATATTGCATTTCATAAAACATTAAAACCCCTATCCTCCATTTGTTCCTCACACTCAAGCAGTGCTTCTGATGATGTGAGAGGAACTATAATCATTGTAACTTGTGTGTTTGTGTAAAATAATCACAGAACACCTCATTAAAAACCCATTCAAGTGACTGCAAGTCATCGTGACCGCATCCAAAATGCGCTAATGGTAACTCTTTAATTCAAATACTTTCAAGCCTATGGAGAAGATACTGTATCATAATTTTGCACGTGTTAGGCTGCAGTAACCATTTTTAACACAGCACATACCGCCCCCTCATAACAAAAAGAACATGATCCACAAGGGGATTGGAAGGAATACAAAAGACTAGATTTCTGCAGTAACAATAAGGGCCAGCCTGACAGAAGAACTGACAGTGCACAGCCCTTGGAATGCATTAAACATTATTTCACTACATCCAAGTTGTTGACACATGCAGTACGTGTTTAACTCCAGATTTGTCAGCACAAATGTCCAGCACAGACAAGAGTACTAATAATATACAATTAAAGCAGAAACAGATAAGAGAATGTGGGATAAATTTATAGGCTTATACTGAAATGATGACAAAGAAGTTGATGTGTTACCTTAAATGAATGCTTGTAGCAATTCCACCACTGATCCTTCTCTGTATCAAGCTCCACTTCTCAGGCTGCAATGCTGCTTTCTATTGGATTTACAAATGCACCGGTTCTCCTCCTCCTCCTCTTTCTACTGCTGCTACACGAGCCACACGCTGCATGAGGACACTATAGCACTGACACATGGATGGCACTGAAGCGATGTCAAAGGGGTTAAAACCTAGTGGACCAGAAAGTCACACCAACAGCGTTGTACTTGCCAGCTACCGCTGCCGCACTCTCCACCAGCTCCTCACCACCGCCTTCTTCTTTCCTCCCTCTTTTCTTTTTTTTTTTTTTTTTTAAACTCTACCTCACTCACAGGCTTCTCACCCCCTCCTTGTGTGAGATGGTAGACGAAAAGCACCGGGCGATTTGCACCACTCTATCATGGATCATGTTACACTGTCTGGCTGTAGCGGCGGTCACACTTGATAGGTGCGTGTGTGTTTACCCCTTCAGAAAAAAAAGTAGCGGGAGAAAAGAAGAGCTGAGAGGAGACGAGAGAGAGAAAGGGAGGGAGGAACGGTGGGAGAGAGAGGTGGGCTCACTCCCTTAAGAAAACAAAAATCTGGAGTGGTATCTAGAAAGATTATCGTGCTGGGTGACAGGCTCTGACACAAAACCTTGATTTGAATTCATGCGACTGTCACTGAGTTACTGTCAGGAAGAAAGACCTTGCAATGGCTCTCCTTCAGTTTGACATTTAGTGACATTTGGTCACAGGATGTAAGTGAGGGGGGTGCACAGGTCTGCCATACTGGAGGACCATATGAAGGTATTTTGGTAGCAAAATTCCTCTGTACTCATGCCAGTAAATTGTGTACTTTTATAGAAAAGTCACACATGTGTATCGTCACATTTTTAGTAATATATATTGTGGTGACAGTAGCAGAACTGTGAATGTATGTAAAGCATGGGATTTGTGTCGCTGTAATAAAGAATTTGTCAACTTGTAACTTCTGTTTTGTATTTACAGGGTAGAAAAACATTTCTGTGACTGCAAATGTTATGATACACATTTGTGACTTTTGTATAAAAGAACACAATTTACTGACACGGGTAGGAGTTTTGCTACCAAAATACCTTCATGGGAGCATTATGTTTTTAAAATGACTGGTCTCAACTGGGCAGTAAATGCATTGATACAAATGTGTTATCAACAGCTAAGTTGTTGTAGAAGAGGTAAAAGACCATACTGGATGAAATTAAAGGCCATGATATCAGTGATGGACACAAAAAGGGGTATCATCCCTACAAATAGCCACCTGTTACAACTAATGTTTATAGATGACCATCTCTGAACACACATCTTCCAACCATTTCATTAGGTGTCCTCTGTATCTTATAAAGTAGCTGTTTAGTGTAAATACAGCTGCAAAACCAAAAATGGATGACTGTAAAGATCACAAAAATGAGACAACAACAATCAATAAGTAAGAAATGCCAGATAAATGGCACAGTGTCTCTGTCAAGGCAAAGATGAGGCCAGAAACCAACCCATCCTTGTTTTGATCCTGTTTCATTATTTTGGTTGTCAGACTTTATTTTATTTTGGAAAAAAAATTGTAAAAAAAAATATTACTCTGTAAATTAGAAATAAGAGTGCTGGATACTTATTAAATGTTTCCCAAATATAGGGCCAGTTATTTACAGCTTTATTACTTCCCCTGACTGATGGTCATATATGTTATCATTTGCTGCTATCAGCCATCAGGGAAATATCTGCAATGTTTCCAAGATTTTGATGTGCATAATATGGTCACCACCAAATATCACTAATATATATACAAAAATTGATTTATATAGCATCAGGTATTGGCGTGTCCATTACATTTACTATGTGCCTTTATGATGATTACATTTTTTGCTTCCCTGTGAAAGACATAATCTAACTCGGCACATTCTGTCAAACTCTGCCCTCTATTAGTGATTCAAAATCCTGTCTGACAGTGCAGAGACAAGGCATAAGGATGAAGGTTTTTTTTCCCCATTTATATGCTCCAGATATGGACAAAGTGATTAATATTCCAATACAAAAATTATAAAAAAAAATATTATAGAATACTAATTCAAGTTAAGTAGACCGAGCTTACTCACACCTAACCTACTATGACTTAAACTCAGGTAGATGAGGACTAAAGCTATGTTAGGCAGAATATATTGAAAATTTTTTGTTCTGAGCCACTTCCACAATAGGAGCACCCTCACTCTGCTCGATGATTGGTCAAAGATTCCCATCATGAGCCATATTTCCCCAAGGCTAGAACCAGAGAGTATAGGAGGTACAGAAGGATAGTTCTCTCAGATCACTTCATTAAGATGCTGAAAGGTTATTGTGGAATTATTGCAGAATAACACCAAATAAATGTTTGCTACCACAGCTTATAAAATGCTGTGTGTATTTGTGACATCTAATGGTGAGGAGGCAGACTGTAACAGACTGAGGATTCCTCTGCGAAACACATCCGCTGTTTGGTTTGTCCATTCAGGCTGTTGTAGAAACATGGTGGTCGTTCAGCAAGGGCCATGGCTAGAGCACGGTTTTTATTCAAAAGTGATTTGACACTTATACAAACACATTTATGGGTACATTGCTCAATTTCTGCCGATTAATCCTCCTTCATGTTTCACACTGGATCTTTGATAAAATATTGGTCAAAGTAACAGAGGACCTGTTACTTTGACCAATGTTGAGCATTACTTTGAGCACCCTGACTTTTAGCCCATTGTGTGGCCCAAGCTTTAAACAGTAGTTTTTTTTTTTTTTTATTTCACCCTCTTTGTCTTCTAAACTCCTCACCTCCAGTTTGTAATACACAGGCTTTTACAAATGTTATGTGTGGAAGACATAACAAGATAATCCTAACATCATTTCCAGGCTCCTTTTTTCTATCTTTAAAGCCACAGTAAAGAGCTGCTTTCACAGACTGTGTGAATGTGTACACTCAGCAGTACCACTTTAACTACAGAGAATTTGTATCAGGTAAGTAGCCGAATATACCGCTGATTGTGCTGGTAGATATGTTAGTGGGAAGATGAAACTCCCTGTTCTCTCAATTGAGCCGGTGAAATAATAGTGCACTCTAGCACCAGTGGTAATTTGTGAGACTAAAAGGACCTCTAATGCCAACCAAATTGATATCTATTACACATCCTATTTGCAGGTGAAGCTGAAATGATTTAGTTGTGTCTAGGTGACCACATTAAAAATACCACAAGTTTTACTAGAAGTTTCATTGGGTTTAAAAAAACATGTTTCTGTTAAATAGTGAATATGTAGAATATTTTACTGTGAGTATATGTGCACTTTGAGTTACCTCTGCTAGTGTCTGTGAGGAACTTTGTGTTGCCTGTGGGTATAAAATGTGTTATGAATTAAATAGAACGCACTGTGTGTACTGTTTCTATCTACAGTACCTATATCATATTAAAAATATGCAACTCTATGAAGCATATTTTGAATGCCACATAGTTTACATGTATGCACTCAATAATGAAGCAATCTCATAACATCTAATAAATCATACAGTGCTGCAGTGCATCATATCTTATTGCCAAATCAATGGACATTTCGTTTTTATAATTTATCATGCACCACTCTGTAATAATCCGCTTTCATTAAATGCCAACAACTAAAACAGCAAAAAACTGATAAGACTCCTTTGAAGGTGGACATCAAAAGTCAAGCCTCTGGGGTTGAGAACAAGGGAGTGCACTTTAAAATCCCCCCCCCAGCGTAACCACACATTGACTCAAAGGGCTTGGCCGTTCATGTGGACTCTATGGTGAAAATATGCTACAAGTTTGGACTTTGGTCCTTGTAATCCACGAGTGACCCAGTTCTGTTCAGCTTGAGTGAAATTCATATCGAGTGGCCCAAATTATTATATTTGTCATTCATCCTGAAGAAACAGTATTCCAGACCTAGTGTAGGACATGCTATTTTAAGATGGAAGCATTTCTACATTAGTCACTTTAAAACACCTTGGAGATTATGTCAATTTCTATTCTTCTGGGAACAACGACCGGCCTCATTATAATTCCCACAGGGTGTTTCTTGGTGAGGTAGCCGAAGTAGAACTAGGCAGCGTCAAATGGGAAAGTTCCTAAGTTATCTGCAATATCATACTGCAAGACAAATCATAAAGGACCTGTCTCACCCCGCACACAGTCTTTTCACAGTCCTCCAGACCAGGACTAACAGGCAGTCACCCTGCTGAACTGTTAACAGTCAACGGCACACTTTTTGCACTACTATGCACTGTCATTTTAAATTTGTATATTTGCACTGTCTTCTTTTTTTCTTTATTTCTGACTATTTGTTTACATATTTGAATATATTACATTTCTGTTCATCAGAGAGACAACATCTACCCGCAAATAATTCCTTGTATGTGTCTACATTCTTGGTGAATAACTGACTCTGATTCTGACATGTCTATTTACCAGATTTTACTGTCTTATTAATGAAAATGTACAGTAGAGAAATAAAAAATAAAAATAAACACTAAATAAAATACAGTGTTTCTTTATGTTCTACCATGGTGTTTGTAATAGTCAACAGGAAACAAAAGGAATACAGTGTACAAAGGGCTTATAAGGAACTCAGTAATTGGGGCTGGAAGAGGAAACAGTAGCAGCTGACAAGGTAGTGGGCGTCACTGTGGTCTGTTGAGGGAATAAATATCATTCTGAAATACCTTTCTCTGGACAGTCACCCATATGAATTTATCCATCATTGTCAAAGTGGGATTACTCCAGAAGCCACCCTGGATATTGAACCAACTACAGACACGTAACTAATTTTCACTAGAGCACTGTGTACAAACAAAGAGGGTGAGACAGGGAGGGGCGAAATGGTATGCAGACTGGCAAAGAATGCTGCAGTAAATTTTCTCCTACAAACAATATGGGAAACGGGCCAGGATCATCTTCTCATAATATGCTTAATTCTTCACAGCTAACGGGGGAAATGGACTCTTATTTTCACCAAATAGCTGTTGTTAAAAGACAGCTATTCAACATGGATTTAATATTGACATGCCAAAGCTGTCTGAAGTACTTAGTAACTGGGGAGTGGGATGTGGGGGGGGGGGGGGGGTTGGTGGGGGGGGGGGGGTGGTTGGTAGGTCTCGTTGCTCTCCTTGTGCCTCATGGTCTCAGTCCAGCTGGCCTTTAGAGTATGGATTATGTGGTGCCGTACTCGGGCTCTCACTCCATGGGGGGGCTGGATTGGGTGCCCAGCTTCAGCAGACTCCCCGCCGAGACCCCTGGGTGAGAGGACGCCGAGAGCCCCGTTGGTTCTCAAGGCTGGATCATTGAGAATGCAGGCGATGATTCCCACACCAGCACCACATGTCAATGTGTGAAAGAAAACTAGCAAAATACAAAAAAATAATAATAATAAAAGACAGTGAAAAGGGGATGGAGGGTGCATTTGTCGACAAAGCAGAAGCTGCAACCGTTATTGTGTCAGAACTGCAACACTGCATCACTGCCAAAAACAATGGCTGCTCTGTCGGGGGAAAAAGAAAAGGGGGCAAAAAATACAAAAAAGGATCTTCGGAGTGCAGCTGTGCAGTAGCTTTACCTTTGAAAAAAAGTCTGGCTTAATAATAAGTATCTAAATGACAGCTCTGTGCCACTGCATCCTGGAATAAAGTTAACCAGAGGTCCTAATGTCGAGTGCCAGCAGCGGACACAAAGGTCTGGGCAGTAGGGAGCCACGGCAGCTAGCACAGTATGGCTAAATGGGGCGAGTGATTTCCCCATCCCCTCCACTGCCCTCAAGGCACAGCCAATCACTGCTGAGGAAAAAGTGGTGCCCCAGCCTGCAAGCAAGGCAGCCGATGAGTGGATGGGCTGGAGAGAGGGAGCCGGAGTCTATCTGGGACCATGCATTATTCACATGCCCCGCTACGGCACTAAGACCTCCACAAAGGAAAGGCCTCAGGTTCCATCAGTGCCGACTTGTTTCCAATCTATTATTGATGGCAACACTACACCCTTTACTTTTCCCTGATTTACTGGATTCTATCATTGTTTCTATAATAAAGGCTATTTCCAGTAAAGTCATAGCAAATGAGTGGAATATTTCCAAGCATGCCAGCAGGTGCTTCTTGAATTGGAATATTTTTTCAATTGGCTTCAGTAAAACAAATCACAACATGCTCAAATATAATTTTGTTACTAAAATGAAAAATTGTGTGTGAAGTAAAGCCTTCCAGTATCTGTGTCCTTGCCATAAAATACAGCAAAACCTGAAACTATCATGCCAGTCATTAATCATGTCAAAGGTAGGCTTCTATGCAAAATTAACTTTTGTGTGGAGACCTCCACTTTTACCTAAGTGAAATAAATGAGCTATCCAATTACCACATTATGATCACATGTAGCCACCGGAAAAATAAAAAGGTTCATTGACAAATTTCCCATCAGCAGTTCCCAATTATCTAATGGCGGGTGCAATGTTTAAAAACACAACATTGTCTAAAATACATTTTAAGTCTATGAATGAATGTCTACCCATTTACACCATGTTGTCATCCATTACTGTTTTATGTGGGGGGGGGGCACAGACTGAACTCTAACAACACACAGAGTCATTATTATGGCTGCTTTCGGTGTGATTAGAACTCTCCTGAAAATGTCTTGTAGTGTGAAATGGGCCAAGAACTACAGGAGTAATGTGATGTTGAGATAGAGAAGAGAAAGATGTGAAAATATTCAGTACCAGTATGTTTATTTATAGTCTTGTATTGTCTCTATAAAGCTACATTATCATTTATATTAAGATTTTACTTCCAACTCTGTTTAAAAAGGTATAAGTATATAACCAAGCAGTATGAAATAATAAATAAATAAATAAATTAAATGTTTGGGGAAAAAAAAGACCAAATGATAAGTGCTTAGACGTGAATGTAATAATAACAGATACAATAATAATGGTGACATTTTGAAGAAATACCAATTGGCCCAGTCCTTGTGGGAGGAGGTTCAAAGGCAATAAAATGAAAACAAAATATTATGTAAACAAGTAAATAGATAAATGATGAAATAAAGTAACAATACACATGGATATATAGATATACATGTACACAAAAATTAAAGCAACCAGAAACAGCATGAAAAGCAGCAAAAAAAAGTAGGCGAGGGATAAATAAAGTTGTAAAACTTGATTTGGTATAGCTTGTCTGTAGGGGTTGTTGGTTTATAGCTGTTACGTTGTTAAACGGTTGGCATATATGGTAAAACTTGTCCTCATGTCCTCTCAGAGTAAAATGTAGATGCTGCAAAACATCCTTTGCAAGAGCAGAGTGTGTTGAAGCCTGTGTTTGCTTCCACTTTACTAATATTAGCCTTTGTGCTAACACGATGAATAAATTATGCCATGATAAACTGAGAACTGGTTAACACAGGACCAGATTCTTTAACCCCAAAACCAGACACATGATGCCTGACACTGAGTGGCAGCTAGTACTATAGGTTAGAATTATTGGGTAGTACTAGAACATAAGGGCCAATGTAGCAGGTGACTACTGCGATCACAAGCAGGGTCAACATTATATTTTGATCGTGTTTATTTTAAGAGAAGTTTAAGCTTTGTAAGATTTTAAAATGTAATGGGTCACACTTTGCACCAACTGAGGATAAATGCACCGATGTCTGGGCCTTTGTCCACAGCTCCTCAGTAGTAGCTCTAATTATAGATCATCAAATAGTCTAGAGCAGGGGTGTCAAACATGCGGCCTGTGGGCCAGAACTGGCCCGCCAGAGGGTCCAATCCGGCCCCCATAGTCTCACATAATGAGAATCTAATCAGTATGTGAACTGTATTTTTCTGTTCCAGATACATGTGACAAATTATTTAGTGCCTTTGTGAATCTGTACGTTTTAATGCACATGTGTAAATAGTAAACTTAGTGATAATATTACACCTATTTGTCTCAAGAAATTTCAGGTGGTTCGTAATATGTTTTGTAAAAAGATACTTCATTAAATGCAAAACAAAGGGAAATATTATGATTTCTTGTTATTTTTGTCTTATTTTTATTATTATTTGTTATTATTTTACTGGTCTGGCCCACTTGAGATTAAATTGCACTGTATGTGGCCCCTGAACTAAAATGAGTTTGACACCCGGGTCTAGAGCCATGGTTCTAAAACTGTGGTACACAAGGAGTGCATATAAATTAAACAAATAATAAAATAATTATCACGAATTAAATAAAAAGTAGGCTCACCTTATCTCTCGCTCCATCTTAATCTAATTTTACTATACCAGTGTCTGAAGTATATGTGACGAAGAGGAGGATGATGAGAGAGCAAATGATCTTATTGGGAATAAATCTGCCTCCTGTAAAAGGTCTGTAGCTGACTTTGCTCTGCCTATTTACACCACTGTATTTTAATGTTGATGATAATGGTGTTGAGAGCTCAATATTTTCATAGGTGGTACTTGGCAAAAAAAGCTTGAAAACCATTGGCCTAGAAGTAATATATTGGAAAACTACCTTTAACTATCTTTACCAACTTTAAATATCCAAAAAAGTATAATGTGGTAGGTCAACTTTGGTTTGCATTTTCTTGAATTATGAAAAAATACTATTAACAAATATACAATTGATAGATCTTTTAAGGAATTAATACTTTTTCTGTGCCATAGCTGAAACAATGGCTCAATGAAATTTTTATCAAAATATGTAAAAAAAAAGAAAAAAGAAAAAAAAGGCTCCTCCAGCTCTTGAACTCAGAGGGTGTTTGCTGTGAATTTCACGGCAACGTCAACATTATTGCCTTGCACACATCAAAGATTTCCACTGTATCTCTGCAGGAAATACAATCAATCTGCTCAGTATGCGTGGCTGCAACAGTGGGCCATCTCTCCCTTTGAGGATGTCGACTCATTTGACCGATGTGCAGTCGATCTCCCAGATTGTGGCTAATCATCATTACCAGCTGCTTAAACAATGACTTTCCCTGAGTCTGCTCAGCTTCAAGAAGGACACAGGGGATCTGGCATTTTTTTTTTTTTTATTGTGGCTTAACACTTGAGTCTGGATTTATGGAATTAAGCCAGACTTGGACACAACAAAATGTGCACTCTGATCATATGGCCAAGTCATTAACTATGGCCTGCTTCACAGTGGAAAATTTGTCTCATGAATTGGAATAAATTTGACAGTGGGAATCACATTTTTTTGGAGATATGTGAAAGAGCTGCATTTTCAGGTGAGGAAATTTCATTTTTTTCAAGAACAACCGATGATGGATGCACATTCCTAAATTATTTTTCAAAGTAAGGTTTAGTAAAACAATAGGAGAGAAATGAGGAGGGATGCAAAGCGGGCAGGAGTTGTGAATCCCTCAAAATGGACAGTGGATTATGAAAAATGACTTCTTCCGTACTGTGCTTAAAGGTTAGGTCTCTATTACATAGAGAGCAAAATGTCAGCAGTATCCCCTGAAAGAGTGAACTGTGATATTAATGGAGAGTCCAGGGAATGGGCTTCCCATGACTGAGTTTCCCCTCTACCAGACACATTATTCATTTAGTTGTCAAGCAGCACCTGGTGCATGTAACACTAACATCTACAAACTAAATGATGGAGAGAATCTGTCCCACTCTGATAGGCAGCCAGTGGAGAAAATGAATGCTCTTCATGAAGTATAATGGAGAGTAGAAAGTACTGGTACTCGATAATCTAAGAGCTCTTCGCCCACACACCAAAGTTGTCACAAAGGAGGTATCAGCATAATGTTCAATTTTCTAGCATATACTGTACTTCCATGTTACTCTAAGCTACCTCAGAGACTGTATGATGTGAAGAAAGAGCTGATGCATCATCTCATTTTACAACAGGATAGACAAAATTCTTTTTTATCTTCCAGTCTAAAACGCTAAGGAGCAGACTTACGTGCCAAAAATAAACTGGTTTATCAAAAATTAAAGAAGGAAACAAGTTATCTTGTCTCTGAAGTGGTGTACAGCACATACCAATTTCATATTTAATTCTGACCGCAAGCATCCTCATCAAATTCCTCAAAGCAATCATGGAAGAATTTTTCTATGTAATTCAACCATATAGCATCACTTCAAACATAAATGACAAAGAACGTTGTGTGCTAAAGGAAATATGATAGAGCCAGACAGGATGACAAGATGATTTAATATGCTACAGAGCAAGTCATCAGTCACATCAACCACTGCGTTATCTAAGATGCAAAATGGCTTATGCGTGAGGCAGACTGAGGCGGTGCATTATTTGTGAGTAATATTCCTTTGCCTTGGTAAATATATTGTGTCATGCAGCAGAGGGTGGAAGAAAATTTTTCTCTCAAGCTTTTTTAATGAAGTCCCAAATGTCATCCTCATACGTCTTTCAAGAGCAAACTCTGAGAAACTCTTCTAGAAGCTTGACTGTCCCTCACAGTGTGTCTTCAAGTGATTTGAAAACAAGCAGCTCCAGTGAAAGGCTGTCTAAATAGGAAAACAACAATGATACTGTATGTATACACAGTATATAAAAATGCCTTGTGGAAAGAACTCAGACATGGTCAATAAACAGGTGGTTAGGTCCATTCATGTGTATTATTCTGATTGGAAATGTTTGATGCATTGACGAGGCAGCTGTGAATTTTGGTTAGAGCCTTTCGTAGCTATAAAAGAATAGTCGTGCCGACCCTTTGCGGAAAATTATTTTAATCATCACCCATTTATAATTCATGTGAAATTACCCTCTCCCACAACATCTTTACAAAGAGCTAATGGAAAAAATTCTCAGTAACACCATTATAGTGAAAAATGTCAATGTAATTCAGTGTTTTCAGTAAGTGTAGCAGAAAACGTAAGAGACTGTGCTTAAATTAGAGCCAACACATTTTTCTCTCAACAATAGCAAAGAGCAGTGAGGGAGGATGCAGGGATTCAATTACTGGAGCGCTGTGTGTCATCCCCACGCCATGTTTGGGTTTCTTCAACGATGTATTAAATGTACCATATGTAAAGGGCTGCACTGCAGCAATGACTGACAGACTGGAAACTACTGTTGGAAACAATGTCAGCTGTTTGAGCAATGCGATGTCTATTTAGACCACTTGTGTCCCCGTGCATTTTGTTGCTGTTCTGATCATTTTAAACCCCTTGATAGCAACAGAAAACGAAAATGCATCAGAAAAACAGGAAAAACAGGATCTTAAAGTTTGCACAAAAAAATGGCACAAGCTACAATTATAATAAATGAACACCAATAATTAAATAAACACCAATATGCTCAACAAAAAAGCTAAACTGAATACATGTTTTGAACAATTAGTGAGCAATTGTACATTTTTGTAATTCATTTTAATTCAGTTTCAAAAATGTGGGTGTATTATAGTGATTTATCAAATTATGATCCACTGTAGAAGAGTAAAGTGGCAGGATGTGACAGACACAGATTTCTGTAATGTGTATTATATTTATATATATATATATATATTTATATATATGTTAAATTATTTCTCTTTGGTATAAAAAAAACTAAAAGGTGAAATTTTATAAATAAAAGAAATTCAAATCCAAACATAATGAAAAATAATTTGGGCTAATAGGTTGATTTAAAACATTTTAAAAACCCTGTTGTTTTTTTTACACAGTAATTTGTTACTTTCAAATATATAGAAATGTTCATTACAATAAAACCATTGTAAAATGAGTCCCCACATTGGTGATTAAGCCATTCAGCTCCACATAACTCTGTTTATCTTTGCAGCAGTGCTCAGAGCTTGTGTCATCTGGCGACATTTACACACTGCACACAGGAAGTGATTCAAGACAGACAGAGGCAACAGCGTAACAGCGTGGAGTTTGACTGAAAACACAAAGAAGTGCCCACTAAAAAGTTTCACAAGCAAGGTCTATTGCTCAAAAAACCAGGTCACTCAGTAGTTTGCTGGGATAAATGCGTCTTGCCCCCACCCGCCCCTGCGCCTCTGCTGTATACACAAAACACTCCCTCAGTAATGTCTCATTTTCTTGACAGAGCCTGTTTTCAAGCATACAAATAATGCCACATCATCTGTGTTCACCAAGACCATGCAAAGGCAGAATAATAACAACAAAAACCAACAGTTAAACGGGTTAACACATGTTAACAAACATGTGTTTCTCCTCTCCTTTCAATGTACATTAGCAGATACATTAGTTGTGTGACATGGATGTAATAGATCATGACCAATAATAATAGTCTAATAAAAAAAGAGATGTGATGGTGTTGGCCTGTCGCTAAGTACGGCTGCAGAGAAAATGCTCGCTAATGGCAATATGTCCTTGGGATACATAGATATTACCTGACTAACCTTGGGAAGTGAGGTGAGGTGGCTTCATTTTCCACTAGTCAGTGGCATTTTTATCCAGAGGGGAGGGAGTTTTTTTTTTTTCTTTTTTGCTTTTTTTTCGTTCCGTTGTTGGATGATAGAAAAGTAGCAGTCCCTGTGGAACGACACCATGAGCTGTAGCCTCACTGTCCTTCAGCCGAGTCACAGCGATCTGCCCTGAAGCAGGAGCAGCTCAGAGGTCATGTCATCACACCCTGCACTGTGGCTTTTTCTTCCACTTAAGACGTTAGTACATTGGATGATATGATGTATGTCACCTCATACTTATTTTGTAGTTTGATTTAGAATTTATATTTATATTAATTTAATCTTAAATATCTTTTATAGTTTTTATGCTTTATTTTGCTGTTTTAATCTTGCTTGAGGATGAAGCCCTTTACTGTACTGTGTGATGCCATCCCCACGACAGTAAAGTTGAAATTCATTAATTAATTTATTCATTTTTAATCTTAACATTCTCACATTCTTAACAGCAACTACCCAGTTAATCACTAACAATCCGTGATTTGAGACTGAAAACATAATGGCATACTATGTATATTACCCATCCTGCAGTACTGTATCCACTTTGCAAAAGCATTTTTCTGAAAATCACTCAGCCTTTTCACCATCCGTTGTGAGTCACTCTCTCCATGACTCCAACCTTTAGAGCTGCCATGCAAAACTCTGCAGAAGGCTCCTTTGGGTAATGTAGAAAAAGACAATAGGTGGAAACTGCTTCAACCTATTTGCCAAATGTTCTGTCATCTAATGCCCCAGTGCTGCTCCATTGTCTAAACCTACTGCTGAGGCTTCTAAAAGGATACATCGGCCTAATAAGATGAATGGGCTTTGACCCTGAAGCTGCTAAAAGCCAACCTGGCCAATTTATCTGAGTGACCTCTACTCTTGGCAGACACGGCCCTCACCTCTACTAGAAGCCTTTAGGGCAGGATCAATACCACTGAAGCAAAACAATCCAAAACAACAACGTAATATGCCTCTGGAAGTTGGGAATCAACAGTTCATCCTCTCCTTTTGACCCTGGATTATGCATTTGTAACAGTAGTAAAAAATGTGATATTTTCTTTTTTAATATACTTTTTCATATTGTGTTTAACATGTTCTGAGGGTTATGGTTTGATTAAACTCACCCAAAAATACATATCTACAATGTTTAATGTTGAAACAAACACACATAATGTAATTTGTGATTAAATAAAGTATTATCTAACCTAAAAATGTTTACTTAACAGCTGGACTTTTAAATCACCCATAACCCAATTATGCATTCTCAAATCACAAATAGCTAATGTAAAGTAAGATGAGCAGAGCAAAAAAATATGTCAGCTCCATACTGATTCATCAGTAATTTTGTTATGCAAACCACAATCGTGGCTATTCCAGGGCCCAGATTGCAATATGGAGGAGTGCATTTTGAGGGAAAATAAGATTTTGTGAACTAAATTAAGGATTCTGTTTCATGTTCTGTTTGTTGGTGTTGGGTTGTGTTCAACCAAAGATAAAAGACCTGTATCATTTAGATCGAGACAGGGCACAAAGAGGAGACCCTTTTACACGAGAATACGTTCCCTTTCTTTGAGAATGAATCAGTTTACATGGTACATGATATCAATCGTTGGCCTCAAATCTATATCTGCAAAGTGCATAGGTTTGCATTGGTGATTAGATGAATTGACCTGAGAACAGTCTGTTACTTGAGCATCCCCTCATAGCACGGATACTTAATGCCTTCCCTCTGCCTCTGAAGTGACCACAGTTTCAGGATGCTTTGCTCTGGGCCCTTGGCCAGAAAGCTTTATGTATTCTGATACCATTCATTTTTAATCAGGACTAGAATATCCTTCCAAACCTCTTGCAAGCTTCCTTTGGCTAGAGGACGTCAATTTTGTTATATTTTTAATTGATTTGGCAGTTTTCCTGCATGCTTGTCGACTATAAGTTGATTGTTAATGCTCCTGCTGCACCTTCTCTGTTTTTCTGTTTTCAGTTGTTTCAGTTGTCTTATGGGAGAATTATGCACTTCCTCACTATAGCACACACACACACACACACATACTGTATATAGTAGCGTAGCAAGTGGAAATATTGTGTGTGTTCAGCATATTTTACTTGGCTTTCTCGTTTTGACATGCACAACTCGCCTGAACGTGCGGTCGAAAGGTTTTCCCGACGTGAGTGCTGAGGAGAAAGGACGTGCGAGCAGAGGAGAGGGGGGAATCTTCTACGGTGGTATAATGAGTTTGACAATGAAAGTGACACTGTGTCCTCTCTGGACCTTGCCGCGTGCTCAATCAAAACAATGGCTCACCATTTCCTCCTCTAGATACTGACCTTTCTCCCTTAAGGAAAGGAGGTAAGTGTTGTTGTGCATTGTGTACGTGTGTGTAGAGATTTCATCGCCATCAACTTCTTTCCAGTCCTTCTCCATACCCATGAGAATGTCCTTTAGCAGGGATGCTTTTTTCCCCTGAAAAGGAAAAACTGTTTGACTTAATTATGCTGCATAAACTATTTTAAGAGACTTATAATTCTTAGGAGCAGTTGCACTAGGATTATATATATTTTTAAATCCAATCACCTTAACAGCTTACAAGATGATTTGATGCAGTTGGACCAGTGAAGAGAAAGTGTCAGGTTCTCATGCAAATATTCACTAGTGAAATTATTTTTGTCTGTCCCTGTCATAGTTCGGGACCCATAACTAAGGGAGCGACAGAAAGAGGAATGTCATGTGCAGAAAGCCATGAACATACATAATGTACATTCTATAGGGTGTGATATGGCTCCGCCTCCAACCCTTCTCTCCTGTAAGAGAGACCGGGACGACTCATCAGTGTCATACTTACCTATGAAACATAAAAAAAAAAAAAAAAAACTGAATTTGAAAATATTAGGACTATGAAAATCATATTCATCTGCTTCAGACACAGATGTCCCTTGTTGGCAATAAGATGTCTGGGCCAGGTTTTATAACCACTTTTAAATGCCACTGTTAATTATTGTCTTATCTCCACCACAGAGATATACACTGTTTATGTCTTTTAAAGGAACATAACATAAAAATTTGGTCAATACACTATCACTTGGGACAGTGTTGTACAGTGACTCAAACAAATCTTTTAAGAAAAGGTTGCTAATATTAGACTATATTATGTGAATGAATTTTTTTATTGTTTTTATTAACCTAAATAGACACCTCCAATGCTTTTGTAAATAATGAAATGGCTTTTGGATATTCACTGGATTGTTGATTGGTTCATCTGGAGTGAGTGAATTTTAAAAGAAAACATGCATGAAGGACAAAAGGTGTTTTTATGCCCCAAGTATTCTGCAGTATTCTTCTAAACTACATATAATCTAGAAAAAGGTCTTTACATTTAATATCTAGATCCTCTGAATAAAACAACACATAACAGGCTCCATTTTGTGTCAAGTCTCCAGCATCTTTCACCCTATTAAGATGAGCAAATATTAAGTTTTGTGAAACACTAAAAAATAAATAGATACCGAAAACCCTATGATTTGTGGCATTGTTTGAGCTCAAACGACGAAAACTCCCTGAAATCCTGATTGAGGTCAAGCCTTTCATGAAACATTTATTTATGTGTGTGTGTGTGTGTGTGTGTGTGTGTGAATGTGAATATGTATAAAAGGACTCATTTCCACTCAATGAAAGATCCAGTAGTATAATGTGCTGTTAAACTGTGCTCTTAATTGCATCTGTCAAAAAGAAAATTAGAGCAGCCTAACACAATTAAGACAACACATTTTGTCCATATTTTTCCTCATTATATACTTGGTCACTTAATTGGACTTTGGTAAAATGTTGAGTTGAGATGTGGGTGGATTGTAAATCAAACCATTCCTAATGTTGCATATTATAACAACACTGCAGTGTTTTCTGAAGATTTAATGTCTGTCCTCATAATATAGTGTATAATGTCACGGTAGTGTATAGGTTTGTGTTGAATTCACAACCAATCACTGAATACAGCCATTTTAGGCTCAGTGTCACAATCAAGGACATGTTAAAAAAACCAAAAAACAAAACAATGAACCCACAAAAAAGGCCCATTTGAAAGTCAAGAAAAAAAGACAAGCGAGCGTGACACGAGATGATCTTACGAGCAAACGGCAAACAAAGCCGAGACGCGTTTACATTCAGATGAGGCGACAAAAGAAGAATCACCTTGACTCACAACTTTTTGATTGCCGACATCCAACACTAAAGAGCGCAAAGGGCAAAGCCACAGCACCATGACAATAGATATAACAAATATTCCTGTGTCCCTAGATAATGGAGAGAAAGGAGATTGTAAAGGGAAGAAGATGGCAAACAAAATGGATGGATGGGCTGGCACTAGTCTGGGGACGTCGTTCAAGAAGGCAGCATTGCTCACTGAAAAGACAGAACATTTATTTTTATCCAATATGTAATAAAAAAAAATACTATATCCAGAATGTCCTGAACTTCCATCTGTCTTTTCAAGATGGCAAATATTTTTCACTTTTTACAACTTATCTTTCAGAAGATTTACATGGCATTAGGGGGGGAAAAAAAGTATTATTTTGACTAAAACTGGAATTTTTAACTACATGTAAACATGTTAGTCTGATTTAAGTTGTACCAAATTGTTTGGTAACACACCCAGATAATGTGACTGGGATTGGAGCTAATACTGCATCAGTTGGACCAGAGTCGGACTTGGCCTGGGTGCTGTATGTGCCAATTCCCATCCCTGGCTAATATCGAGAAATAATAGAAGAAGCAAACCTACAGAAGAATGTCGACAAAAACATGGCAAAATTCAGGCCAGTAATGCTCTGTCAGCTTAAAGAATTAGATATTTTTTGATTGATGCATTCAGTCACATGCTAAACCGGAAACCGCCTAATACCAACAAGATGAAAGGGGGAACAGAGGCAAACACATTTTTCTCAATAAATCAATACTCCACTAGTCCTGTACACTGGGACAAAGGCAGCGTCCCAAGATGTAATGTTTTGATATGCTTTTCAAATAATAATTAACATTTTTTGTTGTACCTTCATCTCCGAAGAGTAAAGGTGAATTACTTTGGTAAAAAAAAAAGCTTTGATGTTTTGATGATTACAAAGGAAATACCCCCCACACACACACACGCATACGCACACGTGCACATACACACCTGTAATTATGAACAACACTCTTGGAGCTACATGCTAATCATGCATTGATATTCATGGAGTATGAAAATGACTTCCAGACTATTTCCCGTATTGCTTGGTAACACAATCACTCAATTAAGACGTGTGATGAAGTGAAATGAGGCATTTTCTCTTGAGGACGGTAAATAGTGGCCCTCGGAATTGACAACAGCAGAGTGATTGCTAATCATGATAGCATGTCCTGCAGAATGGCACCAGCAAGTGATTAGACCCAGTCAAGTGTGGGCTAAAGCTGTGTTCGCCGTGTTGCTTGGCAAAACCAGTTAAACCGAAGTGTGCTGAGGCAAATATCAGTGCTTAACATTTACGGGGTAGACAGAGATGTTGGACTTTTTTCTGATGCAGCTGCAGCTAGATCTCTTGGAGATTAACCCAAATACTAAAAGCCTCCTGGTGACTTTGCGTCCCACATGAAACATGAAACTTATATATTAATGAGAAGATTGATGAGAAGGTGTTTTGAGGTTACAACTTCTTAAAATCTATGCATTTGCTGTTCCCATCCCATCAACCTACCCATTTTACATAACAATAAAGTCAACAGACTTTTGGACACAAATCACAACCACTTTTTGTTTAACACTTTAATGACAAATATGTAAAATAAGCTCCTTGGTCAACATTGATGTTGTTAGTAGGAGTGCTATCTTTGTATCAAAGGGACATTGTAGCTTCAAGAAATTCTGTTTTTGCCATATTAGTATGCAAATTTATACAGCAAGACACTCCAAAGTCTAATCAGATCATCCACTCTGTGGGGGGTAGCTGTGGCGTGAGTATTAAGTTTTTTTTTCCACCATGTGCTACTGTCATGTTAATGTGTTCACAAAATGTCCGTACACCGTCATCGGTCAGTCTGTCACTTGCTTGGACGTAGCTTCAAATGTCACCGACCTTTGCTCTCCACAGAAACGGGACAAAAATGTCCTCTGTTTCTTTTGTCTTTCTTTTTTTTGTTTGTTTTTTACAAACAAACTGCCAGGTAGAAATCTAAACGAGCATGACACCCGCCGACACCATGACATGTCACGTCACTGCCATATTCCACGTCCCCCTGGTCACTCTGTGCACTAACAATGTGAGCACTTGACTGGTGACAGCAAAAGCAAGCAGGGAGGTGATGACAATAAATGATGGCAATCAAAGCACGCCTTCTCTTTTGACGAGGCATGAGACTCAATCCTAGCTCCTGTTAGGAAATGATGAAAATGTTTTCTCGGCCACTGTTAGTGTGTTCTTCAAAAAAACCATCACAGATGGCCATTCCTTTAGACAAAAAAAAAAGTCTGTCTGATAATATTTATTCTTTTTGGTGGCCCGCGTGTGCCATATTGAATTATGAAAGTGGTGAGGGAGGATTTCTGCCTACTACGATCAATACACTGATTCCACTGTCACAATACAAGACGCAGATCTGAGGCAGGGGTTTGACAGATGGTGTGCCACCTTTGTCAGCGTGTTGTCCCGCATGCGCGCGTGTGAATGTCTGAGCTTTTGCTTGATTTTTCTAATCTTGGAGCGATAAAGTGTGAGAAACAAAGTGCGATATGCGTGTGTGAGCGAGTGTGCACGTGAGACAGGGGAGGAGAGGGAGAGGCGCACAGTGAGAGAACATGAACACATGCACACACGTTAGAGGGTTTCTGATACACTTTCATACTCCCACCCAACAATACTTTGGTGCTTGCTGTGCTACCGCACACTTTGCTGTGACTCCTCTACTGATTTAATTAACCTTTTTCAGACACTGCTCACGTAATGAATCCGCGAGCTACACTCAGCTATAAAATGTAGACCTCTGGCTTTGACAAATTGAAATTATTTTCTGATACATGTCCTCGTAAGCAGCCATGGACAAGAGCGAACAAGATGGTGCTGCATCCACACTCTCCCTTCACTGTGAAAACATCAATTATTTTCCTTAAAATTGTATGGAAGAGAAGGTGCAGGCCAGAGCGAAGTGATACCTCCTCACAAAGGATGACAGGCATTGCAGAGAAAGTCTCTTTCGCCTACCCAGAGGTCAACAGGCTTCAAGCCTCTCCCACCCCGTGTGTTGGTTTATATGGAGGAGGAGAGCTATCACAAGGTGCTGCAGTGCTGTAGCTGCAGCACCGAACAAGTCAGTGCGAGGTTTTTCACACCCTATTAAGAATACAACTCAAGTGGGCCATGCCATGTTTCTGTTTCGTGCAGTCATTCATGTTTTATGAGGGGTATAATATTGATTCTGGAGTGGGAGCAGTCAACATTAGGGTGGGAGGAAAAAAAAAAAAAAGAAAAAAGAAAATTCTCCATTGTTGTGTTCATCTGTATGCAGCTATACATTGACCTGACAACCTCCAACATTAATATTTACACACAGCAACAACTGAACCTATAATGTACCTGTAATCATTTAATATTCAATTAAATTTCAATACACTGCAATAAAGTACAAGCAGCAGCCAGGTCAGTACATGACACTGCTTTTAGTGAAAATCTCTACTCCTTATTTATATTTATATTTTTTAATTATGTCCATGATAAAGGTTATCAGGGCTGGCTCTGCTACAGCCTATTACTAAGGTGTAAGTTAAGAATAAAAATAATTTTTTGCAAAAATGTTTGAATTATTCTTTGTTAACAGAATCAGATTTTTAAAATAAAAATCTGATTTGTTCTAACTTGAAACTGATGTTCTTGTTTTGCTACAAGAACAATGTTACATTCGTAGGGTATGGGTTAAATCTTGAAATTGTAATAATTTTATTATAAGAGTTGTGGGTCTGAAAAACAAGTGGACTACCTTCTAACCTATACAATCAGTATGTGTATATGTCCTAAAATGTTATCATTTCTGGTACAAAGGTACAACCTAATTTTCATAACTTATGTCTAAAGCAGCTCCTTTTGTATCCCTTGCCTCTCAATGCCCCTTATCTAATCGTCCATAAAACATACAGATACGTGATCAATTTCATTTAACTAAATCAAATTAGATTTTATTTTCATCGACTCTGATTGTACCACACTTTATCTGAAGGCAATTTAAATCATTAAGTTGTGACGTTAAACATATTACAAGGAGAAATGCTGTGCAGCAGACAGAAGAAGAAAAAAATTTCCAGTGTCCTCCTCATATGTTTTGCACAGCATATGTAATCAATGGAGCATCCCACATAAAAAAGAAATCCCACACAATAAATGCTGAATTAAGTTATTACATTTTCAGTTTTGATCTGCCACAGATATAGCTTTATAAGCTCCTGCCTAAAAAAATGGTTAATCAGTTTCACTTAGAGTGGAATGAACTGTTTAAAGTTCAATTTTGTCTCACTGTAGCTGCTTAATGCATACATTTCTTTTTTTTTTCTCTTTTTTTTTACATTTTGTTTCTTTTAAACAGGGTGGCTGTTATTACAAGAGTACATTTCGAGGACATGCAGTTCCAACACTTTACAGCTGGTACGTGTCAAAAAGGTACTAACGTAACATAAGACATCAAGTGAACATATGTACTATGTGTACATGTGCGTGTGTAGGTGTGTTTGTGTATGGCAAGCTATCACTGCCAGGTATAGACAGATTTTTTTTTTTTATTCATTAATGTGAGTGTGCATATGTGATAAGCCTATAGGCAATTATTTTCTTTCTGAAAATTATTTAAAAAAAATGTTTGTGCATTTCAAACATGACAATTAATGTGATCAACACCATGCACACACAGACAGGACGGTGCTGCTGAGATGCACTGACTGCTGAGTTCTCCCAACAAGAAAACCAATACAACAGACACGTTAATCAATCAAATTTGTTTTCAAGGGATTCTATCAGTGGCACGGGAATTATCTAAAGAGCAAAATCAATGAAGGCCGCTTCATATATTTCATCTTTTCTTTCTGCCCACACAACTTCATGTTTGTGTCATAAACAATCTCTTATCATTGATACGAAAATAACAATGTAATAAATTTGTGGTGGCGGCCTTTAACGCATTTGGTGGCTTGTTTTTTTTATGTGATTATTATGCTGCCACAGATGTAAAAATGTGGATATAATGTGTTTTTTAAAAACGGTATCATGATAAAGGAGCTCAAGTGAGAGCACTTTGACTGGATGAGTCCTCGCTTTTGAAAAAGACACATCAGTACTGTTTACAAAAATGCAAATGTATCACTTCAGCAAACTACTCGGCCTGTGGTGCATGAACCCAAGTGGATCATTCAGAGCTGCAAAACCTATGAGATGACCACTCAGGTTTCATCTTCAAAAAGGTGGACCTCTTCCTCTCTCAGATCATCGGAGGTTAACATTTGCAGACGGCGTGCTCTGCAAATGTGCTGAGGCTTTGGTACTTGTCTGTGTCGAACACTGTATAACAGAGCGAATTAGAATGAAATATTGAGTTCATTTATGAATAAGTGGGGCTGAACGGCCCCTTGTCGCAGCCTCTGCATGCATATTCAGTTGATGGAAACCTTTGGATGGGTCATTTCTCTTAACTGCTTCATTAAATAGTGAAAGTCAAAAGTGCAATTCTGAAGATCTAGTATATAGGTGGAACAATGGCAAGGTTTTTCTGTGCTCTAGCTGAAAATTTAAATGATGAAAAATGACTTAACCATGTTCAAAATTTTCTCCCCAGAGCAGTTTCAGTACATTAAAACACTGTGCAATTAAAAGCCCACAAATGTACACTTTCATAAATAATATTGTTTGTAGCATTTAAATATATGGCCACTGGGATGAAGACCTGGCAGGTATTATTTGTTTTTTTTTCTGCAATGAAACAAAGTGAGACAATAGTGAGGACTTAAGGTAGCCAATCAGCAACTTCTGGAAATGTTTCCAAATGATACTCCAAAGAAGGTATGAGAAAGAGTATGTGTTTGTGTGTGTGTGTGTGTGTAAATGTATTCCTTATGTTGGTGGGACTTGACCTCCTGATGGGGACAAAAATCAAGTCCCCATAAAGTAAATCACTACATTTTTAAGAGAACGCTGTTTTAAAGTTAGGCTGAGGTAAGGGTTAGGTCAGGGTCAGGGTTAGAGATAGAGTTAAGCCAGCAGTAATTATGGGTTAGGTTAGAGTAAGTCTCCAGAAAATGGATGCAAGCCAATGCAATGTCCTCTTAAGTCATAGAAACCAGTGTGTGTGCGTGTGTGAGTGTCCATGTAGTTGAAGTGGTGGAGTTCAGGGAAAATCAAGGCTTAATAGAAAACTTCACAGAAAGCCGAAAGACTCCTTGTGTCCAGCAGAATGGAGCAGTGACCTGTGATTTGGTTTCATGCTTGGCATGTGGAGCAACAAATGCGACTGGAGATGAGGACTAAGGAGGTGAGGGTCATGTTTACCGCCACCCCTTGTGGTAGGGCTGAGCTTTTAGTGACTCATAAAATGTACACAGTGTGTTGGACTAAAGGAAAAGGCCAGACACAAGAGCAAATACGTGAGTTTGAATTCTGCTGGCATTTTGAAAAGGTAAAATACTAACTCGGCCACCACTGCTACCCAAACTCAAACGCCACCTGGGACAGCTTACTGTGATGAATACTGCCATTAAGGAAATGACTTGTCTCAAATGTCAGAATGTAGCAAATGTTTTCAGAATAAGAACTGATAGCACATGAACGCAAAGACATTTTACTTTTTGCCCCCTCTTAAAATGTTCTTGCCAGTAAAGTATAATCAACCCCAATTATTTTAACTGCCTGTCAGTCTGAGATCATCACTTTCTTAAAAATAATTACAACTTTACATTGGAAGGGTTTGAATTAGACATGTGTTGACTCACACTGAGATGTAAGTGAATGATGTACAATGTCAGGAGCACTCACCATCAGAAAGTATGAAGCAGAGAGGATAAAAACGATAAAGCTTAAATGCTTTTAATTACAGGGGGAAAAAAAAGGCCCGAAAGAAGAAATACTGTTGAAAAGCAGCAGTGAACGCCATTTGAAAAGAAGATGTTTTCAGAGTCAGCTTTCAGGAAGTTATGGTACACAGAGTGCATTAAAAGTGTTAAAGTTAAACAACAATGCAGATATGGAGTGATTGTATACACACACACACACATCACCTCAAAAGATTTGCCCCTTTCAAAGAAAACCCCTCAATCCTCCATCTTAGGTTGCCAGCATGATCAAATTTGCACTTCAAACAATTTAATCAGCTATTGTCCATGTCCAGTCGACCACTGAAGAATTTCTAAGCAAAATCTCACACAAAGCTATCTTTGACTAGGCGCAAGCCCGTGGGGAAACTTTATCAAACTCCTCTGCTTCCTGTGGAGAGGGACCAGGTAACTAGCAACTACTCAATTGGAAGGCCAAATTCTTTTCCGCATGCGGCAAGGATTTATGCCTTTGATCCACAGAAAGGCAGCTGCAAATGCCTCTCCAGATACCGGCTCCACCAATCATCACACTCCCACTCTCTCCCACCAATCACAGCCTTGTCTCCAGCACCAGCACATAATGTAGTCCAATGCTGCTTTTACCACACAGTGATTTCTCCCCTTTGAAAAGCAATGAAAGCATGAGGCTGCAAACAAGTAAGCTTTTTAAAATAAAAGAAGGGAAAGTGTGCCCTACTCACCCATCTCATTGTCCGATTTATTGTCCATTTCTGTGTCAGTGAGTGTGAGCGCTGAGTTAGAGCGACTGGAGAGGCATGAATTCTGCCCAGACTTTGCCCCCGTTCCCCAAAGAGTCATGGTACGTTCCGGTGATACAGGTTCATGGTTTTCTGCTGTGACCGGTCCTCTAGAGTAGCTGCTGAGTGGGTGGGAGAGGCCTGTGTCAGGGCACAGCGCCAAACCTCTGCGAGCTGAAGGCTCACATATCCCGAGCTGCCTCAGTGAAAATGTCTGCCCTGTGAATGACAGAAGTTGTAAAGTTAACAAACCAAGCAACAACGCGGTTAATGGCCAAGATCGGGGCCGCTTAAAAAAACACTTAACCTATGAGCCTGTGGGACACGGGAAGAGGTTGTTAAACGAAAGCCATTACAACATCCTCCCATGCTACTTAACACTCATCAACTTATCAAGATGCCAAAGAGTGTTTTCTTTAACTCAACTCATAAAGAAGCTCCAGAGTAATAAAAAAGATTTTAACATTAACATTACCCAGGTCGGAGACATTTAAAACCAACAGATCCTCAAAAACTAAGCTTGTTGAGTTAATTTACACATAAAAAAAATGAATCCTTCATTTCATTATTTTAATTTTTCATAAAGTCAGTCAGACACATACTGCATTACAGTAAATCAACAACATGTTTTTGTTTTATATTTGTTGGTGAAGGCTCATTACTTAAGGCTCGGTGTTGACTGGAAATAAAAAATAACAGCCTGCCATGCCTTCAAAGACACTAAAGCAAAATTAATGAATTTTCTTCCTCTTTTTTATTTTTTTATTTTTTTTTTTACATTTTTGCCAATAAACACAAACATCTAATTAAAAGTAAGTTTAAAAAAGGATATGCTTAATTTTTTATTGACAAGTAGATGTGATATGTAACTACAGAACCCCAATACCACAACTGTCCTTCTGCAATTAACCTGAAATAAAAGCCTTCTAACCATTTATTTTTATATCTTTAATTATTTATAATGTTAAAGCAATCAAGTGATCTTATCAGATAATTTACTTTTCTTGTCATTTATTTACTTATTCATAGAAACTATTATAAATTATGTATTTTCAAATGAAATTTAAGAAGCTATATGAACTTAAAAAAAACAAAACAAACAACAACACTTTTATTACTAGTTTTCAGTATTGTTAAAGTTATTTTATATATTAGACCATTTGCAATGTCTTTTTAGACTCATGTATTGTATTTTGTATTGCATATATATATAAATATATACTGTATATATCTATGTGTGTGTGAAGTCCTACGAGTCTGTAAATGAAAACCCTTTTAAATCATTTAAAATGAAATTTAAATCCTGATATTTTCAATTGATCTAACAACACACAGATAGAGCAGATATATTATCTCAGCTTATCTGTGCAAATGTGTGCTCCTGTTCCATTTCCACATCATCACTCTGATATCCAACATTTACTGTGATGATTAAAGAAAGAGTCGTTAACATTAAATGCCCAGATTTGAGAATTAAATTAAAAAATAGTAGCATTCTTCCAACAACTTCATTACGGTCCTATTAATTCTAAAACGGGCACCAATTAGCACCAAGAAAATGTAAGGGATTAATGGATAGATTTTCTAATTGCAATCTTATGAGCCAAAGGAGTGCCATAAAACAGAACAAACGGCTCAAACTTTTTAATTACAGAAATCAGAGCACTTTCCAACAGCCATTTTGAGCTGAGAGTTATTTACTGAACTTATTTTAACACAGCCTGATTCATTTAGGGGTCAAATGACCACTGCACTACACTTAATGTGAGGTTCGACCAGAAAATTTGGGAAAATATAATGAAACATTGTTTTTGTTTGTATTATTCAACTGTGTTTACCACGCTATGACATGATGACACTGTACTGTTGTTGCTTGCTTGTTTGTTTGTTTTGCAAAACTTGCAGGGATTAAGTAGAAGGTAATAAGACTACAAGTTTTTTAACTAACACACTAAAATCCTTGGATCCATGGTCATTTACTAATAACATTTCACAATTTACTGTCCAAGAATGAACTTGTTTATCATATTAACTGAGGTCTGCTGAACTGGAATTATTACCAAATGTTTCCTTTTTGAGAAATAATACTATAAGATTATTTTTTCATGTATAACTAAAAACTAAAAGGTTTTATAGCCAGGGTAGTAGGGCTACATAATTAATTATAAAATAATCAAAATTGCAATAGATCAAGTTCGATATCCAAAACAAAAGACTTTTTTTAAAAGATTTTTTACCATTTCATGCAGCTCTATAGAATAATCAAATGAAAGTACAGATAACATAGACACTAAACATAAAGTCTATACAATAGAAGGAAGGAGCAACTCTTACCTCTAGTGTAATGTCATGTATTTCATTTTTTTATTGCAATTTTGATTTTTGTTTCTTTTCATCCTGTCCTTTCGTGGTTTTTATCTGTTCTGTTTTCTTTGTGCTGCATGATATGTGTTGTACCAAAAAAAAAATTACCTTTCCTTACCACATATATGTGTGGAAGGTTCAATAACCACCTCATTCTGCTTATACAACTGAGATTCACACTGAAGAATGCAGCTGTAAGATGTAACATTCGCTCTTGCTGACCTGGCCTGCTGTACTCTGCACTTTCCATGTGGACCATCTCCTTGACTCGGCCTCCGAACAGCATTCGTGTAGGGTCATGGTCAAAGGCCTGGAGTGTCTCGCTGGAGCTGTAGGACTTCTGAGTGGGCACCCGGCAGGATCCTTCCTCCTGCTCATTTGAGGAGGCAGTGTAACGACGCTCCCGATCCCGGTCTCTCTCGTAGTCCCTCTCTCTGTCTCTCTGGTTCTTGGACAGCGAGCAGAAAGGCCGCTGCTCCCTCACCCGTTCCATGCTGCCCGCATGCTGGGTATCCACTTCCCTCCCCTTCACCACTGTTGCTCTCCTAAGACACTTGCTACTGGATTATTTTTCTCCTTCCAACCCTCTCTTCCTCCTCCTCTGGTTGCAAATCCTGTCTTGTACCGAATCCCCCTCCCAAAACTCCCCACCCCTCTTCTGAACCTTTGTGGGTCACTTCTTCAGTCCATTCAGTCCTCCACCCACTCTACCTGGAGAAAGAGAGAAGAGGAAAGGAAGCAAGGAGCTCAGATAACACTAATCCATCTGCTTCATCTTCAAAAGCACACACTTATCCCCTCCCGACTGCTCCACCCACACGTCCACTTCCCCCATCCCTGAATCCTCATGTGTGAACTCTTGCCACACGACTTCTCTTAAAAGAACACCCTTTTCTTAAAAATCCCGCCTGTTTTAGCCCTTAAAATCAAGTTCATCTGTAGTGAGTCGATTTTAAATTTTCATATTAAACAAAAGCAGTTTATCAAAAAAGTAGTGGTGGGCGCACAATGAAACCTAACTTTCAGTAAAACATTCACAGGTTTGCAAACATTTTTTCCAATGGAATGATGATCCAAAATTAGCAAGCACCAATCAATTAGACAACACATCATGGTGGTGGGTGACTTTTTGACACAATTATAACATGCTTTAATATTTAATTTAAACTGTAGCTCAGATAGAATTGTAATTTTGACCCTTGAAATGCACATTAACCCAGAGTCAGATTATGTACACAGAATATAAATGATGACAAGATGATATTTCAAAGAAATATTTTTTTCTGACAGTGCTTGTGTGCAGTAATTAATAATTATCTCATTACCTTAAGATGGACTAAGCCATGCTGGCTTCTAAAGCCATGTTTCCACTGGTCTAAAAACCCTGCTACCATCTCTTTTTTGCAATGGAATGGATACAAGCTGCATTCACTTCCAGGTCAAATGTCTCCGTAATACATGCAGGATTTTCATGGCTCCAGATCCAATTGGCAGTGAGGGAAAAATGACAACCAGGTGTATAAATCAATTATAAAATCATAATTCCTCTCCTACTTTACTTTGGCAGCCTACATGATAGATCCTGACTCTGCAGCTTTTCCAACATGATGTAAAAATTGATTACTCACTGCTAGGTTTGAAAACAGGAACTGAAATGAAAGAATTGAAAGTATAACCATCACAACTTTGTCACTGGTGGCATTCTTGTTTGACAGTTAATGGTGCATTTGTAATGTTGAAGATGATTCAGTGCAGGGAAAAAACAGTAAGTCATTACTTGAAATGGGAAATGAGTCAATCACCTTTTAACACTGCTGAACACACATACAAACACAGCATATACCAGCTAGTTGATGTAAAAGATGTGCACTTCTGGTTTTATTTGGCCAGAATTTGAGAGTGTCAGATTTCCTACTCCATTCAAACACTATGGAGGTGAATGGAACCTCAAAAATGAAAGTGCTCAAATCAGTAGCAAAGGGTATATTTCCAGTACCTCACAGTTAGATGTCAGTACAGAGGTTGATAGAGAAATTCAATACAAAAGATACGACAAGGTATTTCCATCAAAAACACAATGCACATTAACCCACTTTCAGAGTCTTATCCATAGAATGTAAATGATAATGAAGAAGATGATAATTCAATGAAACATGAACATTTGTTTGTGGTAGTAATGGAGTGTGGTTCGTAGGTAGGATTAATAAATGTTTCCATACCTCAAGATGCTATATAGATTTGTCTGATTTGTGCGGTTCCAGAGGTTATTGGAGAAATTCAACATAAAATAACAATGATATGACATGGAATTGCTACCATAAACACAAACCTGTGCATCACCTTTTGATTTATCAGTCAATAACACTGCTCGTGACCCTGTGCTGTCTATCTCAACCTCTCTGACCACAGCAGTGAGTGATGTGCTTCGCATTGGCAAAACAACAATTTGGCTCTGTGCTCGCAAACATTAGATATGCAAATGTTAGAATCCTTGACTTGTTGAAAAAGGAGATTCACAGGTGGAGACAGTGCTCTCAAATGTGGACAAGGGGTATGACTAACCTGCCAAAGACAAAAAATCAAAAAAAAACCTTGAGTGGAATGTAGATGAGAGCCCCGGTGTGTCAGAAGTGTTTATTACCAGCCATTTTCCACTATCTCCTGTCACTCACTCATACGCACACACACAAGACTACAGAGTATCCGATTCCTGCTTTCCCCAAATGACATCTACTTCATTTCACATCAAGCATCAAAATCTTGCAATGAAGCCAGGATAGCGTAAGAAGTGCAAGATAGCACCGGCCCCGGAGAGACTTGCCCAAAAAACTAAAAGCAGTTGTGGAAAGAATTCAAGAATAAAGGATTTGGGGATAATGAAAAATGTGAAGTGACTTCTTTAACTTAGTTTCTTCTAACAGAGTTGCTAGTTATCATTCTGTTACACAATCATGCAATCAGTGACACACTCTCTTGTAACCCTGACAGACGACTCTAAACACTCCCTCCAACCACACACACGCACACACGCACACACACTGCATCTAGCGCTGTACCTCATCCTTTTAGGATTGTACACACACGTCCAGAGTGGCAGATTAATGTACAGGATGAGTACAAGCGGACACGCCCAGAAGCCTCCCTGATTACAATCCCCTTGGCTTGATGGACTTGTAAAGAGATTCCCCAGCAAAAACTGCTCATACTGCCCACTGAGCCACAAGCCTCTACTACAGGAGAAATTAGATTGCTACCATAATCGGTTATAAGCCCTTAAGTGGACAGGCATGTCCCCGTATAAACATCCCCACTTTACTCTAAGGACCTACCCTCTTTTCTCACAGCTCATCAGAACCACAAAATCTTCTGCAATCCATGTTTCTTTGTGACTTTCCACCACTCACTTCTACATTCCCTTTTAGTCTTGATCATGCGGTTGAACCAGGACAGTCGATCACCCGTGAACACTCAGTGGAACAGTCGACACCGCAAAATTAGTGTCATACAGAGGTCCTCTGGTGAGCCAGTGAGGCAGAGAAAAAGACAGTTCATGATCTACGCAGTGCTACCGCACACGTCCAAACGACTCCCACGCCAGTTGAGTACAGTCCCCTCGACACCTGGTACCGTCCTACACCTTTGCACTTCTTCGAGGCATAAACCATAAACCATCTGTATAATATGCTGTGGCGGAATGTGTCCAAGCAAACTGGCTCTCAGGGTAGCTGGGGAAGTTTCAAGGGTCTAAGTGAGATTTACTTTCATGTCGGACATGTATGTTATTCATCCAAAACAAGAAACACTATTTAATGTGTCCAACTTGAGAATTTGCGAAGAACGCCCCAAATAGAAAACCTTATTTAAGCTGTTTTTGTGCACTTTTTTTTCAAAACAATTCATTATATCAAATGGAATCCAATGTGTTATTCATCAAAACTACAAAAGGAAAATTAGTTTTTTGATGCTTCAAGCAAAAGAAGCAACTTTCGAAGTGCTGCCGCTCTGATAAGTTAATTAACTGCTGGTACAACAAAAACAGTCAAATAATTGATTAGCTAGTAGACAGAGCATTAATCAGTTTTATAGCATCATTAAAGGAGTATCCTATAGTTCTGAACTGTTGGTCAAACAATTCAAGCAACCTCCAGAAGTTGTGATGTACAGGATATATAATACCCATTACTTTGATGCAAGTGCTGCAATTACATAGTTTTATCAGTGAACTAATTCACTAATCTCTATAAAACAAACAAGGATAAATAATTAACAATAAAATAAGAATAAATGTTGGTATTATTTATTATTAATAAAAATATATAGAAGATAATAAGAATGTATATAACAATATGGGGGGGGGGGGGTAAAAACAAACAAAAGGTAAGAGATACAAACTCCCAAAATCACTGTATTGAATATTGGAAAAAAGAAAGATTAAATCTGAACAGGTAAAAAATCATATTAGAGCGATATATATTAGAAAATCAAGGATGTGTTTTGTTTTTTGTTCATGTAACATTTCCACAGCAAAGGGCCTCCATCTCTCCCAAAGAAAACACTGTTTCTGGAGAGCATGAAATGTCTCCTTAGTATTCTACATGCCCTCCTACTGGCTAGTTTGGCTAAAATTGGTACAGCATAAATAGAGAAGGGGTGTTAACAGCTGACCAGGAAGCCCCTGGGTAAGGAGAGTGACATTTCTAACACTGAACCAATCTGAGAAAACAGGGTTTTTCTGTCTTAGCCCCACCCCCTTCAATGCGCTGAGCAGAGTACAATAATTCCCTCATGAAATAAACAAAACACCTCAAAACCATCACTCATTGTTAGCAGAAAATAAGTTTTTAATGGTTTTAAATAGAGGTGGGTGATCTGGTGATTTTATGTAGTCATCAATCTTGAAGACGCCCACAGTGTACCTCGTAGACATGGTGACATTTACATTCAGTCTTCCTTGTTCAGAAAGACTGCTTCGTAGTGTCCTGATTAGCCAATCACGTACTGCGTCTGCATCATGGAGTAAAATTATTAAATGTGAGCTGGCACCAAAAAAATTACCTAGCATCACGGTGGCAGTGAACTTTGTGGACTGTCTTTAATCATGCAACAAATCTACAGATATTGAACAAACTACCCATAAATATGTTTGAATAAGTTTATTCAAATAAAAACTGGGTTTTCATAACCTTAGCCACCATGTTTCACCAGCAGCGGAAACAAATCAGGTACTGCCTGCATTTATTCAATGCAAATGAAGAAGGACGACGTCCTCTGGGTAAGCAAAGTAAAAATCTTCAGTCTCACTTAACTTCAGATTCTTACATTATGGACTAAAGCAACTTGATGAAACAAGTTGATACCATTTTGTTCAGGCTGGCAGGACACTAATCATCTGCATCTCAGAAAGTCCCAACACAAACAGTTATCATTGATTAAAGCATTAGAGCAATTGGAAATGCAATAAGGATTTGGTGCCATTAAATGAACTGTGAAAGTAACTGCACACTTTTGGTGAGTTCTATGAACCAGGGACAAGGACTGCAAATGAACTAAGGTCCTACAAATTGCTAAAATGGAACAATGCTTATATGCATCACATGAATCAACACATGTAACATTTAACGGTGTATTTAAAGCAATATATTATTGGTCTGTACAATATTGAAACTTAGGCTGTGGTTCATAATCCCTTTTTGTAACAAGAAATTAGGACTTTTAAGTAATATTTTTTTTTTCTAACATCCTGACTAGAACAAATATTAACAATGAATAATAATAATGCCATACCCCAACTTCTACAATGTCCTGAAGCTGTCAAGATTTTCTGTACAAGCTAATTAAATAAACAAACACACCAGTTTAACTGCGTTGGCACACATGCCAGACTTCAGCAGACAAAGCATTTTGCAAAACAGGAGTAGCCACAGCTGACCAGAATGCTGAAATGGCAACTCTAGACTAAGCCTTTGTTCGATAATTATATTTCTGCAGAGCCGCTGTATGTATCAGCTCCGATCTTCCTGTCGGTGACCTCTGTAAATAACTGTAATAAAGAGCGTACTTGTCGTCGTTGGTGTGTCCCTCCAAGACAATCCACCTGTCACCACATGGGCCTGGCTGCTCCCCCTATACCCCCCACCCCACCATCTTGTTGTTGGCCATTTGCCGGAGCACAGATCAGACTATCAGCCATGGGGAGTGGAGAGAGTGGTTGATGGAGCTGGTGGAGATCAGGGCTGGCTCTCTTTAACACAGCCAGTACCTCCAACAATAGCCGCCTCTGACAGCTTTGCATAATTCATCTTGTCGAGTCTCTCTCTCTCTCTCCCTTTCCTCCCTCTCTCTCTCTCCCTCTCCTCTTTCAGTTACTCTTCAGTTCTTCTTTTTTATTTCTGCCTCCCGGCGCTTGGAGAAGGGGAGAGGGGGAACCAGTGCAGTGCTCCATCAGATGCTGCCTGTCTCCCCTGCCTCCTCGACACCAGAGATTTTGGAGACACAGAAATGTTTGTCTATCATGTGGCCCAGACTCAATGAATTCTGAATGCCATCTGAACCACGTTGTGTTCGTTCTTTATAGGGCCTCAGTGCCTAAACTGTAACAGGAACTAGGGGTACTATTACCTAAAAATAACCAACAATCAAAGCCGATATTATTGTTTTGATTAGCTGCTCCGTCTGATCAACTATAGCTAAAGTTTTCTTATCATTAATGATCCTATTTAGGTACAAGACATTTTTTATATAAAACTAAAATTTGTGCAATAACAGACCATTGAAGAGCCTGCTGGATAAAGATAAAGAGAAAGGAAGTGAGCGAGATGGGAGAAAGGAGCAAACAAAATCACCACAGCATTTACCAGCAATTAAATTTCAGTGGCAGCTATATCCTTAGCAAACTTGGTGACGGATGAGCTTACTGCGAGCAGTGAGAGGATGATGAAATCCTGCACCACACTAAGTCCCTTGTCTCCATGTATGATGCAGAATATTCACAAGTAAAGTGATGAAAATCTCTGATACAGCCACTTCAGATTATTCACTAAGTTTGAAGCTTTTATCCCTCATAGTTTCAGCACTTTTAGACAACAAATACAGCTCATTTGGTGATATAAAGCAAATCTCCCAAAAGCTGTGCTGAACTCTGTATTTTGTTTTTTACTTTTCTTGTCTGTCACTAGTAAATCATAGTGGTCAACATCTAATCCTCCCTATTTTATTATTTATTTATTTATTTTGTCTGTGTGGATTTAATAATAAAAAGTGGCAACTGCCAGTGCCAGGATACAATATAATAAGCTGAGCAGGAGTGTTTACAAATCCCACAAATAACCCTTCACCAGTGACAGTATGAGTTATATATTCATTGAATCCTTGGTGGGAGAAAAAAATGCAAACACAGCCAAATTTATTTTTTCAAATGTAATTGTAAGGTATGGACAACTGGAACATAAAATGAGCCGCTTCTTTGTAGGGTTTCTTCTACTGTATCTCCCTCTATCTCGAATGGTAATAGCAGGTTATTCACTGCATTCACACACATACAGTCTCCAGCATTTATCTGTCTCCAAGGCTACTGGTATTGAACCTAGCTCTTATCAAAATAGGTGCTCCCTTCCAAATCACACTCCAATTACACCAGACGGTCTTAATTCAAAGGGCCACAGTTTGCAGCTTTCACAAATTGGCATCACCGCAGTGTTATTTCACAAGAGGGATCGAAGGAAGTATTGATGTGCATGCACAATCACGTTAATTGAGAATCTTGCAAGATGCTGTCAACAATCGTCATCTAATGCTTACTCATAATGAATCGACTCCATGGTGCGCAAAAATAAAATCAGCTCCACAGACCTGTGGCAATTTACAGTCATATCCACGATAGACCCATTGTTACGGAAATAAATTAAATTGAAGCATACCACTGCTGCATCGTAATGAAGCTACAGAGCAATCACGGTGCCATGGAGGATGACTGAAAGAATGAAACTCACATCATATCTATCCACAGAGTGTCTGGTAAACAAATGAAAAGAGGCTAACCCTGAGATGCAATGCAGGTACTATATTTATTTACATTAAAAAAGAATGCCCTTCTATTTTGAATTCTCAACAAAAAAACAGTCACCTATTTTTTTAAAGAAAAAACAAATAAATTACGCCTTCTCAATTAAAAAGTGGTAACTGCCTAATGTAGATATCTGGGGATTTCACTGTAGCAGTACTAAAAGTCAAATCAACAGAGCTCTGAGAGCATGAGGGAGAGTCATTACTCAAACTACATTTGAAATGCTGGGAGCATAGAAACCTGGCTGCCTGATAAAAAAAAATAAAATAATAAAAAATCGAATGCAGAGAAATGTCTAAAGTGCTGACATAGGGTGTCATTGAAATGCATCTCACATAACTGTACAACAAACTAACCCGCCCCATTTTACCATGTGCAGGAGGAGACGGAAAACACAGCTAGTGTGCGATAGTGGGTATCAGTGAACGCTTCAACACTGTAGCTGGAATGCAATACTACTGTGCTGCTGTGGCTGCCAGAAAATATCAAGTCTGACCAGACAGAGACTTTGGCTTGCTCTTGCAGTTATGCAGCCACATAACTTTTTGGGAAAGAAAAATAAAGAGGGGAAAGAAAATACTTCTTTAATAATATCAAATTAGGAGATGGGATATGAAATTTTTGCACTTGATACAGAATAATCTATTGAGTGTGTTTTACGTGGCACCACATAGACTACACATTGTATAAGGAAACTGGAGGGTTTTATTCTTTAGGTGTCAGCGTTTTGAGGAGTATGTAGGTCATGATGGCACACTATCAGAATAGTGAGAGGCTGCAAGCCTTATTAAAGAAACATCAGTCTGAAAATACACCAACATTGCATTGGTTTCTTGACTTCGAGAGGTAAAACTTTGAGAGTCTTCCCTGTAGCAACTGACCGCAATGCACACCACTCTCCACTGAAAGTCAAAGATTGCTGACCTATATACCATTACCCTGACACTGATGTGCCAGTTTTATACTCCTCTATGGTCTGATATTGAATATTTTCTTTTTTTGCACTACGCTGAAAATAAACAGACAGAAGAAGTGTTGCTGACTGGGTTTCCATGTGAACCAGCCTCTCCTCCTCGTCTCCATCTTGGTCGCCCCTTAAGACCTGCAGCTTTCACCACCACAGAGCTTGCATCAACTGAATTATTGAGGCCGTCAAGAAGCTCCATCATCAAGCCTAGCTGACGCTGAACTTCCCACTGGGCTGTCCGAGGGCCACAAAAGACCAAAAGTGAGACTCTTGGCAGGTTGACGCTATTCTCGGAAACCTCCCGCTGGGCTAATATTGCTTTGTGCAAATAGAGCCAAAGCAATCACAAGCAAAAGAATTTTGGTAAGTTAAAGCCCATGAAAGGAAAGGCAAAAATATTTGAACCCAAAACCAAAAACTACTTCCCATCAATAGTTTAATATAAACTGTACATAATGATGATTTATGTGGCATATCGGCTCATGTGTATAGAAGCGAGTGACAAAGTGTTTGCCACGAACTGCTCTTTAAATATGTAACATTTCCTGATATATTGCCTGTATTTCACCAGGCCTGAACCTCGACACTGCGCAGGAATTCACTCAAGGCAATTTACACAAGCAGAGAGCACAATGCATTTCTATTTTGTTCTCCCTCTGACAGAGCTAAGCACATTTCTGTTTGGCTCTCATCGCAACACACACAGCCCGGAGCGCAGGGGAGAGATGTACTATTACAAAGTCAGGCCGACTCCTCAATCTTGCCACTTGGTCCTGACCCAGAAAGTCCGCCAGTGCACACTGAGCCATAAATGTTAATCTGCAGGTTACAACAGTGTGAAGTGGTGCTGCTCCCAGAGCCGGACCAGCAGGACAGCATCCTGTGGCTAATCGCAGGTGGCTTTCATCTCAGCCTGCTTTGGCCATAGAGCAGCAGTAAATATTTGAAGTAAAACCAAGAACTGTCAAGCTTGAAACTCAGCTTTTTTATTTTATTTTATTTTTGTCCTTTTCAACCTTACTCACTACACTGAAGGATGGCCCCCAGTTAATCATAAACAATTACCGGCTGTTCATGGGCTGTTTTATCCATGAACTACAAATGTATCGTACATATCCAGCAGCATATGTGCACGTTAGCATGCAATGAGATGCAGGAATCATTTTATGTTATGCACAACACATGGGGTCAAGCGGTGAGTCTACATCAGCCATGAAGAAGGCACCGTACCTGGTCCCTCGAGGACACATCTCTTCGTTCCAATCAACATGCAATGACAGGTATCACATTATACTGAGTAGATAGACGAGATGGAAAATGCCATGTATATCAATTTTCAGCCTAATGTAAAACTCCATTTGCAATCTTAGCTGTAACTCAAACTCTTTGAAGGAACCATATTTTAATTCAATAGATGTTTAATAACTCAGAGAATAAGAAAAATATCAATCTGTCATAACTGGCTATTGTGAAGAAAGAAAAGCCAGGACACCATTATGGTTTCAAAAATAGCATACAGACTCTAAAGGTGCTCTCATCCATACAATATTTTTATGGTGTGTTTTTTCCTTCTCTTCCTCTGTCTCTTTGTCATGCATGGTACAATGTAGTTAAGGACTACAATGGTAATGCATCAAGTCTTGTCACTAAATATTCCTACACTAAGCACATTTCAAGAACATGCAATCTCTTTCCCCCAAATCCTATAGGGTGACTTTCAGCAATAATTGGCAAGTTGTAGGTGGAAAAACTTCATTTATTTATTTATTGCCATGAGAGTTAACTAAGCTGTTAGTGTTATATTGCTGCACCAAACCTAAATAAACCTCTGACCTCAGGTCATTTAAAGCCAGTATACAAGTCTGGAGATTTTGAAATCCAGGTTCCTTAAGATTTATTAAAAAAAAAAAAAAAAAGAAAGAAAGAAAACCTGACCCTCAACCTATCACTGCATGCTTTACTTCCATGGCAACTATTTATCATGATGTCTGGCTTCACTCGGGGGAGGAGAGGGAACATGTACAGAGAGAGAGAGAGAACACGGGTGAAGGGAGAGTGCGGCAGACAATAGCCAGGCAGACTGTGTGTTAATAGTAATAGATTAAAGAGGCAGTAATTATGTAAAGTAAATATGACATGGAACCGATCCATTGTGCTCAGGGAACTGAGGGTAGTTTGTCAGGCTGAATTAACCTTCACATGTTTGCTCTGACATGTTGGAACAGGCACCACAACCGTGCTGTTTGCCATATCAATTGTTTTAATTCATAAGGTCATCGTCTGAGTGGCAAGACACTGTATTATATAGGCACAAGTCTACGCATCGACTCTCCCTCCATATCTGTGAGACATCTGAGAGAAGTAATTCTTACTGAGGGAGACAAGTAATCTTGATTGTCCCTCAACAATCCATAAAAGTGTTTAGGGGCCAGTATTCAAGCCGACATTATCCCTGAAGGAGGCAGTTCTCATCACACAGAATATTAAACTCTCCACAGGAATAATGAAAGGGGAAATTACTTAAGGACAGGACCGAGGAGTGGCAGCACTGTGTACACAGTTCTTCTAATATTTTGGAAGTAATTAGAGGATTTTTTAGCCGCAGACATGGTTAAAAATATAATCATTGCAAGAATTTCACACTCTCTGCAGCATCAGAAAATGTAGTCTATTGCTTTGATTAGTAGGATTAAAGGGCAGTAAGGTTTAAGGCTAAAGCACCAATACAGGGTCACATAGAACACGTAAATGACTCAGTGCTTCATTAGAGCACAGTTTATGCCACACAACTTTATTTTTCTAGTGAGAAAATAAAATGTGTCGACAGTGTAGTATTCACCGGGGTCTTATCTCGCCCAAGGTGTGTTTCTCCAAAGTGTAAATACAACACACTCCATTTATCAGTATTCTGCTGCAGCCAGAGCAGTCAGCATCATAGATTGTGACGTCTTATTCAGGACGGTCAAATTAAATTATTATCAGTGCCTTGAAAAACAAGGATAATGCAAACAGCACTTGTACCCTATTAGAAAAACCACATGTTCAATATCACCTAATAAGTGTCACTGTAATGCTTTTACAGGCTGGCACAACGAAGACAGACTGTTTCTCTTGTAATGTGAAGTCCTTTATTTTATTTTGGGGTTTGATGTCCTTATGAGGCCCAAGACACAGCCAAAGGCTAAAGATTGGAGATGAGAATATCGATCTCTTAAAAAAATATATATATTTTCTTCACAATACACTTGCCACTTCACACTGAGCAAATCTGAAACGCTATGAAAATAGAAGTGCATGTAATGATTTCAGACACAGATGGGGGTGAAGATGTAAAGTCATTGCCAAAAAAAGAAGGAGCAGGGGGAAAAAAATCTGAAAATGGCCTCAACTGCACTAAGGACAATAGCCATCAATCACTTTAGCAGGATAAAGACATACATGTCCTTATGGGATACTGTGGACTTGAGACATGCTTGTTTGCTGATTGTGTTTAGCCTGATGTATGTCATAGGAAAAATCTGATCATTCCTCTCTAACTCAAGCCAAGCACTCCGACAAGACACAATGTTGCGGCTGAGACACAATAAGAAGAGGAGACACCAAAGTGATGTCTAAACACAAAGAAATCAGCAATTCCTATAGCTTCTAAAATGATTCACATCATAAATTATAAATTGCATATACATCCATGGGTTGCTGGGCATCTGCCGTTGTGCCTCTATGCAGAAAATTCAGTAGTAAAAGTTTCTGCAGGCGCTCATGCGACTCAAGGGGTTTTGAATTCTACGAATAAACACAACGTTACTGGAGGCCTCTTACAAATTCATTGAGAGGCTCTGATGAAGTTTCACCATCTCCTGCACCTGAGGCTGCAGATGTGGTACACACCAAGCGTGTGCCAATGTGAGTGTGTGTGTGTGTGTGTGTAAGCTCATCGACACTTGAATTATTACTGAACTGAGTTGGTCATCTCTGCAGGTGATTCACAGCCCATGTAAGGCTTTCGGGGTTTTATATGCTGTTCTATGTGAAGATAAATCCACTCTTCTGGAGCAAAGCCATCCCACGGTGTCAGGTGGTCAGAGGTCTTGAAGAGGACATTATGGTGAGAGGTGATCGAGACCAGTTGGGAGATTAGTTTCTTATGGTCATCACTTATTTATGAAAAAAGAGATTGAACTTCTATAGAAAGCAGGAAAAAAATCTTCCCTCTAGCTGACATTTTTCCTACATGTCCCTTCTTACAGTAGATGACATTTAAAAAAAAACACCTTTGAATGCACAAAGTTATGACAAATGGTCCTGCAAATCACATAATGAGACACTATCAAAACAGATTTTTTTTTTGGAGGGAGGGGCTGTTTAACTTATCCAGGTATTTATCCCAATATTGGATCTGTTCACATCTTGTTGGACACTTGTACTCATTAAAACGGAATTTGACATACAAATCACAGCAACACGGCGTGTCGAACCATATTAGACCCCATTAATGAGTCAAACCAGCACTGATTCTGTTGTTTATTTAAATAATGAGATCAAAAATGCAAAAATGATAAAAGAGTAACGGAGCACTGACCTGTTTGAAGCCTGACGGAGGCAGCGGCACATAAACTTCCAGCGGTGCGGTTTTAAGTCCAAACTTGCAGGCGGCAGCGGCAGCAGCAGAGGAGCAGAGGAGCAGGGAAGAGTGCGTCTTCCTTTCTGACAATAACCGCGTGTGCAGCTGGACACACTCGCACCTTCTGTCAGCAAAGCCCTCCGTTGAGCAACAGTCGTTCCGGCGGAGAGCTGCAGCTTCCAGCTCCGTGCGAAAACGCTCCTTCCCAGTCAGCGGCTCCTCTCTTCCTCTCCCTCCTCCTCCTCTCTCACAGACAGGATACTTCCAACGGTAGACTACAGTTGTCTCCTTCCAGGAACAAACACACTTACACGATTCCGTGCGGGATGTGCGCGCGCGCGCGTGTGAGTGTTTTGTCACAAAAAAAAGTCAGCCGCGTTAAGGAGGCGGAGGCTCAGCGACTCTTTTGTCCGAGCTGCACTTGTCAGCTGATAAACTGCGCGTCCCGCCGCTTCCTTCCCTCAGCGTCGCCTCTGCTCTGCCTATCAGCGCCTGTGTGCGCGCGCGTGTGTGTGTGAGGGAGAGAGAGAGAGAGAGACGGTGCTACTGGTCAATTATTAAAAACAAACCAAAAAAGGCGTCAGGGGTTCAACTGTGACCTCCACCCCGAATATATTTTTTTAGACAGGAGTAAAAAAAGGGTAATCTTAATTTTGCTACTCTATTCAAGAAAATGGCTGTCAAACTAAAAAATAAATAAATAAATAAATAAAAATACTTGTAACTTTATAGTACCTTGCCAACTTTAATTTGAATGCACACAATTATGCCATTTTAAAAGTTGAAGTTTTCCTAAGCTTATTTAACTCCTTGTATTAAATAAGCATTTTAAGCTGGAAAGACCTCAACAAATTGATATTTATTTTTTCCTTTTTTTAATCCACAGGAGGCTCTCATCAATACCATAACGAAATACCTAATTTGATGATGTCAGAAAGCAGCAGCACATGGCATCATGGGAATTGTTGCATGGTTGCCCTATTTGGTCCCCTGTATTTGTTCTTTTTGGGGAGAGATTTGTCTGCACAATGCACAGCAAACAAACATTAGTTGTCGTGACCCATTAGCAACAAATACACATTCAATAAAATAAAAATGACATCACCCTGGCTAACTAGTAATACTGATTTCCTTCTTCACTCTGCATTTTCATGATGGGCCCCTGAAGATGTATCAGAGACAGTAAAGCGATTATGCAAACTGGAAGCATGTCCTTTGGTCAGATGAGACCAAACTAGAGCTCTTTAGCCATAGAGACATCCCTTATGTTAGGAGAAAGAAGGGAGAAGCTTATAACCCAAAAACACCATCCCCACAGAGAAACATGGTGGTGCGAGTGTTATGCTGTGGGGATGCTTCAGTGTGTCTGGAACTGGGAATCTCGTCAAGGTGGAAGGAATCATGAAGAAAGAAGGATATGTGAAGATTTTAAAAGAAAACCTGAAACAGTCAGCAGCAAAACTGGGTCTGAGGTCTGGGCCAAAAGTGAATGTTATTGACTGGCCTGCACAAAGTCCTAAAAACTACAACAAATGACTGCAGGCTGTTATCCATCCAAAAGGATACACAATTCACTATTAGCATTAGGGGGCTAATAATTTTCACCCTGGTAGTTTTTTGTGGAATAATTTCATTTCTGGGTACAAAGTCAAATAATGGAAGCATCCGAAATAAAACTAGGATGTTTGAAAAAGCTTTAATATTTTTTTGCTCTGTTTAACAGCAATTGAGAAATACGTTTAAACAATTACATTTTCATAGGGGGGCTAGTAGTTTTGTCCTCAAGTGTACATGCATACACTAGGTGCAACAGCACAGAGAAGCTGTGTTAAGAAGTGGCAGCTCAGCTGCTATACTTTTAAAGGGGTGTCTGCCAGCATAGTGAACCAGAGAACATTTCAAATGCTGTGAACAATTAGATTGCTTTGTTCATCAGTTAGGCATTTTTTTTATGGGGCTACAACAAATTGTCTTGCCTTTGCACATAAAACAATGTGTAAATTGTGTTCTGGTACCACGGATCGCCCATCAGTACTTAATGCACACCCAGAGTAAAAAAAAAATTACCTGAACTATCCCCTTCAACATAAAGTAAGATGAGGTGGATTTACTGTGAAGCACAACATCCTCCTGCCCGTTTCCCTCTCCTCTTCTCCTCTGCTGCCATATAATTGGAAACCTCCAAAATCTCCAGTTTTCTCACCTCTAGTCTGACAAAGGGGAAGGAAATGTGAAGGCAGACTGATGCAAAACAAATGTGTTATTTCTCACAGAACACTTGCTGCTAAGGGTTACTCAAGCTGTTAATTAAGCTGTTTGATAAACAAGATGGGCCCAAGTGTTGATATGAAAATCCTGCCTCAAAAAGTGGCAAGTGAATAAAGCTTGATTCGTATTGTTTTCGCACTGTCTACCATCTGTAGTGGAATTGATCCAATGCAGCAGTATATGCAAAGAATTTAAGTTCAATCAACCCTTAAAGGTTTTGTGAATAACAGTGATTTTTTTTTTTTTTGGGGGGGGGGGGCGCAGAAATTACATATACTACTGGGGGGGGGGGTCGCAGAAATTACATATACTACTATATATTCAAGTAAGAATGTTTGCATAAGTCACTTTAAAATAGAAATAGAATAGAATAAACCTTTTGTGCTTGAGACAAGGACCTTGTTTATACTGCCTGTTTCTACACAAGCTCAAACAAATGTGTTTCACCTTTTAAGGTGGAAGCTTAACATGCAAACAAATCTTGATGCATAAATTAACAAAAACAAGGAGAAAACAGCTGAGACAGAGGGCACTCAGAATGGTGGAGGATATTGTGAAAAAGTGTTAACATCCGTCCTGGTATACAAAGGCCACTGTAGTTCCCTGATGTATGTGGGAAAGAGAGGGGTGAGTGGGGGAGTTCTCCAATGGTTGCAATCTGCATTCACGCCATTAGATGTCACTTATTCTCACACACTGTACATTAAAGAAATGTTATTCCACTACATATTCAGGTTTTGTCTGCTGTCCACCATATTATTTTCTTACAAAGTACAAACAGGCTTTCATGGGTTTGTTAATTGACATTTACTTACAAAAATTATGAATTTCTTTAAGTGCAAAAGCTTCATCTTGATGAAGCTCCAGAGCGAAGTATGTCCACCGAAAGCACCATACTTGGACTTAAACCAAACCTATATCTAGTTTGAATTAGCTTTGTGATTGAAGAAAACATACATGACTCCTTATGTGATAGGCTTCAAATGACAGCCTTTAGAAGAGAGACCGTGGAAAGCAAGAAATCCATTAATTACAAAAGCAACTGCCCACTAATCCTGCAAGAAAGGCCGGGTCATTTTGGTTCTGAGGGAGAGAGAAGAGAGAAAGTCTAACAATGCCAGTGGTAGATCACAGACCTTCATGCTATGGTCTGCAGGCTTCATGGCTCAATAGGGGGCCAACTATGCAGCTCTGACTGGGCATTTTTTTTAAAAAAAATCCCTTTCCTGAATTTACTCCACGTTCGACCACATGCAGTGATGAAGTTATCACTAAGGACAGCTTTTCTCCAAGCAAAAATCAGCACTGGCCTTCGATGCTTGATTTTTTTTATTGTACCCGCAGCACATCAAACACTTGCCTCCATCAAATGGCATTATCTGCATGAAAGGCAACTGCCCAAAATCTATCTCCGGCTCTGCCATTCAATGTTCAGTCAAGGGCAATGAAAAAAGAGAGGAAAGAAAGAAAGGACATAAAACATGAGATGAATTCCTGTAAGGGCTACTGAAGCCAACACTCTGCTCCCCTCTTCTTTAAGTCAAACTACTTTCCTCCCATGTCTGAAATATTGTTGGAGGCTTTTACAGAGAAGTGGAAGTTAGTTACTAAGCAACATATTCTAACACGAAAGGTTCTTTTAGGTTTGGTCCACTGGGGGATTAATGACAGATTAACAGTCCTTCACATTCTTAAACCAAAGAAAATACATCATTCAAAAAGAAAAAAAAAAATCAAATCAACTCATCAACTCTTTGGTCTTTAGTTTTCACCCACAATGCAAAATCCCTTGCTTTTATAAGACCTTCAGCAAGGCTTTCACTCTCCCAGTCACACTCCGGTCTTGTCCATGAGGTCAACTGTGCCCCCTAATGGAGATTAACCACTTTCAACATCTAAATTCAAAGACTACAGCATAGTGTATTGAGGGTACACCAAGAAAACAATTGTGTTTTACATGATGAAAAGGAAAAATGATGGAAACTAAAATGAGACGGAGATGTTAAGATTTAAAACATTTTGTTGTATATCAAACAAATGTCCTGCAGACAGACTGTGGACTGTGTAGATTTTCACAGGATACTGTTTTATCAGCAGGGCCATGCAACGCTTGATTCACACACCCTGCAGTGCAACACCTTGTTTAACCTCATAGATTATCATCAGCACAAGTCACTTACATTAAAATGCAGCGACATATACCCTGTTATTTGCCACGCTTGCAGGGAGCATGCCTGAATACACAAAACATGAACCAGAAACTTCACCACTGAAGCCCTAGAGCATAGAATAAAAGGCCATATCTCTCGTCAGCTCCTTATGTTTTACACATGTACGGTATCAGTAGAGAAAACAGATGGGCCACACCATGGGGACAGAGAGACCTGTGGACATTATAAAAAAAAAGAGGCAAAGACAAATTATGCATACGGTCCCTTACTTTTCCTCTGTATGCAGGAATTTGTCCCCAAGGGGTCAGACAGCGAGTCTGATGTGTTCGAAGCTGTGCCTTGTCTTGTCCAATGTCTGCTAAAAAGCAGGAGCAACAATAGTTGTGTGCTCTGTAACTGTGCAGTGCATTATATTCACACTGTAAAGGCTACTGCCTTTTCCCGTCAAGCACTGTCTTCGGCAAACCGAAATGACATGTAGAAAGGGATTGGACAGAACTTTCCTTTTCATGTGGAAATGAATCCCTTCCAAAGGGACAAAACAGCCTTCAGCGTCAGTTATACGGCAAGGATTTTAGGGAAGCGACCCCCCCCTTTACCCCTTTGTAAAGGTAAACATCTCTTTAATACAGGTTTAAAGGTAAACACAAATACTACAAGTTTGTGAAAGGCAGGCATATCAGCAATTAGTATATACAGTGAGTTTACGCATTTGCAAACATGTCTCAATTTATTGAGACACCTGAAATCTTTCAGTCACCCACTGTAAAGGAGGACAGGGATGGATGCCTCACTGCCAAGCTTTCAACTCTCGGAGGACATCCTGGAAATGAGATGGGATGGCCTTGGTTTCCTTCTGATGCTACTGTATTTGCTGAACATGTCTATTGATTGTTGTGGGATGTATCTCCACCACGTCTTCTAGCTGAAAAACCAGACAGCTAGGGAAAAAAAAAAAAAAGTCCAGTAAAAGGTAATTAAATAGAAAAGCACCAAGCAGGTAGATCACACATTTAGCTTTTATCATTTGGAATTACTGTCTGTGGATACACATGTTCTTCAAGAACAAGATAAATAGACTTATCTTAGAATGGAAAAAAAAAATATATAAAATATCAAAACGGCCCAGTGCCATTTTATCTTATTTTTTCTAATGGATGGACAATCTCAAGAAAAGACATGTGGCAAATCAAAGTCAATGACTGCAGAGCTTGTGAATTTGAAAAGCTTTCAAAGAGCAGTGTCCAGAGATATAACACACTCAGTCCCTCATTGTAAGTAACATAACAGACAACACAGAGAACAGAGGACGCATGGGGACTATTTTCTTTACATTTTAAATTACTTCATTAACACTAATATAGTGATAGAGAATATCACATATTGTGATATTGTGATCAGTGGAGAAAAAAAAAAAAAACAGTTTAGAGAACATGGTGGTAACACACTGAGCAGACAGTCATTGTAGAAATACTACAGAGTTATGCTTACATACTGTAAAACCTGCCCCGGCTGGAGTCAATCCCTGCTGACACAGGGCGAAAGGCAGGGCACAATCTGGAGAGGTCCCCAATCAATCACAGGTGTGACACATATAAACAAGCAGTCACACAAACAGTCACACCTATGAGCAACGTAGAGTCACCAATTGATCTGCGTGTCTCAGGACTATATATAAGAAGGTGCAAGAGCACCCAGAGGAAACAGAAGCAGGGACACCAGGAACATGCTGACTCAACAGAGAAGAGTGTCTGACAACTAGCAGATTTGAATTTAGACCTGTTCTACCATGAGCCATGACTATCACTGGATCACTATCAAGTGGTCAACCCACTGCGACTTCCCCAATCCTTTTTGAAGCCTCTATATTAGCATGTTGACACCATGTTGTTGTTGTTGTTTAAATCCACTGCACTGCACACCCACCCATACCTGCAACCAAATTAGACCAGTAATTCCCAAAGTGTGGGCCGCAGACTCCTCGTGGGCCAAGAAGGAACTGCACGTTTGCCGCCAGAGGTCATAAAAACAAACAATGGGACCACGATTAATAAAATGAACATCATGCTGTACTGAAGAGGATTTGACTGTTAAAAGGACTTGGTTTGAATAGAAATAGGGATTATGTCAGTAAACATTTACCCTTAAATGTAATGGTCTCAAATGCTAGTTTCAAGACCTCTTCAATATGATATCAGTTGTGTAAATTATGGCTTACAGCTAGTAATTTACACAACAGCTAGTAAATTTACAGCTAGTACCCACCCATATGTGATTGACAGGATTGATAGGATCCCTTTTTATGTAATGTCTGTGAATTTCTTGTTTCCTGTAAAACTGTTCACTCTTTACATGCAGTACTGTGCAAATGTCTCAGGGCACCACCAGTTTTGTTTTTATGTCTGTGAAATTACATGATCATTGGTATTTGGATTGAAATGATGTGAATGAAAGTCTTATATATTATCAAGCTGCTAAGAAGCCTGGTTGCAGGTCTCTGAAAGTCTGTTTTGTCAACATAGTGCCTGCCAAATCACAATTCCGGAGCCTTATACAGATTACATGGTTATGAATGTATATGAATGTACTGTATGTAATTCAGATATAATAGATTAAACCGCTGTTGCGTAGATATATTGTAAAACCAGTTTAAAGGTGCACAAGACTATAAACTAAAATACAAACTCCACTGCCTGTAGTTTCTTCTCTCGCTAGACACATGGAGAAACACTGCTGGTGAAAAGATGTTGGAGCAGTCTTTCATTTTAGTGGAAACTGTGTGCTGCCTATTCCTACACTGCAGGTGAAATCCTCTGTGTCCTTGTGTGCACTGCGTGCTCAGTACATACTTCCACTCTCCTGCTGTTGAATTGTACCTGAGGCAGTTTCAAGCACATCTAAGATGAGTTCAAGTCAATTTCAAGACTGAGGACCTATAGTTAAGCTGAAATAAGCAATAGAGCATGCAGATGCATGCCATATCTCTGAAATGACAAAAATTTGAACACCAGCTGTACATTGTTTTTGTTAATTTTTAACACTTTTTGAATTCCTTAAAAGGGCACTGTGCTCAACAGACATAATGATTTTTTTTTCCTTTCTGTGAGATGAATTTCAAATTACAATGGCAATTTTCAAACTGCTATGCAATGATTTAATTCATTCACTTGAGAAAAAAAATGAGGTAATTGCTGATTAAAAGAATATATTGAAAATGGGACAATACTGCAAAACTTTTGTATACGATAAAGAAAATAACACTTGGGGTGCCTTTTTTCAATTTTCATCCTCTGTTTTAAGCAGTATGAAATGAGTTACCAGATTGGACTGAAACAATCTGGTAAGTGTAAATGAAGGACAGAACAGATAAAGTTGTTTCTGTGCGTCAATCATTTCATCAATAACAGAAGAATAAACTCTACAACTTGCATAATTCTTCGAATTGAATCAATTAAGTCCCTTTTTTTACACACTTGAAACACCCCTGACTTCACCTATACACATGCTCTTAAATTAATCTCACACCTTGTGCATTGCTGCAGTGGTGAGAACACAGTCTCACTGAATAGAAGTTTAGTTTCACTCTTCTCTGACAGCATTCATTTCTCCTCTGGTTGTAAAAAAAGGAAAAGTGCACAAAAATTTATATAAAGTTTAAACCTGAAATGTTCATGGATACATTTTTCATATATTTTCATATACTAGTAGCTCTGTGAAAACGGACACATGACATTGAGACAAGGTGCTGCTTTTACAACTTTGAGCATGTGTTGACAAAATAATAACAAAAAACTTTGTTATTATTATTATGAGGGAGGATTTATTCATATTACATAAGATATGTAAATCTTATGGGTAAGCATATAATATACAGCTTTTTTATTGATCAAAGAAATTACTCCCTTTCAGATTAAATCATTAATTTGTTTTATGAGGATAAGTTTGTACAAGTTTGGACATTAGACATTACCTAAAGCTTTATTAGTTATTTATTTATTTTATCTTTAATTAACAATGGAGGCCCTTGAGAGATAAATCTCTTCTATGAGAGAGACATGGCCAAGAATGTCTTTATTTTTTTTATTTTATTTTCTTATTGCATTTCCCAACCAATAATCTAATCAGCAAAACAATCAACAATCACAAAATAGCATTATCAAAATATATAAATGTAAGCATAGATTGCACTTCATTCTATATGTAACGCATGCGTATAGTATGCTTTGTTGCTCTGAAGTGTTTCATTTCAAGATGGAGAATGAAGATCAGTGACAAATGAGGGGTTCTTCAGAGAGCCATTAAAGACCCACCACACACACGCAAAACAGACTTCCATCCTTTTAGTAAAAGGGAAAGAGAAAAAAAAAACATAATCCTGTCCTGTCTCTGAACCTCCTCCTGCCCTAATAATTTCTGTACAGTTCCTTAATGAGCTTGAGATTGGCCTATGGGGGATTAGCCTGTTACTGTCACACTGTAGAACAAATGGCTCAGTAGTAAGACAATGCAGGTGAGCAGCATTGTGGATACAATAACCTACAATTTCACTGATTTGAAGCATGGCTGGGTCCATTGCTTCTCTGCTATTATTTCCGCAGCCTCCGTGTACTTGAGATGCGGTTGTACCGACTTAACATGACTGCTCTGCTCTGTGTTGTACATCCCAGCATCCATCAAATCCCTCTGCGGTGCTGGAATGAAGAATTTAGTATCTCACCTTATACACAGAAAAAGAAGAAGAAAAAATAAGAAATCTCCAGAACCAGTGGGAGGAATAAAGGAGGGATTTGGACAATAGAAATTAAAATTGAAGCAGACACCTTTGAAATAAAATCCTGTCCTAACCTAAACAGCGGTTCCACTGCTGAATTCCTTGAGCTGCACATGTAAAAGTGATTCGGATCTAATGTTAGCTAAATACACCATTATGTGCTCCCTAGCTGGTTATTGCACTTAGAGCAATAAGCAATAACATCCACTCAGAGAGGACTTGGTTAAACGCAGGCAACTTTTGTGTGCTAAAAGTGCCAGGGTAAGAAAACAGCACTGCGTTTATCAAAGCCTGAGTGAACGCTACTGTACTCCAACACAGGGCTAATGAAGAGATATGTCCTCCATTACGGGGCCATATTCCTGCTGCAGTGATTAGAAAACTCTCCAGAGGGGCTCTATCACAGACTTTCATTGAGTCTGGACCTTTGCAAATCTTCATATCCTGCACAATTTTCATAAATTGAAGTCTAATGAGCACAGTTGACATAACTATGATTTATTGTCTCGGAGGCTTACCAATTTCACCACTGCACGGCAAATTATGAATGTCAAGGGTTTAATCATATTCATATGTATTCCCAACAAGGGGAATATGATGTGCCACGTGAGTAAAAGGGCCTAAATGTCACTCTCTTTTTATTGTAGGTGCGTTATGATGATACTTGCAAACACGCAGAGCATTAACAAGCTCCCTGAGGTGGCATGATATTGTTGACGGAGAGCTCAGAGCAATATCTTTTGCAGGCATCTCACTGGGACACACTTCGGCATGTTGCTGCATGCTGCCATATTACAACCGCTTTGTCTTCAAAGATATAATTACCATAATAGCATTCATAATGTTCAGTGCATAATTTGCAGTTTACTATTGACACTTTCATTTGATGATTGATTTTTAATTTTTCCAAATGCTGAAGGTAGATGGGTTTATGTTATTAATTGCTAAAGATGGAGAGATAATAAGTCTTTTCCTCAAATCCATTCTGGGACATAAATCAAGGCTTATACACTTTTTCCCAGGTCAACTGCAACTGGTCAAAGGAAGATGCGTGCACATTTTCAAGCATTTTCACATTTTTCTTGCTTATAAATTTCTGCTTCAAAATACAAAATGAACTGAGTGCCTGATAACAGGTTCTGTAAAGCAAGGCCTTTTCCTAAACAACATTTAAAAGGCTTCTGTTAAGGCTACAAAAACCAAAATAATTTTAATTTAAAGCAGTTTTATTCTCATAAAAACATAGTTATGGGTAGTATGCTAGATATCCGCCAATAAAACGTCATCACAGTTACACTGGTACAAACTAAACCTTTCAAAGGTATGGTATTATGCTATAAAAAAAAAAAAAGTGTTTTGCAATAGCAAAGTGACAGTAAATTAAATGTAAAAAAAAATAAATCCATTTTATTAGGTACATCTGTTCTCCCAGAGGCCAATCTCTTTACCGCATTTCATCAGTGAGTCAAAGCTCCTGAGCAAAATATCTCTCTCTGCCTATTGATTTCTAAATAATTATCAAAAACAAACCTGCGATCTCTAAGACTGTGCAGTGTATGACCTAGTTTTCTCTTTCTCACCCCTCACGCACAGAAAAAGTGATAGAGAGGAGGAAAAAAGTGGTCTTCTGATGTGTGGCATTTTGACAAGTTGTGTGTCATTTATTTGTGTATATTGGGGCGAATCTTTAACATAGTTTTCCTTGTCCAGACTTCATCCAAGAAACTTAACTGGAGCTGCATGGTAAAGGAAACAGCAGTGTCTGCGATTGAACACGCAGGCATGTTGTCAGACAGCTGTTCAGGATGATTGCTGAACACATTTTCAGTATCACATGATCACGTTTGTGCAAAGTCAAACTCGCGATCGCTATGAAAATTCAATTGTTATTTTTACCCGTGGAATTAATTTCTAAAAGATTTAGCCAGCAATTCACTGCTGCTGTCTCCTACCTGTGCAGCACAAGAAAGTCTCCAAAACAAGAAAAAAATAAAACTGTTATACTGAGAAACACAGAGCTGTGGATGTGATAGGCCTTATCAGCATTGTGTGAACTCATTTGACAGTTTGGACTGGTTTCAATGTAAAATTTACAAACTGTAGCTATAATGGGGGGGGGGGGGGTTGAATTCAGAATTGACAGCGGTGAGACTGGAAGAGAGAGTTTTAGTATCCTCCATATTAACACAAACACTGCCATTGATAGCTTTACATCTGAGTCTACACTGCAAACGTGACTGGTCAATTTATCAATTAGTTTCCCCTTTCACCTCATCAACTATCAATGGAGGAGGGTTCTGCGTTTGAGCTCTGGATTGCGACAGGCCTACAGCACTCAGCCATTGTGAGAGCAGTGCGAGCATTGATAACAGCCCGTGGAACTATTGACATGATAACATTTCAGCCTGCCAGGCCACAGTGGCACTGAGCTGCAATAAATTGAGACGAATGATCAGTCGATGACAATTTCCATAATAGTTATACCTTCCGTAATTCATCAAGGTAATGATACCCATGTCCCTAATGTCACATTTATTCCATTTTGTGCACAGCGTCGGGCACTGAACGAGCCTCTCTAACCCCTCCACCCTTCACCCCCCGTCCCCTTTCCAAAAGGATTGATTACACACCAACTGCTTTTTGCTCCTGCTTGTGAGTGTAAGAGCAATGTGTTATTTGACCAAAAATAACAATGAAGGAGATGGGAAATGCAATCTAATTCCACTCATTCAACTTCCTCTCTCTCTTTCTCTCTCTCTTCTCCTGTGACAGGCAAACAGGAGGCCATTACAGTTCAGCTCTTGCACCATTTCAGAAACAGAGGGAGGAGAGAGAGACAGAGAGAAAGAGATCTCCACTTCCTGGCTCTCTGGAGCACATCAAGATCCATCATTAACACATTTCTCATCTCCGTCTTGTGCCCCCCCACCGCTCCACTCATTAATGACATAGTTTCTCTTTGACAATTATTTGTTGCTATTGGCAAACGATAGCGATGCAGACGAACACTGTGATTCAATTACGAACGCAGTCATTTGCGATTAATTTCCTGGCCTCCATGCGATTCAAATCACTGCACACATGTAAGCACACCTTGACGAAAACAACTCCATTCACCGAAACGGTATCCATGGTCTGAGAACTCAGAAAGGATGGTTTCAATTCAACTCCAATACATGCACCAACTTTCCTTCTCATTTGTGAAAACACTTCTGTCTGTGTTTTTTTAACGTGGTTATTAAATTGACAAAGTTGCACAGTGGAGTCACAGTAAGTCAGTCTGCCAGTAATGGTGACATGCTGCCTTCATACAAAGACAAGGAGAGGCTGAGAATAAATAATGAAACCAGCCCAACTGATGTCCCCTTATACTAAGCCCATACAACCAAGTTGAAACCCTAAAACTTGACTGCTGTAGATATACTTGCATTATGAGAAAACTAATTGAAATCACTGATTTAATCTCAGAATAAATGAGCTGCTGTAAGAAGTAAACTGTTTTTCTTTTCCATTTAGATGAGTGGACCTAACTGGGCAGATATACAGGTCAGTGTTCTGGTCAACGCTTCACTTATCGTAGCAACAGGTTTACTCTACTGTACAAAATGAACAGTTAGTGTCAGAGTAATTTAGTGGGCGCATATTGTCACTTTATATATATAACTGTTCACTTCAGATATACAGAGTTGGCACACATATGGAAACATGAGATGAAATAAGGACACTCTCTCCTTTGAACAATTTATTGTCAAGGCATTGTAACTTAGACCTAAACACAGACAAACTTCTGTCATTGTTTGACATTCAGTCTTTATGTCCAGCCTAGTAAAGGCATAACATCTTTTTCTCTTTTTACATATATATTTTAGTGTTAATAAACAGTAATGAACAATAATCTGTTAATTCTTTTTAATGTTGTGCAGACAAAGTCTGATAATATTATATTTAGGATTTCAGACAGCATTAAGCTCTTAGATATAATAAAATCTGTGCTGGGAGGGACATAAATAAATTTAAACAGCTGTCTGTTGGTGGATATTTCATTAAATGAAAAAGTCTCCAAGTAACTTTTAAATATAGTGTATCTTTGGGTTTTTTGTGCTATATATATATACATACATATAGTATATATTTATATACTGTATATATATAGTTAACATATACTGTACTACATGCCATGCTGACTGGTAGAGCTGATTTATCAACTGCTTTCTCATATTGATATCTGAAACACTGTTTAATTATTAATTCCAGTCTTATTATGCAGTCTGGAGCAAATATTTCCATTATTGATTGTTCATTTGCTTGGTCTATAAAATCTAAAGAAGTGAAACTCTATCATATTTCCCAAACACCCAAGGTGCCATTTTCAAAAAGTCTTCATTTAGCTGTTCACTGACATAAAGATGATGACATAAGTAAATAAATGATGACATAAATGATCATAAGAGATAAAGGAAAGCTCTCCTCCAAGTGAAAAGGTACAACAAGGAAATAATTTATACCCCCCCCCCCACCCCCAGACAATCACAGGCTCACTGACCTAACTTCAGTAGGATTTTTTAAATATCTTTTACTTCTCTCAGCTCTGGTAAACTGTTGCATGACCTGTTCTCTCCCACGCCCTGTCTATGCTGTTGCACAAAAATCACTTCTCTTGTATTTTTCCCACTTATAGTGTAAGATCAGTAGTATTTTCTGGATTAGCAGGAAACTCGAACTACAGTCATTTGCAAAACAGGAAAGATCAGATCTTCCTTTCTCCCAGTGCTGCTCTGTCTGTAAATTTTCCCTCTTGGACTGAATATAATTGATTAATGCTTGTAAAAATCACAAGACCTTCCATCGCCAAGATGTAAAGTCAAATCCCCAAACATCTGAAATATTCAACTGGTAGCATGCCTGTCCTAACCCACACAGAGGCATTTTTGAGTCTTTCATTGGGTATTCAGTGAGAGTGGATGTGTGTACATAATATCTTCCCCCAAGGCTCAAGCATTCACACCAACACTTGACTGACATGGTATTGACTCGTCTCTCCAAATCTCAAGACAAACTGTCAATACAAATGTCTCAGGAATGGTGAAACATGATCTGATTCGCTAGTGACGGACACGTTTTTGGAAAATGACGGACAGTCACGGGAGCTGACAAATCAACATGCCAATTAAAAATAATAATAGTGCAAGTGGAACTTAAGTTTACTATTATGAGAAAAATAATTACCTCAACATCTTTCAAAGATGAGAGGAACTTTCACAGCAGCTTGGCTGAGCACTACAGAGGGCATGAGCAGCAGGGAGTGGATATAATTGAGCTGAAATTGGTCTCCCATGGCAAAGATACTTTGTACAATCTAATGCTCCGTGGTGATTGGAAGACAGGCTCTCTCATTTGTTCTCTTGAAAAGAGGTTGAAAAGAGGCCCATGTATACGGTTGCCTACCATCAAATCTTTGATAGAAGACTTAAATCCAGCCTTAAGGAATAACGAGATGTTTTTTTTTTATCGATGAGACACAAACTTTAATGCTTTGAACATTAACTGATATAGCCATGTCTGCAACAGGTCTATACATATTTATGGACTGAACTCTTTCAATCTTGGTCTAACATTTAATTCTTGTACTTTTAGTGCAGCACAAATGATGCAATTATTAATATGTAAGTAAGCATGTAAGTAGGAATGCTGTTCACCCTCTAAAGGTAATTTCTGTCATGTTAATTGTGCAGTGTGTTACACCAAAGCAAGCCTTATGTTCTTCATTGAAACTGAAAATCAAACTTGTTTATTTTCTGACCTGAACTGAACAGAATAATCAATTTCTCCTGCATCTCTTTTGGATCAATATTTACTCATGTGAGAGGAGAAAGTGGAGCTCGCAGGGCTTCCACGAAGGAGGTGAATCATTTAAATTCAGGTCTTCATTTGCCTTTGTTTATATATACACTGGAGTAAAGCACATGTATGACCAGCAAAAGGTGACTGTTAAATGTCGAGATAAGCTTCTTAACAGCGTTTCAACATCAAATGTCCTGGCATATAGTTTGACCTGACATTTATCTGACTGAAAGCACTGACATAACTGCATCCAGTGACAAAAATGACTATATTAAGAGGTTGCTATTTCCAGCTGTTAAATTTTGCCAGAGTGACAAATGCAGTTGTGTCAATATAAAACAGAGACATCATCACAGTGATTAGTGTCATAATCTGGATTTAAACGATGACTGATAATCCACCTATTAAACATGTCACACCATTATCAGTAGTCTAATCAATTCGATCTGAGAGGTGCTCTGTGCTATTCTGTTTAAAATACACAATGACATATGTTTGTAATCAGTTTAATTGGGTCTGTTTCAGAGCGGGTTATTAACTGATAAGGCAGAACCACTATGCACCATATAGATGCATAGTTGGTGCCATTTAAATTTACATTTAAGTGTTGTTTTAATAATTTATTTTTTCATACCACTTAAGCATGTTTTCTTACAGTGTTGTAAAATATTTGATCTTAAATTTGTGCCAAATGAAAATAATTTCACCTCAATTTTACACACATGACCTTTAAACACTGGATCATTTAAGTCCAACTGCAGACCCCCTATATCCACATTATTAATAATAATAATAATATCCATCTACTGTCTATCACTTTATCCTCCCATATGAGGGTCACGGGATCGCTGAAGCCAATCTCTGCGGTCACAGGGCAAAAAGCAAGGTAACTCTCTGGACAGGACAGGTCACCAGTCCACCAGGCAAACACACAGGCAAGCAACCATTCACCCGCACATTCACTTATACGGGCAATTTATTGTGTCCAGTTATACTCTGCATGTTTTTTGGACTGTGGGAAGAAACAGCAGACCATGGAAACTCCATGCAGAAAGATTTTGTCAAGTGGATGTAAATTCAACTCCACATATACAAAATATTTCTAGATGTTTGCCCCATCTATTTTACTGTAAGTTGATTAGTATTCTAATGGGGCTGCTTTCTAGTGGCAAACCTCACTTATGAGTCAAATTAAGTTAAAAATCGACGTTTGTATGATATCCATCACAGAAGGTTTTCTGGGCTTCGAAGACAAGACAAAACTCTCGCAAAAATAAGCCAGATTTTATGCTGAGCCTGTCACCTGACTGACTGACATTTCTTATGATAAATTCATGATAGTGACGAGGCTAAGTGACTCTTGGGGCATGGGTGAATTTGTGGTGAGGCCTACTAAGCTCTGAGGGGTGACACAGTTAGAAAGCAGAATGTCATCTCTCTGTTGTGGTAGAGGGAGAGAAATAGGCCATGAAATGGCTGAGTCCAAAAGACTCAGCCATTTCATATACAGCCCACGATACCAGAGATGTGCCATGCTCACCTAGCCGTGTCTCAAACAGCAGGATGTTGGGTTAATCTAAATCTACTTTCAGCTGACCTCCTTGTAGACTTCCTCTGATAGATGGAAGCTCATTTTGTTTGTGTGCTTCTATGAGTGCGTCAGTATGGAAAGAAATGTTCTTGCACAGAGGAGCTGCTGATAATTGAAGAAGTTACCTATGTTTATTTGAATACTGAATTTACGCACAAATCAACATTACTTGACTATTTCTCTTTTATGCAACTTTGTGGTCCACATTTCAGAGGGAAACCTTTTACTTCTTATCCCTCTGTGTACAACTGAATTATATACATTATTAATTAAATTACCCATAAAGTTTTGGTAGAAATGTGTTTTGTGTTGTGCAATAAATCCATAGTCACCTTTCATTCAACATAATGTAAATAACATGATCTGAGAGGGAACATCTACAGTACATGCACTCAAGACTGATTCCAGCCTTGGGGAAATCTGGCCCGTGATGGGAGATGCTGACAAATCACAGAGCAGTTTAGAGAGCGAGGGCACTCCTATTGACTGTTCTTCTCAGCAGCTCAGCATACACTTCTATTTAGTGGAAACTGGGTTGCTATTCCAATTGGACATAACTGCCTGTAAAGCAACATAAAAAAGGAAAGAGTCTAAAAGAGGGTTAACTAATGATTGCAAGAACTTGGATGTCAGTATTGGTAGTGTGTTCCATGGATTGTCTCCAGTCATCTGTTTGTGCTCACCCGGTGGAAGGGGCTTGTGAGAAAGAGCCTAGATCCTAAAACAACTTGGAGATGAAACTCAACAGTCCACTATTTTTATAGCGATCCTGCCTTTAACTGTGAGAAGAAGCATTTTGACTTTTGAGTTTGCTTTGATTTTGTACATACTGAAGGGACTTCTGTTCTTTAACATGGGGGGAATTTTCATTTCAGGGTTTTTATTTGCAATAGTCTTTCAAAATGTTATTTAGATTTCTGCTGAAGTTGTTTAATACTTCACCTATACCATTAATGGAAAGGAACATGGGCTTGTAACCAGAAGGTTATAGTTTAATCCCAGGAAGGGCCAAGGGCTGGGGCACCCAATTCCCCACTGCTCCGGTGCCTGGCTTGTGTGTGTTCACTACTGGTGTGTGAAAAGGATGTGTTAAATGCAGAGGCCAAATTCACTATCACTAATTGGTGTGTGGGCCACACAGCTGGTCCTGTGCAGCAAAAAAGACCCATTCGGTGAAAGGGCTGGGGTTGACTCTGGCTACATCTATACAACTCAATTCTTGTTTAAAAACACATAAAACCTGTTTTAGACCCCCCCAAAAGGAAGAAGTATAAAAGCACTTCTAGTTCTGTTTTACTTTAAAAAAAAAAAAAAAAAAAAAAATCCAGTGTGGACAGACAAAAACAAGACCTTTGGACCTTCCCGAGTGGTTCTGGGCCACAACCAAAAAGCGTTGTTGACAAAAATTTGCATTTTTACTTTCATCTTGTGGTTGTTCAAAAGAAAGACCTTTCTTTTTATAAATATGACATGTTTATATTAAATAAATAGATACTAGATAAATCCTTGTATTTCTCATCACTGTAACATGAAGTAAACGTTGCTTTAGCCTCATTTGATACATCAGGATACACTGACCATGAACATCTATGCTAATGGTGAGGTGTCATTTTGTTTGTTTTTACCTGTGTGGGAAGAGCATTAGCTGGAAATGACTCCTGGAGAGGAACTTTATGTAGTGTAATCAACTATTCAGTTTCTTCTTAAAGTAAAATACAAGAAAACAGACACATTTTGTGTTACCTATTTTTTACTCAGAAATTTTCTTTCACTTAGTTGCTACCGTAAGTGCATAGCACATACTCCATATGAGCTGTTTGTTACCAGTGACCCTCCAACAATAACAAAGCATTTGAGCAGGTTGAAGAATGTGTGCATCCAGCTTCTCCTCCTCAAAAGCAGGTTAGTGACAGAGCTTGACTAATTTATGTTGAAAAGTTCAAAGGGGCTGTGCAGCCATATGCAGGTCACCTTGTCCTCACTAGGGAATTACAGAGAAGTGTGAAAGACTTGTGATCAGAATGGAAAGGAAGAATATGAAGTAAACAACCTCCTTGTCTGCTTTTACAGTATATATGAAACTCAGTGTGGTTTTAGATTGAGACAAAATAGATTTACTGTTCCAACACGATTCCCTGATATCCCATTAACATGAATTATATCAGTTTCAGGCATGTTTTGTTTAATTACTTATCAAATGAAGCCTAGGGCTGAACAATTATCATTAGTTCAAAATACGAAAGGAAACCATAGAACAGTTAGATCTTATGATACCTTCAAGTTTCATGTTCTGTTAAGCATTCACAGTTTCCAAGGTCTCAGTCACCCCTAAATGCCACAGCCAGCACCTTAAAAGTCTACCCACAGATGGGCAACAAATGTTTAGTGGATAGTTAATCCAAATCTATGTTAAAAAAAAAAAAAAAGATATTTTTCTTCTAGTTTTTCTACCTGTGGCAGTGTTGTAAAATGTACATTTTTTATTTATTTTATTTTTTTCATCAAGGTGAATCACCACTGATACACAGGTGAGGGGTTCTGTTATGTCAAGGTTGTTACTGAGTGAGATGAGGTGGGAGCAAAAAAATAAAAAATAAATTCACGAGTTATTATGAAGAGTCTCAGAAAACACAGAAGTGGACTCAATAAGCTGCTGGTTTTGACAGTGAACCTGTGACAAAACAGCATGTTTATTTATGAATAAATGAATACCCCCCCCAACCCCCCGGAGCTGCACTGAATACAGAAAGGGAGGCTGTATTCAAAAAGCATTCAAATTCTGAGGAACATCTAATGTACCCACAGCTCACATCCACTCTTTCAAGCTTATAATCGAGTTAGCACAGACGTAATCACATCATCATGTGTTCCCTTTTAACTGGTAAATTTACATGCGAGGCTGCTGTTGCATAGGTGCATTACATATACAGATATCCGCTCTTTTTCTCTTATTGAGCTACATAAAAAAACAACATAAAAAAACTGTTTCAATCCAGCCTTAATTATAGCTCTCCTACACAGGCACAGACATTGATTATGATTACATAGTGATTTTGCATTCTGCATGCAAGCCACATAGCAGATGAGTGGAGGGGAGCATTAAGGGGCTTGGCGACTGTGGAGCCCCCTGCTGAGATGAGAGGGAAGGTAAGAGCCAAGGAGATAGGAGTGTGGAGAAGGCTAACCAATCGGCTGAGTGCTGGGATTGAGCCCAATCATGGCTCCCGCTTGCGGCTCTGTTGCTCCCCTCTTTCTCAACCATTTCCCTTTATATGATACATCCCTATCGTATTAAATTCTACGTTGTTAATCACTCTTTTTCTAATTCCTAGCTGCTCTTGTTCACTTCTGTTTGCCTCGTAAACCATGAGCTCAGGCCTCACTTATACCCCATTCCCATTAGTCAAAAAACCTGCTTAAAAAAAAAGGTGTTTAAATGGGTGCTTCACCAGAGGGTGTATGTTTAATTGACATTTGCTACTGCCTCAAATTATTGCAATGCACCAGTGTGAGTGACAGGAGTTCATATTTCTATGGATCAAGAGTGGTTGCCACTTGGTGGAAATGCAAGACCGAGTTGAACGCACCAATTAATTCTTAGCTTTATTTTTTGTAACCATGCATCATTTTTGGTGCAAGACCTCTGTATTTTTTATATCATCAATCAGATCAAATGATAGATTTATTAAAAGATGGACTAAAGAAAAAGACATGTAACAGTAACCACAGTATTATTGTCTCTGAGCTCTATGGTATGTTTTTTTCTTCCTACAGACCACTTGTAATGAGAATGGTGTTCATCATCATTTTTGTGGTGGCGTCACTCAAGTTCAAAAACTCACAATGTGAAAGAGGCTTTACTCCTTTACATACAGTTTTACCTCCTCTTCTGTGCTCCTACGCACTGTGATTTTCCTCACCTCCACAAAAACATTCTTTTCCCCCTGGTTTCTTTTAGACTGGCCACCCTGCTCTGCACGGTCCACCCCTCTTCATGAGATTATCATTCTGTCTGCAGTCACTAAGGAGATGCTCACACCATCCATCACAATGTACAAATTCTCAGTGCGCGGATTTGGTCAGGTTCTAATTAAAAAGCCTTTTCACTCGTTTTCTTGAGAGATAATTAGACTTTCATCTCACCAGGATGCCACATCCATAGATCTATTCTCCTCTTCCAGGAAGCCTATAAGAGAAAAAATAAATTCAAGGGCCTTTAACCACTCGCCTTGAGGGCACCAGTCAATAATTAAAGATATTTTGTGTAACAAAAAGTCCTTGAGGGGGGAAAAAAAGAGAAAAAGACTAATATTCAGAATTCTTAAAGGAAATTGGTTAAAATGAAAAGGGAATGTGGGAAATTTCCTTTAAATAAAGGTTGATCTTAATCTGTACATGAGACCTCGCAGAACAACCCTCCTAATTTTGTGGGTTTTTTTTTCTTTTAAGTAGCAGCTCTGGTGCTATGGTCCATTTATAGTTGGACCACAACGGTGCCTGGTATAATTGCTCTGTGAGCTTGTAGGCCATGGAGCTTTGGGCCTGATATGAGACAGCTGGAAGGGTTGAATTATTGAGGAGCACGGACCAGCTCGGAAACCCGGGCCATGTCCTCCCAGCTGCTCCATGTGCTGAAGCTGACATTCAGCAGTCGTCAGACGTGTGCAGTTAACAGGGTCCATCTGTTATTGAGGCATAATGAACGCAGTCAGAACCACGAAGAAATAAATCACTGCCACATTATTAACATGCAAAAATAGCAATAATTGTGCCATCCATACAGTCGCAATGGTAATAATTATGACATTTCTGATTATAATGATGATTAGGAGGCAAACGATGGCAGTGGAGATGATGATGATGTGTATCTGTTATGATGATGATGGTGCACAAAACCACAGGATGGAAAAATCAACATGGTGACAACATTCACATTTATGATTATTATGCATACATGAGGCAAAAACTATTTGCATATCTGTGCTGGACTGAGGAACCCGGAGGACGGAGGAAAAATAACAAAACATTAAAATCCTCATAGTTGTAACTGTTGACAGCTCCATGTAAACACCTGCCAAATTGAAAACCCATCGTTCTAAAGTACAATAGGCCTGCGATGAAAGGCATGGCGAGTGTAACCTCCAAAATCAATAGCCAGCCTGCCTTTCATTACATAAGTGAAATTTGTATTCATCTCAGAGATATATATTTATCCCACTTATACCCTTGGCTCCGGAGCAAATTCATTTAGTAATGATTACCTGACTCAGGTAAAACCAATTTCCATTCACTTGTTACCTCAAGTTGGTGACAAGGGCACAGCTTGGGTCACTTTTCAGCAGTTTTTTTTTTGGTTGCAGTCGCACTATCAGCACTTGGGTAGAGGTGGGATGGGGGGTAGAGGTGGTCATCCATTTCCTATAAGACTGTCAAAGCAGGTACATCGCAATGACACAGACAGAGGAAGTGCATCTTGGCTTCAGTGCTTAGCTTGAAGCCTGTCAGCGAAGCTGTGTGGGTGTGGAGCAGTCTCACTTCCCTGGAGAACTGCATTCAGATATAAATACTCAAAACGACTCAGAGATGGCAAAGGAGTTGCAGTGTATGTGCAATATGTTTCGTGGTAAGACGTATCTTTAGGAGATAGGAGGAGAGGAAATGATGCTTTATTTGGGAGTACGCATATTTTCTATTTTCACAGCCAAGAAGAAACTGTTGTTATTTCTGTGAACATGAAATACTCCATCCCAACGGTACACAATTTCACTGCAGCATATCTAACTAGGAGCCTCCTCATGCGACTGTAGGTGGAAGAGAAATCGACAATTCTAAATGTACAGGCTTCATGATGTATGGTAGTTTTTTTTTTTAACTCTGCCAAAGTCAAAAGTGTTCAAAGTTGTTTAAAAAAATACAAAGAAGAAGAAGAAAAATAGAACAGGTGATACAGAAACAACAGTAGAAAGCAGGTCATTAAAAGTACCTGTTTTTTGCATTAATTACAAAGTGATGCGAAGTGTAATTAAGTTACAAGTACAGAAAAAAATCACCAAACTTTTTCATAATTGAACTCGCCCATTAAACATTCACGGTGCTGGTGACCCCTAAATAACTGCTCATAACTCCTATTGCTTTAACCTCAAGCAAGAGTTTACTGTCCAGCATTCAGGGGTAATTATGGATTATTCCTCCTTAGGCGAGTTATATACTTTTTTTTAACTACACATATGCATCATGGCTGCCTCCTTTATCCTTGGAGTGTTGGCTGTGCACGTCCTCAGATATTAATGACACACATCTGCTGGATGCACTACTCCCATGAACGGTTGGGGCAGTAAAGAGGGAGTATATCCATTGCCACAATGTTGCAGATTTAAGAGACTATCATACAATAGATGGTAGCGCCTCAGTGATTTTTTTTTTTTTTTTTCACAAAAGTAACGACAATATAATCAGTTTTACTGCTGCCATTTTTTCTTTTACAAATAGCAACTTGAGTATACAATCCGAGTCCATTGTTATTCTCTCCAGTTTAGTCATTCTCCGAGACTGGATAGGGACCCAAAGATGAGTAGTGAGAAGAATTTTTTGGAGATCAACAAATAGTTATGCAGTCTTTTGTTCAGGAGGAACACTCCAGTAACAAACTTAGTACATGAATAACACATGGCAAGTATATGTATAACTACGCTCTTGATGCTACACAAGTGCATTGCTCCATAAATAAAAACTCCAGCTTTTCAGGTTATTCCAGAACATTTGTATCAGACTATGCTCTGATCTCTTATTGAACAGGACAAAAGGGCTGCATATTACCAAGCTAAACTTTAAAATCTTTGTTTTTGTTTCATGCCAGTTTATGATCTACTTTTTGTGAATTACAAACTCAAAATATTTTAACTCACAATACTGCTCATCAACCCTCTTTCATTGATTGGACTCCAGCTTTGCCAATTCCTGTCCACAATTAGATTATGTTCTAATTGTGAGTTCATTAGCCAAGGGTCTTACACAGTCTCTCCAAACTATGTTGTGAAAAATATGTTTTAAGTATAGACACGAACAATACAAACATTTGTTTGTTATTGCCTTAGATCGATGGTATAATGTAGATCATATAATATTTGATCATATTTTGAGATATATTTATTCATAAACACTGCTTTTCCTGCTTCTGCAAATGGGGAAAATGATGCACAGCTGTTCTTTTAATAATAACACCCCTACACTATAGAGACTACAGTATCATGATGTTTAATTCAACATACAATGCATTATTATTATTATAATTATCATGAATAATAAAGTCTATAAATGCATACACATGGCTGTGCCTTTAATTTTAGATCAATAGATTTTTGTACCTTTGGTGTGGTTTGTTGAGATCACCTCATAAAAGTAAAATAGAAGATTATGTATACAGTTACTAGTAAAGCGCATTAATTAACTCATAAACACCTGCTGTGCTCTATTAATAATCTATAGCACTGTTGTACACCGATGTAAGTCTCAAAAGACCTAACGCTTGATTAGACATTTAATGAACAGAAACAAATGACCTCAGTGACATTCATTAGCTAACAGACAATACATATGTTATTGTTTTCCTAAAATAACGTAAAGCTCAACAAAAGGTAATGCCACAGAGGACTGTGGCTGCCAGACAGATAGCACCAAAGTCCTGATATCAAAGGTGAACTTCTTTTTTATTCCCACTTCATCCAGACGTATTCTCATGCCATCCAAACAGAACTGAATGGGCCAAGGGGAAAGCACATTTTAATAACATTTTTTTTTTTTTTTTTTTTTTTTTTTTACATCAGCTGAGGCACAGTTTTTTATGGAAGGGGAAAATGCAGAAAAAGAGAGTAGCATTTGGCTGTATTCAACTTTAGTAGAAGTAAAAAAGGCTTAATGAAAAGTGTTTAACTCCTCGGGCTTATCAAGATGAAAACAGTTACCAGCTGCACCCCACAAGGATACATTTGAAATTTCACAGATCATAAGGTTTGCTTGCAGTTTCATTTACACAGCTATTCAATTTGTTTCTCTCCATTACAAAACCATGCAGAAAACTGTAGCTGATGGCATCAGCGGTCATTTTGTCCTTTGTGTGATGAGAAAGAATGATGACACAGGTTTTGTCTTAAGTTCATGTAATTACAAGCTGAATGGATGTGCTGCGAGCAGCACTGGCCCCCATTAACCAGCCGTTGCACTGCCTGCAGTGTCAAAATACAACATTTGGCACCCAAACAGAGGGTTTGTGTGTGTCCTTCTACATTACATCTTGTTCCAGAGCAATTACTGGAGATGAAGTCCCTGAGAGTTCAGTTAGCAGCAAGTATTTACATGAGTAATCCAAACTTTTATCCTCCAAGTTGCTGCTCCTTCCGTCAGTATCGGCATCACAACCTTGATCCCTATCAAATTATGTCACCTTTGCATGAAGTTCTGCTGCACACACTGTGACTCGCATGTCAGTCTATTTGGTTTATACTTGTGGAAATCCTTTGAAGTGCATATTATTTACATGTCGACTAGAAGCAAAACCAATTCTCCCCCCCCACGTTTAACTACCTATGGCAATGGCATCACCAATTTTAGTTCCTCTCTAATTAGCTGCTGTGAGCATCTGACAAGAACAACAACATCTTTGCTTCACTGCGGGGGGCAGTGGGGGTCAACCTGTACCGAGCTGAAAACAGCACAACAGCAACACTCACAGGCTTAACAGACAAGATTAACTTCACAGCTAAATGCATGCAAATCTGAAGGACTTCAGTTTTGTAATGACATTTTCTTTAGTAATAAATAACACATATTTTACAAGAAAACCACATGGAGTCACCTATTGCCAAATGAGATGTGCATCTCACCTAACAAGGATTTGTGAAGGAATAGTAAAAGTTGGGGACAATTTTGGATATGGAACATTGTGTTGCAGGAGGCGCATTAGCCTTTGCTTTTGATTCCTGTCCCGCTTCAGGGAGAGATGTTCAAAGCTCTTCCACAGCAAAATGCCTCCCATTTTCAAAGACCCCCTGCTGCTTGTGTCAGAGCAGTAGTTCTCTCTGTACTCCATAAATTAAAGATATCCCAAATGTCTTGTGGCACAAATGGAGGCTTCATTCCCCGGAATGCATTAATTAGGACTACAACACAACCTTGACGTATCCTCATACACTGCAAGTGGTTTTGTGACAACTTTAGATTCCTTTTAACAAAAAAATGTGTCAACCTCAGTTGAACTGTACAAAATAATGTGTGGAGCAAAAATTCTGCCGCTTGTAGGTCAAAGCTGTTATACGGCTCTATTATTGTATGTTATCATCATCATTTTGCTCACAATTAACAGTAATTAAGCAACCAAGTAGCTGCAGAGAGAATTTTCACAAACTCCCATTGGAAAGATTTCACATTTGGTGATCTGCTTTAAATTGCCACTAATATTAATGATTACAAAGAATCTTTATTAAACAGAATATTGATGAAAATATTGCCCCCTGAGAATATATATTATTGCATATTCCCATTACAGAAACCTCAGAGGTAAGAGGATTGATTACATTTTCCTGTCTTCTCTTGCCCTAATTAAAGATCTAAGGGATAGTCCCTCATGGGAGGACTAACTCATCTGATTCATCTCTATGCAACATCATCCCGCTTCGTGCAACAACAGCTCACCTCCTCTTTTACCTATGGATGCATATGCTTATAGACTCTTTGTGTAACTGAATGTACTAATGTGCAAAAGAAGCTATTATAGTTTGATCATGGAAAGATTTTATATTTGGCAGCATGATGGGCACACTCCCACCATAGTGTAAATGAGACTAAAGTACAGTAGAATATTCTGCACTTGTCACAGAATGATATTATACATTATTTCCACACTTGCTCATTTCTGCTTCTGAAACTGTCAGAAAAAATGACAGAGGAAGAAAATGATCACTACCTCTTCAAAATCCCATACTGCACACAACAATAAAACAGATGCAGGGGCATAAATGGCAGTCAATGCCATTGATTCTGCGACAGGTGCCAGTCAAAGTGCTGCCACTGACAACGTTGATGATGATGCAACATGCTTCATTATGCTTCCTCATTATCTGGACTGATGCACGCCAGCGGGTTTCGACAAATGGACCTCCTGCCTTCACAACAGCTTCATTTGAATCCAAATCAATAATTCTCTCTCCAACCTGAAAGAAAACAATGCTCAAAACAGGGACTACAATACTCTCAGCGCTCCGAAGACCTTTTCTTTTGCTAGGCAAGAAATTGGCCTTAAATTGAATTTGAAAATCAACATGGCTAAAAAAAAAAATCTTTACTAAGCAAATGAGCATTGCATTGTCTTTTTGTACCTGAAGGCAGCAAAGAGAGAAGAGGTGTCCATCCCCTGATTGGATGCTCATTGCCAACAAAACAATTCAATTGTGGTGCGCAGATTAGCTGTTTGTCTTAATCTTCTAAATAATTCCTCCTTCATTGATTCTAATTACCTTCAATTGAACTGGTTGTGTTCTAGGAAGCTACGGTAACAGTGGTCAGCACTCAAAAGATACTGAGGCTGATTGTATTTAATTTGCCATCCAAAGTGAAAAATTACTTTGGCAAAATATGGCATTTGACTAATTATGTTAGCCTTGCAGATTGTTGGAGATGGGTCGGAATATCCAGCGCAGGCGGCAATTTGTAGTTTAGTGTTCATCACAGCAAAATTAATTTGTCCTTCCTCTTTTCTCTGAGTGGTGCATCATGGCCAAATGGCATTTGACAGTAGAAAACAAAAAATACTCACAATGCAAACTTAATTTGAAGAAGACCTGAAACTAGTGATTAAGACCATTAATTCTCAGGAAAATTTACTGATTTACTGATATTATGTTTCAAGTGGGAAGTACAGTTTTTTTCCCATAGTTTTTTTCTTCAGCTTTGCTTCCTGTCTTTTAAACAGTGCCACTGCCTCCAATCCATACATTCTGTTAAATATTTATACTATTTCATATTTATATTAGTAATCAACAGCAAGAGGGAACTCCACGTCCAGTCAGTGTGGAGGTAACGCTTGACCACACCTTTTTTGACAAGAGCCAAGCATGCATGTGTAATGGAAAAAAGTATTTTATCCTATATTATATGGCTTGTTTCATTTTCTACATTTGCATATCTGGATGTCTTGTAAATGCTGTACGTAGATTAAAGTGCTATCCATGCCGTGACAGAGAGCATATAGAAGCATCTCATTTCTGCGGAAGACAGGAAGTCACAGTTTTAGCTTCATAGAATGAGCAGGTGCAATGTAACCTACAAGAAGAACAAGACACTGTCGATAACGGGAAACATCTGACTCAATGATCACATGCTCGTGCTGCCTAAATACGCCCTAACCCTTTTGTTTGGGCTCTCATCCTCACAGCTTGTGCTGACTCCATGACAGACTTTGCTGCAGCAAAAATAAAACTCTTGAAAGACATTTCAGTTATCACTGGTATTCTTTATTAAGCACATTTGTGCCACACCTGCAGCAGCAGCACAAAAAAAAAAAAACTGAACTAGAAAAGCACTCAGAGAGCGCAGACCTCCGCCAAGCAGCTCATTTCCCACCTATATTGCAATTTGCACCCAAAATTATTAGTCCTAGAATTATTATATCTACATTATTGGATTCATTGACCATGGAAACATAACTTTAGCATTTGGAATAACCTTAATATCATTATTAGTTTGATTGTAATGGTGGTTCTTCTGGATCTAGCTCCATAGCTATTAAAGATACAAATCTGTTCCAAGTCTCAACTAAAACTTGTTGTTGTGTTACATGTCTGTATCATTATTTTTTACCTTTATTATTTTTAGTGCCCAAAATTCCACAAGCCCACTATTTTTTCCTGTTCTGGATCGTAATATCTGGAATATTCACAGGATCTGGATCAATCTTTGATATATTATAGAACCTATTGTGCCCTTATCCTGTATTTTTTTTTGCCATGCCCCCTGGCCATTTATTATGGAGTTACATACAAAAATGCTAAAAATGGCCTGATCTCATAATAATAAAGAATCTTTCAAAAGATTCCTGGATCCAGATGGTGATCTGGATCACCACCAAATTCTAATCATCTGTTCCTTGTCCCATCACACTGCTTTCCTTTTTGAGTTATTTTGCTAACAGATAAACCAACGCTGGCAAAAACATCCTCCTTGGTGGAGGTAACAAAACGATTTAATTGATTGTTTGTTATTTTTGCCTAATGGCATGACACTGTCACTAGTATCACTGATGGTAACTGCAACAAGAACAATAGCTTTTCAAAAAAATTAATGTAAAAATGCAAGTGTTCTTAGAAGTAAATTGTGTTGTAGACTGTGGCATGGATACACTTGGCAGGTATACTTTCACTTTAAAATAGAATAGTGAATATGGTGCTTACTTTCCCTGTACTTAGTAGTTGGATAGTGTAACGTTTGATTACAACCTTCAACCATGATGTCATAGTTTCTTAAAATGTCCAGAGTACTTTTGCAAACATCTCACCTACAGCCTTTCGATGAACTTCACTTCACTTGTCTGAAAGCATATAGCTATACAAGAAAATGCTCTTGTAAAAAGGAAATGACCCGCTACATTCTCATCACTCGTGCTCTTGCAAAGAGCAAAAGAGTTTAACATTCACCAGATCCAGCCCTTCAGGACAATTCAAGTTTTTTTTTACAGACTTCAGTCTTTGCCACCCCGCCTTGACTTGTTGCTGTCTATCTGCTTTACAAATCCTGCATTGACACTTCCATTCCTCTACTGCAGAATTTCTAGTCTAAGTTGTCAAGAGTCTTGACAAATTGGTTCATAACCAGCCAGTCAAAAAGCAGCTGTTGTCATAGCTGTTAGACATCAGCACCAACCGCAGAAACACAGCTTTTTCAACTGCCTCAGAACTGTCCGCAGACACACTGTAGCTTGCCAACAGCCTTCCCCTTGAATTATTATCACTAACTGCAAGCTGTCAATTGTTCATAGGGGTCAGAATACAAAACTACTCCAGAAAAGTTCTGTCAGAATTGATAAAAATTTACATTTCAAATTGTCTTTCTCTTGACGTATATATATGAGCTACTGTTCCATAGGATATCAGGGCTTGTCAAAAATATACATCAATCTCTGTCATGTTTTTTCTCCTTTCTCATAATTTTAACATCTGAATTAAATCCAGAAGTAAACAAAAGGAGAGCAGATACACTTGCTGTTTAACTTACTAGGGATTAACTGCATAAACTGCATGGGTTTTTTTTTTTTCCAAAAAAAAAAATAAATAAATAAAATAAAAACCATAAAACAAACACATTTACCTAAAATGTCCATCAGCATGAACAAATATAATCTTTAATATCAGTAGTCAGGTGCAAACAGAGAAAAAATGAGCTAACCCTTACAGTGTTGGTGAACAGACCTTGACGTACTAGAAGCAACACACTAAGCAAAGGAGGACAAGGATGAGATGGTCGTTCACTGCCAGGACAACCATTTCTCTTATAATTGAGCACACTTTTGTGGATAACTTAAGTTAAATCCACAAATCCAGTGATGGTCATTAGTTTGCAACATAAGCAAAGTTAGGATTTCATACGGTGAGTAAGATAGGAGCAGATTGACTTTCAGTAACCTTTGGCATTTTCTATTTAGAGAAAGGGTGTCGTGTACTTGCACTTTTGAAGTGAAAGCACTTGGCACATCAGGCATTTGTTGAACAGAGGTCCACTGAGAAACATTTGGGTTACTAGGGTTTATTGGCAGATTCCAATGTTTGAATAAGTGTATCACTGCTTTAAAATACAAATCGCTTTTTAGAAGCCTTAGAAGAAGCCTTCTATGTGTGCTTTAGGCAGGAGCCAGGCTATACAGAGGTCACCATTTTGTGGTAACATTTTTTTCACAGCAGCCCAAATGGGTGCATGTTTCACATTTCACAAGAGGGTCCACATGACTCTTTGTTTTTTCAGTGTAGCAGTAATTACATCTCACGCTGCCTGGCAAAATTTCTGCTGCTACAAAATAGCGAAAATGTAGTAAGTAAGAATTTAATTCTACAGCTAAAATTCCCAGTTGTTCAGCAGTTTAACAGGCTAACACTTCTGTTTCTGCCTGCCCCTGCTCTGCTGGTGTATAGTAGGTGATAGTATTGCTTGAAAAAGCCTGTTATCAGAGCAAGAACTCAGTATACAAATGTTAGATAATGCCTGTTCATGAAGACTAGAGGAAGAATAAAAACAACGAAAAAAGAACACAAACCAAAAGTTAAACTGTGCAGCTTTAAAATCTATTTTCCACTAACCATCAATATCACTGAATTAACAATAGATCATTCTATCAAGGCAAAAACACCTGATTTATACCTTTTTAAATTAACTAAAAAAGCAGTTAATATGAGATAAATTGTATAGCTTTCCTAAAAAGACATACCTTCCCCATATATAACATTCAAATGGACAGGCACAGATACAGAGAGATCTGTTCTCTCTGTATCTGTTCCCTCCATCCATCCACATTCAAGATATGGTCAATGTAGAGTCCACATTGCAAGAAATATTGCAGCCTCATTTCACAGTTGAACATAGCTCCTTGACATATAGTACTAAATAGATTCATATCAGCATAATGCAATGAAGATATCAACTTCAAAAAAAAAAAAACATCATTGATTTGTAATATATCAATCACAAGCAAGCTATAGACTGAGAAAGACAGGCTAATGATTTTCAGTGGAAAGAGGAATGGCTGTTAGTCACTTAGTATGGAGCCACTGAAGCCTCAGAGAATTGTCCAAAGTTGAGTCAATATGTAAAACGATACCGTTACTAGAATTACCTCTGCTCCTCATGATAGTGTGGCCTGGGGATTGAAACACCTATTTATCACTCTGCAATTGACTTTCCCTACTTTGTATGATCATTATTATTCATGCAACACAAAAATGGGAACTGGTTTTTAAAATTAATTAACTATTACCCTCAATGTGTACAAGTGAGTTAAAAACAAGGTAATAACAGCAAAGAACATGTAAGACAGACAAAGATTTCATTAATCTGTACTAGTTTGACAAAGATTTAAATTGGATGTACTTTTCCAATTATTTGATAAAAATCCCTTGTAAAAAGTCCTTTGACAATTAAAAAAAATCCTTGAGGAATCAAGTCAGGATTTCTTATTTGGATCCAATCCTTCAAGATTTATAGCCCAAAGAAAAATCTTGGGGCCAAATTCTCAAATTTGTTTTGGCACTCCGAGGGTTCAAGAGTAATTCTGAGATAAAGTTCCATAATAATAAAAGACATGATGACATAAGACCTAAGAAGCAATTATTTACTCATTAAATGGGTTAGCAGGTTGGCCTAAAGCTGCATAGGCTAATTAATAAGGTAGTTGACTCAGTCCCTAATGGGAGGCTCTGTTCCCTCTGCGAGCCAGTTAGTGAGGGCTTCTAAGTGTTTAATTCTTAACAACACGGATTCAAAGTCAATGACAAAGGCCCTTGACCCCAAACTCTTCAAGCATAACACTTTTGAATGCAAATGATAATGCAAAATTATTACATGCAGGACTAAATTTGGGCAAGGGTGTGACGTCAAAGCATCATGTTGGGGCAGTTATCAAGTGAGTAAGAACACAGTATATGTGTAGCACACTAACTCTGGCCATCAAAGTTTGGGCTTTAGCTGTTGAGAAATTCATATGCTGTCATCTGACAAAGTATTGTTATTGCAGGCAGAGCTCATCCCTCTGTACCACAGACCTACACTGTTGCCCAAAAATTATTAAAAATACATCAGTGAACCCTCACCGCTGCTCTGAGTGACATATTTTTCCATATTCTGGTGTTCTCACTTGTTCTCACTTATTTAATATGTGACTGACAATAATCCCCAGCAAATGCACTGTTTACTGCTGTGTGAGCTACCATTGTTTAAAAGTACAGTATCCGGCAGTTTTCTTAAATTGTGGTCCCTTTTAAAATTCTAAGGACATATTTGTGACCAATGGAAACCAAGTGGAACTAATGGGCTTGGTGCACAGTGTCACAGTCAGTGAGAAGTCAGAATGTAATAAGAGTCAGACTAGCATTGTGTGGACTCTACAGACAATAACAAAAATATACAGTGAAACAGTGTCAGCTCTTTCCTTATGACTGAAATGCCTCCAACATAACACGGACAAAAAAACATGTTATAGAAGATTAAACACTACCACACCCATGATATGTTCCATAATCTTTCATATTCCTGTCCTTGTATTATATTCACACAAGTAATTTGCTTCAGAGCAAATTACTTGTGTGAATATAATACAAGGACAGAGATTTTTTTTTTTAATCCCTACCATCATACGCAGCAGCTTGGCAGAAAAGCACCACTGTTGCCACCTTACAAAAAAAGAAAAAGCTTAAAGGTGTGCCATAGCAACATCGAGTTAGGGGAGTTAAAAATGAAAACAGGTAATCACTCAGTCCATCAAACAATTTGAATCCCACCTCAGCATGCTGAGGTTACGTCTCCCCAGATATATGTGTGTGTCTTATCAGGACTTCTCAGGCAGCAGGGAATACAGAGAGAAAAAGAAAAGACAAACATGCCACTGCTGGAAAAAAGTGCCTCTTCTTGCTCTCTTGTGCGTGAAAAGGAATTTAAATCTCCAGAGTAATACCTGTGGTTTTTGTGATACATTTACCGAGACTTTTTTTTTTCTCCAATACCTTCTCAAACCCTCTTAAAACATATTTTGAAGATGTTTGGGAATCAGATTGTTCCAGTATTTGTTTCCATTGTAGTGAAAAAAATCCTGGCGTTTTCCATGTGGAAACAATGTGTTATTAGGAGAATCACCTCATTATCTTTTCTTATTTTTCTTTATTAAACTTTTTGAATAGCAAACTGTGGCTTTGCCAAAGCATTTAGACACATCAGTAAGCCGTCATCGAGACCTCAGCCACTTGGAAATATGTTTTTAAATATGGTGCTCTTCATGTGCTCAGCAGTTCAATTTACAATGCCCCTCGTCATGCAAGCCCGTATGGCAGCTCTATTATTAGACATAAGCTGTGTCATAAACAGAAGAGCAGAATAACATGTGTGGTTAATGCTTCAGCCCCATCCACTGGATCAGAGGCACAATTACATTGTGATTGACTAACCTAGTTAAATCTACTGATGAGCACAGGTCTGTTGCTTCTCTTTGTCTAAACAGTCATTTTTTACCCGCCTCCCAGCAGAGCGACTTCAAACCACCCACAATATGTGCACTGAATGTAAATCCTTCTACCAGCATCTTTGAATTTATCACGAGTGACAACAAAAAGGGAAGGGCAATGAAGACTGATTGCGATAAATGGAAAGTGCAACACAGAAATGTAGGTAATAAAATTGAGCAGCTTTGTCCCAGATGTAACTTTGCAAGAGATTTTTAATGTGTTTTTCTAATCCTCAAGTTCTTTTTTTTTCCCTCACACAGTGATTTGCTTGGGAAGTCTTTGTTCTGTTTTATTCATAACTGATTTCTGAGAGAAGGAGCTCATTTAAGTTACATGGAAAAATAAAGTGCAATTCAGTTTCCTGTTGCCATTTGTCATATGTTTAGCAGACCAGCTAGAACTTCTTTGTCATAAAAAGACAGCATGGTATTTTCTTAGAATGGATTTTATTGAATATAATTCCTCACGTTTGCACAAAATTAATTGTAAGCAAAAATTGTAGCTGGACAGCATACCATTAATGGAGCGTTTCACAAATTCTTCCAATTATTGAGGACAAGATCTCATAAAAAAAATGAAAGAAAATAAAAATGAAAAAGAAATTCGAGGGTATGTGATGCTACAATTAATGGATCTAGATGCAATAGATGCACATTTCTATATTGTGTCTGTGTCCAGACAGTCTTAAGTCTCTCCCCAGCAATCATCCACATAGAGACAGCACTGGACCATCCTGACAATAATCTATTATACAGTTTGTTCCACACCGTAGGATAGTGACTGCTGTAAAACATGTCCATTTCTTCCCTGGAGCTGTGACACACAGAGCATATGACATCTAGCTGGGCACTGCTCTCTTGCGAGGTAGAAGACTGACTGCTAGTTAGAAGCAAATGCATGGATTTATCTTTAATCCAGCATGTCTGACAGTCTGTTGAGCAGGCTTCCTCGAAATGAAAAAAGCAAATATTGAAAGGGATCAAATCCTATATAGTTTGCAGGAGACATTCAATCACAAATAATACAACTGTATCTAAGCTGCGGAAGCCTCTGTGGATGGCTGACTGGCTATGTAGATTTGCTAATATCATCTCAAGAGCTGACATGACTGGATGGTTCAATGAAGTCTTATGTCGAATGGCACTAGATTTTAAGTACATGCAACACTCTGTACAGTAAAATGCAATGTGGCGTTTCATAGCTGCCTGTAAACTTGACCATTTTGAAGAATAAAAACTAGTCCTGCTGAGAGAAAGAGCCACGTTAAGTTTTTTAATTTTTTTTTTTCCATTTCTGACCAACTTTTCACTTGCTGTTGAAAAAAAAAAAGAATAATTTTCCTTTTTTACTTCACTACCTTAAGTTAAACTGTAGTGAGGTCACAGAGTGCTGATTAAGTCTATTAGCTTCACATGATTCTCTCAGTGTTTCTCAGTACAGTAGTATTTAGATCTCCTTTTGCCTGGCAGCATTCCTGCACTGCACAGAGGAAGTAATTCATTTTAGGTCAAGGCATACAGTAAAGTGTAAAGTGAGATGGCTACAAACAGTTTGTGATAGGACAAAGACAAAGAAGTGCCCACTAGAAGTTTCAAAAGTGAATTCAACTGCTAAAATTCAAAAGTTCAGAAGTGTGACAAGATAAATGCTTGTGGACCCACGTCTAACCCTGTGCTGCCACTGTCTACACACAAATGCTCCCTCATGTCTGACAGTATTGCTTGATATAGCCTGTTTCCAGAGGAAGGAAACAGTGTACAATTAATGTTGGATTATTTCCATTCATATATTCATATATTCATATTTCACAACGACCAAACAGAGGCAAAATACTGACATCAACAACAACAACAATCATTAAACACTATGCACCACAGATTTATTAATATGCAAGACTATGTAAGCTGACAACAAAATGGCTAATAAGTTTGCCCAAGAGAAGTGCACTGTATATCATCTGTTCATTTTCATCTCAGACTAGACTGCCTCAAAACAAACTGAAAAAAGGAAAGGATTTCTTTTAATACTGAGTGTTCACAGTAATGTACATCAATCATTCTCAGACGTATGAGTGCTGGGGCCCAGTTTGAAATGTGAACGTCACTGTCCTTGAATCAGGACTCTGATCAACACATGAGACAAGGATCAATAATTCTAATATATATTAGTGTTTTCATCTGAGCATGGGGATACAAAGATTCGGTGCAGATTAGCAATCACTTCGCTTTATTTCTGACCTTTCATATCTTTCAACACGTGTCATGTGGTTATAACATCTGGGCTCCATGTAAGTACTCATTCTCAAAGTGAGTGATTATCCAGCAACATTAATAACAAGTTACAAATTCAAATTATCGCGCTGACAAACTGACATACTTACTCATATTACTTTCACAATATTAATATAGATATCTGTGTATATAACCTGCTATACTAGGTTAACTTCATGAGAAAAACACTTTCCCAGAAGGAGCACATTATTAATTGACAGTTCGCTAGATTTTGGCCATTTTCTCTGAAGACAGATCTGTTCGTGGAATACTTTGTCCTGTGTGCCAGCCATCAGCTGTAAGATTTTCATTTTTTTTTTTTTGTTCTTGGGTCTGACAGCTGGTATTGTAGCTTACCTAGCTGGCATTTTACCCCATTTACTGCCTTTGAATGTCAAGTTGTCTTTTAACAGACCAATAAATTCCACCATCTGAACTTTCCCTATTTGCAACTTCGGTACAAGGGAAGGTCTAGGGACAAATCTTCTACCAACTGTTTTGAACACTATAGGAGAACATAGAAATAACTGACTTAACTGGCATTCAAAAAAAAATGCTGACTTGATAATTTCTGTAAAAACTCTCACAGAAATTATTTAACTGAGACGGTACTCCATCAAATAAATACAGCCATTCATAGTTCTTTCTGGGCCTCGGGACGCCTAGTGAAGAAGTTCAAAAGCAATAGAAAAATGAATACTTAGATTAATTAACTTTTTTCTCCCCACTTAAACAGAAATAACATCACTGATTTCAGAATTTCTGAAGGAGGTCATCTCCTTATATCAGATCTTACAAAAGAAGCCATTTCTCATAACTTCAATCCTAAATCTTTAGACAAACTTCAATAATACCTATTATTTTGAGAAGCTAAGTATACTCTGAACTTAAACCACTCCAAACAGAGCAACATGTCTTATTTAAGTATTTAAGAAATACTGTGCTCAGGTTAAAGGAATCTGCAGAAACAGGCAAACAGAAAGGAACATTTTGTATTTATCTATAGCAATATCTACAAATTACACAGTGTGGAGTTAAAGTAAGGCTAGACGAGTAACGTCATGGCTAGCTAAGGATGGCTAGTATACCATCACTGACCATCATCATTTACCACTTCCAGTTTTCCATTCACTACGTGCTTCATTAGCACTAAACATTACCAGTGATAAACTTATTTCTATATTTGTGTTACATTAAACATCAGTTAGATGAAGTGTAATGGTTTATTTTGCTTATGCAAACTTTCTGAGCAATGTATTCACCAAAATAAATAAATAAATACTATGACTCACTTACTCCTACACATTTTGTGAGCAGCTGTCAGTTAGTAAACACAGTCAATCTCCAGTTTGGAGGAATGAAATCATTTTCACCCATACCTATACTCATATGCCCTCTGAGACTGTTATGGAGGACTTTAATGACTTGCAAGGGCATTGTAGATTAATGAAGTTATTATTAGAAAGCTATTCTTTTAGCTGCTTTTCTTTAATTCTGATCAATAACACAGGTGAAAGTAATAATACTCTCTCCCTTTGCCCTCTCCATCTCATCCATTCTGTCTGTGAGATCTCCCTGTCAAAAAAAAAATCACAGCAGGACGTCCCGTTGTTTAAGGAAAAACCAATGAATAAAATATAGGCGAAAATTGTATTTTCATATGAATAATGGAAGAGACGGCATTCTGTTGGTGTCCACGTCTCAAGGTCAGAGTCTATTGTTCGTTCCCCTGCCAGCTAGAGCTTTGTTCTTCTTTGGTGTAAAATAAGAGGATCCAGTTCTATCAAGTTTCCTGTTCTGAGGGACACTTTGCTTTCTCTACTACAACATATTATTCCACAGCCTTGAAAGACAAAAAAATCCAGACCCAGCATGAAGTTATGTGTCAGGCATTCTGTGAGTTATAGGAGCATATTCCAGAAACCTTTTACTACATGCAGCTTAGCTTCCTCCACTGCCACAATCAACAACTTCCCACCACTGGGTGAATGAAAGAAGATGAAGAAAGGACTGATGACAGATTTAACTCCGCAAATGACTAAAGATGGAATGGCTTCATGCCAGAACTCCTCTCCAAGGGAATTGTGGCTTGTAATCAAAATGCAAACCATAAAACCTAAAGGTTTACATTCACCATTTGTTAGACCTTTGATAGACCAATAATATATAAAGTGAGCAGCAAATATGACTGAATGCTATTCGATTGCCATTCAATGGGGGTAAAAGGAGAAAAAGGAGGAAGTCACTTTTTTTATTGCTTTTTAACTGCCACAGTATGATACATTCACAAAAAAAAAAGTGAGTGAAGGAGACTTTTCTGGGACGGTGTATTGAATGTTTGTTCCTTATGTAAAATAAAGAAATCAATCCTGCTACATTGGGCTACAGTATACTGTGTTCCATGCATTGCAAAGGAGGACTTTACTATTACTTGCATTAATTTACAAGAAACAAAACCTTTTTCTATATGGCTCCTTCAGAAATGACATTTTAGCCAGAATATGTTTCATATAATTCAGACATAATGTAAAAAATTGACAGGAAATGGGTCACACTATAAATGTACCCTTTGGACTTTGATAGTGGCATAATAGATGGCACCATATATTTCAGTGCTTTATGCAAGTCATTTTCTAGGGATGTCAAGTGATAATTTGTTTCTTATTCATGATAAATTGCAGAAGTTGAATACTTAATCACGATTAAACACATTTTCATTGCACGTTTGCAATTCACAACGGTTTTAAGTCCATACTAATCATTTAAAACCGCTCTTACCAGTGTATCTTGATTGGGAATCAAATTAATGCAAATAAAGTTACTTTATCAAATTGACTTTTAGATTATTCTTATTTATATACATATATATACATATATATACATATACATACATACATACATACACACACACACACACACACACACACACATTAGAATGATTAATTTCAATCTAGAGAAATTCAACAAGCTTGAGTTAACACAATATCCACTTCAGAAATGGTAAATGGTAAAAACAACTTTCCACTTTGCCAGACTTCCAACTACCACTAGCTGTTTTCTTTGCTTCCTACAGGATGAATATTAAGGTTGGTCAAATGAATAAACAGTCTGCAGTGTTAACATAGGCAGACAGATAAATTGTACAGACACAGAGAAGAAGCAGAATCAATTCTGACAATTTCTCAAGCTGCAACTTTATTTATTTCGCTTCCTGAGTAAGCAATTGATCCACATTTGTTTCTTGAAGTCACATTTGCTGTGTCTCAGTTGTGGGTCTGGATCCTTCTAAGTGTGGATTCATCATCCAGAATCCATCCAAAATGCATCACAGTGCAACACGAATCGAAAGCTCCTTGTCACTACCTGATTTGCATCGCTGCCCGGTTTGCACTGCACTTGTGCGGACGGATCTGCCATATTGAGCATCTATCTATCTATCTATCTATCTATCTATCTATCTATCTATCTATCTATCTATCTATCTATCTATCTAACACAAAACTAGAACAGACTGAAAAAAACAAACTTCAAGGGGCAGAATAACTGTGATTCAGGACTTCAGTACTGTGGAGGGCAGCTTTAGCCTCTCGGTGTGCAGCCTGCTGGAATTAATTAGGAGAGGAAGAAAAGGAACACCTTTACCCCCGACTTGTCAGGGTAAGGCCTTCTCATTTCACAAAGGCATGACTGCCGCCTCCTCCGGAGTGTGCAGCCGAGGGAGGAGATGACTTTTTTACCTGCACTTGGGAGGATCCAGACCCTGGAATGAGACACTGCTTCCGTCTTCCTGGTTTTTTAGTTCTATACACCACATACCAAATCTATTAAAGATATATAATAATAATAATAATAATAATAATAATAATAATAATAATAATAATAATAATAATAATTGCAATAATGTGTTAATGCTGACAACACCAATATTCACATGCCAGAGGGCCATGGGAGGTCATTTTTCTCTCATTGACTTCGTCAAAGTTTTTTCTTTTTTTTTTTTTCTCAAGTTGTTACACTATTAATTATGTAATAGTGTCACAATTATTCAGCAAAGATTTCCCTGTATTTATGCAAGAGCCACTGTCTTGTACTACAACATGAACCACCTGAATACACCATTTGTTTTGGTCTCTGACTCTGGCCAAACCATTTCATTTCATGGAAGGAGTCGTGAGTTCAGTCTGAATTTCAGATCTTTTAAAACACTGATCTTTGTTGAACAAAATGTTTGAAAGTGCAGAGCTTTTTGGACTGCCCTGCTTTCATCGGTGGTTGCTATATTTTATTACCATCAGTCCAGTCAGACATGTAGGTTGTATAAGATATAAAAATTTGGCTTAGTAACTGTAACAAAGCCTAACCTGAAAAAAACACAAGAGTGCAACAAAACAGTAAGCTAAAACAAGGCTCTAAGCATTTTATTCTTAAAGTTCATCTGTACTCCCTGAAAACTCAGCAAATTAGCAGTTACTTCTAAAGGTCTATGATGTTACACAAAGCCAAAAGCACAAAGAAACAAAGCCAATCATTCATCCTTTTAGACAAAGAAAGCCTATATTTTTACCCAGTTGGTTTGCAGCAATCAAAAAGCAACCCTCCAAATCAATATCAACTACACAGAGACTAAAAATGCCCTTGTCACATACATCAATGGCAAGCCAGAAAATGAAAATCAATTATGTAAGCTGCTGCTTTTTTTTTTTTTTCTTTTTTTTTTTTTACATATCTGATCCACCATATTGCTTAAGTACAAAAATAATGGTGGGCAACAGTGACAAGACTTGACAAGACTTTTTCACTGGCATGTAAAGTATAGAGGAGCCAAAACAGGTGCATTCTTTGCAAAGAAAAAGTCAGTTCTCTGTCAGTCCAGGAAAATGGACACTTTTGGTTTGCATGCTCGGGCGGCACAAGATGGCAGCCCTATGTGAAGCATTGCCCTAAGTTACGTATCTTAGAAAATGTTAACATTATTATTCTTGTAAAACAATTATGCACCTAGACAAACATACTTGCAGGTGGTATTGACAATTTCTGCAAATAAATCCTCCACTGGACCATTAAATCGTCTTAATAAGGACAATGCAGACAAAAGTGTGAGTCATTGTCATGATTTGCAAAGTTAACACTAAATAATTTTCTCCCAAACCTGTTCAATTCCAGGGTGAGGGGACAGATTTCCATTCTTTATCTAAGGCCATCTTGATAAGTTTGCTTTAAGATACTAAAAGTTGATCATTTGTATCACAAATTGACACTCCACACCGTGCATGTGTCTAATTCCCACCGGACTCCATAATGAGTAATTGTCATGGTACTAGTACAAATAGTAGTTGTAGTATTCATGTAAGTAGTGTTCATAACTATATTATCTCCCCCTTTAAAATACTCTAATACTCCATGCTCCGTCTTGACTCCAAAGGAATTGTGCTACTGGCCCTTTAATTATGATCCCGCCCACTATGCATGTGACACAGCGACATCTCTTCGGCTTAACGGGGCAGTTATTTGAATAGTTACGCTGGTGAACGATATTCTCGCGTTAAAACGAGTCATGAAAGTAGGAAGTAGCGAAACTCGGTACTGTTGCAGTGTTTGTCCGGGCAGAATATTTACATTTCTCCTCGTTTACACTTCGGCGTTACTGTTTCCGTCTGTTCATACAGCACTGCCTCTCATCATCAATACGTGGCCATTCAAGAATGCGACGGCTACAGGTAATATGATTTAACAACACGGAAATGGCTCAGGTACTGTTGTTACGGTTATATTTATTAAACGTATATCTCATTATCCATGTCCAGAGAGAAAGTGGTCAGAATCTACAAACCATACATACGATGTCTTTTTGTAGTTTTTTTCCCAGTGTATACTTTTTATGGAAGTAACATAATGTATGGGGGAAAAAAAGTAAAGTAACGCACAACAATGTGGCCAAATGCTTGTGTATTACAAATTCGCTGTCATGAACACCTCGTGGATCATGTGAACTCTGATTGAATTAACACAATTTACCCTCGAGGAAGCATCATTATTAAACATTACACTCAAAAAGTGATAATTAAATTGCAGAATATGTTTCTCACGTTACTGTGGATAAACAGTTTGAGAGAGCAGGATGCAAACTTCCTTTGTCACTGGTGTTTATGCCACCAGTGACAGTGAGTTAGTGCTGCAACAATAAATTCAGCTAATGATGAAGTGATTGCTAAATTAATTATCAGCTATTTTGAATATTTTAAATACTTAAAACAAGTCTCTTATTTTCAGCTTTTAAACATCAATATTTTTTTGGGGTCTTAGATAGCATCATCATTTCAAGGTTTGGGAAACAACAGTTTCTGTGGTGCTGATTGCTGAGAAGAAAATTAAAAGCACAAGAACAATCTCATACCCTCTTGTTCCAAAAACACATTTTCAGGATGTTGTATTTTGAGGTTTGGAAAGAAACATGTTTACAATTTCTATGGGAAAAAACAAACAACTAATCAATTTATCAAGAAAATAATAAACAGATTAAACCATAATAAAAAATCAGTTGCAGGATATTATGCACTGTTGTGGTGTCTATTACATTGTTTCCTAAACTCTGAAAAGATGACGAAATAGCATGACCAAATTTACAACATACACTGTGACATTTGCAAATGTATGCATATCACAATGTTTCAGATATGTATTTCAGTATGAGTTACTGTTTATTTGAGCAAGAAAACCATTTATTTCCATAAGCCTGTTATTTAAAACCTAGTTAAAGCTGGAAAAAAACCAGCAAATTTATTTGAAGACCTTAAAAGGGGGGGAAAAAAAATTATATGTTAGAAATTGTGACAAAGCTGTAAATGCTTGTGCTACAGTTATTTAGTTTTGCAGAGCGGTGACATTGTGCTGACTTATTTTACCGCAATAAAATTCAGTGCATGTTTGGTGAAATTCATCTGCTGTACAATGTCCAAAACTGTCTGCAGATGATGGTGTTGGAAAACTATTTGCACCTTTTCAATCATGTGCAGGGAAAAAAATATGATGTTTGAATTTGCTTGAAGAATTGAATGGAGGTGGGCATCGTATGAATGAAATTAATAAATATGAAATGATATGTGTTAGTCGTTCTCTGGTTACACCCTCTCAGATGAGCTCATTAATTCTCCTCTAGATTTCGACAGCTGGGAAAAAAAAATTCAACATCACCTTGGGCTTCAGGAAAATTTGAAAGGCAGTGTTCAATATTTTCAGACATTTTATCGATGAAATTATTTATTAATCAAAAAAGATTAATTCACAATGGTAAAAATATTCACTCTGACATTTTTAATTCATGAAAGAAGGCAGAAAAGAACAGAATGTATGTTTGTGCGTGCGTAATTTTGTGTGCTTATGTATAATTTAATACAAACCCCAAAGGCTCTGTAACAGGAATTCCATTGATGTACCTCCCTACATTGTAATAAAATGCTTTTTTAGCAGTTAACTTGTGTGATTCTGGTGCAGCTTAACAGTACAGGTATGCAAGCCCATCTAGTCTCAGATGCCAACAGGAAATTGGCAGAACCCACTCGGCTCATAACTGCCAGTGCCAGCTCTCTCTCTCCCCCTTGATTTCTCATGATTTGCTTCAGGATGACACAGTGGATGTGTTTTAAATTGAAACTGAAAATATTTCATCCCACGGTTGGTGTAGTGGTTAGCACTCTTGCCTTTGCAGTAAGAGGTCCCGGGTTCACAAGGAGTGCAAGGAGTTTGCATGTTCTCCCCGTGGTGCGTGGGTTCTCACCGGCTTCCTCCCACAGTCCAAAAACATGCAGATTTGAGGCTAGGCTAATTGGACACTCTAAATTGCCCGTAGGTATGAATGTGAGAGTGAATGGGCACTCTCTATGTAGCCCTCTATGTAGCCCTGTGATGGACTGGCGACCTGTCCAGGGTGTATCCTGCCTCTCGCCCTATGTTAGCTGGAGATAGGCACCAGCACCCCCCAGCGACCCTTAGTGAATAAAGCGGTAAAAATGAATGAATATGAATGAATGAATATAGCAGTCAAGTCACCAGATGCATAGCTTAACACACAAAGCACACAAAGCAAAAAAAGATCATTTTTGATTTGTCAGACTACTAAAACAGTACCCGTTCCCATTATCCAAAACAGTGTCAAGTGACCCGTTCAACAGTTATGCTATTAACAGACAGACAGGCATCTCTTACATTTCTTATCCAAACAAAGTCAAAGTCGACATTGCACACAGTGGTGTGTCCTTTTTAACAAAGGACATTCAAGTGTGTAATTTACCACAATGGTTGCTGCGGTAATCCTCACACAGACCATTCATATTTCCACGTGAGACAGGTTGAAAGCAGTTTGTTTCTACCGATATCTCTTGCATTTCTCATCCAAACACCATCACCGTTGGCACTGCACACACTGGTGCCCTTAGTAAGTCGCGTGCCAAGTTTGAAGCCTGTCAAGGGAACCATTGGACAGTTACTAACAGATGGATAGACAGATGGACAGGCATGGTGATGTTCCTTGAATTAATAGATAGACATACGTCACATCTTTTCCCGGAGGCAGCAGTGAAAGTGAAAAACATACTCACACATCTATCCTGCAGGTGGAAATTTAAAGGTGTTGTCTGTGAGTCACTGTGATTGATCCACCCATGCAAATCTCTTATGCCTTGGGGGCTTACAAAAGCAGCCGGCAATAGCAGGCTAATCTCCTCTTCCACTTTGCAGCATTTTCTTTATAAAAAGGATTGTACCTAATAAGTGTACTACTACGACAAAAAAAAAACAATGATTCTGTATTCTGAGACAAGAACACTTACCAAAGCTGGTAGAATTTATAGATGGAGAAATCATTACTGATAAGAGGAGGAATTTGTGGTAGTATCCATGCTGAATAGAGTAATGGTTTGAGAATTTAGTGGCAATCTGGTGACAGTGATAGCAGTTGGTATTTTTTATCCCCTAATAGGGTGTTTGGGTATCAGTGGGGACCAGTGGCCAAATTCTTGTGTATTACAAATTTGCTGTCATGGACACCTCATGTATCATGTGAGCTCTGATTGAATTAACACCATTTACCCTCAGTTTCTCACGTTGTTGTGAATAAACAGTTTGAGAGAGCAGGATTCAAACTTCCTTTGTCACTGGTGTTTATACCAGAGGTCAGGGTTGCAACAATAAATTGATCAGCTAATGATACTTGATTTCTAAATTAATAATCAACTATTTTGATAGTCTATTAATGGGTTGGAGTGTATTTTTAAATAATTAAAACAACTCTCTTATTTTTCAGCATCATCATTTCAAGGTTTGGGAAACACCAAAGTTTTTAACAGTTTTCAATTAACCAATTAATTCATTAATTAATTAACCAGTAAAACAATTAAGCAGCAGATTAAGTGGTTAAAAAAATAATAATAATGATAATCAGTATCAAATATTAACTGGCCAGTGATTACTTATTTTCAGGTATTTACTAACTACTGCTAACTGCAACAAACTTTTTTTGGTTTGTTTTTTTATTTTTCCTTTAATGTAGAGCTGCACAATATGGTCAAAAAAATATTATTATTAATGAATAAGTACACATTTTATTTTTGGGCCGTTTTAATTCCTATATCATATCTTTTTACAAATTATTGCACTGTCTTTGGATATTGCATTGGGTTGTCTTGTGATTTTGATTATATTGCAATTAGTTTTGCAGCCCTAGTTTCATATATTTAATATATTTATTCATTATTACATGCATACAAATACGAGTGCACTTGCAGATTGGCACACTGACTAAAAGTGTCCTTCAAGAGTTGTTGTGTATCATTTGTTGCTGATTAATTATTAGAAAACTAGTCAAACAAATTAGCCAGAAAATATAATTAGCCAGCATTATATTTTAGCAATCCAGCCTGATTTATAAAGATTGGCATTGACCAAAATAAAAACACATTGGTCGAACTTCAATTTTTGCCACTCAATTATCTTTGTTAAAATAATAATCTTGTAGGTCAGAGTGACCCTTCCATTACCTCAGTTAAGCTTGAGATGCTTGAATGTTTGATTCCCTGAAGAACATGTAGAAATTCTCTTTTCGCAGATTTTATTTCCTATCATGGGTCCAGCTTCTGTTTGGTGTATAGTTTAGTGACTCACTGTTGTCTGTGTCCTGCTGTAGCGTGGCGTGCCCTGCAGTCAGGTGGCTCAGTGCTGGATGCTGTGGAGCAGGGCTGTGCCCTCTGTGAAGTAGAGCAGTGTGACGGCAGTGTCGGTTATGGCGGGAGCCCAGATGAATCTGGAGAGACTACGCTGGATGCCATGATAATGAATGGGTAAATAAATGCATTCATAAACTGCAACATATGAAATGACATAGACAAAATATTCAAAATGTAGTCAGACAATGTAAGCTGCAAGTAGCTCCAAATGAAAAGAGCCAATTTATAAATCATTAATTACCTTTGTAAAAATAAAGTGATACGATTCTCACTTTTCTAAGGCACCTGCAGATTTAATTCTATTGTTTCGAATGACACTGTTCTGCTGCTATCTGTGCATCTTTACCATATACAGAATTAATTATCTGATATTTTTTTCAAATAAACTCCTAATCTAGAGTCTGAAGGCATTTCTATTTCTGGATTCCTTAAACACAAACATTGACACAATCAGATGTTATCATTGGAGGCAAATATCAGCTCACATTGGAAGACAACTGCAAGTGGTATTTGTCGGTCTTCTGTCAAATTCTCCTTCCTCCATTTTGTAGGAAATCATATTTTTCGGTTGCATAGTCATGAATATGTTGTAGGAAAAGGATAGTTTCCCCACACGCAATCCAATAGCTGCATAATAAACACAATAGCTATCACCGGCAGACACATTGCAGGGATTCATAATACCTGTACATTTTCATGCTGTCCAATAGAACATCCCTGATAAAACTTATTCAAGTTGTGAAAACTTTAGAGAACAATTAATAGGTTTTGATATTGTGTTATTGGGAGATGACTTAACCCCACAGCAATTCTTTTACAATGTTGTGATGCTTAAAATGTTGCACAATGCATGAATCAGTATAATGCAATACGAAGGTATTGCCACCACAACCTGCAGCACCAAAAATGAGATTGCAAATATGAGTCACTGTCACTCTAACACAAAAAAAGGAACACCATAGCATAAGGTTAACTGCAGTATAATGTTGGGTATTTCAATGTATTTACACTTCAATACATTTCAGTGTATTACACTACACATTCAAAGTACCTTTTAATTAGCTAATTCATAAATATCACAATAAATGTTGACCTGAGTGGCATTTTATGGGCTTGATTCATTGCATTAATTAGTTGATCCCAACTTCACTGTTAATGAGATAAAATATGTCAGGAATGTTTATTTGAAGAATTGATTGCAGCATTTAAATGTGTCAGTGTTTACACTCATTTGCTAATGAATTACTGCCCAGTTAGTTTATTAAGGAAGCAGGTGGTTGAATGGGAGAGGATGGCATAACTGATGCCATCATAAGTCAACTGATGGAGCCCTGATGTTTATTACAAAGTCTTAATTTTTGACAAGCCCAACACACTCTCTTTCCCTCTTACTCCCTGTTAACTTTTGACAAGTTACTGCCCTAGCTTCTTTTAAATCACATCATTAACATGTATTTGATTTGCACATTTTTATAATATGATATTTGTTTTAAATGGATATTTATAACTTTTTAATTTTATGTGGTCATGTCCTTTTAGTAATTTGTGTTTAGTTTTAACCAATTTGGTTCTTAACCACCTAATTTTAACCCTCTTAAGAAAGTGCTGTATAAATAACGTTTATTTAATAATTTCTATTAAAACTGTCATGGTTTGTACAAATTACAAATATAATGCTATTAGACAGGTTATTTTCTGCCTCCTCAATCCAACACTGTAGACAGAATCCCAGCAGCAGGAATGTTTATTCTCTCTCTATCCTCTCTGTGCAGAGATACAATGGAGGTGGGTTCAGTTGCAGACCTGAGAAGAATCAAGAATGCCATTGGAGTAGCAAGAGCCGTGATGGAGCGCACTGATCACACACTGCTGGTGGGAGAGTCAGGTACATAAAGCTTTATGTCCCCAGGCATAATTCTAATTGAAATAACTGTTATTGCTCTAAAATTAACCAAGACATTTTGAAATCTAGTCAACTCTGTGTACATAAATTCAAGTTACTGATCAACAGAGGCCCTTTAAATTGAGTACTTTGAAATGCAGTTGAGTTGAGTGGGTTTGAAGAACAATTAATAAAATTTGTTTTAAGCATTGGCACGTGAATTCACTTTAGTTATCTCCATCACGCAGCTGTCACATAAGGACAAAAGCATTTCAGACTGTTCTGTAATGTCTTGTTTTTTTATAGCATGTGAATGAGCTGTAATCCCTAGATCACCATCATAAGCAGTTGATGATGAATGCATGTGTCAGAGCTACAGGATAATGCTCTGAACTTAAATAGAATGACTGAATAACAGCCAGGTGTTCTGCAAGGAAACACACGCCATACTAAAAGTATATTGACAGCTATACATTTGTTCTTGTCAGAACATTTTGAGATTATGTGCTTTTAACACACTAGTGCAGTTTAACCAATTAACCAATATTTCTTGTATTTCACATCAAACAATGCCAACAAGTGACCCATCACACAGCTATGCGATTGCCGGACAGACATGTTGTTTGACAAAATTTCCAGTTGGGAACATTCTAGACAGAGGAGCACAAGTCGTGGGTCAAGTAGACTGCAAAATAATTAGCTTTTTTCATCAGTCAATGAGATAAAGGCCAGGGTGAATTTTAAACACATGATGGAAGAAGAAACTGAAAGCGAGACGGGACAGGAAGAAGGATGTATAAAGAGCCATGACCTGAAGCTATCACCTCATCTGTCAAATGTGCACAATTGATTGAGCCAAATACATCAAACAGTATTGGATGACATTCAACAGGAGCACAATACTAAAGATAGCAACCAAAGAGCTTTGAGGGGTTAAAAGGTAGATGGAAAAAAAAAAACTTTGCAGAAATCAACCACCAAAGGCAGAAAGCCACCACAACAAGCAAAATATAAAGCAGGTAACATTAAAACTTTAAAAGAGAGAGACCATCACCAGGGCAGATACAACATGCCTGCTGGTGTTTGTGGAGTCAAAGACCTCAGGCTGGCATTGATTGGAACTGGGCTTTCTGCAAAGTAGTAGCTTTGGTAATCTTGTTTGACTACATGGTTATCCATCTCCTCCAAACTCTTTAAAATCACAAACTATCTTTGAAAAGACCCACAGTATATCTCCCACATAGTTCTTTTATACTGATTTAAAACCTACACACATAGCACATTAATGTACACTCTTTTTATGTTAACTGAATGATGCTAAACGAAGGAAAAAAATGTGGAGAGTTTCTGTACTTTTCTCATGAGAGGAATAAATAAATTAAATAAAAGACAAGAATCACACCTGCCTGGAGATAAAGTAAAGTGAAGGTCAGTTTTAAGCATTTTATTTCTATATGACATGTGTCTTCTAAATCAAATAGCTTTGCCTAATATGTCAAGACCAACTTATTTTATTTTTTACAAGAGGAATTCAATTAATTTGGCTTTATTCACCTTAAACTGAACCATCATTCTCAACAAATGGTAAGGTCACTGCTACTAAAAAATGTAGTAGTACACTTCCTCTCCCACCAGCTACATAAACTACAAGTATATACCATATAAAGGATCGGATTGTCTCCAGTCACTTCTTTGTTTGTGACCTTTTGCTCATCTTATAACCTAAGGTCAGTGTAAACCAGAGTGTGCATCTTACAAATACAACTTCTCTCCTGATAGCATCCGTGTTTGCTGAAAACATGGGCTTCACTGCAGAGGACCTGACAACCAACAAATCCCTGAATATTTTCTCGCACTGGCTGAGCAGCAACTGCCAACCCAATTATCGGAAGGTGTGTGTCTATTAGTGCATAGTTCATAAAAGTCAGCTTTGGACAGTGCACTTTTGTGTGGATTATGTGGTGTCCTGTTGATCAAATTTACAACATTGGGGCTGCCATGTACTGAACAGCATTACAACAAAACAAGTTAAAGGTGACTCAAGTCTAGTTGAGCAAAAGGGGGAAAGCAGATCATTTCTGTCACCCATGTTTTTCCCCAAAGCTTTCTTAACCTACTTATGGCAATTAATCATTTGGTTTAATAGGTACAATACCTTCATTGAAAATTTATTTCACATACACTTGCTACAAAGCTTGGTCAAATGAAATAACTAAATACTGGGAGACGGGAGAGGGTAAAAACAGTTAAAAATACACAGTATGCATTAAGAGCTACTAGACATTGGATAATCCTTGTACTTTTTGAATAATAACGATATCTGCAATGACAGTTTAATATAAAAATATGTTTAGGTGTTATTGTACAGTTTCAAATCTGTACCTGCTTGAATTTGCAAAAAGGTGTGATTTTCTTTTTCCATCTTTACCTTGGAAGCAAATCAGTACTTGAACAGATTTTTTTGAAAAGTTGCTGAGGTCACGGGAGAACAACTGTACTTGCATTATTTATAACTAAAGAGACAGTTTTCAAGGGTTTTGCCTTCATGAAATGGAATGTAACAGACTTGGTATTATAAATAATGCACAGGCACTTTCACAAAAAACAGACATACTTAGACCAACTTTTCTCCAGTGATGGCTTCATGTAAAGCCTGTAGAAAAGTACTGCTGATACAGACACATTGTTCTGCATGAAATGATCTTTGTTTTTCATATTGTAAATTAACTGTTCATGACCCCAGGTTTGTATTTTGAGACTGTTCATTCACATGGAAAAATTGGAAATTTTTAGAAAAATTGTACTCACCTTTGAGATCAAAGGAGCCGAAAAAGCTGAATAAACCATTCACGCCTCCCTGCAGGTCAACGGGGTGCATTCAGTCATTCACAAGAGCAGAGCAGACACCTTGAGGTAGAGAGATTGAGAAACCTTTTGTCAAACTACACTGCACCCTGACAAATATTCACATCTTGTGCTCTGTGCCGACCCCCTATCCCAGTCAACTTAGGAAGAATAAGCTGGTACAGTAGTCTGTCTTTTTCGATAAAAAATGGCTTTTGACTGCCGAAGGACACATTTTTGGAAGCGGCAGGAATATAAATGGGGACATATTTCTTCAAGTTACGTACTAGACCACTGGAAACATGTTTCGTTTGTGAGATTCTAAACCAAGCAAGGCTGCTATCAGTTTGGTAGCAGTTAAAGTACAAACCAATTGTTGGCAACAGTGGTGATTTTTCAGTTAAAGTAATAGAACTATAGTGAAACTCAGAATAATGTCATTATATAAGTGTTAATGATCCTTTCTCTGTGAAAAGAATGTTCTTCCAGATCCTTCCAAGTCCTGTGGACCCTACAAGCCCAGGGCAATACTGAAGGAGAAGAAGAGGGCACAGCGTGCTGATATTCACTCCCATGACACCATAGGTAGGTATCATCAGTTACAGCTGAAAATGAAGTCACCTTTCCTCAGGCAAATAAGTTTAGTATTTAAACTCACAGTAAGAAATCTCCGCCACTAGGACCTAGTTTGATGACGGTATGAAGTAGTGTAGAGTCATAGGAATGTTTGGCAAAAAGTACACTCAATAACATTTAAAAAACAAAAGATATCACACTGGCTTACGAGCAGGCGGACTTCCTCACTCTGATGTTTCATATGGGGGTTTGTAACAGATGCTGTACCAAAGGCAACCAAAGTGAATAGGTCTGTAATCTGAATATAAATACACATTTTGTTTGTAGTATCCATACTAATAGTGTGATGATTGTCAACTATAGGGGAGTTTACTGTCAACAGAGAAGCAAATAATTGTCATCTAATCTATGATTTTATGTTTATTGAACATGTTGTCAACACATAACTAAGAATTCATCACACTTGTGATCATATGTTGACATAATCCTGTAAACTTTCAAGTGGCAGTCGACTAATAAGATGCTTACAATCAGCAGAGAGGTTAAATGATGGTTAGTGAGAGTGCAAAAATATTTAGTCAACAAGAATAAAATCTGTAGAGTGGAAATTAATACTACTGGCAGTTAATTGTCAGTTATCAGTGTCATTAAGTGTCAACTGATTATCTGTTGACATGATACTGAATACCTGTTGAAAGCTAATAAAAAGGTCATTAATGTACTGTCAAAAAAGTGTTACCCAAATTTGTATGAATTTAATGTTGGTTTGCTAATCTAAGGACAGTTACTTAAAGGTCTGGACAGTTTGTTTTGGACATTTTAATGCAGAAATGTTACATAAAATATCTTTAAGTGCTTGAAACCAGACAGTGATGTCGGTTTAGCAGCGCAACATGTCCAAAGTATTGTGTTTCTTGAAAAAACTTCTAACCTGACCTACACTTGCTGATTGTTGCACCAGTGCAGTGCTATACTCGGGGGAAAAATTGAGGCTTTAAATAACTTTTTCACACTGTTTTTTAGCTCCTGCTGTACCCTCATGATGGTTGACGTTTACCACTTCTTTCCTTTTTGTAACAGGGATGGTGGCTCTTGATCAAAATGGTCATGTGGCTGTTGGTACATCAACCAATGGAATGACTCACAAAGTTCCGGGGTATGAAGATGTAATTTAGTGTAATTTTTTTTTTTTTATAAGGAAGAATATCCTATAGGTTTGGAGAGTTGTCCAGAAAGTGTATATACACAAAATTATTATTATTTTTTTTTTCCTCTGGTTTAAGCTTATGAAACCTTTTCATAAACCTAATACATAATGTGAAATGCAACACTGAAAGAAGCCCTAAATCTGCAGTTTAAAGTACAATAAAAGAAATTAAATGCATCTGAAAGGCACTGATAATTAATCAATTAAACTGTTCCCTTATGACTGTATTTTTTTGGGAATTATTTGTGACACTGGTCTGTTTTCTTTGCCATAGTCGTGTTGGAGACTCTCCTATAGCTGGAGCAGGGGCTTATGCAGATAGCTCAGCTGGTGGTGCTGCTGCTACTGGGGACGGAGATATTATGATGCGCTTTCTACCAAGGTAGGGGACCACATTCACTTTGATAACAGCACTGTCAGAAAAAAAAAAGATTTTTTTGTGTTACCTTGCATGACTGTGTGTTCCATTGCAAGGAAGCAAAATGCTTAGAGGCGTCAAATAGAACGTTTAAAAAATGGAAGGTCAGAAAATGTTTTTGCTTTTGTATCAGAATTTGGATCTTTTAAAGCATGGAAGACACGTGAATGTCAAAATGTGCTCGGTTTTATACTAGGTTGCTTCTCACGGGTAAAGTGAGATTAAAATTCCATCTCATGTAAGGAATGCTTTCATTACTACAGCGTTCTTTATCTAATAGTGAATATTTAGTTTTCCTAAACTTCATAGCTTGCCGTGTAGTTAATATTGTGTGAAAATAGCTCATAAAAATCTAGCAAAATTGAATTCCATATATAATTCTAAAACATTCTGGCTGCATCTCAACACCTCAACTTATATTCTAACCAAGATTTATTCTCTGTTCCCCTTTTCCTTCAACGGCTGCCATCATGGTGTTTTTGTGACAAAAGAATTATGTTTAGAGAATATTGACATTTATGCCATGTGCAGGTTTTAAACAGCCAATTCCTGGTGTGAGCTTTGAGGAGTTTGTGCAACAATAGCATTATAAAGACAGGAATGGACTGTTTTGCCCCCAAACTGTCATTTGTACATTCCACAAGAGGCAAGATTTCATTTAAGCTGCTGTTTGTTTTTAAGCCCAGAGAATATGGCAGCCTCTGACGATTTATCTATTTATCTTTAGGTTTATTTATCCTGAAGTAGCTTGGTGAGCACACGTACTTCTTTTTAAGTTTCACTCAGCTGTACATTCACAGAAACACCTGAGGGATGTTTGATGCAGTCTAAGGTTTCAGAGTCACATCCTGGAACTACTGGGGGTGGTGTTTATTTATGAAGTCTCTCTCTCTCTGTGTGTGTACTTGTATTTGTTACCTCTGTTAGACATAAATATTGACCTTGTTGGGACCAGTAGTCCTCATGGAGACCAAAACCTGGCCGTCCAGAGCTGGTTAAGTTTACAGCTAAGATTTGAATTGTAGTTAGATTAAGGATAGGGTTAGGCATTTACTGCTTATGGTTAAGGTTAGGGATGTGCAGTGAGTGTCCTAAGAAGATGGTACATATGGTTGTAAACTATCTCCCCCAGTCTTGTTGGGCCTGTCCCCATGAAAACACAATTGACTGACTGCTTGCATCAACCTGGAGGGGTAGGGGTTGCGTTACTCAATACCACACACAACCCGATTGATTCCTACATGCTGTTTTTGACAAGTCGTTAAAATCTTCTCATCACCTTGGGCACAGTATGACTGTAAATTTTAGTGGTTTTGATACCGAGGATGAAACCGGTTATCAGCCCATGCCTGTCAGACCCATCTCTTTCAGCTCGGTTCTCACAGCTTGCCAGCATGTTGATTTAAGCAGCATTTTCAAAGTGGTGTCCATCTATATGTGGATTTTACTCTGCAGTTCTGCACCATTCTGAGGACATGCCCAAGTCTATCCAAACGGTGACACCATAATCTGGCTTTTAGTCTTTATTATTTGTCAGTTGGTTTTGTTACTCTGTTTGTTAGTTTTACATGCGCTGGTGAAAAGAAACCTGCTGCAAATCTTTTTTTTTTTTTTTAAAAAGGAGCCAGGTCAGTCCGAGTATAGCAAATGAAGTTATTTTTTTAATCTTCTCCTGTATAATAATAAAATCAAAGCATTTTAGCATTAGAATGAACCTAGGCTTAGGCATTTAGTTTAGATGGTTAAGGACGAGACAATGAGTAGTCTCACAACTATACAAAAATATGTGTGTGTGTGTGTGTATTTCATTCATCATACCCACTTGCTACAAAGCAGTCTCTCTTAACTTGATGCCCAAGACGTGTTGCATCATTGCCAGCAATTGGCCATTTTAACACTACGGGTTTATGTGTTATGTTGTAAATGAGAAATATCTTTTAACAACTGCAGGGCCAAAATCCTGAATATCTCCATTAAACTGTGTCATTAGGTGCATTCAAATGTAAAGAACCTCTCTTTTAGGAAGAATAATTTTACTCCCAGTTATTTGCCATCTTTTGTGCACAGTACACATCACATGATACATCTTTGTTCATAACAGGAACAATGCTCCATCATTTGTATATTTAGTTTTTGTTTTGCTTATTACATGTGTCAGTATTTGTTTTATAAATCTGACCTCAACATATTGGAGGATTTTCACTTGTTTTGTTTCTGTCGCACAAGTAACTAATTAGTAATTTGAACACCCGTTTATACCTGCAGTGTAATATGGAGTGAAGGTAAATCACCAACATTTTGCTAAATGCTGTTGTCAGATCACTATTTTTGAACATGTTATATTCCTATGTATCAGATTTATCTCCCACCATTATTGCGAGTGAACATCCCTATCATCATCCTGGTTGGTGGCCTTGACAGTGATTCTGGGTTTCCTCATGTGTACTATGTTTTATTATGCCAACAGTTACTTGGCTGTGGAGCTGATGAGGACCGGGGCAGATCCCTCAACAGCCTGCAAGATGGCCATTTCCAGAATCAAGAGGCATTACTCAGAGTTCTTCGGAGCCATCATCTGTGCTAACACCACAGGGCATTATGGTGAGTGTTTGGTTCACAAATACAGCTTGCACTCCTCCCTGTTGACATTTTTTCCCCATTTGACAGAAATCTCTCTAATTCTGGCTAATCACAGAAGACAATTTAAATTCTTGATTTAATAATACCATACATATTATTAAGATTTCTCTATTTCCAAAGGCCAGTGTGAATTATGCTAAAATATGTAATGAGTCCATACAGCTGGGAAATAAGAACAAAAATGAATAATAATAAAAAAAACATATCCTGCAATGTTTGGGATTAAAAGTAATGTACTGTAGCTTGTATATCCTGCCCAAGATGAAAGAGGGACAAGGGAAGAGAGACAAAGAGCATCAAGAGGAGCTGATTTCACAGCTATACTACTCACTTGCTTTGGCATAAAACAAGATTTATCAATTTTATCATAAATAAGATGTGTAGCTGTATTAATACTGTGCCAGTGGTGTGAGCACAGCTCTGATTTTCTCTCCTTTTAACATGAGCAAATATGAGGATTGTGTAATTCTTTACAATTTTTTTTACCTATATTTAAAATAAAAAATAATATATAAAATAAAAACATATAACATTTGGTAATCCATGACCCATACTAAAAATAAATCTTAATAAAATATATAAATATCAGCAAATATGCACAATACATTACACGAAAAATTAGCCATACACAAAATCCCTTACTTCCAATTATCTGTCTGCTAATGTCACTTTTCTCATTGAGGATTCAAGTTTTTTGTAATGAAATTTGAATACATTTTTGTAGATTTTGTACTCGTTTAGTTTGTCCACTGAGGGCTGAGCTGAGCCAACTCCTAATATAAAAATAAAAGGGTTATTCAATGGTCATTAAAAACCATCAATTCATACAATGAGGTGATTGTATGCTTATAAAAAGTTTAAGTACAACTTTTTTTATTCTCAATTTCTGCTATATAAAAATAATTTCACCATCCACACTTACTGTAGCTCAGCTCAGTCTATATAGTGACTACACAGTGGCTTTGTTCTCATGACAACAGACAGACTTGAAAATAACTGTAGCAGCTAAGGCAGAATGCAGTTTCTTATACAGGTAGGTAACATTTTCCTTTACATAAAAGCTACAGTTATATCAGGATTGCAATTTATATATTTATACCTTTGGTTTTGCATATGACACACATTATAGGTATGAAAGATGAATGTAATGAGATGATGAAGACATCCAAGGATGTTGTCCACAGTTGTTAGAGTCACATGAGGCCAAGTGTGAGGGATTTAAACATTGTTCACATTTGGCTTGTGCAACTATAAGGGGACATGATGTTTACACTCGGCCTCAGGTGTTTCCGACTCTAATGACTGTCATTATTACATCCATGAATGGCAGTTTTCTCTCTGTCTCATTACTGTCGTATCTCAGCTTGGAACACTAATGAACCAAGTCACATCAATGGCATAAATAACAATCCTGCAGAGGTTAAAGAGAGGTTAAATACCCGAGGTCTCTCCACCACCACCACTTATGACTAATAGACTGCACATAAACATAAATAGTCTACTGTCTGTGGATCTGGAGAGTAGAAAGTTCCTTAAACCTATATTCTCCTAAATGGCCATCAGGGGGTGACTCCATTGGTTGCAAAAATAAGTCAGTCTGTATGCAAGTCAATGTATAAAATAAAAAAAAAAAAAAAAGAAAAAAGATTGATTTTGAATCAATAAGACAATAAAGCAGTGTACGACTATGGGAGTGCGATTCACAACAGATCTGCAAGTTCCTGTAGATTCACCTCTCACCTCTTCTCCCGCTCCTTCCATTCATATACTGTGTGTGTGAAGATGGCACTAGTTAAACTGCAAACCTGCACTGACATCTGAACTCAGTTCAGATGTCAGTGCTTTGCCATTATTTTGTCAAATTTGAAACCTGTCAGAAGATGCAAATCTTATTAAAATATCTGTAACATCACTGTCTCTTTGCTATCCTCAGGTGCTGCCTGTAACAAAGTCCCCGGTTTTTCCCAGTTTTACTACATGGTGTTCAACTCTGAGTCAGATATACCACTCCTGCAATTTGTGGACTGCTTCTGAATAGGTTATGATCGGCGATATCATTTATTATTATGTATTCAAATTAATTAAGTCCTCACACTGTGTTTTAATGCTGAAGATTTTGGTTTTAAGTACACTTGAAAATTTAATTGCTGCAACTTTGATTACTTCTTTACACTTTATTAAATTCATGGCAGTTTTGTTGTAATATTTTGTTTTTCAGTTTACATCATTAAATATTGAACTTGGCAAATGATATACAAATAGACAGATTAGATTGATTAGAAGTGTCAATTACTTTTCAGGACAGTCATATTTGACACATTGTCACATTATTTATGTAAACATGTAGCATTAGTGAACAGCTAAAAAAACACATTAACAACCAGGAAGGATGGACATTCTTGGTCCATTTTCTGCCCACTGAAAAAAGTCACACTGTTTACCCTTTTGAAAACTGCAGGTGTAGAAATTCCGACCATTGTTGGGCCCTATTTTCAGTACAGTCCTCATTAAACAGCATTTTCCATGGTGACAAGAGGGGAAATGTGTGTCTGCCCACTGCAACAAAAAACATAGGGTTGTATTTCAGTCATCTAAATCTGATGCAAAAAAAAAAGTGTATCAGCTAAAACTAAAAATCCTTAGAAAGACTGAAATTTATTTACTTTACAGACAAAACAATGCTATGGACACAAGTTGGTTTCCATTTTCACCTCAAAGAAGTTGCACTTGGTCTCCCTGGGCAGCGAGCAGGCATAGAACTGCCGTCCCTTATTCTCCCCGTCCTTGCGGACCACTCTGAGGATGGCTGGACGACGATGGGATGTACAGCAAGGCACACTGGGACCGGGGGAGATGGAGGAGCCACCGCTTGTCGCTCCTATTTTGCGTGCACTGACAAAAGTGAAGAATAGTCTTATTAGTGTGAAATAAATTCACAATAAAACACAGGAATACCTGTCACATCAACCCTTATTAGGGAGCAAACAACCACTCCTCAACAGAGTGTGATGGCATGTGAGGGTAATAATTGTATTTGCATGGTAACCCCAAGGCTTCACATCAATCTGGGCTTTCTTAACAATGCTGCATTAAAAATTCCATGGTCAGATGCTTTTTTATCCTCCTTATCTCCCTGAACTTGCAAAAAACTTCTCTTATTATAAAGTTATTCCCGAATAGCCAAGCAAGGGATTCACTCACCCGGAGTTGGGGGTTCCATTTTGAGCATTGTTACTGGGAAAAGGACTGTGATCAATTCTCATTTTCTTGGATGGGTGACTGTAGGAGGCCAGTGACTTCCCATTGGAGAACTCGGTACTTTGCTTCTGCCAGCCACCAGAGGCGTAATTGGGGCTTGTTGTCCCCTGGCAGTTGCTGTTTTCATATAAACCTCGCTCTGCCGCCAAGGAATTCAAATGACTGCCGGCTGGAGAGAGTGGGGAGTTTACAGGCTTTGGCTTCATGCTCAAGTCAGAGAAAACAAGTGTGGAAGTCCCAAATGCAGACCTCCAGTTGACTTTGAGCTCCTCTTGTGGTTTCTTGAAGACAGTGCAGGGGTACTTAATCAAATCAGTGGTGAAGGGTGATGCCTCAGTGGTAACGTTGCCTTTGTGGACAATGGAGAAAAAGCCACAATGAGAAACCCATTTAAGGAACTGGAATAATATGTAGCTCATTCCAGTACACTGGCTGTTCTACAATGGAGAAGGTTGTTACATTTAAATGGTTAGCTTGCAATAAAAAAAAAAAAAAAAAAAAAAAAACAGTGACTGCTACACTCTGTATTCAGAAAATATATGTTGTACTTATGATGCTTCCATGCAAAATTTTAGGCTACATTGTCTGGATGACTATCAGTTTCAATTTGGGCAGGCTACTTAGCCCCCAACTGCTTTAGTGTTGCTGCATTATGGTCAACCAATATATAACAAGTCAAATGCTAACCAGGACACTGTTTCTGGAGAAATTAGTGTCTATTATTCTTTTCTACATTTTTAAGGAATAATTTCTATTATTGATGTTAGTTCAAAAATGTAGGTGAATCTCATCACTCTCAGGTGGTTACAAGAAGTCTTCATAAAAGTATTACTCTCTGTTGGAAGCTTAAATGTTTCACTTTCAAAGATTTCTACAAGCACTTTTTTTCCTTAAATGTGAATTATAAATGAATAAATTTATAATTCATTGAATTAAGGGCAACCTTAATTCATGCCCCTGTACCCCATCCAAAAGTGTGGCTTATTTGAGAACATTTGAAGCAACTGCAGGACCTTGACCCAAAGTGGACATCTGACATCTGGCAAATTACCAGTGCTTCAGTAGCTCAGCATAAACAAATGAGCCACAGGCAAACTGTAGTCTGAATGGTGATACTCATGCAGCTATTAGGGTTTTCAATCAGAATTGAAAGGAAAAGAAATGTGGTAGTATGATCACAGGAAAAAAAAACAAACTATGAAATATGAAAAAAATAAATAAAAACACTGTAAGTCATTCGACTGTGGTTTGGCAGTTGAAACAGACACCAAAGATTTCTCACACTTCCTTCACTGCTGCCATAAAGTATCTAAAAACAGTCAGAGAAAAATGGCCAGTTGACAGACATGCTCATTACTTTTGCAGAAACATAAAGGAACAAACATGGAGAAATCAGCTCACTTGTCTGCGGTGTCACTCCAACAGCTTGGTGCCTTGCTCCAGAAGTGCTTGAACACCGGTGGCAAGCATTCTGTGGCATCATTCAGCTTAACAGAAAAACTGTAGCTACTCGTGTTACATCATTTTCTTACAAGGGGGTTCTGTCGCCCCATTAAATTCAGTGACAGTGATGCCACAATATTTTACTCACCCTGAGGTCTTGGAGTAAGGCAGGCATCACAGGCTGTTGCTGCAGGCTGGTTGATGAGTGTACAGAGATGACAGGCCCAGTCCTCTTCCTCCTTCTTAGCCACATCATCACTGGTTCTCTTATTGTACGCCCAGTCAATCAGGCTGTTTCTGACAGGGAGCTGACTGGATAAAGTAAACAGGGGTGACAAAAATAAGTCTTTGTGACTAGAAACAGGCTTTAATGTAAGAAACATGCACTGAGGCAGAATCATTACTGTGTAAACACAGAACTATCCTTTGTAATAACACATAATACACAAACAAAACGCTTTAGAAAGATTCTACACTTCTCATATTATGTGTCAGTGTGTTTACAGCACATCATCACATCACATCTAGATATTATGAACATTAAAATATTTATGAGTTGCTAGTAAAATATTCCACTCATTTGATTATGACATAGGTCTAGATTACATCCACTGCTGTGAAAACTCCAATAGGAAACCCTGATCCCATTAAGATGTTTGCATGTCTAAATTGCATATTCTGAATTTGACATTAAATCAGGTTATGGTAATCAGAAAATCCTGTTTACATGGCAGTTTGTATATGCAGTAGCATGGAAACAGGAACATGAAAAATTATATTAGCAACTCATATATACAAAATAATGATGTAATGTGAATATGGCTGATAGTCAGATTATTGGTGTCTATGTTAATATAGTCAAAGAGAGCAGACTAAAGCCTCCTCTACATAAAGCAGTATTGTGTATAAGCACCACATGACAAAAGCCTACTTTATCATAAAAATCTGACCACATCAGAAGTATCTAGATATTGCTAATAAACTGGTTCTTTTTCATATATTGATCATACATTTCATATATACTGATCATACATTTTAATTTTTTCCCTCATTGCAGTTTTACAGTCTCCTCAGTTTCAGGGTGCATGCTGGTTCACTGTCACTGAACTGACTTGAACCAAACAGTCATTTTAAATGTGATTTCTAATACCTGTGCTTTTCCTGCTAGAACATTTCAAAATGGCTGACAGTTTAACACCACATTCAACCCCAAGATTAGGAACCAGTCTGGTATGTGACATCCTTCTCCCTTCCCATGTGACATGCCACTCTGTACTGAATATTTAACAAAGACACAATAATCCCTAAAATAATCTTTTAAATAATAAATAAGAGGTATTACAACAAGTATTACTCTAACAATAGAAAAGACAGGCACAGAGAAAACTTTAACAAGACAAACATTTGCTGTTTAATTAGAGAATAAAGTTGTGCTATTATACGACAATATATTAGCTCCAAGCGTACATGTTAGAGCTCCAACAACCGACATAAAGCTCAACTATGTTTGACAAGAAGGCAAATCTGCTCTGCCAACAGTCATGGAGGAAAGTGGCTTTTAGGAAACTTTCCTCAGAAAGCATTTATCAGTCGAGTAATGTGTTGTAAGGGCTTAAGGCTCTAACCCCTCGCAAAGCTTTACTCAAACACAACCCAGGAGGTGTTGAGCCAGTGCCCTGTCTGGCAAACACAGCCTTACATGTGCATTAATACCCCCACCCTCATAACACTCCTCACTCCCTGCCAAGCCCATCTGCCTGCAAACATGGCCTCTCCAAATTTGAACCTGCTCTCTGAAAAGGCTTTAGAACTTTCTGCAAAGACTTTTGGAAAGCTTTATCACCTTCTACTTCAGTGAAATCACAGTTAAAACAACTCAATGAATAAGTTTAGATAAAACCTACATATTGTTTTTAAGAATAATCAACTGAGAATATTTTGTTAACCTTAAATGTAGCCCGTATTAGGAAAATATGAAATAAATTGGTTGAAAGAAAACACACTGTTGTTATTTAATTTCATTTTAGACATTGCCCACATGTACACTACCCTTCAGTAAAACCATCCTATTGACAATGCAAGGCAATACCTTTCCAGTCAAACTGCCATTGTCTTTGAGAATTTATACCTGATGTCAACCCCACTGGGATCACCCTTCTGACAGTGCTCACAGAAGTAAGTCATCCTGCCATTGTCTCCAAGACGACAGATTGTGATAACATGAAAGCACTGGCCACACTGGGGACGCTTGTAGACTTTGTAATGTTTGTAGAGGGGAGATCCAGATTTGCGACACTGATAGAGATGAGGATAGACAAAAGTGAACAGAAAGATTAGGATGAGGATACCATGCAAAATATTTTGATTTTCTTACTTTCTATTATGCATAGAGAAAAATGATTTTTGCTTTACCCTGCCCTACAGACAGTGGAAATTTGAATTTTGTTCTCAGCAATACTGGATTTCAAAATAATCTTTTCTCTATAGTTACACTGGATTAGGTCTTAGCTATACACCACAAGTAAAATGATATAACATCTACAGCAAGCTTTACAAACTTTCAAAAGATAAACAAATGTCTAACCTTATAAAACAGGAGTGTAAAATCACGTGTCATTTTCACCAAGTGATGAATTTGTTCATCTGTCAGCTGCTGAACCTGAGAATGACACAGTGCGGTTAGTTACAGTTCACAGCCAGAGTGAATAAATAATATTTGTCTAAACTTTCATTTCAAAACAGATGAAAAGTGCCTCACAGTCAGCAGATCAATAATACAAGCACATAACCAATGAAGAAATCCTGGCAAGAAATAGAAAAACTGGATTGCGAATGATGTGAAAGAAGGATAATTACTTATGTAGTATTGCCAAGTCTAGCAGCCCAGGCAGGGAGCAAGAATCTGACTCAGGCTCAGACAGCTATAAAAAAACACCACTTGTAGTATTTTCAGGTTTGATAATGGTGGAGATGTTCGTAAAGATTCAGCAGTCCCTGCAGAAGAAGGGGGCAAAAGTCCCAGATTAATGTTTTGGTCCAGTGTGCTATATTCTTGTATCCTTCTGATATTTTCTGAAAGGGAGCCGAGCAAAGTCACTGCAAGAAGCATTTAAGCTGCAAAGCATCTCTTACTTAGAATGCTTAGGTCTCCCTAAAAATGACACTTTTATTCTGTTGTTTTCTTAATACAGAATATTTCTTAATAAAATATTTATTCAGAGCAATGTGAAGCAGTGGCTAGGAAGCTTTCACTATCTTTCAGGACTGCTAAATACTGTACTTGCTATGCATGTTTTTATGCAAGTCTATGACATAATGAGCCTATTTCTGACTTTTGAAGTTAGTAAAACAAAAATTCCTAAGGATGTTATGGTCTCAATCGTTAGTTTCAGGTCCTCTTTAATTAAGCATGGTGTCCATCTTGTAAAATATTGTCCTATTCAGTTACACAGATGATGAAACAGGGTGACAGTGGATGTCAGTCACAGTCTTGGTTAAATCTATCCACACTCAAAATAATAAGAAACATGTCTCAAGTCAGGGTATGCAGCTTTTGTCAGCTGCAGCATAGGTTGTATATGGACGCCTTTGCCGCTGGCTGCAGCTGACCTGAAGTCTTAACGTTATTAAATGGGATGGTTTGGCCTGTGGATTCTCCTTATTCGTGAAGCACCACTTGGCTTGGGGTACGTTGGTTTTAAGATTAAAATATTAAGGCTAAATATATATTGTGAAATAATTTATTTCATCATCTGCCCTTTTATCACTCAACTGATAACATTAGTAGATACGGATGTTAATAAGTTACTGTTTGCCAATTAATTGTCGAAAAATGAAACCAATTAAAATTGTTTTAATTAATTAACCAACAATGTCTCTTCACATCTTTGTGTTGTTACGCACGACTTTACATGTGTTGTAGTTACAACTTACATCAGCGTAGTGTCATTAGCTGGAGAAAAAGTGAAAATACCTGGATGTGAAGCTGAGCGAAAGAGCAGCTACAGCCATGATAATGCTGCGTTTCAAATGCATCTAACAACACTGAAAAAGAACAAGCCAACTTCCTCTGAGACAAAAATCTCTCAGCTGAATTTAAATGACATTGACTGGAAAAGAGCAATGTGCTGACACAGCCTAAGACGGGAGGGCAACTTATAAGAGCCACTTCAGCCATGGTGTCCACTTTTACTATTTTGCAGCATGCTCTGCCTCTAGCCAAGTAATTGTCCTTGGGATCTTGAGCAAGCCAGTCTTTTAATTTTCTTTGGTGAGACAGAGATCTTGGAATTTGCATTTCCCAGACATCATATAATTTGCTCTCTCTTGCTTAATGTTACTCACTCATTGTTTTGCATGGAATCTCACGGGAGAAAGAGACGCTTTTTTCTGCACAGTCTATGTACATCAAGCAAAGCAGGGAAACAGTAGGTGGTGTTGTAACAAACAAGGGAGACATTTACCTAAATATCAACTTAACTTTTTCTTGCAAAAAAAAATCAAGTACTTTCAATGACACATATATATTTAGGGTAATTTTAAAAAACTTTCAATGGCCTTGATTTTTTTTTTTCTGCATTCACAAGCTTTCAAGGATTTCAAGGTTCAGCAGGAACCCTGAAAAGCAACACTCTTGTGCTGCTAATGCATAATGTTTAAAATTTGAACTAAGAAAAAGATCTATAACCGAATATTAACTAAAATCAACTAATGGTTAAGGAAAATGCACAGAATTTGCACCCTAATACTGAGAAACATATTGGCTATAGCAGCAGACAAAGGCTCCAGAGCCTGAATTTGCAAAACAGCCATGGTCTCTTCCAGTTTCAAAATACCAAGCTGCTGCTGACCAAACTACAAAACCTGAGGCTTCGAAACATCAGTTCACAGGGTTGAGTTTTAATCAGTGAGGGAAAAAAATCAATTTGCATTTCTATACTCGGTACATTCATAGACAAAAGAATATTTCCATTGCAAAACTGCACCACCGAAAAGGCAAATCTCTGCCACTGTGCATTTGGGATTTTCCTCCATTTTACCCTCCTCATTGCAATGCATTACTCAATAATAAAGGGTTTTAAAGTTTTTTCTGTTACTGGGCTGAACACAATCCATCATCCTTTCCATACCTTCACTGCTGGGTGGAAGCCTGAGTCAAACAGGGCTTCATTTTTAATGATGTTGCCAACGCCTGGCATTATGGTCTGGTCAAGGAGAACGTCACAGAGCATCCTGCCCCTTTGACTCCCCACTGCTTCCTCAGATTGGGAGAAGCTGAACTTAGAGGAGCACACATCCAGACTCTCCATAGCCCTCACCCTTTGCTCACAGTCCTCTGTCAACCTGCAGGAACACAAGTGCATAGTACAAGAAGCATTTAGAAAACGTATGGCCACTGTTACTGCATGTGTGCCACAAGGTCACAGGTGCACTTGTGAGGTTACGTGCTGCAAAATAGTTTCTTTCATAAATTTTTTTATTTCAGTTTGTTTGTGATAAAACAGAGCAGCATAAGTGAAATTTTCCAGACAGTAGAAATAATTGTGTCTTGCTACCAAACAGTGCACCAGGACCTTACAGTCGATGAACAGGACAAATCTTCAGCCAAATAGGTGACGTTTTTCATGCAACAGCAGCCACCGTCTTCAGATAGCCTAATGTAGGACATACTCCCTGTATGAGACTCATACCCCAAGGTGAACTTCTGTCACCTCAATCTATCTGGGCAAGCTGGTGTCCCCATTACCTTATTTCCACAGTGCTGTCAAAGAAGCACACAATGTCGTTAGTCAGGTGTATTTCCAGCACTGGTGCAGAGCCCGTACGAGCCTTCCTCTCAGCGGGGTTTATACACATTGATCCATTCATACCAAAGTGGACTCTACAGGATGTAAGCATAAAAGAAATACAAATTCACTTTAAAGATAGTATGTTTTAATCCATATAAGACTTGCCAAGTAAAGAACAAAAAGATAGCCTATTGGTTGGAGACTCAATTGTGTTAATAGAAATGTCACAGACTCTATTCTTGCACTGTGTGTGAGCCTCATGTGTGCTGATTGAGTACTCCAATGGAAGTCACTGGCAATAATACCTTTTTGTACATTATTGATTTCATATATTGATTTAAGTGACACTAAAAACTGTAACTGTAAAAGACATACATCTATATATATATTTTAATTGTTACAGATAATAACAATACCCTTTTTTACAGCGGCAGCCTTCCCTTTAATATCTGTAGCTTTATTAGATCATCATAGCCACCGCTGCAAGTAGGTGACTGAATTATGGCTATAACTATAGCTATACTGCATTTATATTAAGGTTCTAGATAGCCCAGAACATTGACATAGTTATTTTGATCAATAACAATTCCTTCAGTGATTTTCCATAAAAAGTACTATACCACAACGTAACACAATACTGTAATTTCCAGTTACCAAAACATATAAATATATATGCATATAAAAATGTTTTATCTATAAGTCATAATATTTAGCAACAAAAAATATCCAACTGCAAACAACACAAGCAACGGTATACGTTGAGCACATAAAGCATCTTTATTTTCTATTAAAATGTGGAACATCAAATTATTAACTATGGGACTATTTGCAGCTGTGGCTTACTTTGAAAATCTGTATCTGTATTGTGTTGTTTTTGGACCACATCTCTGGATTTCCAAGAATATTTAGTCGACAGCGATGCATAGAAAAGCTGAAAATCATATAACTGTTTTAAAATGTTATTATGACTTGGCATTAATTGTTGAGAAGGCAACACACTGTCATGTGTCACACAAATTGGTGAAACGACACTGCTGTCAGTAGACTCCTGAGAGGAAAAAACTAAACGTTTTTTGATATGGCATGCTTTGACAAAAGACCTAAGACTGAACCTAGAAGCTACTTGTAAATGCAGTTAAGAGGTTAGTAGATGCATTTCTTCATTACCTTAATGCTCTTGTCCCAAAATATACGAAGAGCTCCTTCCCCAGAGTCTGTACACCGGTGTACAGACAGCCATGAAAACAGTGAAAGCCATGTCCATCAGGGTTGGATTTCTTTTTAAAGGAAAACTTTAGTTACCACTGATAAGTCACTGTATGAAAAGGCCGAAATGTGACATAACCTTACTCAGCACACAGATCAGCTATCATATTAAAAGCAGTTGTCTGTGGCTGTACTTATACATACATTCTAATTATTGTTATGACCAAGGAAAGCCTCACTGAGATTTGAAGGCAGTACCCATTTAACAGGGTTTCACACAAAATTATTGAACATATATTAATCTATAAAAACAACGAAATACAGTATCATAACATGAAAATATACATCATAAAAAATGTCAGTGTCAGCATTCAGCGATCAAACAGACCTGCTTAAACAGCCAAGTTATTCATAGGTAATTTAAAAACTTCCAGTGAGACTAGTTGTGTAATTACCTAGCTGTTTCTGCAAACAATTCCATGATGACAGAGAAGCAAATAGAAACACCTTTTTTTCCAAACTCAGAATATCGCATATAAATAGGAATATACACATATCACATTATGTAATGTGCAAGTTGTGACATATTCTGCAAAGTAACTAAGAATAGTTTTAAAAAAAGCCACTGGCCCAGTATTACGCTGAACCTAACAAAACCACATAGAGACAAATGGCAACCACATTTTCATAATCTATAAATATGTTTAGTGAAGATATATAATGAGCAGATGTCATGGCTGATTTGTGTGTAAAAAAAAAAAAAATAATAAACTTACTGTGGCTTTTGTCAAACTGCCTCTTATTTCTTTCACTTTCTGTCCTCTCTGGACTCTGGAGCGGATTTTCTCTCCGTTCAATGTGCAGCCTGGACCTTCAACCATCTTCCAGTTTTTCCAAAATACATACCAAGTTTTAATCCAACTTAAGTGATAAAATGCTTGCTGTCGTCTCGGCTCCCCGCCACAAAATTCAATCCTGCGCATGTGTTGTGTGGTTTATATCCGGGGTTTCCGGTGAAGTTTGCGTCTTACGGCACATTGCTGCCCCCTACAGGTTGGGATAATACTACAGGTTTCTATCTACATGGTCTGTAAACTTGTTTTCTTTTCCTAACCATGACTGATTCTCATAAGGATTCAACAGGCTCTTCACTTAAACAACCTTTGTGTCCAGTGATCCAGTTGCACATGACCTTTGTTTTTCTATGCAAGAGTTGTTTTACACGAAGAGCTGTTTTTGCAGTTTGTTGTTTTCTGAAAATACAATTCCTCTCCTCATGTTTATTTATATTTGCCTCCCTGTCACATTCTCCTAAGGACCTAAGAACACCTGCACATGTACAATATATATATATATAAAATACACTTAATTAGACTGGCTTTTGTGTTGTATTTTATTATTATTATTGCTTTATTATTACTTTTTAACCATTCTTATCTCTTTTATTTATTCTTTTTTCTTTTATTAAATTTGAGTGTCTATCAATATTATTTATTTTACTAGATTTTTATTGTTATTGAAATTGCTACGGAAATATTTAGTTCTGTGTATCTTTTATGACCTTTCATTCATTGCCTTTGCTATTATTGATTATTTTGCATGCGTAAGACTCAAAACCTTTTCAATTCATTTTAATAACCATTGTTACATTTAAAGCACTCTGCATTGCATTTAATTTGATTTGATCTGCCCCCTTAAATAATAATTTTCCCACTCTTGAACAGGGTAGTGGCACAACTTCCTTTCTCCTCATCTTTGTCAAACATCTTCATCATTGTCTTTATGTGAACTGCCAACCCATATCGTGACATTACGACCCCTCAGCCCTTTACAGTGCCCATATTGACATATTGAGTCCCCACCAAACAATCAAGAAATGTAAAAGACAAAATATGTTGTAAAATAAGTATCTATCTGAATTGTAAAAGGCAAATAAAGATTTGACACACTTGCAGGGTTTTGGCCCTGTCTGCACATTTTTGTTATATCTCATATCTCATCACATAATGTCAAAAACGTCTATCTTATACATTATATTTGTATAAAGCAACTTAAAGACAACAATATATGTTAATCTCCACTTAAATTCTTGTTTTTCAAAACCTTTTTGAAAAGAATTTCACTTACAAGTGACAATACATAGTAATTTCTTTGATTATCCACTTGAGGGCGCTAAAACATTACTTTTACAGCTGCGGCCCAGACAGACGAATCTGTGACGTAGGGAATGTGTTTGCAATTACTGTGGCTATCAAGATTTGGATTTTACACAAGCTATATCCAACATTTTTTTTTACATTTTCTACTACTTGCTCATTTAATATCTGTAATTTATTTGATACGCAAATGAATGAATGAGAAATATTCAAATAGCATGTAAAAATTTTATGTTATACTTTCAGCATAAGAAGCATGAAATTGACTTTGTTGTCAATGTACTGACAACTGTATGGCAAATATCACACACACACACACACACACAAATGTAAGAATTCATTAGTATTAATTTTATGTTTCTTTAATTTTATTTTTTAATTGTCCTTATTATCATTACATCTTTACATCGCTGGAGTGATTGTCCTTTGCATTGTACATGTTAATGACTTATCAAGAAGGTTAATTAGACAGACGGACAGACAGATAGATAGATAGATAGATAGATAGATAGATAGATAGATAGATAGATAGATAGATAGATAGATAGATAGATAGATAGATAGATAGATCCCATAGGGAAATTCATTGAGCATACATGATGTATTTGGGTTTCTAAGATAAAACATCTCCTCTCCTACATCTATTATACTGTGATAAATAAACTCCCAGGTGTTTTTTTTACTTGTTCCATATGGCTGAAAAAAAAAAAAAAATATTTACAGGATTATAATTTGCATTAGTCAAACAATTTTCTGCATGGCTTGCTTGTGTAATAGCAACAACTTCTTCGCTCTGCAGTTTCGACGTCCAGAGACCCTTCTGTTCGCCCAGTTAAAAATAGACTGTGTGTGTGTGTTCTCCAGCCAAGTGCACAGACATGCCCTCCCTAAAAAAAGCAGCACTCAGCAATAATGTGCGTTAAAGTTTGAAGCTGCCCTAATGGAAGCTTGACACTTGACGGGTTGGTTTGGAGACTGAGTTGAATTATGATGTAATTCAATCCAAGTTAGCTGATGCCACCCTCCAACTCACAGTTGCCTCTTGTACGGTATCCTGGGATAAAGCATATATTTCCTGGGCTGTCTCTGCAGTTTTCTGCCCCTTCCACACAATGAGACATTATAAAAGTTTAAAGGGCACTAAGTCTTCACTATTTTCCTCTGATCGGGCTCTGATATATTTATATATAGTATATATATTTTTACTGCAGCACATGGGAGAGCATGTAAAGAACATCCTGTAAGTGGACCATGCTGCAGCATCAGTTAACTGTAAAGAAGGGGATTCAAAAGAACTCTTTTGAGTTAACTTAAAAAAATCCCACTGTGACCTAAAGGACAAAAGAAACGCCAGTATTGCATATAATCTATTTTAATGTTTATAGTTTTATTAAAGCCTGTGAATTCCACCCAGGGGTCGAACCGGCGGTGATGACTTTGATGTAAACTTTTGAACTGTTTTTACGTTGAGTTCACTTGATCTACAACCATAAACACAGCGTTCACCATGTTTTTTAAAAACATACAATGAGCTCCGTAGCTGATTTGCACTGACGTCTTCACCTTACCGTCAGACATGTTTCACTCTCCCCTCGCACTGAGCACGTGTTGCTGTTTCATAGTTTGAACTATGGATCTTTATGGAGCTTGTGATACCAGCAGCCGCCAAGAAGTCCCCCATGCTCACTTTGTTTTGCTGCAAAATCACGCCAGTGACATCTGCTTTCACTTAGCTCAAGGAAGGACACACTTAAACAACATTAGCCTTTTTTTTTTTTTTTTTTATTTTGCTCTGAGAAAAAACCTCTGAGGCTAAACTCAAACCTCAGAGTCAGTGGAGCAGGCACCACACAGCCTGCAGTTTGTCAGCCTTAAAATGTAAAATGTAAAAACAAAAGTGCATATATGGAACAGATGTAAGGTGTTTCGGGATCTACATAATCATTCAGGCATGGCCAACAAACTGATGAGCAGTGGAGGGGAAAATGTGTCAAGGTGTGTCAACATAAACACACTGTGCTTTCAGGTGTGGCAAACAGAACAAATGGATCATTAACTTCACTTTGTGTATCCACAATCTGTGTGTGTATCTGAATGCTGAGTTTCACTTTCCCCACACATGTGCTCTATGTCTTTATGGTTCTATACGTGTAATACTTTTTAGTTTTTTCATGCTTTTGTTGTAAACTTTGCTGTGCTGCCCCTACATCCTCTTAATTCAGGAATTCATTACACATTAGCACATCTAGACTCGTTATATGTGTGGGAGTAGTCAATTGTATGTGCTTATATAATATCCAGCTATTTTATGGGTACAGAGGTGAAGGAAATCTGCCCACAAAACACTTTACAGTCAGATGTTGAATCGTAGAAGCCACTGAGTGGACTCCCTTGATTCTTTTCCCCCCACATTGTTTGTATGACCATTTCTTACTTTTCTGTGAATAGTAATTTTTTTTTTTGTTTAAGACATCAAGTATGCTTTTGGGGAGGGTTGACTTTTATTACCGCTGGATGAAAAAATTATTGTTAAATCTCAAAAACAGTCTCCAGTATTCTTTATAATAATAAATTACTTTTATTACACATAAGTACCAATTTCCTTTAAGCCAACTTCCTTGATGGCTTGCTTGTGTAAGAGATTCAATGGCTTCCATAAAACCCCATCTGGTCGTCATTCAGTTTGCCAAGCATAACAACTGCTCTACTGTTGGTTGAGCTTAATGTTTGAAAATTATTTTTTGCTGATTGTAAAAGATATTAGTGTTCAGAACATATGAACTTATGAACACTTGACTGTATATTCAGGGCAGGTGGGAAATCGCCGCCTTGCTTTGGGACATCTGGCTGAATTATGTATAATTTTTGTCTCAATATTCAAAGTGTGTTACTATGAAATGTAAACATATGTCTGTTTCGATTCACTGTCAGATGAGTTCACACTGTGCCGATTATGCATATCAGCTCCACATGACTCTCTAATTGTTTCTATGTACAGTATATTATTGGAGAATGACTGAAAACAGAAAGAAGTGCCCACAAAACGTTTCAGGTGTAACTTCTACTGCTATTAAAAAAAAACCCATGGCAATTGAAATACTTCAGTCTACAAATGTAACTCTTTCTACATTTCTTTTATTAGATGATCATTAAATTATTGTAGTGACCCCAGCAACCTTGTCTCAGTTGTCCTACTGAAATGCCTGATTGTTAAATAAAAAAATAAATAAACTCTTAATGGTAGATGTAAATGAATGTGAACGTTATTACACATGTGAACTTCATTTATAATTTATGTGTGTGTTTATATTAAAGGGCATGTTTGTATGGGATTTTAAAACAGATCCCAAATCCCATAATATGTAACTGTTTGATGAATAAATCATGAGTTCTGAAATGACGAGTATGAAAAAAAAGTCTTTTCATCTGCTCTGAAATGGCCATTGACTTGCTGGATATTGTATGTATGACTTGTATGTTATGAAACTGTCAGCTATTTGATTTGGCATATCTTGTTCTGCTATACCTACACTGTATGCATTTAATGTAAAATAATAACTTTACACTTGGCCTTTAAAAAGTTTTATTATATAAACCTGTACGTGAGGCAACTTGACAGTTCTCTCTGTGGTGGAGGGAATCTTAACTGCAGATGGAGATGTGTTGCTATGCAACTGGGATTTCAAGAGTAGTTGCAGTGCTAGGGTCACATTTCAGTGTCTGTCTCCACCAGCTTGGCAGGGACTGCTGACTACTAAGACTGCTATTTTTAAAGCATTTTATTTTCATATTCTTAGGCAAATGTAGTGATGTAAAACTGCTTAATATTTTTATATATTGAAGAAGTGCGGCTTTTGTCTTTTCTGCTGGTCTTATCTCGCATTGCTGAACCATACATTATTATTCCATCCAGGGACATTTTGTCATGTACTGTACACATTTTAATATCCATCATATAACATAGTCAGTACAGCTGGGCCTCTAGCAAGTGAAAGATATCTATTAATTTCTGTTCTTGTCAGGAGAAGATAATATCTTTAAGAGTTTAGATATAAGCACCTGGCCTTAATTGCATAAGGTTGGATGATTGCTTCTTCAATTCGGACTGATCGATCAGACAAATCCAGTTATTTAGCCTCTGTATTTGGCCTCTATACAGGTAACCGGCCTACAGAGGCCTAAAACTTGGATTGGAATGAAGGCTTCAACTAAACTAAAGTGACTCCAGTTGTTTACTGTATAGCTAAACTCTTGAAGATACAGAAATCCGAATGACTTAGAATCTTCACAAGAAGAGAAGAAGATAATAAACATCTAAATAAAAAGGTAAAATGTGAAAAAATTTAGTTTTTAAAGATCTAATTGGCCCATCGTTTATTAAAAAAATGTTTCAGAGATCTGACAGTAATTTGAGAAGACACCCAACACTTGATGAAGGTGGAGTTGTCAGGAAAAAAAGTTAATGGCAGTGATGCAAAGAAAGTTGGCCAACGGGTAACCAAAATATGTCATCAATTACTGCAGTACATACACAAACCCAGCTATACCATCATAAGTAAGCCCTTTATGATTTGGATAAAAACCTGAAGGGCTCTGTTTAAATTACAGAGGCCATTCAAGTCAACAAATTATCTTTTTCTTTTCTTAATCGCAGAACAAACACACTACTGTATCAGCAAAAGCAAGAAGTTATTCTGGTTTCTGGTGTAACCATATATTTAAAAAGAAATTTAGTTTTAGGACTTAATCTGAGATTAGAATGACTCGTAATGGATATTTAAGAGTTTTTCAGAGAGCTGCTTCTTCAGGCTCACCACCCCATCAAACCACATCCCTGCACTCAAGTCACACACAGCACCTTTCATAGTGGGAGCTCGACTCGGAGACGCGGAGGTCAGCTGAACAGAGCAGCATGAACCTGTGAAGTCACCATGGAACGACCACCAAAACAGGAAACTACTCACAAGGCTCCTTTAATGTGAAGTTAGTCACTGCTACTACACAGCACACCGTACAGAAATGCTGAAAGGTGGATGGCAGACAGTGAAGGGGCAAAAGGTTACAAAACAAAAAGGCTAAACAGCAGATATGCAGACACACAGGAGCTCTGTTGATGCCAAAACACATTAGCCAACTTTTTGTTTTTCGACATGTACGTGATAAATTTATTCCTGACAAAATGGCTGCAAGGAAAAATAAAAAAAAACAGTGTGTCCATATTTCTCCTCTAGGTGGCAGTGGTCACTTGTCTGTGGCTATGCTTGTTACTGGAATAGGTGGTGCACCATCAGGCCTCAAAACAAATACATTAGTTTAAAAGCAGACGTGCAGCTCCTTGAGCTGCTGCTGCTGTCAGAAGAGAAACTTAATTGTCAGTTGAAATCATCAGTGCAATCTCCATTACGCACATATACTGTAGTGAACAGCCTACTGTTAGACTGATTTGATAATGGCACATTTAATTATATGACAATTATGACACTTAGAGTAACAGACATCGTAGGGAGCAAGTCTCTGGATAATGTTACCAGACCCATACAGCTGTCATGATGAAATGGCAAATGACTTGTTAAGCAGTGTTTGAGCTTGGATTTTTTTTTTTTTTTTTTTTTTTACAACAGGGGCCATAAAGAGGCTCCATTTTACACAGATGGGCCAAGTATATGGTCAACATCCATGCACATAATCTTGTACTTTTTACCAGTTACGCCTTGTTTAAACACCTTGTTTTGTACTTTAAACATCAGAGGTTTCAGTAGTGGTGGTGAGGCACCGGTATTGCCTTCAAGTAATGTTAAAGTTGCGATAATTTAAAATAAGTTCTAACCTTGTTAGGTAGAGGACGGTTTTCCAAGTGTAAGAAACTGACCAGCATTGAGTTTTATGCTGTTTCAGTGCTTTCTCTAATCTAACAAATTTATTTCATCTACATTGTTTCCAATGTAAAGCCAGTTAATACACCACTTTAATTTTAAGGGTCATACTCTTCTTATCCACCTATTCTTAATTTTGTTTGTCTAATTTCTTTATTTAATATAAGCTCTGCCTCTTGTCCTTCACAAACTGTTGATATGGTGTTTCTTCTGCTCCTGACAAAAAAGCGAGAGGAATGAATAGATAGGTGTTGTTATGAATCATTTGTAAGCCATGAGTTTGCACTTACAGTGGTTCATGTCATATTGCAGTGAACAGATTGGTCAGATTATGAAGAATAATTTTCCTCTCTCCATCTTGGTTGCTTGTCCTGCTCTTATAAGCAGACACTGACATAAATAAAATGAAGCTGTGTTTGTTCAATATAGCAATTGCATTTTCTTTTCAAATTGCATGTGTGTGTCTCAGTTTCCCTTTTTTTTTTATTTACTTTTTTCACATTTCTTTGGTGTCAAGCAGTTTGTATATTTGAATCAGAAAAAAATAGTGGCAGCAGACGCAACAGTGGCACTTCAGGGCCAATGAGATTTTTAGTTGGTTCTAATGATCCACCAGTGTTGACAAGAACTGATATTAAAAAAATTTGCGCACAAAAAATATAGATACTCTATTTTTCCTGAAAAATGGTGGGTGTATATTATAAGAAAATGACAAACTCACATGAATATAACTGCCTTTTCTGTCTATTTTAACTATACAAGTATTGAAAAATTTGATATTTACATGCAATGATTATTACCAGGTGGCACATTCAGTATTTAATACAAAAAGTGACATACCTAAAACAACCTAGTAACAGTAAAACAGGCTCTCAGATGTGTAAAACAGATTCCTTCAGGTACCGTACACTTCACCACGTGTATGTTTCATGTCAGTAACAACTTATAATTATGCTCAACATACTGTATTTAACTTGCACTGCTGTGTTATCATTACAGCTGTCTTAACTGCTAGTTTGGGTGTTTGAGTGAACTGCATACATACATACATATGTTCCATACAGTAAGTTTGGAAAAAAATAAATAAATAAATTCTTTGAACCTGCAAGAGCTCACTGATTTCGATATCGATTTGATCACTTGCTAATTTAAAGTTTCACATTTATTACTGATGTTTCCCCTTTGTAGAAATACTCAAGAGCAGTAATAATTGTATATTTCCACGAATATCTATCTATCTATCTATCTATCTATCTATCTATCTATCTATCTATCTATCTATCTATCTATCTATCTATCTATCTGAATAAATATGTTGCTCTGTCTTATTATTCAGTCTGAACTGACCCATCTGCAGAGCAGCACTGATGCCAATGACGTTTCAGTTCTAGAAAATTTACAATTCAAACTGTCTATTTACGAAAAAAAGTGTTGTTCACTGTGATATTGTTTCCAAGCCAAATGTCTGGCTCTGTGATGGTGGTTCAACTGAGATTTGGCACCACAGCAATTTACATCAGATTTCTTGCTGTCATTGGCAGCAACATGAGTCACCAGATGAAAAACGTCCCACCCAATATTGCTCTAATACATTTTTCATTTCATTTGAGGAGAGTGACTCAGTGCAGTCGGTACCAAGGCAACCTAAATACCCTAAAACTGCATTATGCTGATAAAGTTAGGAGTACAAGGTAAAAAGTATGTCTTTCTTTCCCTTCTTCCTTCCTGATTGTACATTAGAAGAAACCACTGAATTGATTTCCCTTATGTGTCTCATACAGTTTTATATTTATTTTGGGGACTTATCTTCAATGAGCTTTATACTGACAAATTTAAAAACCTGATGTTGGGTGGCAAAACCTGGTGTTGGAATGAGTTAGAGACTCTTCCACATGTGCTGTCTGTTTACCCATACAGTTAAATGTAAGGAAAGTGTTTTTTAGCTCCACTATAGTGGCATGGCTTTAGGGATGGGATCAAGTCTTTCATCAGAGTAAAGTGATCTCAAGTTGAAAATTAATTTTCAATAATATTTGTATTAATTATATTAACTCTCCTCTCTCCTTTTAATTAAATATTGGTTTATCTAAACACAAGATTCATCCAAGAAATATGCCTTTACAGAGACAAAGGGCCAAGTTTTCAAGGGACAGTCCTTTCCACCATTACTGCTTCATGCATGTGCACACATACATGAATATTATGAGTTCGTTTAAGTGAAAGATGATCAAAGGCTGACAACAACACGATGAAAGTAGTCGTGACTCAGTTAGTGCGACAGGTACACCAACCATTTGCCACTGAATGACTGTCTGTATATCTTCATCTCTCCCTCATACTCTGATGAGAGATAATAACCAACCCACACATACACACAAGTGAAGCACAGCAACATCATATTGTGATCAGTGCATACATTTCCACAGCTAATCTTTGGATCCGAAGTCTTGATTTTTGGGCAGCCGCTGTGCTCCCTGCTGCCCCAGGCTAAATTTGAATTGTATTATTTATCACTGAGTGTCATGGAAGCCCAGAAGGAAAAGATAGATGAAGGAAAAACAAGGATCATCTTCCAGTATCCTTGCTCAGAGTGCTCAGTGTCACTGTGAGCTTTAATTGGTCTGTTTCAGCAGGTGCCATGGCTTCATTGTCCATTATCTTATAAAAATACTAACTGTTTAGTTTGAGGTCATGAAGTTTGCTTGATAATAAAAACTGAGTTCAACCATTGTTCATAATATGTTACTTAGTTACGCTCGGTGGGTTGCCTTAAATATATTGGTGACACTTTACATTACTGAACGGTAACATTGTGGTAATATTAGGGTAATAATTTGGTAATAGGGAACCAATATGATGGTAATACCATCTTGTTTCTTCTTTCTTTATTTCTCTCTTATATCTGTCTTTTACCTTAAGTGCATTAGTCTTCCTGTCTATACTGTATAAAAAGATAGCTAGTACTGTACAGCCCCATATTTCAAGTCCTGCTTGTTTATGGGTGACTGCCCATGTCAGTGTTGCTTATGGTCTGCCTGCAGTAGCTCTTAATAGGGTTACATACAGGATTGACTCTACAAGTAAACTAACTCTGAGTTATGACAAGGCAGCACAAGAAATCCCACTGTCTAAACATACTGCAAAAATACTCATAAAGGCTAAAGATTTATTTATTCTCATTGACAACAGAAGGTGAAATAAACAAGAAACTACGTATATATTTGAACTCAAGAGAAATGTGTGATCTAATTCCACACACAGGCATTTCTGAGGGCGGTCTGCACTCCAGATGCGTCCAGAGGTAATTATTCCCCCCAGTCTGCAATAATAATGACTTGGGTTAGAGAGTAAACAAGTCCCATGGTATGCTGACAAAGACAAATGACATACTCCCTCCCTTACCCTTAACCTCTCTGCTTTTCCCCTTGCGCATCCAGCCTAAACCAAAGATGACATCAGTTCTCAGGGTTGCATGGTTAAAAATTTCAGTTCTGAGAAAGAGATAGTGAAGAAGGAGCACTGTGGACAACATGGAGAAGAATGATGCTTTGTTTACCTAATTGGCCACTTATGGTCATCCCTCTGTGGCAATGGAGGCTCTGTGAGTGCTGTATAATGGCCTCTGTCTCACACAGGTGCTTTCCCAGTGTGAGTACAGCCACCAACACAGATGGAGAAACGTCATCTTAGTTTTCCCCCAGTTATTTTCACTTTTCTTTTTGTCGCTGTAATTTAGCAATGTTGTTCCTCACTGACAGCATCCTTCATTTCTCCTGTTATTTCCACCGAAATACTTTAGATGTCTATTTTTTGGCAAGTGTAATGTATATAATGAAGCTAATTTGTTTGGCTTTGGCGACCTGTTAGCAGATGGGAAATATGTTGTACTTTAAGGGTAAAACCCTGCACTCTATTTCAAAAGAGAAAATAGTTTGATTTGATTGATTTCCTGTATTTCCTGATTTCCTATATTGATTGATTTCCTGTAGTTTTTGATCACAGTCAGTTGAGTCATGAGCTGCCACCATAAGAAAAACTAGGTTCATCACAAAATATTGAAAAATATGTTGTAGTATGTATAAAGTAGAATTCAGTTGTGAAAGATGGACTTGGAAAGATGGAAAGATGAAATTATTTTTATGACTGATTTGTTCACAAATCTCTCTCTCTCTCTTTCAACCTCCCTGTTTTGACTGTGGGTGTTTAATCCAATTATACTTCACGACAAATCACTCAGCAAATCATGTCTATTCTCCACCTCTCTGTTCTTCTGTCAAATATATGGGCGACCCTCCTTCACCCATATACAATTTCGTGTCTTCAATTTACAAAAGTGAAATTAAATAAAAACAAATAAAATAATAATACAATTTGAAGTCAAACTCTAGATTTACCTGCCAAATATCAGCAATGAAAAAAAATGTTTTATCTTAATTTTACACCAATTCAACAATTTTCCTTCCTGTTTTATGATCTCTTTATCACATTGTAAACTAATGACAGGTTCATTTAAACAAGGGATGAAATATTGCATGCTGATACAGATAGCTGTAACAATGCAATTATGTTTAGTCACTTGAAAATTAAATTGAATGCACTGAATAGCGCTGATGTAATTAAAATCTTTAGGGGCCTAAAATTACGTAAAACCCTGAATTTCTTAGAACCATCCAATGGTCCACTTTTTTACTGTAACCTCTGTGAAAGCATGATTACAAAGAGAGGAGAAACGAAGGGAAGAAAGTGTAGGTGGAATCCGTCTTCTGAGCAGACAGCAGGTCTTCAACAAGGCTTGAAATATCTCCAGGCAGTTTACTGGGCAGATTTTCCAGGTCTCAACATTCATGCAGAAGTACAAAAGTGTGTAAAGTCAGAGCCAAGTACAGCAGAAAAAACAGCAGCAACAGCAACAACTGTACTATATATTCCATACATCCATGCATCCAAACATCCATCTATCCAGCTACTGTATACTGATTATCCTTTGAGGGTCACAAACAGGAAAGCACTTGTAAGCCATGGTTGAACTAAGATTCAAACTAAGAACTCTGTTGCTGTGAAGCCCACAACAACAGATCTGCATCTGTGTCATACTGTATGTAGTCCTTGTTTGTAGTGATTCTGTTCAAAATTCAGTTTGGTTTAATGTTTTTTTTATTAACCGTTTAATGAGACACTACAAAATAGCATCTTACTGTGTAACTGTAGGAACTCCCTCTACAAATCCAGACTACCTTCATGTTCATCTCAGTTGTTAAATGAGATGTGTTTGTGTGTATTTTTGGTGTTGCTTATGTAGCTCTCTGTGCAGGAACGATCTAGCTGAAGAGACTTCAGTTCCAGGAGGTGGTCATGCAGTTGCCTGGCAACCAGTTGTGTAGTCTCAGATCAGAATAAGCCCACTCTTTTCAAATGACCAAATTGGGAGTTTTCGTTCTACTAAACTGACATCCAGTGTTGCATCTCTCTATCTTCCATGTATAGCTTTTGAGAGACATATGGGATACATAAACATAATATTTTCTAATATGCTTAAAGCCCAACATCAGTCAAATAGAGTAATCTCTGGCTACACTCAATGTCTTCACTCTGACTTTCCTGGCACTACAGGCTTATTTCAGTCCTGTGAACAACAAAATTAAAAATAAAACTCAAAGAAACTTCGGATCTCCTAAAATCCTTAAAAGCACTTTGTTGCTTTCTGAAGTTGGTATTTGCTGGTGCTCTACCATATGAATTTCTTATATAAATTGTATATTGTATAAATTGTCCCCTTGCACAATTTATACAATACCATACAATTTATATACTTATGTAGTATATTTATTTATATTTATAAATGTTAAACTGACTAAAGTGCCCTGGAAATCTTTTTTGCCCTCACATTCCTTGACAACATTTTGGTTTTTGTTGACTTCTATTTGATGATCATAGAAGTGATGAAGCCAACTACTGATGAGTAGTTTGATGTAAAATGGCTGACTTCACCTGCTGATCTTTACAAAACATTACTTTGTGGTGCTGGTTAATCTGCAGCCTTGATTAACCCAAGCAAGACAGAATAAGGCCCTTGGCACCAAGATGTAATCCTTTGGAAGGTAGTGCCTGTTTGTAAAGGTGTTTTCTTATGTATATATAATTATATGTTTATGCCTTGAAGGCCCATTTGCTCTCGGGCAGTTCTTCAGTCTTATTCCTGAGGGACATGTTTGCATACAGTAACTCTACTCGGAGAAAAAGTGTCTCCTGTGGACAAAGACGAAGGGCCTATTGCCATAGCAACGCTATCTCAAAGAAAGGTATAGTGGGGCTTTGATCAGACGACCAGGCTGTTGCACATATTTTTGATATACATGTATGTGTTCATTTGCATTTTTAAATGTTTCTCTATATTGAAATGAGGGTCTATCTGCAAATATTAACTGAATGTATATAAAGGGTTAAACAGATTTGAAAAAGATGAGGTCATAGTCAGTATCTAAAGCATATTTTTCATAAAACGTGAAATTAAAATCTGAAGAAAAATAAAACAAATGCAGATGTTTGTGTGCCGAATAAGTGGCTTCAATATCTGGTTCATATTTTAACACATGGCAGCACAGAGTAGCTCATGCTTGAAGTATTTTTTTTTAAAAAGCCACTTGACATACACATGAGAAACAAATGTTTGCCGTGTTGAATGGAGGAAAAGAGTCACATAATACAATTTCCATGCTGTAGTATATAATCTATATTATCTATCTTATTTCAGATTAAGTTAACCAAGAACTCAACACAGTGCTCATTTTCTCACGATTAAGAAGGCAATGCTTGGTTATTTTTCTTTCAAACTGTCACAGATGTGGACATGAAGTGGTCACAGCTCCAGTGGTCAGGGGTGGAGCTGACAGCATGGAGGGGGTTTGTTTTAATATGTCCACTTGGAAAATGCTCAGGGGAAATATCATTGATTCTCCTGCAGCTGTTTCACTGTGTTTGCATGCTTGGAATTGGGGTTGGGCCCTTTGATCTAAATGAAAACGCACCGCAGAGGTTTTGCAGCCTGGGCGAGTTCTGGCTCTGCACAGAGAGCAAATCAGAAACCCTTCCCACCTCCGGATTTTCCCAGGTTCCCCTGCAGAGTTTACCTTCTGTGATCATGGGAATACCACCGCCTGTCGCCTTGATCCATCTCTCTCCTGGCACAGCCTGTGACCATTTGGATTCTTCTGTGGAAATGCTCTGAGTTGGTGCCAGCAGTGGCAGACGACCAGTGCCTGCATGCTCCCTCCCACAGAGTTCATTTTTATATCAACTCTGCTCTATCATCAGCCTGTAGTTTGACCATGGTTATTATCTGTAAATAAAAGAACAAGGAAACAACAGAATATTTAGCACAAAGCGTATTTATCTAAAATCGCATTTATGGGAATTATATTGATAAAAAAAATAACCAGCACAGGATGAAAATACTGAGCACCATGAACTATAAACCAACCCTTAAAAATACATATAAACTATTCCCTATCAATTGCAGAGAATCGCAGTAATTAAACACTCAGATTAAGTGGCCATTTGTCTTCTGAGGAATAACAGAAGATTCCCTACTCTGCTGTAATAAACACAAACTTGACAGGCGTTCCAGGTAATGGTTTCCTGAGATAACCCAATAACAGAAAATGTCTGGTCGTCTCCATGGAGACTGGGCTGTGTGTGAGCAGTCAAGTGGAGTTAGAAGCATCAGCAGAGGGCGGGAGCAGACAGACCACACAACAACAGCAGCCAGAGGCCTAGTTTGTCCAAGCAACATTCAGGTCAAAAGTGCACATTTCATATACATATACATAACTATATTGTATAGTACAGCCTAAACTCTCTCTCTCTCTCTCTCTCTCTCTCTCTCTCTCTCTCTCTCTCATTCCGCTACTCCTGAATCTGCCATTTTATTAAAAATTCTTTAAAATGTATGATTTTCTGATATTACGATTATGGTAATGACATTGAAAATGTAATGGAATTAACATATGCTGTGTATATATTTGGCACATGCTGATAATAGAATTATGTGATTTGAAATGTTTTATTTCATAAAATATCTGAAAAGTTGTTCAGTAACTTACTAAATTACTGTTGTGTCTTTTCCCTTTAATAGTGATTTCCTGTGTCTTATCATCCCTTCTTCACAGTTGTACTGTTGTATATAATATTGCTAATATATATTATGATATTGAAAACATTCTCTGTTCTTTCATTCCTTCCCTCCTTTGATTTCTCATTAATAAATCAATATAAACACATTGAATTCATTTGGAAGAATCCCTGGAGTACCTTGATGACGGCATTGGTGACGGTTTTGTTAGTAAAACTCATCAAAATTGCTAAAATAGGTATTTATTGACATTTTCGACAGGAAAAATCAAACTGCCAAAAGACTCAGTTTGCTGTGAATACAGGTATAATAAATCTGTCCAGTGTATGAGACACCTCAAAAGGAGCCTTCATCATTAATCATTATCACATAGACCTAAGAGTCATGCACTGACAAGGTGAAAAGGATCTTCTATGCCTTTGGACAATGTCACAGGACTGTGTTATGAGATGAAAAGGCACCACTCACATCATTTACACATACAGCAACAACATCTGACATATTCCCTGAAGCTATTTCTTCATTAAAGACATGTTGTAATTGAAGCAGCCTTTGAAAATTAGCCTCCCATCACATTTACCACAGCAATATTTACTGGATCTGTTACTCTGGTTCATGGGTGTGAGTCAGTAGCACTTTACCTACATCATGACGTGTTGTAAAAACCCAAAAAACACATGGAGCTAAAGCTATTACCAATTAGATGGAATGTAAATAATTGACTTGTGGTTAAACTAATGACAACCCGCCCAAGTCACTATGGAGTTAAGTTAAAAGCAGAGTCCGGACCTCACAAGCTACTTGAGACACTGCGGGCTGTGTCTGTTCGAGCCAAACTCTCCATGGGCCAAGCACTACAGAGCCAATAAAAACAGCTCCATCTTTTGCAGTTACTACTAGATGAAAGTAGTCTCTACGCCCCATCTATTTCACATATAGTGCTGTACATGTACAGCCAGCAAGCCGGGCAAAAACATGGTTAAATTTAATGTGAAGTGTAAATGTTCTATGAACAGCCAACATGACTTACAGGTCCAAGCTCTGAATCCTAAATGCAATTTTTAACAATTTTAATTTTCAGTTCAAAGTACCATAGTCACCTGTTCAGAGTATTATATAGTATAAAACAACTTCTGTGGGTTTTCTCTGGGTACTGCAGCTTCCTCCCACAGTCCAAAGACATGCAGAGTGGGTACTGGAGAATAAGTGTGGTTGTTCCCTCTACAGTCCCATTTTCACCAAGCAGTACCATTCAGCTTTATGCACTTTTTCTACAATGTAGTTCCATTGTAATGTTACAGCATGACAGACAGGCCTGGCTTATATGCAACAGCGTTTGTTTTGACGAGTTTTGTGTGTATGAAGACATTTTTGAAAGAATGCTGTGTTTATGGAAAAAAGAAAAAGAAAGTATAGGGGACGTTCTGTTTTTATGTGGATAAGTCCAGTTTTAAAATATTTCGTGCAACAGAGGATAGACGGCCACCATTTGGTCCACACACCTGTCATTGGAAACGCAAACCAGATCAGAATTTTACTGTTCCAGACTGTGCCATGGTGGACTAAAGTGTACTGCTGACTCTGTGGCACAGCTGTGACTGACTGCTCTTTCTGTGACCCTATAGATGATGAATGGATGGATAAATGGATGGAGGATTAGTCAGAGCTTGAATTAAAATTTCAGTTCATTTGTTGAATGTTTCTATCGACTATCAAGTGATTCAGCACATATAAAAGTGGCCCGTTTCTATGGAAACCAAAGCCCTTTGTGCTGTCTTTTATTAAACTTGAATGGGTTTTGTCCACTTCATTAACCTCAAGCTATTCAGACCGGTTAAATATTTTCGAAATCTCACTGCCTTTAACAGTGAATTTTTTTTTTTGTGGGCTAAAATTGCAGCGACTTGTTGAAGATCTGTGACTCTTTGTTAGACATCAGTGGTACATGACTGATGCACAAGTCTTGTCAAGCTGCCTCGACATTATTCAAGCCAATACCTGGGGGAGTCAGGCTTTGATTCCTTTTCAGACAAAGAGAAGGTGGATAATTTCTTTAATAAGTTCTGTATTCAATAATTCTGTTGCAGTTTTCTATTTAAATGTTTGATCTTATCTCAAACAGACTTCAAAGACATTTTTATTAGAAAAACCTGAGCAGCAAAAGCAGTAAGAAAAAACAGTCGGGGCACTAAATGCCAGAGAAGGAAGTGGAAAACCAAGGCCAACTCTTAGATTGAGGGGTGTGTTTTCCACATTCTACATCAAAGGTTATTCCATTACAGCATATATGGAAAAGCTGATTGCAAATCCCTCAACGGGTTGCGGCAAATGCTTCCATTGGACAATGGGAGATAAACAAAAGATCACACCAATTTACTGAAATTATGATTACCACAGCTGCTCATTTGTCATAAAAACATGATGCAGTTGGTTCAGCAATTGCAACATACTGTATATTGCCTATTTTCCATTTTGTTTGTCATATGGTGCAAAGTTAGCTATTTTGATCATATATTTATTTCAAGATTTCTTTGAAAAGTTGAGTATTGTCAAAGTGTCCTATATTATTAACCTGTTAAAGCTACAGCAACTTTTGATTTACTATTAATTTCATTTGTTCATCTTACGGCCATAATGTTCACACAGCATGTCAGGAGACCTGCACAGCAGTTTGGCCCCAGGACATGGCAGATTTCCACTGTCCACTTATCAGACAGATTTCATAAAACAACAGCAAACACTCTGAGAAGTCACAGTTGTTTGATCGAAAAAGTCAGTACTGTCTGAGCTCAGGGACTAGCTCCTTCACCATCTGCACTCTCAGAAAAAATGCAATGTAACAGCTTAACAATATCCTTTATCCATAAAAGAATGTGTCCCTGATTAATTACTAGACAACTGGGCCAGTAACATGCAGTTGAAAATTGACTGGTATGTGCTTGGGGCTACAGGGGTTTGTGATAATAATGGCCTAGACATGGGAGGGGAAAATATAGTCACACATAGATCTAATTTATTTCCATTCTCTCTTTTTTAAGCTCAAGGAATCTGAGCTTATCTTGTCTGAATAAACTCAATATAAGGTGACATGATTGCTGTGGTAGTTAAAACAGTGGCCAGCCACAACTTCATCGATATAAGTGACTGCAGGAACACATACATTGTTGGTAAGTAATGAAATTCTGCACCAACGGCCTGTTGATATACAGACTTTTAGACCTTCAATTTCTGTCTACATGTCCCATTTAGGACCAAAAATGCAGATTCAGCCAGGGCTTTAAATAAACCTCAACATCAAATTGTCTAAATTAGAGGGAATTATTTTAAAACTACTTTGAGGTTCAGAATTTGACATTGGTATAATTGTGATAAAGACTTGGCTGACTCAGTTGTTCTCCAGTGTTGCTGTGATTTAGGTGTAAGGTATATCAGCACAAATAATCGTTCATTTGCATCAACCCTATTGCAGGGGTGTGAGGGTACATGGGAAAGAAATGATGCAATCATTTACCTTGATTAATGTCCATTAAAAGTGATCAGGTCAGTCTTTAGCATGGCACAGGGATGTCTGAGGTGGTTCCCAATTGGACAACTGGTCAGAAGGCTGATACAGCCTTTAACACAGATAGAGTTAGTACATACGTCCTACGTCCATAACCAACATCACACAATTTATGCATTGTGAAGTTTTGAAGTAGCCACAGTAAAAACAACTTTACTCATGTTTACCGAAGAGAGACGATCTTTTAAAGTAAATCACATTTTCACAGGGCAATGAATGAAAAGTGAGAGGTTAAATATAAGTATGTAGGAGATAGTAAATAGTGTAGCTGGTATGTCTGTAAAAGCAAGCAGGCTCCACATTAGTGACACTGGAGGTTATGGTATGTAGTTAAATTGTAAATTTTAATTTCATATTCAAAGTGTAGTAAAAAAAAGGCAACTGGACTTAGTTGAATTTCTTGAAGACGTTTCGCCTCTCATCCAAGAGGCTTCTTCAGTTCTGTTTGACTGGTGGAGAGTCTGGGACTTATAAACTCTGTCAGGTTCTTGGTCCATGGGGTGTGGTTTGGATAGGAAAGGGGTTGTGAGTTGTTAACTAAAAGGTTAGATGAGTCGTTAGGTCGTCAAAGGGTCGTTAGATATTGGCTTTAAAGCCAATATCTAACGAGTTTATAAGTCCCAGACTCTCCACCAGTCAAACAGAACTGAAGAAGCCTCTTGGATGAGAGGCGAAACGTCTTCAAGAAATTCAACTAAGTCCAGTTGCCTTTTTTTTACTACACTTTGGATACCATGACCTGGATGACTGAGAATCTTCACAGACTTAATTTCATATTCCATGAATTTTCCATGACTCACTCACTAACTTGTGGCTTTTGTTTGCAATTCAGTGGTGTATGCCTGTGATCAGCTTGTTGTGAGTTGTAGGCAGGTCGGTTAGCAACAGACACATACATCATCAAGTCATTTCAGTACTGCAGTGGCTTCAGGCGCCAGCCTTCTCTTTCTCACTTGGTCTCCGTGTCTCTCTCTCCAACCAGCTTTAGATATTGATGTTTATTGGAATGTGAAATGATTTCAACAAGAGGAAAACTCTCTAAAGCCTTCTAGTAATCACAGCTCAAAGTAAAATGTGAACCAAAACCTGCATTACTAGTCAGCTTACCTCCACCTCTGCACAGCTGATGATCAAATTCAAGAGCACCCTTCAGGACCAAACTGCAGGCATAGGGAAAATGTATTCAAGAAAGAAAGTGGTGGTGGGGGTTATGAGTATTAAAAAAATGTCTGAGGTAATCTTTAGTGGTTAACTGTAGATGACTGGACTTGCTTGAATGAGGTTTGAAGATGTTTCAGTTACTTTAGTTCTGACTAACTGGTGGAAAAATGCAGGTATTTAGCCTCTGAAAGCTGGAAACCTGTCTAGAGAGTCATTGGGTTGAACGATGCAGATCGTTTACCCCTCTGACCCAGTTTCTAGTTTGTCTTCAGGGTCGTTAGGGTCACCTGAGAGAGAAAGAATCTGCTATTGTGTGAGTGTTGGAGTTCACCTTTGTTGTTCTCTGTGTGACTGAGTGCCCAGGACAGCATTGTAGGTGGTTGATAGTTGGTGTCTTTGTCCACCTGTTGAGTGATGGTTTCTCAGGGATACCATACAGTAGATGCTTCCTTCACTCCTCTTTCAAACAATTCTGTGTGTGAACCTCCACATCATCAAGCCAGATGTCTTTTCGATGTACGTAGACAGCTGAGTCTTATCCAGATGAGCTGGCTCTTCTGTGCTGTGCTATGTGTTTATGCAGTGGTTGTTTGGTTTTCCTAATGTAGAGGTCAGGTCAATCCTCATTACATTGCACTGTATAAATAACATTGCTCTGTTTGTATCTTGAAATTTTGTCCTTGAACAAGTTTCTGTCTTGAGGTGTTGCAGGGTTTGAAGTGTGTTAAAGATCCTTTTTACTTTCTGCCACCTACAGCTAACTACTATGACCTTGATGACTGAGAACACTTGTAAGTTTAGAACTACTAGAGAAACACTTGGCATCTTTTGCTGTCTTTGGTTTCCCTTCAAAGTGCATGTTTTCCTGGTGTTCTGTGTCAGAAACATTGGTATGTTCAAACATTGTTCTGTCTTCCTTAAAAGGAGCCCGGCTGTGCCTGTGTTTATAAGGTTAATGTGATGAGAGAGTTTATTTTAGCTTCACTCAGGACTTAATTTGAAATACTTTGTCTATTTTGTTAACAGAGAAAGGCTGACTTATCCCGAGCTCTGAGTTTGTGTATGTCTCATTAAACAAAACGGGATATTTAAGAGGCTTCCTTTACTTTTGAGTTTGTGCTGCATACTGGTTTCAAAAAAAGGCAAACATTTGCTTCAGATTAGTGTTACACTGATGTTATCATCACCAGAGTGCTCTGATTTGGGTGATCACTGGTACCTTGCATAATTATAGTGATGCTGTGTTGAGAATTTCCAGAGGCCAAATGATTGGAAAGTCTGCAGGAAGGAAGACGCTCAGTCATCAGCCAGAACTGTTTCCTAAATGTGTACACCTTCACTGCTAGAACATAAACTGACCTTTTTTCTCTTTGACCACATCAGTCTAGTAGATTTTTTTAAGAGCTGGTGAAGCAGTGCCTCTACATGAAAGAGACATTTAGAGGGCTGCTGACTGGGACCTGTGTTGTGCCTCACATGTGGTCTGTGACCCTCGTTTCAAACAGTGACAAAAAAAGAAAACAGGATGCCCTAAACCATTTGACTTGGCCCATTTGTGCGTGTGACTAAAAAGTGAGGCGATGGGGCAGGACCAGACAATTATTCATTGAGAGTCTCCTGTGCCTGCTGTCAATCACAGCTTTTGAAATACAAATTAAGACCACAACCTTTCATGCACTCATACATATTTATAGGTAAGCCATACATGTATGTATATGTCCAGAGGTTTCCTCAGTCACATTTTTCAAATGGGAAATTCATTCTTGTTTCTAACCCATATGAAAGTCCATATGAAATTAGAAAACAAAGTTCCCCTTAAATATAAATTATTTTGTTTGTCTGCGATTACCTCTGCAAAAATTAACAGTAAGGATTAAATACTATCATATCCTGCTCTGCCATGCCTATAACAAACTCAGAACTGATTACAAAACTAAAACAGAAGTCTTGAGCATTTTTTCTTAAGCTTACTCTTAATTCTCTGGGGTAACTCTGGCTCAGCAGGGTAGTCCAATAACCAGAAGTCACGTCATTCAATCCCTTACTGCTCCCGTCCATTTGCCAATACTTTGGTAAGGCCTTGAACCCTTTGCATTGAGTTGCATTGCAGCATCTTTACCTAACAACCTGGAAATATCTAGTTTACATACAGTCATTTAACATTTTAAAAACAAAGTGGCATTTAAAACAGCAATCGTTTCTTGTGTCAGAGTCCTTGTGTTTACTAACACAAACGTAAACATTGACATGGAGCAGGAATGAGCTGTTATGCAAACGTATTGAACATGAATGGACACAAAGTGAGCGGATATTAAATGTATTTGATACCCAGTTATTGAAAATAACATAAAGCTTCAACAAATTCACCGTTTTACAGGCATTTTGACTTGTTATTTCAGGGAAATTATGCATAAAACACTCATGTATGCACCATTAGACCATTAGAACCACAGCCTTTATCATAACCACAATTAGAAACATTGAAAATATTCTTTAAATTAATAATTTAATCTGTGTTCCATTTGTAACAATAATTTAATTTTGGAGGAATAAAAAATCTTTGAATGTTGTGCAGAAATATTTTATTTGGTTTGCAAGTTTTTATTCTTATTAATTCTTGTAAAAAGTCTTTATTTTTATTTCAGCAGCATGTGGTGATTAACACCATCACAAAATAATCATGTGCTTACCTAAACTCTGAATCATATTTTATTATTTAACCCGCATCCTTGTCTGATTAACAATCAAAAATGATCACACAATTACACAAAAACATATATAGTACAATTCTGACTAGGTTGTCTCTGTGTGCACTCGTGCTTTGCATAAAAAATTTAAATCATGCTCCATATGTCGTGCAGTGTCAGTAAGAGTCTACTTAGATGTCTGTCAGTGTCACTACAGTATTGGGATCCAGACCCTTGTCTCTTACAGAGAGCTTTCAGTGAATGGTTACACTCACACACACCACTGGGAGATCATGTGACCTTTACTGCCACGTGGAGTACAAATCTGTCAACTGTGTGCCCACAACATATCAGTCACCAGACATGACATCTCAGCATTAATATGCATACTTCATACAATGCAATAGCTACAATTTAATTATTGGACAGGTGTCAAATACCTGACCTGACTTATTTGCTGTAATCTCATGAATAAAATATTTGTATTTCATAATTTAGTCCAGTCATTTCAACCTTATTGCATAACTAACTTAAAATGCCCCCCTTCCCACTCACCAGGTTAGATGTATCTATAATAACATCAACACTGTCTTCACATGCAAATGCCACAGTCAGCATGCATAAGTGACACAGCAAAGTCATGCAGTTCATTATACTTACTTTTGATTTTTTTGTCTGTGGTTTATAGCGTTTGCAAAAAATGCCACCTTAATATACATGACAAGGACTCAAATGCAGGCTCTGAGACAGGTTGAACATTCATAACAATTTTTTAAATGAAAATTCAGGTTGGAAAAACTGGTAATAAATCAGAAAAGCATGAAATCCACTTATTCAGAAAAAAGGGGTCTAAACACTATGAAATGTAATGAAAAATGGGCTGGGAAAATGCTGTAAGGGTATAGAACAAACTGGTGCAGACAAAATGAAAAGCAAAGACTAAATAGGGAGGGAAATGTTCATTTTATTGTAAAGTAATTATACCACAAAAATGGGATGAAAAAGAGTGAAAATGCAAACAACTACAGGCACTTGTAACAAATCTCACTGATTATGTGCTCAGTGTATTTCGTACAGAATTAATTAATTTATTTCATTTATTTAAATTTTTCCATTTGTATTTACTGCAATATTTGTGCCCTTCATGTTATTAAAATAACTACCTATGACTGTAAGAACACACAGAGCTGCTTCCTCCCTTGTTTCAATTCATCATTAAGAGAACCTACAGAGCCAACCTCCAGGCTGAGCACCACACTGCCAATTAACTAGATGAGTCAGGAATCAGTGACTTTTAACCTTGTTTCCCTGTCAGGATGCTTCTCCCTTTGTGGCCATTGGCAGAGTTTTGTCAGAGATCATCAGTCCTGATCCCTTATTATATGTACAACACCACTACCATGTTGTATGTGTGTGAGTATTCTTTGAGATATGATATGACATGATTTGCAGCTCAAACACTATCGCTAACCAAGATGTACTAAGGCATAAAGTGAGGAACTCAGTCAGATAGCATTTTCCCAGTGGTTTACTGTAACTCTGACATGATGCTCACATTTCCCAGTACTGTGTTCAAAAGTATGGACTGTGGTTTCTCAGTTCAGTAAAATTGTTTCAAATGCTGCACTGGTATGCGTGTATGTATTTGACTCATGGCAGGATGTTAAATGCAGTGTATTATAGAGTTCAGGGTGAATGTAACATCCTTTCATCTTCGTGTGGTCAGGTGGAGTGGTTAAATGCTGGAAGTAATGAGGAGACGAAAGCTGAAATGGGAGACATCTGTCAAACGATTTAACCTATAGCGTATGTAACGTGGAGCTCTCCTCTGCTGGGCTACTTTGTAAATGATTTCCTGACCTGTGATTAATACTACGTCAAAGTGGAGAAGCGAACATTCCCAGCAACAACAGCTGGTTCTTCCAAAACCACTCCTGCAGCACCCTAGAATTATCGAAACATAACATGCACCCATAAATTTGGCCTTTCCGTCCGTATACCATGAACCAATTAGTGATGCTGGAGATGTCATCTGGATGCGGCTGCCGTATTTCCCCCATCAGTCAGTGTATGAAGACCCAGCTCAGTTTTGAACTACTTCAAGTTGCAATCAATCCCCAGGCTGCATATCAAAATTTATAGTCAGTCGCCAGTTACAGAGGATGGATGGTTGTAAATATGGGCACTCTGGAAAGGCCGCAGTGAATCTTTCCTCGTTTAGATTTTTGACTTTCTAAAAAAAACAGAGCAAGACTTTAACTATTTTTTTGATTACTTCATGTTCATTTTGATGTTTGTGCTTATTTCTTGAGATGCTTCATTGCCAAAATGGCTTATTTATCATTATCATGCAATGAACAGACCCAGCTAACAGTGAGTGTGCCAACAAGGTGTGACCTGAGCCACTGGGAGAGTGAAATACAAAAATGTCACAATTTCCTTTACTTGTTAGTAAGAGCATAGACTATGATGACATCAGTGGTGATAGGTGAAAACCGGATGACCACTGTTGATGTAGCTATCAGCTCAAGAGCTCGTGGTTGAGATTGGAGATTTGTTTTAGCTTCTTTTAGCTCTTGGAAATAAATAATAAGTGCGACAGATGACACTAGTGTTTAATATTATTTAAAGGAAAGAAGGAGAAGGCATCAAGTGAGCCAACATTCAAGCTTGAAGTTTGAGTGTCAGACCATGAATTATTTGTTATAATTATGTGTATAAAGGTTAGCAGAGCTTCATCACCTTCAGCTTTAACAGATATGCAGAGGTAAGGTCAAACCTGTAGTTTGCTGGAGGTTAGCCCTGTGATTTCATTAATCCAGTCTTGAAGGAAGAAATGTCGAGGCTGGGGTGTGCACTGTCTGCTGTAAAAATGACTGATACTGTTGCCTGTTTAGAAAAGGTTGGACGGCATGGCCTCAGACTTCAGTCAGAGGAAGCAGCAGTCGCACTGGATGGGTTAAGATCCTGTACTGTAAAATATTTTTACAGTACAGGATCAAACAGATTTTCTGTTTGAAAAGTTTGCTCTTTTCTTTATTCACACAAATCCTGCATATATGATGTTATAATCCATAGTAACCATGATAACAAGTGAAGTTATATAAACAACAAAGCACTGAAACATACCAAAGTCAGAATGACAAATTTACAATTTGAGAAAATGGACCATTTAAGGAGCATCTGAATCCATGATAAATACTGTTTTGAGTTTCTTTTAAATAACAGTAATAGGAGGTTATTACTCTTAAAACATCAAATTTTCAAACAAATGTGGGTGAAGGGTGGAAGTGTCAAGTGCTGGACTGGTCACATCCTCATACACACTCTTGTGTACACTAATGCACTAAAAACCAGGCCGACTGCCTATAATGTCTCACATCTTGTGCCAGTGCACTGAGGTTTCCTCTGCAAAGTAACACAGCACCGGCTAAGGAAGGCAGTCTGTTTATTCTAAAAACCACACTGGGAGCCGGTGTGTTTATACAGTAGCATCTGGCGTCACCACAGATGGCTGCCAGGCCGCGCATTAGATCAGAATAATTGGCCAGGACAGCAGCGTGAGATGGACAAATGAAAACCTCCTCCTGGGTGACCTGATGGCTGAGGAGGTAGAGTGAACAACACTGCACATTGTCTGATAAGGAGTTTGTGGCACAAAAAAAGAGAGAAGTGCTTACTGTTAGGTTTTTATAATAATGCTTATATTATTAATTCAAAAGGGATGGAGGCTGATTTTGAGCAACTCATACATATAAAATCCTGAATACACAAGGGATCAACTCTAAATTACTGTCTTCTATATGTCCACACAAAAACCGCAGCATGTGCGTTTTGTCGTTAATGTTATTATTCTGCCTCTGTTTTGTCTTTGGGAACAAACAAAACGTCATTATATACTGTACGTAACATATACACATGTAACATTATTTGTATGCTGTGTCCTTCATTTGGAAAATGGCTCTGTCAAGCACCAGCTGCACAGAAATGGGTGGGGACAAGAAATGTCTGTTAAACTGCTGAATGTTTTTTTTTTTTGAGCAGAAGAATTAACTTCTTTTTTTGGGCTCTTCTTTGTGTTATAAACATCGTGCAAACTCATTTGACAATTGGTCTGAATTTAACAGACTTTTTTTGATATAAAATACACACTGAATGCAAGCAACATTCTGCATCACAAGATACAAGGAAACGATTGTTGATCATGTAAACGTTGAGCAGTTGAGTGCAGGTGTCTTGAGTAGAGAGTAACTTCACACTTTTATCTGTGTTGACATTGGGGCCTGTGTTTTTGTAGCCTGTTTGGATGGTGGATTCGAGTGTCTCATGAAAAATGCAAGATCCTATAAATCCTATAGATCCTATGAATATGAATTAATATGCTGCATTTAAATAGTGTTATTTACCATGTTCGTGAGGAGATTCCATTTGACCACACCCCTTAAATTCACAACCCATTTTCTGAAAGTTCCAAATTCAGGGCATCCTTTGTACAATATGTGTTATAATGATATTCTTGAGTTACACTTGCATGCAGCAAAACAGTGCAAGATGAATTTACTGGTAGTTTGGGTCAGGTCAAAGTGTTCAAGTGAAGCCAACACTCCATTTTCTCTCTCAAAGAAACATGGTTTTTGACTAAAAAGAACTCATACTCTTCTTGTAAATTATTTGATGTTTCTTGTATTGGTGACTGGCAACAATTTGTTCCCCTAAAAAATAGATGTGGGTGATATTTCATTTCACAGACCACTGTCCCAGTCTTGGTGCTGATTGTCTTCTTCGACCTTGCGTCATGCAAGTTCTTAAGCAAATGGTGCAGCCTTTGCGTGATGTGCGTGCCTGAATCTGTAAAAAACAATTTTCATTATTGTGTGACCAACACAACACATTTGCGTATGACAGCTACATCAAACACTATGTCAAATATTAGTGACATAGTGTTAATATAAGTTTAGAAAAGAAAATGACTTGTAATTTTGTTTGATAATTTCTATGAAGAGAAAACTATTTAGGTTTGTGAAATCCTATGATTGGTGCTGCTGTGAGACAACCTAACCATGTTACACTGAGACGGACATATAGAGAGAAATATTGTTTATTAATATTGGGTATATCTGCATTAAAGCTCTGGTCAATACAAAATTGTAATTTTGGTATTGTTTGACACTGTCTTCTTTGCTCACTGGTCATTATAACAGTACTCCAATTGAAAATGAAAACATTTATTTTTGGTGGTCAGTACAATGAAATGCACAAACAGCTGTTGCAAAAGTAGAGATAAATAACTTACAGAATATGGCATAGACAAAGGCATACTGAAAATGAAAAATATCCATGAAACAATGAAAATGTAAAAGGACTTACAATAAAAATGCAAAATACTACTACACAGTAAACATGTTGCAAACAATCCCTTTCATTAGACAAATAAATACTGAATACAAACAAGTGACACTAAGTTTTCCTGAAGCTATCTGATTTAGTATTGCTGAAATGTTTTGAAGGGAGAGCTGTAATAAAAAACACCCAGCCAGTTATGCACGTGCAACTTTTATCTCTCTCCTTGAGCATCTTTGGTTGAAAAGGCACAAAAGTACAGAAATGAAATGCAAATATTTACAAATAAGGAACATATTATCCATATTTTTTGTAAAAAAACAGCAAGGGAAAACAAGCACCTTTCTCTGCCTTGATGGTAATAATAAAGAAGCAGAGGGAATAAGGCAGCTGGAGCTATAGACATACAAAGTACTTGAAAAAAGAAGCTCCCATTTTCCATGACACTATCTGCCCATGCAGGAAGAACTTTAAAGAAAAGACATCAAAAAGAAGAAGAGGCAAAAATGCCTCTGTGCTCTTATCTCTGAGGGGCTGAAGAAAATAGTCTTCAGGGCGCAGAGGTAAAAGTCCAGAGCTGCTCCAGCAATTTTTGTCTCTATAAAATGCTCTCCAATGGTATTCCACAGCAGTCAAAACAATTCAGAAGTTTTATTAGATTCCAGTCTGTGCTGTCCCATCCAATTAAAAAAAGGACAATAGGATAAAAGGAAAATCTTGTTAGCTCCCAGCGGAAGAGGATGAGACATAGAATGTTGCAACAGTGGCAGAAGTATGTAAACATCCTGTGTGATTCCAGTGGCAGCTGTTACACATGTCTGAGGTCAGTCCCTGTCATCGTTACACACACAGGCACACTCCTCGTGGTGCTCCAAGGGCACATCAGTCATCGACTTCTGCAGGCCTCTCCCACCACTTCGATGTTTCAGCAAAAGAACCTGCCAAAAACAAGGAGGCCTGAATTAACAGCTGCAAAATTCCCTTTCGTTGTGTTGTGGCTTTGATTTTGGGTTGTCCATCCCCCACCATGTTTCTGAACACACTATCTCAAGTGAAGGAATATCATCTCATTTGGGTCAAATGTTCACCTTGACCTAGATTAACTGAGTAGATTCTGGTATTCATAGGTTAATGGTCAATTGAATTCACCATGCCATTTTGTGGTCAATTCATTTTGCAGGGGGAATATCAATGTTTTGTTGATATATTGATGTTTACCTCATGGTATTTCTTTGTGACTTTAGTGGGAACACACTGACAGTCGTAGCAGCGATTGGAGCAGCAGGCACAGTTTCCACCACAGCGCTTTACCAGGAGGCAACTCGGCCAGAAAATGGCATCTGTCCTCTTCAGCTCCTCGCGCAAGGATACAGAGAAGTTACGTGGCGTACAGCTGTACAGTCGAACCTCCTCTCTCAACAGGTTGAGATCAGCCCCTCCTTAATAAACACAGACAAGTAATGAATTACCTCATACTTGAATATCACTCAGTCTTTGGTCCCTTTTTTAAAAATGTCATACCTCTGGCTTTTTTAGTATGAATGAAAGATTTCCCCAGCACATGCCATGTAGGTTTATACAGCTCCTCCATATCCAGTTGCCATCGCTCCGGCTCCAAGTACTTCATGACCTCCTCCACAGTGCTCAGCGTTGCCACGGCCTCTGACAGATCCTCAATATCCTGGTGGGATGGGGTGAGGACTGCAGGAACATCAGGAACTGATGCACTCTGCAGGGAATGTATAGAAACATTTTTGGACACAATCAACTCAAATTATAACACCAGCACTTAGGTATGCTAAGCATCACCAAGAAAACATTAATAATAAACTGAAAATGTACGAAAAATAATTTACATTTGAATTCACACACAATGGCTGGATCCTTTCACTCATCAAGTATCACTAGAATAAAATCTGCTGCACAAAATTATTTAGTGGCACAAAAAATGTAAATAGATGTAAATTTTATATTAACAAATAGCCGTGGTGGTGTATTTTTCTTTTTCATTTGTTTAAAATAGTACATGTGCTACTGAAAACCTTATGAAACTGAAATGCATGAAAACAGACAAAAAAAAAATGTTTTCTTTTTCTTTTTCATTACCTCATTCTGTATAATTGTTTGTGCACACAAACCACAAATTTGATGGATGGTGGATAAAGTGGTTTAAAAAGATAACACACGTGTAATTCACACAAAATTTTTTTTTTTAAAAATGACAATAGACAAATGTATTAGATGTACAGTTTCAGCTTTTGCTGGACATTTGATTGACTCTTAATACAACAAAATCAACACATGACACATTGTGTTTTCTATGAAAATACACAGATGAAGGAAAAACTGACTCTGCAACCGTGCAGTTTATGTTATGGTGAAAACAAAATAGGCCTTAAATTGGGTTCAGGTTAATTAAATGCTCCAGCGGTTTGGACCTGAGCTGAATTAAACACAAACATGAGCAGCTATATTAGACTTGGTAATCATAGACAGATTTACTGTGAATCGTTCCCACATTGTTTAATGTGTTGTGTAAAAACTTTACCACTTGACTCTGAAGAAAGAGCAGGGAACTCATTCTGTTACATAAGAAATTAATATTTTTAATAAAATACTGGTCTTGCAGCTGAGTTTTCCCTATTACTAGGTTTGTTGGAGTCTAATATTATTCGTCTTAAGATGGGCCACCAACAAGTTTTATAAATAGCCATGACATATTGGGCCAAAAGGTTCATACTGCACTGAAGTTATGTATGAATATATGTGATGTGATTTCATCTTTGGCAGCTGCTTTGCCCACTTTGCATAACAGCATTTGTCCCTTTTAGCTCCTGTAGGCAACAGATATTATTTGTTTTAAGCTCCCATGTCTCCAGGCTACAGTGAGTAGTCGAAAAGTAGACGGATACCGGGGGTGTTGGGTTCCCACAAGAGAAGAGGCTAATCTGTTAAACCTTTCAGTCCTGCGATGCTACGTTTGTCCAAAATGTCAGCTCACTGGGCCTCTCTAATCTTTGGTGACTGACAGGTGGAAAGCAGCACTGTGACATTTCAAAAAAAAAAAAAAACATGCAGTCCGTGGAACACTGAAAACATCAGTTTCTGACAACTGGGTTTTAGAGCAGGTGGGGGCAGACATTTTTGGAAAGGTGGTTAAAATTGTTCCAGAAATCTGTACTTTCACTTTGATGACTTATAGTGAAGAATTGGAGAGGAATCTAGTGAGAATTGTGGTGTAGAGGAGCAAAAGATTCCCTTTTATTAGAAGCCAAGGCTCTGACATAACAGGGATTTGTGGTAAGATTCCACACGGTGTTATAAAAGCACTTGATGGCTGCCATGATGCTTATGTAATTTTACTTATTTTCTTTTAACAAGAATACAGGGAGTAAAGCCCATTTCCACATTGACTATGTTCACATGAACACTATTTGGATATTTAACTGAATAAGACAATATCGGGGAAAAATGTACAATGTATTGTAAAATACCCTCACTCTGAATAAGGGCACCACTGGGTAAATGAGATTAATATAGAGTATTCCAACTTTAGTAGCATTACATACACTTGTCTTACCATATTTGGCTTAATGAGATGTATAACAGTGTTTAGATTTCATGTTGCCTGGCGACATTGCTGCACTGCACACAGGAAATGACTTGTTTTTATGTCAAGACAGATGGAGACAACAGTAACATTACACTAGAAAAGTGAGCGATATCTGACTGAAAACACAAAGAGGTTTCCACGAACAGTAAAACCCAGTTGTTCAGCTGTTTGACTGGATAAACGTGTCTTGACCTCACCCACAACATGGGCAGCCAGTGAATACACACAAAAGCTCTCTCAGACAGGTGTGGTAGGATTTCTCACAGCATACAAATCATATTCCCTCATTTCTGTTTACAAACACCAAATTGAGACAGAATAATAATATCGACAAAAAAAAAAAAACACTAAAAGTTACCCATTACAGCTTAAAAGTGCATCTCACATAAACATCATAATCAGACCAATGTCGTCTTATTTGATCAACAGAATGATTAATAGTGTCCAACTTAGTCACAGACCCCATTACTAAGTCTAGAGTGAATATGGTAAGTCACCGAATAAAAGGTGGAACACAGGAAACACCCCAAAGATTTACTGACAGTGTGAATCCATCCAAAATTCCCATTGGCATAGACGTGAGCTGCCAGTGGTTTGACATGGCTCCACCACAGGCTGCAAAAACACAGCTGATGCACAGCTGTGCTCATGCCACAGATTTGACTCATTCTAATGAGGCTGCCTTCATAACCACTAAGCACATCTTTGGTTTATTCAGCACCTACTGTGATAAACAGACACAAATGTGAAAGAGAAATTCATGGACACAGGACCAGTAATAAAGCACCACAGACGTGCATGTAAGAGTGAAATGAAACAGTCCATTCTCAGAGCAGGGGCCATTAACAGCTTGTGAATGTTGACGGTGCAGCACTCCCTCAATTAGCAGGGCTCTGCAAGCTCAGCTTCAAATGGGAAAGCCAAGTAATCCTTCAGAGACACGTGAAGTTGTTTTAAATAGAGCAGTGATTAGCAGATGAGCTTCCATTTAAGACATGCAAAAACAGCTCTGGTTCTATAATGGACCCCTAAGTTTAACCAAATTTAAAATGCTAACCATGCCAAGAGATTGAAATATAACAGACTTAAGTATAATTCACAAGGCCTTTACATGTGGAAGCTCCACCAACAATTGATTTCACTTGTAGATAGTGACTAAATGAGGATGACAGATTGATGAGCCCAGAAGTTGAACAAAGATCACTGGAAAGCTGTTTCTAATCACCATAACTAACTCATAAAGAGCCACATCAAAGTGATAATGCAAGCGTCTGCTAGTTTCACACTGACGCTGCTGTCATTTACTCATACACAGCCCATGTTTTTTCAGTAGCACAAGCATCCTTCTGAAAATGAGGTGTGGTTGAGGGTATTAATGAGGCATTGCTATCTTGAAGCAGCAGAAATTGATTGCCCTTTTGACCACCGAGAACTTACTTAAGTCAGTGGTTATTTTAAGGGTGCATTAACAAGATATACACCTACAAACAGTAGGCAGTAGCAAAATGAGCTACTTACACGCAGAACAACTAAAATGAAAGAGTTCTTTCTGACAAACTGAAATATCCACCCTGATAGTAATCAAGGTGCAAGTACACCAGGCATTTAAAGCAACATCACTGTACATGTACTTTATGCTGGACGTACCGTCGCCATAGCAGTCATTCAAAGCAGATCAAGGTCAATGCGACCCTTGTACCTACAGGCTCTGATCTTGAAAGTTTGAGTCACTGACAATCAATATTGGTCTAGGGTATCATAATTGATGGAGATTGCAAAATGCAAAAAAGGCACCTTCACTCGTGCTTTAATGGCTTTTGCATACCAGAACGGGTCTTACCACTCTCTCACAACTGTTTTTGTTTGATTGCATCGTAAGCTTCTGCTTAAAAATGCAAAATGTGTGTGTCTCTTCAGGCTGCTATAGAAATACAAGATGGCAGACTCCATAAAGCAAGGCCCCTGTTCTAAGCACATGTAAAAGGTTTATTCTAAGGTGACAAAAAAATATTATTTTGTTTGTTTTAAAGCAGTTTAACATAATTATGGGAACTTTAAACTGGCAAAGGTGAATTTGGACAGGACCTGAATGCACTTATGCTGTCCTCTTCAGACAGTGTGTTCAGACCCTTGAATGGATCCAAAGTAGATCCGATTTTAGAGTACAAAGAAAATTTCACCACCACGTCGAGAAATTATTCAAATAGTGGGTGTGATGTTTATCGGCAAGGACTTGTATTCAGTCCTGGTGCTGCATCCAGTGTCTTATAGTTTGAAAACCAAGGCTCAGTAATTAATGCAAATGTAAATGGTAAAAAGTGCTGCAAGGTCATATTTTGCTTAAGAGGATTCACAACAACTTGAAATTTAAACTGAAGTAATACATATGATTACACCCTTAATTTTCCACATAGTAATTTTGATGTGCATAAAAAAAATCAAGTCTTCTTATTATGGAACCATCTTACTTTTTGCTGCTTTAGACAAAACCCTTGGCAAAATAAATTAATTATATGTAACAAAGTCTCACCCACCACTGTCTAACTTTGAAAAAACAAACAAACAAAAAAAGATGCTGGATCTCTGGTATTTAGAATTCTAAATAATTATATACAGTAAATTATAACTATAAATAATAAAAAAAACAATCAATATTTTACTGCACATCCCATTAGTCTGTCTGATGGAGGGAGACAGTTCTAGGGTCTGCTGTCACAAACAAATCATCAATTAACAAACCAAAGCCATTTAAACGAAAATAAGGCTCCCACATTACTAATCAGCTATTCTCAGCCCATTTGCCTGCTTGGCCTTCCCTGTTGCAATGTCCCTTTATACACAGCCAACTTTATTTGACATGCCTTCAATGTGCAGCTGGGTTAAATTGGAAGTATGCTTTGAAGAAGCCATTGCTCTATGTGATTAGTTTTTTCTTTGTGATCCACGGCAGTAACATCTCTTATCATGACTGAACTCTCCGAGCCCCTCTCTGAGGAAATAAACTCATTTTCAAGCTGTGATTACCTTGTTTCCAACTCTCTTTGTTCTTATAAAGCACAACCACATGATCTTATTTCTGGTGCCTAAAATGACAGGTTCAGCGAACTATGTTGAGATGACAATTCTGAAATAGCTTCCTGGGAGAGCACTGGAAAACAATATATTCTCTTTCGCATGAAGTTGCAAACCACTTCCCAGCAAAAGAAAGCTCTGAGTAAGCAAAGGGGCCTGTTGTCTGTGAAAAAAAGAGTGTGTTTTCCTCTCACTATGCGCCACACGCTGCAATTGAGGTTGCTATAATAACAGACCTCAGTGTCATCATGCCAGCAGTAAGACTCCTGCATGGCTTTGCCAGTCATTAACATTTGCTTTAACTAGAATTTCACCATCCAAGAGAGCTCAGATTGTTATGCAGTCAAAACATAACAGGACTGATTTACGCACTGAGAGTGTAAAAACTCTTCATTCAATCAGGTAAAACAAACAGAGCATATTGGAGTGATCTTCATGCCAACCAGTGTAGTTTAATCATGCACCAAGACCTCACAGAGACAATGATGCATGTCTTGTTTACTCCTTAACCCATAATGTCCGCCACTCAACACTCTTCATGCTCTGGTCAACAGGCTCCTTCACTTCTATGTTTTAACAACCTCTTTGCCTCAGCCCTTTTGCTTTCCCTAAAATCTCTTCCTGTGAATTACAGACCGGGTTTTATTTCCCCCCCTTCCACTCCATGGAAGTGGTGGGGAGGAATTATTGCTTGTTTAAATATAAACTAAAGTGCTGGCCCCTGCGTGGCACAAGTTTTCAGTAGCTGCTGGTTGACCACAGAGGAAACACAGAGCTGCTGCTGTTCTAGCGTGCTCCTCCTCTGTTAGTGGAAGGTTCAAAGGGAAGCCAGACTGAATGTTCAGAGGCCAAAGCTTCCTCTCCCCCAACACCTCATGGTTTCTGCACCCTCGAGAGTAGGAATAGAACACAAACTCTGCTTCTTGTTGTATCACGCAGTTAGGGTCAGGCATAAATACTCGAGTTTCTTATGTAAAGTGATTACATTAAGCCTTAATTTCCCTTTAAATCTTTTTTGTAAGACTTTCCCAAAATGGTTCATGATGTTGTTGAAACCTGAAAGCATTGCAAAAACTGTCTGTGAGCACAGCCTCATTGGTGGTATGTTTGTGGAATTTTTTAATGGTTTATTTATAAACCCCTCTAGTCCCTAAAGAAAATAATATCAAACACATGATATCATATTTTATTAAAGTAATAAGCAATACTTGTTAGATAGGGCTGGATATTGTTTCCAACCAAAATTTGTTTTATTATCAGTTATAGACAAGTATCAAGAGCTGATGCTGACTTTTAAAATTTTCCAACTTAAAACTTAAATTTAAATTTCAGATTGTGAAATTATTACATATAAAATTTACGGTTATAACGTGACAGCTCTGTCTACAGTAAATAGCGTGTCTGCCTTTTCTGAAGGAAGGATCCCTCCTTTGTTGCACCGCTTGAGGTTTCTTCCATTGTTTTCTATTAAAAAGGTCTTTTCTGTTAAAATGGTGATTCAGATTCTTTTCTCATACAAGATCATCAGCTATAGAGGTCTTCGAATGTTGTATCAATTATGAATTGATGCGAGGAAATGTTACATTGCTGAATTTAATTTTCAGTGTATATTTTGTGTAATTCTTATTAGATGTTAACCCGGTGTGTTGGTTAGTGCCACTATCAGTAATGTTTTTGGTGTTTTAAAGGTGAAGAAACAAAACACAAATAATAAAAAGAAGAAGAAGAAAAACCTTGAGATGGTGAGAAAGGATAATAAAAACGTCACATATAAATCACAATCAGTGACCTCAGTTGCCTATTGTACTTGTCAGATTTCATAGTGCTGCAGGCCATTAGGGATTATTAAGAAGCACAACTGTTTTCTTAAAGCAAATGAACAGAACCAAAACATGACAGGTTAAAACATGACAGTTGCCTCTTCAGTTTATCTCTGAGATTTTGTTAGTGGGGGAAACAGGGATGAAGGGATTCCCTTGTGTGTGTGTGTGGTCTGAAGACCAGGAAACAAAAAAAGTACTTTAGGAGCAATGTTTTAACAAAAAGACAGCAATGGGCATAAATGTCTTAATTTCAGATATTTGAACTTTACATTGGGAAGTAATCCAGGCATGAGTAAAATAGATTTTGGAAAACATTTAATTTAATGGCGCATTCATACCAAAAGCAATGCAGATGTTTTGAGTGATGAGATTACATATGCAAAGTCAGTGCAAACAAGCAAGCAGATGTTAATCCCATGAAGACGTGAAATTTGCATTGCTTGCTTCAACAAGAAAGCAAGAAACATAAAAACAACAAAACTAAAATAGCAACGTGAAAAAGGAACACTGAGTCCACTGAGTTGTCCACTCAGGAGGTCTGGTACTTCAAACCAAGCTCTTCCTGTGTAGTTGCCATTGGGAAATACTGTAAATTACAGTGCTGTCATGTAAAATGTTCTCACTTTTTGTTGGTTATGCTCTGACAAATGCATTGTGTGCTGCAGTAGTTTCCCACTGATATACTGTATATACACAGAAATATACAAAGCTCATGATTACAACTGTAGCTTGTGTTAATAGTTTTTTTCAGCAAAAAAACAATTTTATTTGATAACTATCTTCCAAAACTCTAAGAAACTGCAGAAAGAAAGACGTTACATTATGTTTCAACATTAAAGACAGTATATCAAACAGTGGTATCTGTGTGGTGTAAAAACATACAAGCTGTTGTATCTGACAAAAAGAAATCATGAGCAGAAAATGAAACAGACAGAAATCAGCTTGGCAATTTATCACACAAAATGCACTTTTATTTCTTAATACCTACTTTGATCTCAGGGGTCATGAATGAATGCCCCTGCGGGTTAGTGCACGTCGTTGTTAACGTGAAGCTATTTATTTTCTCCATTTTGGTCTCTGCCAGCATCATGAGTGACACTGAGGAACCTTGTCTGTCACATTTATCTGATAAGATCTACAGATAGAGTTTAAGTTCAGAATGGTTTCACATAGAGAAGTAATGGACAATATAAAAGTTACATTTCAGCGGAACAGTTGCCCCAGACTATAACTACAGCTTGAAACCAGTTTGAATAAATACTATAAGGAGACATAGCCTATTTTTCATGTTCATTTTTTTTAGAACTATAGGCTTTACTGCAAGGATTACAGACATTTTATTTATGTGTGTATGAGAGATGTCCTGCATTAAGGTGGTCCTGATATCTGCACAACTAAAATATAACACCATACAGTGACAGATGTTTTATAGCTCTCAAGCATAATATCTCCCCAGGGATGCTCTGCACATTAGGGCACAATGACAGGAATGGATGACTGACAATTAAGAGACCATGTTATGCAACGATTAGACTTGGGCCTGTGTGGAGACATGTGCAGCATATTCACTCTCTGTGAGGTTTGGAGACAGAAGCAGAGTAGTGATATGGCAGCTAAGTGCACATCTGCTCATCTGCTCTGCACATTTTTCAGTTCCTGGCCATTGATATCGTACTTACCACAGGCAGGAGGGAGAAGAGGATGCAGAATCCTGGCTCAGAGGGAAAGTACTCATCGGAGATGAAGCGGATCCTGATCTGACTGCCCTTGGATGTCTGACTAGTTGGTATTGACTGTGACCCACACCAACGACCCAGGATGGTCTTTTCTGTCAGATCCTCTATCTCCACAAAGTCGTACCTGGAAGGTGGAAACACAGAGAAAATGCAAGGAAAATATAATGTTGGTCTCTAAGACTGATACTGTACACCAAGTACCTTAAGTAAGTCTTGACCATTGTTGCTCACTTACTCTGGTCGTGTACTGTGCAAGTACAACACATGTTATGGGAGTACTCCACTAGGGGGCACACTACAAAGTTCAGACCACCTGATCAAACAATTAATTTCATTGCAAATATTGCCCAGACTGGTCTTACCTGCTGCATGCACAGTTGAGGGGTGCAACAAATTTTGGGCTGCATGTGGATGGCCTCATAGAGTCCATGTGTACTGTTGCAGACATGGGTAGAGAACAACATTTACCTCAAGCAAACGATATTGGACCTCTGCAGACTTGTGGATGCAGAAAGCAAGAATCAGCCTAAAGACATTACAAAACAACTGATATTTTAATCATTCCTTCACTTGCTAAGTCTGTCAGCAGCTTTAATATTTGCTGTGGCCTTCTGGAGCTCTGCCTCGCTAAACTGAGATGATATGATGTTGTTTGTACAAATAAAGCTGCCCAGGGAAATAAAGGCTTATTGTCCTTAAAATAAAAAATAGATTAAATAAAATTAAATGCCTTTTTAATGTCAGCAGGTTACAGTTTCTCAGTGGTTATAGATGAGATTTGTCCATCTTATTTGCTGCCTGAATTAAATGAATCAAAATGACTTAAGGACAGCCAGTGCACTGAAAACAAATCTCAGGTTGGTTGACAGTACAGCATATACAGCTGTTCTTACTGTTTAGCGGTTAATGTTCGCTGCCACAGCCTTCTGACAGGCCTGTTATACTGACACTGCATGTTGTCAGTGAAATACAGCCTTAATTAATTAAACCCCGAGTGTGTGTGTTGCCTGTGGGAGGCCTGTGTGTCTCTTTTATCATTTGCCTGACACAAAGTTACATGACCACTATATGCTGGATTCCCTTTTATCACTGTAAATCAGCGTGAAGAAAATAATAAAAAACCATGAAATATGAATTGATATATGGTGGTAGTTTTCAGGGCAATTTAGCAATTGCAAACAGTTTAACTTTTATTTCTCAACTTCACTGATATTGTTTTCAGAAGTGTATCCCCCATTCCCATTTTCAGTAGCCCTCCTTTAGTGACCACAGAAATCCATGTAATTGGTTTGCAAATGAGTGAGTCTTTTTCTGGATATAAATGTATCCATCAATAAAAGCTGGCTGGCTGAAAAAAAAAACATTGTATCAGAGGAAAAAAAAAAAAAAAATTTTTAAATGAATTCTTTGTTTTGCTCTAATTGCAATTTTCATTGATTTTTACATTTTCATTGATTTTTAGACTAAATGCACCATTTTGCGTGTTGTGGAGACAAATTTTATAAACCTGTAATTACTGCACATGACAGTCTCTCTCCATTGGCTGCTCTGCCAACCCATAACACCAGTAAACATTATGAGGTGCAGAAGCACATGGCCGCACTCCAGACTTCTTTGGTGTGCCAAGGCTAACATTGACCCACCTCAGCACTTAAGACATGCAGTTCAGGAGTTCAGCCTTTATTATTTATACCTGTGTGTGTAAGCAGAGGCTGTGTGGCATTCAATACAGCCTTGTTTCACTGACTCTTCACAGTCTGGGATTAATCACTTTGCCATTTGCGTCAACAGGCACGCTAACCTCTCATTCAGTGCTGCCAATTTGGATATTTGGATTTCAAGGACATTGTTTACATTTTGCACAGATTCTGCTTAGAGCTTGACAGATTCTGTTCAAGCTGATTTCAGGAAAAAAAAAAAAAAAAAACATGGAGGGACATGAGCAAGCCTGAAAATGGATTTTCTCTTATGTTAAATAAACTGAATGGGAGGGGTGGTGGTGTGGTCGATAGATTTACTGCCTTTGGTGTCTTTGACTTTGAAGGCTATACAGGAAGTTTGTAATCTGCACAAAAAAAGTAAAACTGAAACAGTTATTTTGCTAAATCGTGTATTGACATCTTTGACGAACCAATGTAACATTAAACTTCATGAATTTAAGCTGGGCTGGTTTTAGAAGATATACAAATATCAGTTAAGCTTGGTTCTGCTCTTAGATGGAGGTCAGTGAAGAGAAAAACTTTCCCATCTCTTAAAATCAGCCTTCACACAGCTCCAGAGCTTTGACAGATGGCTCATCAATAATGCAGGACACATTCATCATTACACATTGCCCTGTTTTCAGAATCACCATGTTGAACAGTAGTTTCTCAGATTGACAAATGCACTGACACACATACTGCTGTACATACAGTCAGTAAACAGGATCACCATACAGCAAAGGAGTCTTATACAGCGTATGGCATCTTCTTTTTACCCACCCTTGTGGGTAACTGTGTTTAATATTCACGAAGCTTTCTCATATGTAGATTTCTACTTGTACATTATTAATAGATACAATATCAGCCATGGAGATGGTGCAAATTAGAAACGCAAACACTGTTTTCCATGTCCTCCCTCCTCTCAGACAGAGAGCATGAATGCCTCTCTGAGAACAGCCCTATCTTTAAGCTGTCGAGCACGACTCCGCTGCCATGCCAACAGCAGCACGACCAATCCCTCTCCAATATTCCTCTCCTCCAGCGGATTTGGTAAGAATGCTTTTCATCATGCCACAGACAAACAGAATAAAAGATGAACATTTCAACTACAAGGCCCTCTTCACATCTTAGTGAAGACTCCTCACTGCTGGCTTGCTTCCTGAAACATTTCTCCCACCATTGTTGTGTTTTATCACCATCCGCTGCTACACTGTCACAAGGGTAAGAAGAGTGTTTCAAGAAAATTGAGTTTGCTGCCACACCCCAGAAATGGAGGAAAATGTGTGATTAAAGGTTTAAACAGACATGCAATATGGAGAAGATGTGCAGAAAAGGCTGATGCATGTGAAGCCAGTTCCACACTTGATGTGTGTGCAGTTTGTGCTGGCAGAAATGCTGTTCTTCTGCTGCATCTGGCAATGCTTTGTTGTTCACACAGGGATTGTGTGTGCTGCAGAGCTGCTGTGGAGCTTCTGCTGTTTTCACTTTTGAAAGCCATGAAAAAAATATACTTTTATATACTCCAACACCGCAACTCAAATAGACACGCTGTCTCCCTAAAAAAATAGGCGCAGCTTACTCATGTGAGCATGAGTGAAATTTGTGAGAGCTGGCGTGGTGGACATGGTGATGACTCACATGACCCTGGAAAAGGATGTTGTTATTGTCTCTTGCCCCTTTCCCAGAGGACACTGACTAGTGCAGTCTTGTGAAGGCAGGACGGCACAAAGCTTGTCAGTCTGCACCATGCCCCTCTGTGGAACTTTCCCTCTTGGGGTTTTGACAGCAAAAGTAACTTCATTCATCAAGAGGAAGCCGGCCCACCTCTGAGCTGTGCTGAAGGGTTCGAATTACCTGCACTCACATACTTCTTTACTACTACATACTATTTACATACTTCCAACAACCAATAAAGACATTACACATAAAGTAAAAATGAGGAACAGAGGCCTGCACCCTGGAGGGCAGCACACTACAGCACTTAAACTGACTGAATCAGCTGTAAGCCACCTCTTTGATCACTGATCAGTGTAATTAAATGCACAGGAACTGACAGTGGAACAGAAGAACACTCACTCATTGACTATATTCTGTGCTCAAATTTCTTTCCTGTCCCCACTTAACTTCCCCAAAAATATTATGTCCCTCATAAACCTTGCCAGCTCTGTAGAAAGTGCTGCTGTTAGAGTATTTACCTTGCCATCCATTAGGGGGCTCTCCAGGAATAACATGAGAGGTCACCCTCCCCCAGATCCCAGTCTTCCTCTGTGCTAAACAGTCAGTTGTGATATACTGACAGAAGAGCACTGAGCATAAAGCATTGAGGGAAAATCGATTGTTGGAGCTTGGAATTCCCATTTATATTGAATGGAAACAGAGGCGACCCCAGGCAGTAATTGAAAGTGAGCTCCTCAGTGAAATAGAGGATGTCTAGTGTATGAATATAAGTGTGTGTGTGCGTGCTTGTATTTATGTGCTGCCACTCAGAGAATGCAGCAAATCTTTTCAAACAATCACACGAGCAACTAAAATATTGACTACATCGAGTAAACTATGCCGGCCTGCAACTGTATGTCATCACTGTGTCTTGGTTGGAACAAATCATTCTCACTATTACTGGGTTTTTAATATTCACGAGCTGCCCCGGCACACTAAAGTTAATTTCACAAATAGTCACACTCTGAATCTTAGCTACAATACAGACAGCACACATCTTTACATCAGATCGACATGTATCTGGCACGATAACTTTTGCTTTTCATTAAAATAAGCTACATTTTAGTTCATACTCTAGAATATCAGAATCAGATCATCTTACAAAATAAAGCAATATATCAATAACATTACATGAACTATATGTTTTGCCACCAAACACAAACTTTGTGTTCTCTATCAGCATAAAATAAATAATTCCCAACCAAACATTGTCCCAAATCAAGTGTATTCCTTCATTTAGATCCTCACTTAGTGTAGTATTTACATATATACTTACTTGCATATGCCGTCTTCTGGGTCCTCCAGTCCAAACCTCTCATCAAAGGTAAGCTGGATCCTCATGCCGCTGGGTGCCACTAGTCTCCAGGCCAGTTCAATGTTCCTCGGATAACGGCGTGGGAAATCTGGGCTCTGAACCATCCCCTCTCCGGACACTGTTATGATCTTCTCCTGATGGGAATTTTGCACCCCTGGAACGGAGAGAAACAGCAACAAATAAACCAAGTAACTAGAGAAAGCACTCAGAGAGCTCAAAACCTCCGCAAAGGCTGCTACTTTTCACGTAATGTCAGAACACGACCCCATCTCACAAGGTTAACATTTGTTTGAAAGAAATCACAACTAAAGCCTTACTAATTTCATGCTTACAATATTTCTACAATAACAGATAGAATAAAACATCACCATGTATCAACCACTACTGGCATCTTGTATTTATTGAGTGTTTTTATTTTACTTCTTTGGTGACCTAGATGTTTGTGGCATCCACTGCTTATCACAGTGAAGTGATTCACAATGTTACTGCAGTGGAAACACACAAAAATGTGGATTTTGTCTTACCTAATTTTTGAAAAATTAGGTAATAAATTCACAATTTCTCATCCATAATCACAGTATTCATTACTGTTGCAACAAAATTTAGGTAATTATACTTGCTGAATACAGTACCCCATAACTTATAATGTCTTTGTATTCTGTCAAACTTATTTTAGCTTTGGGTGTTGGAGGTAAAAGCAAACCATATTGATAAGTAAGAAACGATGCCTTCAGCTAATCTTTTAAACCTTGCCTGTTCACATGCTGGGACCAGCTTTTTTTTCCCACAGTTATAAAAGTGTGGGAAAATGATCAAATTAAGAATGCAATGTCTGTGGTTTTCTATTTTTTTTTCCATGTGGAATGCATATGCAGTGTTTAAAGATGACATTAAATAAATAAATAACTTTACATGTTTAAATCCTGTGTTCTGTTATAATGTTTTATATTCCAAACACATGACCAGCTTTTTTTTCCCACAGTTATAAAAGTGTGGGAAAATGATCAAATTAAGAAAAAACAGAAACTTCTATAAGTGAGGAAATAGCTTCAAGATGTAACTACACAATACAATGTCTGTGGTTTTCTATTTTTTTTTCCATGTGGAATGCATATGCAGTGTTTAAAGATGACATTAAATAAATAAATAACTTTACATGTTTAAATCCTGTGTTCTGTTATAATGTTTTATATTCCAAACACATGTCAAAACATTCCATTATCCTGTAGAAATTCTCTACCTCAAAAACCCTATTGTTTTTCGTCCTCTAAAATGGTTTGAACAGGTTGATGACAAATGCATCATACTTCCTCAAACCTTTAACTCTCTTTCCATGATTATAAACTGTGCAAGTTGGAAACTGGTGCATAAGAAACAACATTATCAGGTTCACTGGATAAATAGGAATTCACAGATGTACAGTAGATACTGGCTGGAAGTCCTTGAAAACAGACAGCAGCCATTTGTCATGACTTTCCATCAGTGGCGGCTTGTCAATGGGAATGCTTTCTTTGGCCATAGACTCTCATTCTGTCAAGTTTTCATCTGCAGTTTACTCCTCTCAATACTAGAGATGGGAGCTCACACCTATAGTTAGGTAGAATCTGGCTTTCAACTTCTACATAACAGCACTGGTTACAGCAATAGCTGTGTTGATAATCAATATATAAGCACATTTCAAAAACAGCTTTCATCTTGAGGAAATGGAATTTTTTTAGTAAAGCTGGGTTTGCTGTTTTTCATAGCCACCAATCTGGGACTAACACTCTCCTTAAACTATGTATTAAACCGGAAATTGATATAAAGTTGATCTTCTCGTATCACTGTTTGAACACTGTTTGAATGATATGATTGGGCTGTCCATATCAGCCATTTTTGACATGTTTTAGCAGCAATAACACCACAAGTGTTATTGCTCTAGCACATTTCAAAACTCCCCAAAAGTTTGTTTCCCATACAAAATGTCAGTATAATATTGCAAACTGGTTCAATACACTGCTTGTTTTTTTCCCACAGATTACCCAATAATTTATACTGTCCTCAGTCTGCCCTCAATTTTCTTTTAGTTTTTTTTTTAATTTTCATACCACTGATGATCACTCAGTACAAAATAATCCAATATGTCTCACTATCTAAGGAGCCAGCAGCAGGAGTATGCTGAGGAGGAAGGTGCTACTGAAGGATTTTTTCACTGCAGTAAACAAATGCGTAACAATTCCCCCAGTGTAACTTATACTGACTAATTTTCATTCAAAGCACGTGTTTAATTTCGCTGTGTTAGTTTGTCGTTAATATGATTTGAGGATGATTCACATCCGCAGTGGCGTGATTCATTCTGAGGTGAGGTTGCAATAGAAACAAAAACACACTCAGGTTAAGTTTGTGCCATTCGCTCACGTCTGTGAGATGTCTGAGTCTCCTAAGATATTTCCAAGGAAAACAACATCTGTCCAAAAGCCTGGTCCCAGAAAACAAGCCAATGAAAGTGCCTTCAGTCTGGTCTGATTGTCACTCTAAATACACAAACATGCCAGTTCTTCCCTAACTTAGCCTGTCACACATGGCATGTGCCATGCTAAGTGTGTAAACAGTGGGTTATTTACCACATGAAATTCACAGCAACTTTTAAAACAACGTGTCCTTGATTTCAGGTGGAAGAAGACAAAAACAGGCTGCACTGAGTAAAGTTAATCACTCTAATAGACTTGAGTCAAAACAAGAAAACTGCAAAAGGTGTAGTATATATACTGGGAAGCTCAGAGAAAATGGGTCGCATGGCAGGAATTATGCAGTTCTCTAATACATGGAAACTTTGGCAGATTTGTCCTTTTGTAAAATTGTGTCCATAGAAAAATGGCAGTAGTTGTTATCTTGCACCTTGTTTGAAAAGGCCCTTGCTTACATTTAAAAGGCTTAATCGAAAGCTACGGAAAACAGATTATTTTTATTCTAAAGTGCTCATAAAACTATGTAAACTTACTTACGGGTCATTTTCTGCCATTTAGTTGAGACCCAGTTTATCTTAGTATTAACAGTTAATATTTTCAAAAAGGTAAGGTCAGGACAAATGTGGATTTGGTGAATGAAGGAAATTAAATTCCAAAAGCTTTCATACCAGCCATAATTTCAGGTATTTGAATATCATGTTCTCCTCAATGTCCTCCTCTCTACGTGTTTAACATTTTCTATTGAGCTCAATGCACCGGAAATGCCCATATCCAGAATCCAAAACATGAAAAGCCTTTCGTGCATGTAGTGATAACTACCTTCTTACAGGACAATCACCGTATGTGAAAAGGTTTTGGCAAATATATTTGAAAGACTATGTCATAATCTAATGACAATTCAGTATGATGTGCCTTTGCAATGGCTGCCTTTTACAGTACATACTTCTGATGTTAACTGGAATGTGACCAAACCTTCACCAGTAAAAAGAAACATCTGCATTTTTGTCGACATGTTACTTGATGTCATCTGGACTGTCTGCGGTGGTGTCCTGACTGATGCTGCCTGTCAACAGATTGAGTAGATACAACATCACTGGCACTTTTTTTTTTTTCTTTTGAAATGACTTCAGTTTGCAGATTCACTTTGAAGTTTTCATTTGGGTTTGGTGGTGAGCCAGGTGGGAACAGCCTGAATGACAGCGTGCCAGATGCAAAGCAAAACAAGGCCCAGGCATGACTTCTCAGTGAAGAGGCTCTTTCATAACTGTGAAGAGTTTGACCCCAGGTAAGAACTATCATACCATCCTGGTTTGCAAAATAATACCTGCATTACTTGTGGACAAAAAGTCTACTAAATGCTGTATTGAAAAACAACATTCAAAAAACCCTTGAACCATATTATCTCAGTCAGGTTTACAACTTTTATTACAGCATAATACTATTCAACTAAAGCTTTCAAATTATTATTTTTTGCCTGGAGTCAACATTTCCTTGATGTTATTGTAAGTATTATAAAGATAAACAGCTGGTTTTCCTTTTACTCCGAGGTGCAAAGAGCTGCAACACACAAGGTTTGAGACTGTCTTTACATCCATTTGCTGGCTCAGGAGGAAACAAGCCGATAGCTTTCAAGCTATTAAAGGTTGGCATTCCATCACAATGACATGTTTTTAATTACATCTCCATTAGTGTGTGCTCTAACATACAGGATTATAAAACACTTATTTAATTAGGTTTAGAAAAAAGTGAATCTTCAGTACATGACTCAATATGTACTGTGTTGCATGTGTGACTATGGGCATGCATTTTGTATAAATAAAAATGTCTCAAAGAAAATCTGCATACACAATTATAGATGTCTGGTTTTTAGGACACATAATTCTCAATACATAAAATCTGTTAAATATTGACTAAACTTCCTCTTTATTACGACTTTAATTAAAGGTAACATGTAACCAGAAAATGTGATGTTGCAGATACACTGTAGAGGAGGAAAAAAAAAGGATGCCTAAATGAAAAGCCCTGATGAAAAGGTCAGGTAGAAATATGCACAGGCAAAAACCTGCTAAATCTTTAAATACTTAATATACACAACTTCAGTAGGTGCGGAGGACAATGTGATTTGTGTTCCTGTTTTATTCAGGTTTTTGTGCATCAAACCCAAGAATGAATTATCCAGGTGAGCTTTTGTTCACTTACATTAAAGCAGATGCTCCTTCAACGCACATCAGTCAAAAAACAATATTTGATTAAAGGAGAATCAACCAGGTCAAAAACAACACTGTCTTTCATCCTCATACCTTTCTCATTAATATCCTCGGATTTAGCATTCATGTGCTGCAAAAAGCCCAGACACAGCGCCAGTCAGAATGTGGGTGTAACTTTGACTCGAGAATGACCTCACTCCTGGGGTTAACCAGTGTCATCTAATGATCAGAGAAGCAGTCCCCTGGAGTGAATTACCTCAAACATGACTTTTCCTTGACCTACTTTTTTTCCTCTGTGAGGAATAGAGCCGACTATTAAGGGAGGAAGTGACTCTGAATAAATAGGAGCCTATACAGTGCAGCCATTGTGCTTTGTTCACACATTAGCTGCTGAACCATTCATGCTGTTAAACATTAACCTTTCCCCTGCCAAAGCAAAACTCTGGTATAGGTAGGGAACCATTGACATGTGCACACCGTTACAGTGCATCAGTATACACAAGCACTAAATGACCGTAGTAATGCTACTGCTACTGCTAGTGGTGATAATAACAACTATTATATTAGTGTTAGAGGTATAATATACACATTACATTCATGGAATACTCAGACACACACATGCACACACTTGGGTGCATGATGAATGTGAGATGCCTTCAAGCAAAGATTAACTAATGAGGCTGGCCCCATTGTCCAGACAGCAGCATGTTTCTCATATAAAAGCAAAGGGAAGAATGAAAACTATTCACTCTGGCTTTCATTAAGCTCACCAAATTCATCTTTCCTAGCATGATATCACTTCAGTAACTCACTACATGTGTCTCACTCTTCTGAGTTTAACTGGTGGCCACGCTGCACGATATCAGAAACCTAACTTTGGCTTTTCTTCAGGAGAGTGAGGCATGTTTAGGCCACAGGAATTATATTCCTGTACAATTAGTTCTGACAAAAAAGAAAAAAAAAACACAAATTTAGTTGGTGTGGATTACATTACCACATGGTTATATTTGCTCAGAAATGGTTATTTTCACACAATATGTGCAGCAGATTGGCCCAATAGTTCACCATACACCATCGCCGGTAACCATTCAAGACAGATATTTCCTGCAGGGTAATCTACAACCGGGTCACTGTGACACTTAATCCAAATTGTTTTTCATTTCAGTCCTGTTACCTGTTGATCAAAATGAATGCAAACCCCACAGCAACAAAGTCAAAGCAGCTTTTGCCAGGTAATGAAACTGTACCTAACAAAGAACTCCCTTTTTTCACTGCGTGAGTTTTAGGTTCAATGCAATCACTGCAGCATCTGTGTCTTATTAAGAAAGTACAGTGGTTACTACAGGTGCAGTAAATTCCAAATCCAGCTAGGATATTTATTACTTTTGGGTAATAAATTTACAGTCTGTTGGGTAAAAAGAGGGCGAAAACACAGCATGGGAATCTTTCATACCATTAAAACAAAATTTGGCTGCGTGGGATCCTTTTGTTGTAATGTAATCTGCCAGACATATGCTCCTGTATGTTGGTCTGAGGAGGAAGGATTTACAGGCTTGACACCCAAAGTCCCTGCAGAGGCAGTTGAATAAAGTTGAGACATGATAGCAGGATATTCAGCATGACTCATAGATTACACCTCTTGCCATCTAAATGACAGTTGAATTTATAGTGAGGTACATAAAGTATCAGTTATCAATTATTGCTGAGTGTTTAAGCTCTGTGAAGGATCATTTATTCAGTGCAGATAATTTGTGTTCCAGCTGCCCGTGCTAATATATTATTTATACATGAATTGTATGGAAGATTTCAAGATTCCACTATGCTTGATTGACAGCACAAGCAAAGCTGCAAAGACTTTGCTTGTCTCCACACATGACTGGCCCAGAGATTAGATTAGGCACCAGTTCATGGCAGAAATGTCACAGATAATATTGATCCTTAAACGACTGTCAATACAGTGTGACCTGTTGCAGAGCCCTTGACCAAAACAAAAGTGCTTTCACTTCATTTATTTATTTCAAGTCCCACTGGGAAAGCACAGTTGGACACCCAACACCCAACATACATATAGAAGAGATGTAAAACAGATGAGATGATGATATATGTTGATGCTAATGATGGTAATGCATAATTAATAATCCTAATAGGCATAGAATAGCCTAAAGCAGTTTGAACAATTTCAAAACTACTGAATGTATTTGTCTTACTGTGTCTGCAGTATTTGCTTTAATACAATTTGAGCATGTTTGATGTTATTTATTGTTTATTATGTAGGCTACATGTATGCCAACAAAAATAAAATATACATACTGTGTATATATTACTAGTGCACATATTACTAGTACACACAGAAAATCATTACAGACATACAGTGGGTGAAAGTTACATATCTTTATTTTTCTTCTTTTGGGGTCAGCAATAGCTCTAACATTAAAAGGACATCTACATCAAAAGCTCTAGCTCAGGGTTCGGGATTATTTTAACTTAATATATCAATTTATTTTAACTTTTTACCCAGGCATTTTGTAATAACACATTTTGGAGCTGTGATCGCAATTCCACAATACTGTATTTCTGCCTCAGGTTACTATAATGTCAGAAAAACTGACAGTTATACGTAACAAAGCTAGACATAGAGCAAGGACAAATGCAGTTAAGCCCAAATCCTCTAGGGGGCTCAACAGTACTTACTGTACTGTCACCTTCTGGTTCATGTTATTGCTTTTACACCATGGAGAACAGTTATGTCTACACAACTTCACAGACCTTTAACACTTAAAGTCCTGTTATCAACACGTGGACAGTTGTAACCTGTGAAAGCCTTTTAAATGCAGAGTTCAAAGGACACAACAAATGTAATCAGTCTCCCCACTAAAAGCACCGGACACCCTGGCTTTTAAGTGTCACAACATAATATTGCGAGAGTTTATTGATCCCTGCAATGAAATGCTTCATGCTTCTCCGTCTTCAGGGAGGCCACAGTGAGTGACCTCAGAGGGGGTAAGTGACAACAACCTGCTCATATAACTTCATCCAAGGGGGGAACTGCATGCAGAGATCACGTGACTGAAGGACACTCTCTCACTAAGGTCAACCTGGTCATGTAAGTCAGTTCAGACATCTGTTGACACCTGCTGCAGTGGCAAAACGAAACATCTGCAGATCATATCAGATGTCCCAACCTGATACGGCTACTCTGTGTGTGTGTGTGTGTGCGTGCTTTCCCACAAAAGGTTCACAGTGGGCATCCATTTATATTGGCTAGAATTCAGCTAATTATTGAAATTACTGAATAGATTTTCTAATTTATTCTGTATGCTTAAAGCATCACTTCTACAGTTCAGCTGACCACAATGTGGTTTGAGGTGGCATTCTCCTATCACTGACAACTGTACTTGGTACCCAAACAAAAGGGTAACAAAGACTGGGATTGTAAGGATTTTTAATGTTGATTTCTCAACATTTCAGCAATGGCAAGGGAATCTTCCTCAGAGAAGTAAATCAGTAAGTAAGAATGTATTCCATAACACTCAAGGGGCGACACTGCTGGTTGTAAAAGGAACTCTCCAAAATGTCTATGGGAAAATGAGCCAACTTTACACTTGATTCATAATGTCAGTAATCATTTGCCTGATGAGTAAATGGTCTAGATTACTTTTTCAGTAGAACACAAAACCAATTTTGTAAATTATGCTTTTATTTAGAAGAAAATTTACAATAAATTATGGCACATATTGGACACCAGGGTGTTTGACAGCTGCTATTGTCCAATTGCCCCCTGGTTGAGGGTAACATATGTAAATGTCCTTTTGCAAAATAGCCACATGGCACCAGCAAAATTACATATCTTGAAAAAATTGCAATTACAGGACAACTCAAGGGAGAGAGCAGGTAAATCAAATTCAAATTTCCTGAATTTTCAGAAAACAGTCATGAGCAAAATAATCCAAAGCAAAGGGCAAAAGGACAACACAAAAAACACAAGATGAGACGGGGAACAAACAAGACAATCTGGCAGAATGGAGTGAACAGGTGTAACTAATACAACACAGGTGAATGTAATCAGCAAACGAGAAACAAGGGGAAGCAAAACAGAAACAAGAAACAAGCACTGAAACACTGACAAAAAAACTAACAGGAAACAGGGCAAAACAGGATAATAAAAGTCCAAAGTACTAGATATAAATCCATGGTTAAGGTCCAAGGTGCAATGTGCAGGAGGAAACATGCATTTAGGAGCATGAAAATTGAACCAAAGTCAATTTAAATGTAAATATAAGTAATATTTTATGTGAAAATACTTTATATTAAAGCCAAACTATAATAAGGTTTTGTAAATCCGTTGCTGATAATGACAATACATGAACAATGGTGTGCAAGCAAATGTCAAGTTGTGAAAAAAGCAAAGACACCAAAGCTTAACAAAATCTTTCAACCCCTCAGGCTTTGGCCCCATCCCGAGTGAAACTCATCACCTCACAACAGCCTCTCCTCAAGTTACAATAGCTCCCACCCCTGAATGATTTCTTAGAGCCTCTAATTAGTGCCCACACTTGTGTTCGGCATCTAGAAAAAGGCAGATTGAGTGTCAGTCTTTTCAGTAGAGCCGTCCATTTGTGTTGACCCTCTGGAATTCTGTGTCTGAGCCCCTAAGCCTGGATTTAGACATTATATCAGCACCAAAATCAGTCATAAAGTGGACTATAAACCCATGCACTCTATGTTTTATGCATTTATGAAATAAACTCCGTTGACATTACATGCAAGTGAACTGTAGTGTTAATCTCTCTTATGAGCCAGCTTTAGGTTACTCAGTCTTGCTGTATTCACAGCAAATCATCTGGTACCACACGATAAACAAAAACAGCTGGATGGTGGGCAAAAAATGTGTCCATTGTGTATCCAATAGGAAATAACAGTAAATATGTATAATCTATATTTTACTATGACCATTACTGAAAACATGACCTTTGGGACCTTGGGAATTCAGAATTCAGAATCAGTTTTGGAGACTTATCAGATCAATTAGACTGCTAAACCCTTCATGAATGAACAAGAACCTATATGGACAAATATATTTTACTATTATTTGACTGTTCCTCCAAAAAAAAAGTTATAATGGCGTGAAATCATCAGTCAGTCTCTTCAAATTACAGTGAATCCCTGCCCATTTATTTAATTGTGAGTGCCCTAAATCAACCTCACTTTCCTTGTCTGCGATTAATCCCAGAATTAGTATCAAAGTTCATTCTTGTTAAGTGGATGGACTGATAGTTCAGCAGAAAAAAAGGGAAGTAAAAAAGGTTGTGAAACATTTCCCACAAACATTGGGCGACAGGACAAACCTCCCCTTCTGGCTGGAAACCAGGCGTTGACAGATGAACCAGGTCTTATTTAAACCTCTTTCCACAGCTATGGATGGCAGCTACAGCTCCAGGCTGCTTTGTAGTCACATCTGTGAGCTGGATATTTGAAGAAAATTACAGTTTGATCTGTAGCAAACCGGACTGGACACAAGCTTTCCCATAAAGATCCGGATACAGTGATTATAAGTGATCCAGGTTTTGTAATGAATGTTGCAAAGAGATTTGATAGCTGATCACAACCAATCTTGTAATTCCAAGACAGAAGCACTAAAATCAAGCAGTGAACATCTTGGAAGAGGTCAATAATGTTTTCAACTAATGATTTCTAAATGAATCCAAGGCTATATATATCTTCACTGGTTGCAAGCAGCAACCAGTGAATTTCCACATTGAGTGAATTTGTCTTGACACATAGTTTTCACCTTGACCCAGTACTTCAACATTATATCACATCATGCAAATCAAAGTAACATGGAATGCCCAGTGCTCTTATACATCAAAACCATTGCAGCCTCTACATAGTGTCCCCCTAAACACTAATGGTGTCTAGAAATAGAAATCATTATACATACTGTATTATAGAGCAACCATAAACTCTGATCAACCCTTTAAGGAGAAACAGTGCAATTATATTCAAAGTGTTTATGTTTTCACAGGTCAGATCCATGTTCTTAATCTATCAACATTATACATCTTGTACTACTCCTTCCTTTTCTAACTCATGGGGTACCGTAAGGAAATACAAAATACATCCAAATCCAATCTTTGGTCTTCAAATAACAGTCATATGAATTTACATTAAAATAACATTCATCATACTAAACACACTCAAGTTACGCAAATTATGTACAGTATCTACAAAGCTAAATACTAAATATTATCTAACAATGTCCAGAAGTATTGATGAGGCTTCTTTAACAAATAATGAGTAAAAACTAATACCACAGTCTTACAGTCACAGGAGTGTAATTGTGTAAAAATGTCATCAGTTAACTGAAGATATGGACATCTTTATGTGAATGTTTTGATTTTTTGGATTTGTGAAAATGTTTCTGAAAGAGATATTCTGCATTGGCAAATGGAACGAGTTGCAGATGAGGAGACATAGTTGACCGTTGAGTCCGCAGGTCATTTAATGCTAACATTATTAAAGGTTTTCCGTCCTGAGCTCCTCCCATCAGAGGAGAACACAGATGCATGCGATTCATGCATGACAGAAGACCTGAGATAATCTCTCTTTCTCTAAAAGTCTCCCATCACAGGCCAGATTTTCCCATGCCCGGAAACAAGTGATGTCAGTAATGTCAAAAATATGTTGCTTACTCCCACTCAAAGTAATAGAGTTATTTCTTTAAGAGGCTTGTCCTGGAACCGACAATCAGTCCAGGATGTACCTGCTTGTCACCCATTGTCAGCCACCTTCTTGTATAGGATAAACCAGATAAAATGGGCGAATGGTTGTTCTGGATTTCTTTTTAATGCTACCCCAACAAGTCTTCATTAACTTTGTATACTAGTCTTCACCCAGCTGTCTTTAGAAAAAGGATCTGCTGTTCAGAACCCAGGATAAAGAAAAATTATATTCCTTTCAACCTCAATTTACTGAGGGAAGTTTTGCTAAGCACAACTGTACTTTTTCCTGTTAAAACTGGAAAAAAAAAACATGCACATTTTCTTGTTTAGATCAAAAGTAATGCTACAGTAGTTGTTGACCTGTAGTGAGATTCTCAAAGTATTCAACGCCCCACACGACATAGGCTCACTTTGACAAAAAATTTAGCCCCCATGTCCCAACTACAACCAAGCCTGTCCACTGCTTACTACTATCACAGCCAAATCAAATGGATGTCTTCAAAATACAGGTAACAATATCTGTGCATATACATCCCTACATTGCATTTTGCCACAGGGCTGCATTTACTAAACTGAGCAGGTTTGTACCTGGATCTCCAGCGTTGACATGAGTAGCAATTTGAGGATTAGAAAATGGGAAAATTGATGTTTCTGAGGGGCCAGGGCAGTGAATTAGTGTCTGCAGGTTAATTCCCCTAAGAGTGGGATACAATAATTGTGTAATTGCAATGTTGCTCAAAGATCAGCTCTCTGTGGATCCATTCATCAAAGGGTTTCCAAATGATTTGTATTTCAATCATTATGGCAGCACTGTTTCAAAAACACAAAGGGCTACAGTGTATGCAGTCTTGGAAATCAAAAGTACAACAAAACTCTGGAAGACAAAATCTTTTGAAGAATTGCCACATCCGTTCTCCTCTTCACATTCTGTCTTGACAAATGTGAACAATATGAGGTCATAAAAGTATCATTAATATTGTTTTCAAATAATTTTCCCCTCTTAAAACACAAGACATTGATGGGATTAGGCACCAGTGCCCCCTGCTACCCTCATGTGGAGGATAAAACGGTAGAAGATGAGTGAGTGAGTGGGTGAGTGAGTAAGCAAAAAACAAGACCAATCAGTGTGAGGAGCTTTTGACCAATCACAGCTGAAGGATATAGCATTTCTCTCTGATTAAGATTATCTCAACTGTACATCTCAACATGTTCACACTAACTGACCTTTTCCATTAAACCTTCAAAACCTTCCATATCGTATTATGTCAGCACACATTACATGAGATTACATACAAATGCACATTACATACAAACAATGCTAAAATATTAGACACAAATTTTATGTCATGACTGGACTGACAAGACTCTCTTTTATGGAATAGAATGGGGTGATTATTTTGTGTGTATTTGCAGGTTATATTCACATGACAAAACAAAAATGCTATTATTTGACTATTTGACTAATGTGCCAAAAACATTTGCTCCTTATTTGGTGTGAACACACCATCTCCCATTTCAATATAAAATCAGGAAAGTGAAACCAACTGTCAGCTGTGATAATGCAATGTTAATGTGATGTTATGTGTTATCATCCATGTGATCCAATATTTGTCTTTGTTTTCCAGTTTTATGAGATGTATGAAAGCAAACCAAACTATGCCTTATATGTTACAGAATTGTAAAAAACAAATCTGTAACAATTTCACGCAAATCTGACAAATCTGTTGATGTAATTTCAAGAATAATGCAATGATGGTTTACTAGCATTCAAAACCTCAGTGTTATGTTATTTTATCACTTGCTCTATTGATGTTCTCTATTTGCATTAACACTGCTGTGTTGTCACCGGCCTGAGTGGGTCCCCTTTCATGTTTGTTTGGGTGCTGCTTTTAAATATGACACATAAAGGTAAGCACTAAGCTCATAGCACCTACTTTTTAATTGTCTTCACAGATCATTAAGTCTCTGACCATCCACTGTTTGACTAAATGTCTGACAGAAACTCCTCCCTAACTGCCCAAGCTTTTCAATCATCTGAGTCTATTTGCATCCAAATATAACTCAACATTTAAATCCAACCTTTATCACAGAAACATAAACAGAACAGAAAATTAAGTACACAGACAGACACTAAAAGCCTTATTTCATCTTTAGAAACAATAGATTACCATGAAGCTGTCATTAAAAAAAACAACAGCTATGTAATTACATGCCACTATAAATGGCTACAAAGCAGATGCTTTCTGCGATGGGTAGAAAGTAGATTTGTTGATCCAAGTAGCCTATTTCCTCTGTAATTATATTCCTGTATCTAACAATCACTAGTTCACCTGTAAAAAGCAACATGTATGTGAGGATATAAATTCTTAGTGTTCTTGAAATCACAAAGGTATTACCTATTACTCAAACAGTCTACAGTAAATTAATAATCAACACTGTACCTGGTACTACCTAGTATTATAAAACTGTTTATAACCAATGTTTTGTTTCAAAATTCTATCAAACATGTTGCTCTAATTGAGTCAACATAATTTGCCGCACTTGGCACCAAAAGGCAGACAAAGGCAATCAGCTACTAAAAAGCCAGACATTCCCCTTGTGAGGTGATGACAAATGACTCAGAGCAACAACATGACTCAAATCAGTGATGATAGTTCTCTGTATTTGCAGAAATCGGTTATATAAGGCAATATTATGCTGATTACATTTTTTTTACTGTCTCCCGGTCACACAAAGGTTACAGCACAAACAAAAAACACACATCTAAATTTATGTTGTCATGCCCTGTGCCACAAAATTTACATTGCACGTCTTGCTTTAGCTTTGGATGTCAGTGTTGGTTTAATCCCTTAAACTTGGGTTGGAAGTTGAAATATCACTGTGAGCACAAGTTGTCTGGGAAATTGCATGAAGTCATTGGTGCAAAGCTTACATTCTCTCTTAATGGTCAGTAAATATACTGTACATGTGTACAACTGGCTGCCTGTGAAACCAAAATGAGGCATTTTTTTTTTTTATAGAGGTAAGTGTAAAATACATAACGTAAAAATACAAAATATGTGCATGTCTATCATGTTAGTGTGACCAAGTTGTGGAAAGGTTGTGGTAAGGTAGAGTTTTTGAAATCACAAATTTACCTGCAACCAGGCTCCTACTGGATGGTACAATCTGTCATTCACAAGGTGTCAGTTCATATATGCTGTGATGTATTGTCTATTTTCCAATTAGATGACATCATGTTCTTTTGATTTAAGGTATACATTTAAATCCATTAGTCCATTAATTCCTCAGAAAAGTATTTACTGATGTTATAAATCAAGCGAGAAAGTAGTCTAATTCCCCATAGATTTTCATTCAGAGTTCTTTTTGCAACTATTTGTAGCACCCTCTTATGGCTTCTAGTAACTGTATATGTGTTTTTTTGGCAATCAGTCAATTAAAGGGGCACCCTAAAGGAAGGTCCATAGCACAATAAAATACACTAAATAACCCCCTTTTTTGTTTGTCACCTCCTTTAACATGTTATTTTAATCTGAGCAGTGAATAGGAGATTAACAATGTCATGATTTCCTAATCTACAAACTCACACCCACTGAAACAAATGACAATATTTGGAAGGAAATGAGAAGTCATATTCAAATACTTCCACCACAGGCTCTCTTTATAAATGCACTGGTGTCAAAAAAGGATATCTAGGTACAGAAGTTAGATTTCTGCTGCCCTGTTCTTCTCTGTATCTGGAAATAACAGCAGTGAACTGGCTCTAAAATACTGGCAGCGATACTGTGGTGAAAAACATCCACACCATGCATGCAAACGTGTCAACAATGTGCCTGCGAAATCCATCACCATGAGCATCTGATGCTGCAAACTACATCAAAAAACAAGCCAACTCACTGACCCACTTAAAATCTCAACTAAATCCTGTCAACAGGTGAGAAGGGAAACAGAGTGTTGAACAAACTCGGCTGTCATGGCAGAAAAATGAAAGGCAAACATGGTTGTGCATGAGAGATCCACCTTGTCAAAGGCATCTCATTAGCTGGCTTGGTTCCAGGCCATTACAAGGCTGTCGTCTGTGAAAGCCCTAATTAGAGGCTGCTGAGCAGATATAAAATGTGGAGAAAAAAGGCAAAAGAAGACGATGGATTTAACACCTTTTCTCCCAACTGAATGGTAACCTGTCACCCTTATAGAGTCTCTCTTTCTTATAGCATTACTCATACAGAAGGTGTCCTTCAAGCTGTTATCATTCAACCCTCTGAAGTAGGAACAAAAGTTCAAGAAAAAAGACAGGTATATGAATTGTGACAGCGAGACTCTTAAGATTCTGGTCAGTCCAATTCACCAGTGGTATTAAGTAAAGGGCTTACATGTCATTTATCAGTCATTGCATCCTATTACACCATGCACTGAAAGTCAGTCAGTGTGAATGGTGTCACCAAGACATTGTTTTCCTGCTTCAGTATCAGTGGATGAGTACAAAAGTACAAAAAAAGCAGCTGTTCATTGTTAATGTGAAGGCAAGATTTTAAAAAAGCCTGGTTTACCGAAACCAGAACTTAAAATAGACAATATACAACAGACAAAGCAAAACTTAATTTGCTCACATGAACATGATTGACATCTCTGATGACCTGTGTTCTTGAGCAGTAAAACAAACTCTCACTCACTCACCGGCGGCGCGGCCTACACTGCGATGCCACATATCCATTATGCCTCTATTTGGATGACGGACTGTTCAAATTTTAGAGTACATACACAATCAAATGTTTATTTGCTGTATGTATAATTCTGACGTGTGCCATTATTACGTTCAACTTGTAATAATTGTGGACTAATTGATGTTATGTTATGTGGTATATGGATGTGATATTTCAATTTCCCAGCTTGGGATTAATAAAGTATCAATCAATCAATCAATCAATCAATCATTTTCTACCGCTTTATCCATTGAGGGTCACGGGGGGTGCCGGTGCCTAACTCCAGCTGACACAAGGCGAGAGGCAGGGTACACCCTGGACAGGTCGCCAGTCCATCACAGGGCCATAATACAAACTCAGTACACCGAACTAAACTATTTACTTTTGTAAATAAAAACATGAATTTACACAATTTAGAAATGTAAAGGCATTTGGGGAATTTCCCTCTTTGTCTCTAACATTATTATTAGTACATAGACTTCCAGTTTTAAAGGTGAAGTCTCACAAATAGGAAGGAATTAGCAGTTAGCAACAAGGGGGCAACTCTGCTAGTTGTTAAAATAAACTCTGAATGAAAGTCTATGGGAAAATGAGCCTATTTACCACCTGATTGATAACATCAGTAAACATTTTCCTCAGAAATTAAAGGTCTCAATTGCCAGTTACACGTCTCCGTCAATAACACCTAATGTCAGTTTTGTAAATTATGTTCCCATTAAAAGGAAAATAAGCAATAAAGTAGTGCACATAAGAGTGGACGCTATGTGATAGACAGCTAGCTGTGATTGGAGTTTGGTTGCAGGTGATCTCTGAGAGTAACCAGATTTGCACTGGTCGAAGTGCAAATATCGAGGCCATAAAATGGGAATTTGTTTTGCCTTTGGTAACCAGCCTAAGGGCTAACATACAGATACAAGCAATCATTTATAGTGTCATTGACACCAATAGGTAATTTAAAGTCTCCTGTTAACCTAAAATTACCCCTCACCTTAACCCCAGTCTGCATGTCTTTGGACTGTGGGAGGAAACTGGAGTATCCGGAGGAAACCAAAGCAAACCACCATGGGGACCACCATACAAACCCCACATCGAAAGGCCACAGCTACAACCTGAACCTTCTTGCTGTGAGGTACAGATGCTAACCACTGCCTCAGAAGTCTAACTAATGCCACAAATAAAAGCTGCTATGCATCTGCGTCTGTGCCAGTTCAAATACACTTCTGACATTCTGTCCTCCTGGCACAGCATAATGGCACGCCTAAATGGAGACGAGCTGTGATTAATGTTATTAGTTACACCTGTGCTTTTCCTGCTACGACAAGTCAAAATGTCGGCTGTAAGAGATGTCTATCAGCCGGCCAAACCCTCCAGGATTAAAATTCTCCTTTTACCATTATTTATTTAAGAACAAATGTGAACCTAACTTTAATATACTTATGTACAATATACTCAGTATTTCCTATTCCTAAATATGTCCCCGAGCTTCCATGGTGCTTTGGCACAGCTATGAAGGAAACAATCAACCATTTGAAAGATATCACATTACTTCCACTCCTAAGCTTGTTTGACATCCTGTGATTACACCATCTAGTCCCTGTGTGTAATTCCAGATCCTCTATAAACCTGCCTGTGTTTTCAGTACTTGAATGAATTTGTCATATGGGGTACGCCTCAAGTGGTTCTGAACCATGCAAAACATCTGCACACTAAGTCCTTCTCTCTCCACACCTCCTACACCAAAAGCCTGACCACATCCACAGTCAGATTCTCTTTTAATCATCATGTGAATTGTTCAAGAACATTTAGCATGGCAAAGTATGCACTGGTAAAGTTACTACTACTACATGTCCAAGTAACAAGAGAACCAAGTAAGAAAAAACTACTATGCATCTGTAGCCAACTTGCTGGAAGAGTCTGTGTTGTAACTCAGGGCTGTTGAAGGAATAAAATGTACTTTTCTGGTAAGTCATCAGGTCAGTGCTGCCAGGTTGTTTTATTACACCATACAGGACAGCCCAGCTCCTTAAAACAAAGTCACAATGTTCCAGTTTGCAAATTCTGTCATATTCACCACAACAATTTCAATATTGAACAGTAGTAAAAAGCCAAGCCAAGTGTCAAGATATAATGTTTTCCATGGCTGGTTTTAGGAAAACAATATAATGTTATTGAATGATGCAGTCAAGTAATTATAACTGACAGTTTCAATAAAAGTTGTAATAAATAAACAAACAGTGAAGTATGAGGTGATAATGTCCATCTGCTTTGGGTTTGCTAACCCAAACCCTAAGTCCAAACCCAAACTAAGTCAGACTGTGAGTATATATACAGACACCAGTTATTTCCATTACAACATGGCTCTGTTAAATAATAATAATGAAACAAAAATTCTTAATAAATATAAAATCTAACCAAGACTCTTGTTTATTTTATACCCACCAAAAGTTTGTGGCATTAGGGTGGTGCAGTGTAATGAGGGATTTAAAGCTCCAATGTGTAACTTCTGTAACCAAGACAAGACATTAAGCTCTTCAGCTTGAATAAAGTGTCCAAAACCTTTCTGTCTATATGGTAAATCCTTGGCAAAATTTATTTAGCACAAGGAATAATCTACATTAATCACATTTGATTCAATGATGATGATGATGATGATAATGATGATAATGATGAGGTAAGCCCTAATGTTCTGAAAAGTAATTACATGTGAACTGGAAAACATCCTCTGTTACTCTTGGTATCAACTGCCATTTTGTGAGTGCCACATTAGATTAAGAGTCTTGGTCACTGAAAGTAGAATGTAACATACTTGCACATACTTGTACTTTCAGTACTGCAGAACAATCCTGTATTACAAATAACAAACTCACTCTGATTTTGTTAAATGGAGATTGTTCTAGATCTGAAGAGTGCAGACAGCTACACACACATACACAGTTGGCAAAATCATTCCAGTCAGTCATAAGACCTAATAGCTAATGTGCATTTTCATTCCATTTGAGCCGTAGAAATGGATACCCCTACCCATGGGGATCCAAGTGAGAGCGTGCCATGGCAGAGCGTATACCCAGTTTACACTGAAAACCTATTTGTGCTTTGGGAGAAGCCATACATTCTTAAAATAGTATGTGTGATTGGGTTACCATCTCTGTATGCCACTTGCATAGCGTCGTATATCACATCTCACCATGTGTTAGGTGACATAATCCAGGCAGCATGGGACGGCGCTACAGTGATGATTACTTGGGCAGGTGGGTTTTTTTATCCCCCACCCCACCGCTCTGAATGCTTTAGAGCTGGGATATTTCACATCTCCATTCGATAGCTTCTGGTTCTCACTCTCCAACTCTTCATCGGTACATAAATAAGACACAGTGGTAGTGTGAGTTCCAGGGGCGTGTGTGACTAATGGACTAGTACTGTAACTGTTTTAGGTAATGGGAATTGAAAGTAAGGAGAATCTCTGCATGTAAATGTTGGAAGGATAAATGTTTGAGTGATATTGCACCTTCATTTAGTGCCACATGCCACATAAATAATACACAGATGTCCATCAGTTTAGCTACGAATAAATGCGCTCCAGGAAGCCTAATGTTCCAGTAGTATGATTATGAATGAGTGCAGACCAAACTACTGAGACAAAAAAAATAATAATAAAAAAATGAAAGTAGCTAATGACAAGATTTAAAAAACAAAAAAACAAAAAACAAAACAACAACTCACCTTATATTACACTATCCTTAGTAGTCATATTAAAATCTTATTGAGAAAGTAGTGTTTGCATGTCCCATATTGGCAACTAAGCTAATTATATCTAAATTATACCTAATAAAGTAGTTGCTCTTGATCTCCCCTAATCCAAACAGCACACCAACTCACATTGATATGTAGAAGTCCTTTAAAGAATGTATAACTATAAAGCCAAATTCATTGGATTAATTTCTCAATGGCTAAAACATGGGATTCACATTCTTTTTGTATACTGAAATGTCCAATTTGTATTCTAAACTGTATAGAGGTTGTTCATACATCCCTGACTCCCATTGCTGCTTCATGAAATTTGCATACCTAATGATGCTGCTTGATAATCAGGGAATGTCTCTGCAGTGTCAGATGAATTAAGCAGCTCATTTTCTTATATGAGGAAGCCTTCATTTCACAGTGAAGAGGAAATGAAACCGCTGTAGTTTGCTTTTGCCACAGTGTTGTGTTTGCACATTATGATCTCAAGCAATGTGGCAACATTGTATACAAGGTTCCTGTGGAAATACTCAGTCAAATGTATCAGAGTAGTTGCAAAAAAAGTTGCAGTGTTTGTACAAAATGATCAAAACATTCAGTCCCTCAAGGGAAGCAGAACATTCTGAAAAAAACACACTTTTGTCCTAACATTCCAACTCTTTTGCAACAAATTTAATAAGTCGTTAAGATTACTGCATGTTGCACCAATCATTGCCTTTCCCCCCTGCAAAAACACTGACCCATCTGCAAGTGTGCACACATCACAGTCACTGTATTGCTTGTGGTTGTTGCATCGTCCCACTTTTACCAACAAAACTTTCTGCTACTGTTTTTCTGTTGAAGGCGAGTGCAAACATGTCAAACAAGTCATGAATTAACAAAATCTTAGCAAACATTTTATTAATCAAACAGAGCTATAAATTTGAAGTATTTAATAGTGACAGATAACTGCGTCAGCTACCATATTGTGAGGTGTTGCCAAGATACTCCAGTCAACTGATAAAAGACACAGCTGTGGGATTCTCCACCATTTTTGAAGGTCAAGCTCCCTGTCAGTCAAATGCAAGGTGATGCCCATGAAGCCCAGTGAGCTGAGGAGTAAAGTCATTACAGGACACTTTCGAAATACCTCTCTGATAGAAGGTGATGACATCTGCCAAGGTATGTGGACATGCCCTCCAGAGATGATAACCAAGGTCAACTCATCTCACTGCCAAGAATTGCTGTTGAAGTGGAATTCCACTTACTACAAAACTCTCAGGACGACTGAGGCCAGAGTATAAATTGGTGCCATTCTGGCAACATTTCAAAACCCTAATGAGCCAAATGTTTTATGAATGGAGGCCTATGCTCCAGAGGGAATTAGCTCTATTACAGCAAGAATGGTAATCAGTCCTGTCAGCATTTACAATAGATCAAATAATCTTTCAGGGTTTCCCTTTTTTCCCATACAATCACAATATGTAGCTTAATAGATGCTGCCTGCCTTGACAAGCTTACTTTTCATTGCAAAATGTTACTCAGTTATTGATGCACCTCTTAAATGTTTTTTGTAGTTTAAGAGTAAGCCTTTTAAATGGTCTTCAGGCAAGGGTCTTGCTTTATGGCTGTAAATGCGTGCAGAGTGGGTTGTCTTCCAGCTGGAAGGTCGGGGTTTGATCACAGATCTACATGTCAGTGAGTCCCTGGGCAAGACAGTTAACAGCACGTTGCTCCTGGTGGCTGTGCCGGCAGTATGTGAATGATGTTTGGTCATCAAGACTAGAAGAGCACTATATTTTGTTTAGTTTATTTAGTTTATTGAACCATGTATTGGACCATGTACAGCAGTATTAATCACAGAGGAAAATATGCTTTGTACAATTATAGCTCTCTGAGCCAATTTTCTATCTGCAGTCCCTGATGAATACACACCATTTACCTTTTACATTATGGGGCACTGCCATTTTGTGCTGCCATGTTTCTATAGCTGCCTGAATGGACAAACCAGCCAGAGCAGCCTTTTTAGCAGAAACTTGGAAACCAAGAACGATATCCTTTCTGATATGCAAAGGTCATCAAAGTTTCTTGATGTTTCACAGGAAAAGGAGGGGTGAGGGAAAGTGTCCTCAGTTTGTTACAATATATTAATATTTTACATTTTAAAATTTTATACAGTGATTTATGTTCTTCTTATACCTTATTGTTGTTCCTTTTACCATGTATAGCACTTTGGTCAACTTTGGTTGTTTTTAAATGTACCATTAGATGTCACTAATTCTTACACACTGAACTTGGTATGTTATTCTACTGTTAGATACTTTGGTTAAATTATGTTTGATGTTGGGTAAACATTGTAGTTCTATTTTTATACTTAAGTCCAAAAAATATGCTAAATAAGTAAATGTGGTCTGTTTTTATACAGCATTGATGTACATATTTTGAACCCTGGCATCAATATGGCATCAATATGACAGAGTGAGCTTTAAAACAGTAGCACAGGACTAAAAATCAGTCAACCAGAAAACAAAGGGAGGTAAGGAAGAAATGTTGCCTCAGTGAATGACAGGTATTCGCTCTAACAAGTAATCTTGACTTAAGGCAGATATATTCCACCCTTCATGTTTAGACTGGAACAGGCAGACTCGTTTCCTCTTCCTGCCAGAATCAATGTTAGTGCTGGAAACATTTACACTACCTTGTTTAGAGGTCTAAATTTATAAACTGCATTTCTCTGCTCTTCAGCTTCATGTTGAACTGCTTTGACATTCACCAGCTGCTTATAAGCAGCTGATAATATTATTGATATTTCTGCCATGAAAACTAAATTGCTCTCGATTTGAGTTATTTAGATAAGGGAAAAAAATATAAATGTTATCTGTATTTTTTTTTTCATGTGTGGAAACATGGTAATACACAACTGCTAATGAAATAACTTCTTTCACAACACAAGCACTTGCAATGAAAACTCTGACAGAGGGAAACATCTGAAATGATATTGTCCAGCCGATGGAGTAACCCACTGACAATCCTTATCTGCAAACGATTAATATGGCTGGAAGTGTTGTTTCTTTTTGGGAGGCAGCAGGCTGAGCCAGAACAATGAGACCACTACAGATATTGAACTGATAAGAAACTGAAAGAAGAAAGGCACACGGCCACATCAAAGATATGTTATTTATTCAACAAGGTTTGCTTAGCATGGCTGTATTTCCTCACCAACACCCACATCTCTATTCAGACAGTTTCAGACACACCTGGGAGCAGAGGTGTACCTACTGAATGTCTGATACTGGCCACTCAGAAGCTTATTTAGTATCTTGCTTCAGGCACTTTCCTTTTTTTTAAAAAAAAAAAAAAAAACTCTCACACTCTGTTCTTGCTTCATAACATAATCCTCTTACTTTTCTGTTGCTTGTATAACAACCACTACTGCAGCATTTCAATTGGCTGATACATTTTCCACTCTTTTGCCAGCCTGACATTTTTAATCTACTTCTCAAACTAACTCTGTTGGAGTTGTCTGTGGTGCTCATTTACCACAGCTGTTTTTAATTTCTTAGTCTGGATTTTTTTGGCATCATTTCACTTCTACCAAGTTAGTCCTACTAGCAGCAAAAGTATGTATGTACCAGTATGTAAAAAATGGTTGATGCTGTGGTGTTAAGTATCAAGGAATGCAACAATCTGATAATCCATCTATTTTCACTTTTCTTGTCACTTTTCAGTTGGTTTAACCTTTTTTTTTTTAAAGTCATTTTGTGATCTGTCACCTTTACATCACTTTCTGGAGCAACACCTTAGGTATTATGATTTCAATATGATAGAAGCTTTTATCAAAGCTGTAAAATATTGCTTTAACCTTAATCATAGGGGAATTTACATCATAATAATTCAGAGCCTACTATACATTTGGAAGGTTCTAATAATATATAGTGGCATATCTAGTGGCAGCAACTCAGTTTATTTAGGCAGGCAGACACGATCAAGTCAACCTGCTTAAGCTTAAACAGCAGAATGGGTGATTTAATAGATTTTGAATATGGCAAGGTTGTATATCAGAAACTGCTGATGTACACTGGGATTCTTAAACACAACCATCTCTAGAGTTTACAGAAAATGGTTGGAAAAACAGAAAATATATTATGAGTGGTAGTTCATGCCTTTGATGCCAGTGGTCAGAGGAGAATCTTTTAAGTTGACAGAAGGGCAAGTTATGAAGAAGACCATCTGACTGCTCAGCATGTCAAAACTGGCAGCAGATGACCTACAGCGGCTGAAGACCACACTGGATTCTTTACTAAGTACACATAGAATTCCCCACTGAATATGTACACTACATGCTATGTAAAGAAAAAAATAGGATTATGTTGCACAAATAGGTACTACAGTCATTATATATGTGCCATCATGACATGATGGTCTTGGGAGACATCTACCGTAGCAGAAACCACCACAGGATTGGTTTTAAGTACTTTGGCTGGTGCTTAAAATGTCTATGGACAGATTCTATCACTGTGATAGTGTCAAAATGTACAAGACATGTGGACTTAAGTGAACTGGTGGAAATGGATAAATTTGCTTTCACAGGTTCACCAGATGTTTGTCATTGTTGTTCAGACTGCTTACTGTGCTGGCAGCAAGTGGACAAACAAATATGTTATTGCAGATGTAATGCATCATGCTCATCCATTTTGAAGACTATGATATTAATCTTTCATCTTTATTAGACCATCACCAGCCAAAGCATTGTCTGTGACTTGTCTGATTCAAACAGACAGGTCTAAATTGAGAACCATTTTTTCTTCAGCAAAGCTTAAAAACCATGAACCAGACCTCTTGAAAAGTCACTGCCTGAGGTAGTGGGGGAGCAAGTGCTCTTGCTGCCCAAAATGACAAACAGCAGTCAGGCAGTGGCAACGCTGCTTGCCAAATACAGCACTCTGTGTTCAAATAGTGCTGACGGGGGAAACATAGACACTGTTATCCAGAGTTCCCCATACTGGAATGAGATTTTGAGGGGGGGAATCTCCTCCCTTCAGTACACATAGACCTGCCTGTATTCACTGGTGGAAAGGTATAATTGAAAAAAAATCGTAAGTGCAGATTTTTTTTTTCTTTATATACACTGAATGTTTACATTTTTGGTTTTGTGGCTTTCAGAATGGACAAACTCAGGAAAAAAAACAATACCTTTGATCATATAATGATCTACATCAGCTTCTTGAAGAAACTAAGAATCATTTTCCCTAGCTTGCCAAACCTCTTATTTATGTGGTTTTCATCTGAAAGTATTGATATATGCAGTGTAATTGTTTCCGACAAATTCCATTGAACATTTGAGCCATCCATTTCCTATGACGGTTTTAATTCAGTCGAGCATACCAGCTGCTGTTGTGCTGCCCACTACAATGATTAAATGCATAGCGCCGCATTCACTCATTCAAGCATATCGATCAAACTAGAGCTTCTTAGTGGAAACATGCTTTCCCAGGGAAGCAGGCTCAGGAAACATCTGACCTGTATTAAACAGGGAACAGAGATTCCAAGACCTGCTTGTTCTGTTTCATCGGTTTAGGAGCCATCGCCATTTCAAATTAAAACACACTTTGGAAACCTCTTAAAATAACATACTTGAAACTTAAATGCCAGCTGGCAGCATTTGGAGCAGCCAGTAGAAAAAGTCTGAACCTAAGCACTGGGCTAACTACTGTATTTGTTCTAGCCAGGACAGATTTGGTAAAATTTGGATAAAATAGGAAAAAAAAGCAGAATTCTAAGGCTTCTCAACTTTACAAAATGTATGATTTAAGAAAGTATGATGTTGCTTGTATGGAAGACAATGTTTTCTTCAAACACTTTAGAGCTAAAAATGTCATACTAATAAAGCTGGATACTAAATTCCTTTTGGGGTTTTCCCAATACACAAACACAGGAGGCTCACAAAGTCATCATCTAATTTTGCTTCGGCTTGGTATGACTCTAACTATTACAGTTTCCAAGACCTTTGGTTGTATTTTATTATCAGAAGAACAAAATGAGAATATTATATCAAAGCAAAATGCCCCATAGTTGCTTGAGGGAACTAAAAGTTAAATAAAATCTGATGGTATTTTACACTACTTGTGATATTTTCTAGTTTATACATCCACTAGATTATTGTTTTATATTTTTATAAAATGATCCTTGATAAATTACAATTCTTACATGGAGGCTCACAACTTTGATTTTTTTTTAGATATTTTATAAGATATTTATTAAGTGCTAAACTAATATTCAACCATAAACGTAAGACATCTTCATTTGCATTACAAATACTTTATTTATATCGACCCATAACAAATCTTCCTTTTGTTTCTAAAATACCAGAAAAGATTGAGAATCAGTTATGTGAATATCTGCGTAGAAACAGACTGTAAATCCTGACTGGAGATTTCCAGTCAGGATTTAGATTATATCATAGCACAGAAACAGCACTAGTTGTCATTGCCAATGACCTCCTCTTGTCCTCAGATAATGGTCTAGTCTCTATGCTTGTCCTATTAGATCTTACTGCTGCATTTGACACCACTGATCATAAAATTCTACTGCAGAGACTGGAGTGGACCTTAGAGATCTCTACTGCCCTTTTCTGGTTTGAATCATATCTATCTGATAGATTCCAGTTTGTTCATGTTAATAATAATGACTCATTACAAACAAAAGTTAATTATGGAGTTCCACAGGGCTCAATGCTTGGACCTATACTTTTTTAGTATATATGCTTCCTTTAGGGAACATTATTAGAAAGCACAACATACACTTCCATTGTTGAGTAGATGACACAGCTTTATTTATCAATGAAGCCAGAAGAAATAAATCAAGTTGTTAAACTTTGGGAACGTCTTACACATTAAGTCCTGGGTGACCTGTTACTTTCTACTTTTAAACAGACAAGTCTGAGGTTATTATACTCAGCCCCAAACACCTTAGAGATAAACTTTCTGACCATATGGTTACTTCAGATGTCATCACCATGGCGTCCAGTTCCACTGTAAGGAATTGCTTAAAAACTAGTTCATGCTTTTGTTACATCAAGATTAGACTACTGAAACTCATTACCATCTGTATAGTCCAATAAGTAAAACATTACAGTTAATTCAAAATGCTGCAGCACAAGTTCTGGCAGAAACTTGTAAGAGAGACCACATCACTCCAGTGTTAGCTTCTCTACACTGGCTCCCTGTACAATTTAGAATTCATGTACAAAGCACTTAATGATCAGGCCCTGTTATACCATAAAGACCTAGTTTCACCATATCATCCCAACAGATCACTTTGGTTCCCAAAATGCAGGCTTACTTGTGGAGTCCATAAGAGTAGAATGGGAAGCAGAGCTTTCAGTTACCGAGCTCCTGTCCTGTGGAACCAGTTCACAGTATCGGTTTGGGAGACAGACACTCGCCTTTTTGATAAAGCTTATGGTTAGAGCTGGCTCAGGAAAACCTGAACCATCTCTTAGTTATGCTGCTATAGACCTAGACTGCTGGGTGAATTATTTCCTGTGGTGCAGTCACACTCAGGTTATGCATATGACTGTATTACATGTCATTAACCTTGTTCTCTCTCTCCCTCTCTCTCTCTCTCTCAGTGTGTGTGTGTGTGTGCAGACTGCAGGATCCGCCAGAACCAGTTTTGATGCTATTATTATCACAGTAGTATAATTGTCATTATTATTATGCTATTATTAAAAGCTGATATCAGTATAATTTCTTATCAGCCATCTCTGCTGCTGCTTGTATAAATGACACAAATGTATAAATGTATAGTTCTATAAACATGATATAACTGGTTCAGAACTGTCCTGTCTTAACTTAATACAACTGCTATATATCTGATCCTGGTCTCTCTCTTCTGTCTGTATCTCACTTCCCTCTTTCCCTTTCTCTCTTCCCTTTCTGTCCCTCACCTCTCCTCTGTCCCACATTTCTCCTTTCTTCCCAACCGTTCAAGGCAGATGACCACACATCTTTGAGTGGGTTTCTTTCAGAGATTGTTTCCTGTTAAAAGGGAAGTTTTTTTTTCTCTCCAATGATGCCTAGTGTTTGTTCATTATGTGAACTTTTGTGTTTCTTTTATCTCTGTAATATTGTAAAGGTTTCAGCCTTACTATGTAGAGTGCCTTGAGATAATGTATGTTGTGATTTGGCACTATTCAAATAAAAATGAATTGAAAATGTACACATATATATATATAATATAAATAAACCAACTAAATGTGTTAGTTAGTTTTAAAGTATTTAAAGCAAGTACTTAAAATACCTTCTCCGTCCCTCTGACAACCAACAGTTGTTTTGTCAGTTTAATTGTTTAATTGTTTAATTAAAATTTAATTATATGATATGTTTGAGTCGGCTTGCATTAAATTAACTTTCTATAAATCCTGTTGTTTTATGACAACAAGATATAATAATTGAAACATACATACACAAAGTTGCTTTTCCAGTTGTCTGAGGTGGAAATATAATACTGCCTGGATTATATTTACCGGCCTCACTAGTTCAGCCCCACATGGAAAGATTTAAATGCGTCAGGACTTCCACAATGTATGTCTGTGGAGCCTACCACACATGTTGGTAGGCTCACCAATAACTTTTTTTAACTCACCAACAAACCAAGTGAAGTGTGTGTTATCTTTTTAAACAAAATTGTATGTTGGACAACAATAGAAATATGTTCTTATATGTGTCCTTTTAGACACATTGACTTGATCAATGTATTGTTTTATGTGAACATACAGACTTTTGGGACCAAGGATACTGAAAAAATAAGCTTAATTTGCAGGAACATAAATAAAATCTAAAAAGCTGAAACAAGGGTAAGAGAATGATTTTCTGACAAGAGATCAACTGGTAGAAGCAACTGGAGGTTGTGGCGGTCATGGTGGTTGGAGGGAATGTGCTTTTTTCCTTCAACCCTATTTTACTTCTGAAACTTGTACAAAGCATTCCTGTAGCACGGCTGCAGATGTCATTTTTGCTTAATAACCCACAAAACCTTATAGCCATGTGGCAAACACATGAAAATAATGTGCAGTTCATGTTATTGTTATGAAAACCTCAGTGGTGGAGGAAGGAAACATTCACATTATTTATGACCCCACTGCTCAAAATTTACATTTCAGACTTCATACTCATTTGTGTTTTTGGAGATGACAGGGAAAAAGTCATTAAATGTGACAGATAGGTGATCTGAAGCACCAGCCCACAATTTGAGACCCTCCCACTGTGATATCTTATGGAGTCATCAGCAAATCGCTGGCTAAGTTTAATACCACTGGAGACTATAACTCTTCAGGCAACTACCACTAAATATGCCAGACAGGTCTGGCTTGCTCACTTTCCCTCAGATTGATCTCAGATTGTCTCGCATAGCATCAGTAATCAAGTGTGCCAGAACAGTGAGCACTCAGACACTCCAGTCAAAGGTTACAGACAGCATAGCCAGCTTCCCCCTCGGCCAACGTGTGACTACTGCTTTAAAGAGTACTTTGACAGTTTAACATCCCTCCCAACACACTTCACCCACCTCCACCTCATTCATTCCTCTTCCTCCCTGTTGTTTTCTTTTCTCAGCCATACTGATTAAACTTGGAGAGCCTGGTGGGAGGCTCTAATTTCCCAGCCCTGACGGTTACTGTAGTGAAGTCAGCCCTGCATGTCCTCACACAAGGCCAGTCAAACCCAGCGGCTGTAGAAAGCTGCGTAATGAATGAGGTCTGACCAGTGCAACATCTGCAGTGTACAGGCTTGTTGGTACTTTGAACTGTTCTCTGTGTGGTCCTGTTTTCTCTATATCTGTCTTATAAAACCCCTGAAAACTGTCAGTTCAAACATTCAAAATAAATTATTTTGCACTGTTAAAAGCACAGTTTGTAATTTCTGCCACCAGGGGTCTCTCAGTAGAAAACAAAAACAAAGAACTAGTGATGACGTTGGTAAGCAGCATGGGCTCATGGGAATTGTCTTGTTGTCTTGTGTGGTTTCCCAGTGTGTTCTAGCTTGAGCTTCAACAGCAAAATGGCAAAGCGTAGCTGTGGTCATTAATGCCAAACACACAATAAAATGAAAGAAACAAAAGCAATGGCTTATATATATATATATATATATATATATATATATATATATATATATATATATATATATACTTTATATTATATTTTCTTTACAAA